>CAWUFW010003465.1:1200000-1814523 GCA_963921515.1 Calotriton arnoldi | reverse complement strand
CTGCAGAGGGGCTCTGCTCATGCATGGGCACCCTGTAGGAGAGTAGGATCCGCCTCTTATGGTTACCCCCACTTTTTGCTGGTGTATCACTGTTTTTCGACTTTAGTCTGGCTGGGGCCCTGCTATTCAGGACCCCAGCCTAGCTGCTTCCTCTCTAAATTGATTCCCTGTACTTTAGGTACATCACAGATTGGATTCTGGAGTGCCCTTATAAGTCCCTAGTAGATGGTATACTATGTACCCAGGGCATAGGTACCCCAGAGGCCTACCAGGGGCTGAAGCATGTATTGTGCCACCCCTGGAAGGCCATCCAAAATGACACCACAGGACTGCTACTGCAGCCTGGGTAAGGTGGTGCATGCACCCCTTGCAGAGATATAGGTTCCCTATATCTCCCCTAACACTGCACATAGAAACCTATCAGTCACCCCTATGGCAGGCCTTATCAATCCTGAAGGCAGGGTGCTTGGTTATATGTGAGAGGGTGCCCATGCATGAGCAGAGCCCCTCTGCAGCCCTTGGAATCTCCTATCCGGGGTTGTCTGTAATGCAGCCTGACCATATACTCAAGTGCATTATATCTAAACGGTAAATGCTAACTTTGGGATGGCTGCACGGAAACATGTCGTGTTTGGTGTCAAACACCTTGGAATCATACCCCCACACCAGTTCCTGGTGTGGGAGTATGATCCCACCCTTCTAGAGGGAGAGACATGACAGCACCGGTATACCCGGTACCAACTAAACAGAGCCTGGCATCACAAAATGGATGCTGCAGCCACAGACACGAGTCTGTCCTCCTGCTGCTGACCGAAACTCCGGCAGGGGAGGCCTGGACAATAGGTTTCCTGTCTCAGGGAGGTGTTACCACCTCCCAGACAGGCCTTAGTGATTGGGGCTGGGTGGTGCACTCTCTGAGTGCTGTGAAGTCCTGCACTGGGGGCACATTTGGTGTCCAGTTCAAACCGGTTGCAGGGGCTGCCAGCCCCTGCTCTGGCACGAAACTGGACAAAGGAAATGGGTGTAGCCACCCCTCTTTCCAAACCCTCCCATAGGTGGGTCCCCAGAGTTAGTCCGAACCCTTTTCTTAGTATAAGTAAGGGAACCCTGGCAACAGGACTTTAGATATCCCTGGACGAAACTCTGAAGCTGAATCCTGGACCTTCGACGCTCTACATCAAGATTAGAGGACTGAAGAATCTCCCTTGGGGTCAAGGAGTGACTCCCCTGCTTGGCAGGCACCAACGAAGCATCTGTCCGGTCTGCATCACTGAAGGTCCCGCTGGACGCCGAAGTCTTTGCATCACCAGAGGTGGATTTCCAGACTTTCCTGAGGCTGCCCTGAGTCCCCAGCAAAGTTGAGGCCCATAGCTGTCGTGGGTAACGTGGAACCATGACCCCTGGACACTGAGCACATTTGCAAGTGCATCAACTTCCTGACATCTCTTGAAGCTGTGCTTTGGGTTCCAAGTAGCCCTAGCCCCGAGCACCAACTGCAGCAAAGATCACTGGCCTACACTTCACGAGTGTCCCGTGGCCCAGCTCCAAGTGCGACCGCTTGAGGCTCCTTCGCGATCTCTAGTCCATTGGCTAGTGTGTCCCCACGAAGGCAACTCTTCAATTGCTTGGGCTTTTCTGGTTGCTCCAGACGTGCCCTGACTTACCCTTGCTGGGTGAGTTCCTCAGACCTTGCTGGTCTACACCGCAGCCTTTTCTTCACTTCCCCGTGACTTTCTGTTGCCAAGGCTTGTTGGGTCCAATCCGGTCGCCGACACCGCAGCACTCGACAGACTTTGTGGGACAGCTTGAATCCAGCTCCTGGTTGTCGTCGATGCCTCCTGGACCTCGTGGCTGAAGAGTCAAGGCACCCGTCAACTCACCTGAAGCACCCGACATCTGAGGGCATTCGACTATCGTGCCCCTGGTCACTGGCTAGTGACCCAGACTCTGTCCCCTCTGCTTTTAGGTCTTCCTCTTCCTCGATCCAGGCTTGGATCGCTCCGGACACTCTTCGTCTCCATGGCGGCAGCACTTTTCCAGAGGTCGCCATTGAAAACGACGACGATTCTCGACACCTTTTAACACGTATGCACCCGGCTTCCCTGGGTGAGGTAACTCGAGTATTTCGGTACTCACGTGGGTGTGGGCCCTAGAAACTCTTAAGTTCTAAGGGGTTAACTGGAAGTCCTCTCCGAAGTGTCCTTTTTCTTTAAAAATCTAACCGCGACTTTCCCCATAGAAGTCAACAGCGGCTCGCGGCTGTGTTCTCACACTGCACGTGTCCCCCGTGGGTCCCCTGTGTCACTACCTTGGGTGGTTCCTTGGGGTCCAAGCACTTCTACAGGCTTTAGGCCTTGTGTCTAGTTCAGTCGTGGTTCTTATACCACTATTTTAGTATATGGTTTGGTACGCCCCTAGGGCTCAAACGTGTATTGTGCTGAATACTGCTGATATTTGACTTGTAACTTATGTACTTCGAACTCTAGCCTCATAAAGAGACTAGAGGGGTGTGTTTAAGACTAAATACATATATTTTATATATACCTGGTGTGGTCCTCTTTCATTTGGTCACTCAAGAGATTATAGACTGGTAAAACAAGCTGCTTTACATTCCTCCAAGACTTAGCCTGAAGGCTGCTCTCCATAGCTACCACTAGGATAGCTTTCACTAAAGGTTGTCTTTAACCTATCATCCATAAGGGGTTGTTTGGACTGGTGCAAGGTGCCCACTATAACTAGTGGACAGCATATGCCAGGCCGACTTCTCACACACCCTCTCATATAAAACCAAGCACCCTGCCTTCAGGATTGATAAGGCCTGCCATAGGGGTGACTGATAGGTTTATATGTGCAGTGTTTGGGTGAGATATAGTGAACCTACATCTCAGTAAGGGGTGCATGCACCACCTTACTCAGGCTGCTGTAGCAGTCCTGTGGTGTCATTTTGGAGGGCTGCCCAGGGGAGGCATAATACATGCTTCAGCCCCTGGTAGGCCTCTGGGGTACCTATGCCCTGGGTACATAGTATACCATATACTAGGGACTTATAAGGGCACCCCAGAATCCAATCTGAAGTGTACTTAAGGTACATGGAATCCATTTAGAGAGGAAGCTGCTAGGCTGGTGTCCTGGATAGCAGGTCTCCAGCCAGACTAAAGTCGAAAAACAGTGAGACATCAGCAAAAAGTGGGGGTAACCATAAGAGGCAGATCCTACTCTCCTACAAATGCTGTCACCGATCTGGCATTAGACCAGTCCCCTTTCCCATAGTCTCCATGTGTATCGCCCGGGCACTAGGAGATTGGCTGCAGCACTGTCGCTTAGCTGATGTCTGGAGTGCATTGAACACGGATGCACGTGTCTATTCTTTTTATTCCTCGCCGCATGTCCTCCATGTCTGCATTGTGAGCTCGTCGGAGCTGCTCCCGGTTTGTCGGTGTATAGACAACCTGGGGTGCACACATTCAGATCACAACCCCCAACTTCTCCAGCTGGAATGGTAAGACACCAAACAGGTGGTGCATATCTGGCGCTTCTAACCTGCGGCGATGGAGGATCCTCCTTTTCGTGCATCACTGGGCACTGCCACAGCGGACTTCTTTGAAACAAACGCCGGCTCTGGTGCCACCAGAGGTGTGGAATGGGAAGCGTTCAAAGTTACAATCAGGGGGCACTGCATGGGACTCAGCTGGGGTGCCCGCAAACAAATTGATGGTGATCTCATGCGTATTGAGTACTCCCTCCTGAAGCTGGACTCTGCCTCAATAACATACTCGAGCGGTACTCTGCGTTTGGCAGATGCGCGGCATGAGCATGTGGACCTACTGGAGTGATTGTGATGCCTGAACTATTCTGCACATTCCGCCCACACTCATGCAGCTGTGGACTGAGCCGGCGGTTGCTCGCAAGGCTGATCTGTCAGAGGCAGGCACCACACCCTATCCTTTCCTGCTTTCCCTTTCAGGACAGCTGTTGTACACTCACTGGAGCTCCATGGGGAGCTCACCAGACATTACACAGCTCTGTATGTGTCTGCTGCCAGCGTTTGCCCGGCTGATCTAACCAGCTTCGTTGTATCCACTTGCTTGCTCACCATTATGCCAGAACAGTGGAGGAACTGGAGGAGCTGATCACACTATTTGAAGTCGGGGAGGCCGTCAGAGTTCTGGCCACGGGCAAGATGCCTGGATGGGATGCCAGTGGAATATTATAAGGCATATGCTCCTGTGTTGGCCCCTTGCCTGCTCGCCCTGTATGAGGATTCACTTGAAGCCTCCATCCTCCCAGGCTCTCTCCGTGAAGCTCTGCTTATTTCTCTGCCTAAGCTGGATAGAGACCCAATGCTCTTGGGCTCCTACCAGCCACTGGCACTTTTAAACACTGACTATACAATCCTGGCCAAAATACAGGTGGATCGGTTGGCCCCCCGGGTGCCTAATCTGGTGCACGCTGACCATGAACGGATTCGTGCCTTCCCAGAACACATCAATTAACCTGCATCAATTTTTCCGGGTGGCCAGCTATTCAGCCTCGCATTGGCCTGGTGTCTGTTGCTTGACTTGGAGAAGGCATTTGATACCCTTGATTGGAAGTTTCTTTCGCCGCCTTGTCCAGCTACGGACTTGCTGCTCGTTTTCTCCGCCTAATACGGCTCTTATACACCTCTCCTTTCACTAGAGTCAAAACGGGTGCCCTCATGGAAACATGACTGATCAGACCCTGTGCCCATCAGTCATGTTACCAGGCAAGGATGCCCACTGTCATCTCTGCTCTTCTCGCTGGCTATAGAGCCACTCGCGGAAGCCATGTGTGGAAGTGGGTTGGAATGGGGTACCCCCTAGGGTGATGGGACACATTGACCTCTGTTAGACTTGGCATCTTTTGGCGTGTTTCCCCTGAGTTTTTGCTTTCTGACCTCCCGGTTTTGACTCTGTTTTTGCTGGCGTAGTGTTTCTGCGCACTTTTCTCACTGCTAATCAGTGGTAAAGTGCAGGTGCTCCTGTGGTAAAATGTGTTATGGATTGGTGTCTCCATGATTGGCCTATTTGATTTATGTGTCAGTCCCTAGTAAAGTGCACTGCGTGTGCCAGGGCCTGTAAATCAAATACTGTTGGTGGGCTGCAGCACTGGATTGTGCCACCTACACAAACAGCCCATAAATGTGACTCTGGCCTGCCATTGCAGAGCCTGTGTGCAGTCTGGTACTCCCAGGTCGACTTGGCAAGTGCACCCACTTGCCAGGCCCTAACCTTCCCTTTTCTTACATGTCAGCCACCCCTAAGGTAGGCCCAAGGTACCCCTGTGGGCAGGGTGCAGTGTATGTGAAAGGTAGGACATGCCCTGGTGTGTGTGGCGTGTCCTGATAGTGAATTACTGCCAATTTCGTTTTTCACTATTGCAAGGCTACCTGTTCCCCATAGGACAGAATGGGGAGTATGTTTATAACATCTTATAAACATAACAGGCCCGGGGAATTAGGTAGGAAAAGAAAGTTTAGTATGCCTGAACTCAGAATCTAAAGATGCATCTTTTAGTGAAGGTGATTTTTACATTCTGTGTTTGAAAATACCACTTTTAGAAAGTAGGTATTTTCTTGCTCAGTCATCCAGTGTGCCTCTGCTAGAATGTGGATTGACTGTCTGGGTTTTGGATGACAGAGGGCTGGGGAGCAGGAGTGGCTCCGGATAGTCTAGGTGGGTCAGGAAGGGGCTGAATAGACCTGGGCTGCATTTAGAGTAGGGGACGATATTTCCTTGCACCTGAATGGGCCTGGTCTGCCTCTGACAATGCCGTCTCCACCTCCTGGCAGGAAGCCACACCAGAGAAGGCAGAACTGGTTCCGGCTGGGCACAGACACTCTCTGCCTAAGAGATCGAAGGATTTTGGGATATAAATATTGGGGCCCTGACCCCTGAACTTTAGAACTCTTTTGGACCAAGAAGACTGCCAAGAAGAAGAGCTGGAGAAGCTGTGAGGAGGAACTACCACTTTGCTGTGTGCTTTGCTGTGTTGGCCTGCAGTGGCTGCTTCTGTCTTGGGCAGTGAAAGGACTGGACTGAACTTTCTGCAATCTACTTTTGTGAGTTTCTCCAAGGGCTTGAGGTAGATCTTGCCCCCTGTTCAAGAAGTCTCAGGAACAACAAAGACTTCAAGCTCTTCTGCCCTCAGCACTGGGAACTGTGTGTTTTGTGCTGCAACAGAAGAAAACGCAACCCGACGACGTCAATGACGCCGCTGCCAACTCTGTGTCCTGACGGCACCGCCGAAACGCCGAACCGCGACCCTGGTCTCACGACGACGCCTGCTGACACCGCCACCGAGCCGCTGCTCGCACCGTGACCTGTGAGCCCCGCACTCCACACCGCCTTGCTTCACGACAACGCCTTGGTATCCCCGACGACGCCGCTCCACGCCAAAATCGACGCCGCTGCTTGCACCATGGCTCGAGGGCACTGCTCGTAAATTTACACGACGCACCACTCTCATCCCACACCGCAGCCTTGGCCTACCGACTCCGGCGCCATCGACTCCAGTTCGTCAGCCTACGACAGCGCTTCAGCAACGACGACGACGCTGCTTGCACCGCAACCTGCTAGCACCGCGACGAGCACCGCATTCACTTCGCACCGCGAACCTGGTCTCCCCGACGAAGCCATCTGACGCCGCCACCGAGCCGCTGCTCGCACCGCGACCTGAGGGCATCCCATGCTGCACCGCTGCACTTCGCACCGCAGCACCTGACGCCTGCCGACGCCAGAGCTCCTGACTTCAACAGAGAGGAGTTCGTTCTGCAACACGTGTGACTTCGAGGGCCCGACGACTCCTGCACCGACCTCCGGAACCGATGCCTGCGGACGCCGTGCTTTCGGAAGCTCAATGAGAGGTCGCCAACGCCCTGCATTTCTAAAAGGTACTGTTTGCGGGTTTTCCCGACACCGTAGCTGGCCCGCGACGCCGCGGTCAGCCAGAACTGTTTGGATTTGGCGGCACTGCACTGGAACGGGCTTCCAGTAGAACTTAGGCTGATCAAAGAGTACACCACTTTCAGGAAGAAACTCAAAACACACCTATTCCCTAAAGACTGATGCCATATTCGAAATCATAACCGGTCCCACGCACCACTATTCCGCTACCTCAGCGCCGTGATATCCCTATGGGATGAATGTCGCGCTATATAAATAAATAAATAAATAAATGTATTTGCTCACGACGCCGTGATAGCCCCGGACGGAGCTATCGACATCAAGGAACTGTTTTTCAAGCATATTTTGTTAACTGAAGATTTTTAAGTAGTATATTGTGGATTTTTATCGTTTTTGGTCTTGTCTTAAGTATATAAAAATATTGGATATTTTTCTAAACTGGTGTGGTGTCCTTTTGTAGTGCTTACACTGTATTGCTGTTGGTTATGTGCAAATGCTTTACACACTGCCTCTAAGATAAGCCTGACTGCTCGTGCCAAGCTACCAAGGGGGGTGAGCAGGGGTTATTTTAGGAGTGTAACTCCCTTATCCTGACTAGGAAGAAGGGTCCCTATTTGGACAAAGGTGCAAACCCTTGCCAACTAGAGACCCCCATTTCTAACATTGGTGGCAGCGGTGGGATAGGACTTGCGTTTGCACTTGACTTACAGTGATTGGTGTGCACTACTACCATATCGCAGACCATTACGTGCCACATACTGTTTTTTTTTCTTTTTGGCCTAATTTTGATCTTGCCAGTTTGAACTTGCTACTTCATCATGCCGGAATCAAGAGCATCATCTGTTGCATCCCTGGAAGTTGCCTTTGAGGAGGATAGGTTGGAATCCTACAGCGTTAGGGAACTGAAAGCGATTCGCAAAAACCTAAAAGTCCAAGTCAGAGGCCTCACTAGGAAGGAGGAGCTACAAAGGCGCTGAGGGCCTCGGTAGCAGCCAGACATGCCAGCGAGCAGTCTGGGGATCTCAGTGGAGAGGCGGAGGAGCCTGCTCCTAGGGTGGATGTGCTTTAGGGAGGGGGGAACCCCCCAGGCCAGGCAGCAGTGGCCTGTCCCCAGAGGAGCTGGAGGACAGGCGGGAAGCAAGGAGAGTTACAGTAGAACTGGAGAAGCTTAAGTTAGCCATGGAGGAGAAAAGGATGATGTTAGATCATGAGATCAGGATAAAGGAGCTGGATCAGAGGAGTAGAGCCAGCTCAGATGGTGGCAGCAACCCGTCAAGACAGGCAGACAGAATTGTGCACATCCCTAAGAATGTAGGCAAGGAATTCAAGAAGGGGGATGACATACAAAGGTGATTTCAGGGTTACGAGACAGCGATACACAAGATTGGGGTCCCTGAGGAGAATTGGGGAGCAGGATTGTGGCCTCTGTTTCCAGAAGAAGCAAGGGATACTTTAGTAGCTTTGGGTAAGGGGTATCACCTCACCTATGCTGACATGAAGGAGGCCCTTCTCACTAAGTATGGTCTCAATCCTGAAAAATACAGGGATCAGTTCAGGTCCAGTATGAAGTCTGATGCAACACTTGGTTGGAATGTGTGGATGTGTTTTGCAGGTCACTGGATGGCTGGGTAAAGAGCAGTAAAGTGACAGATTTTCAGGGGCTCTACAATTTAATTGCATGGAAGCACTTGTCTAGTCTATGTTTTGCAGATCTTCGCCAGCAACTAGTTGATAGTAAGCTGACTGACCCCAGGAAGCTTGCTATGGAGGCGGACCGCTGGGTGAGTACCAGGGTCCACAAGAAAGCGTTTGGGGGAGACTCAGCCAAAGGTGGACAGGATCAACAGCAGAAAAGTGGGGGGGACAAGGGTAAAGCACAAGAGTTCTCTAAAGGGCCCCAAACTAACACCCAGGGTAAAGGTTCCCATCCCCCCTGAGATAAGAAACAAGGGGTCTCTTCAGGAAAGCCTGCTGAGACCGGCCCCCGCAAGTGTTTTACATGTGACCAGGTGGGTCACATAAAGGGGGACCCCAAGTGCCCTAAGGGGGCACAGCCACCCACCGGTGGGCAGTCCAAGGTGTTGGCTAGCATAGCGCTTGGGGAGGAGGAGTACCCACAGGAGGGTGGGGATCCCGCAGAAATGACCCTCGTCTCACTAGGGGACAGTGAGATGGTCCCAGGAAACCAGGTGCCCCCTAACAGAAAGAAATACAGCACCTGGGTGACCATCAATGGGAAAAGGGTACAGGCTCTCAGAGATACTGGAGCCAGTGTGACCTCAGTCCGGTGTCACCTGGTCTCTGAGAAG
Source organism: Calotriton arnoldi (assembly GCA_963921515.1). Lineage (NCBI taxonomy): Eukaryota > Metazoa > Chordata > Amphibia > Caudata > Salamandridae > Calotriton > Calotriton arnoldi. The sequence continues at coordinate 1,805,291 of CAWUFW010003465.1, read as the reverse complement.
CAGGTAGTCCCAGGGGCATTCCACCAAGTAATTGCTGTGGACAATTCAGAGCGCCAGTGTATGGTGGCGCAGGTTCCCTTCGAGTGGGAGGGGGTCTCAGGCCCCTTGAGGGTGGTTGTGAGCCCTTCCATGCCTGTATATTGTCTGCTAGGTAACGACCTGGAGCAGTCCTTATGGAAGGATGTTGAGCTCAGGTCTCACTTGGAGATGCTTGGGTTGCCAGAGTGGGCATGCCTGTCCACTCGGTCAATGGCGGCCAGAAAGGGTGATCAAGAGGACTTGGAGCCTGAAACAGTGGCCCAAGTCCCTGCCAAGAGAAAGGGCAATGGGCGCGGGAAACCAGCCCCTGACGTTCCCACGGACCGGGAGGAGGCGGACCTCGAGGGGGACGCCCCGGTGCCTACAGGGGAGCAGGTAGCTGAACTGGGGGACATCTCTGAGCTGACCCATTGGCAGCAAGAAGGGGGTCCCACCAGGGAGGAATTCTGCAAGGAGCAGAAAGAGTGCCCTTCTCTAGAGGGTCTGCGGCGGCAGGCTGCAGACCAGGCAGCTGGTGATCAGCCCAGATCACATTGGATCTACTGGGAGAATGGTCTCCTGTCCCATTTCTAACAACCTCCCTGTATGCAGACGAACTGCTCCTGTGTATCCGGGACATATGGGGAACGCCTAGGGACTTGACGCGGATCCTCAATGACCTTGCGTCCCTCTCTGGTCTCAGAGTGAATTGTGTGAAATCTTGCTTGTACCCATTCAACCAGGCTTGGCCAGACCCCACACTGGTCATTAACGATATACCTGTGAAGTGGCAGCCCACTGTCATTCGGTACCTTGGAGTATGTGTATATCATCAGTCAGTGGACCTACTAGAGGGGAACATCTCGCGGGCGATAGCAGGCTTCAAGTCGCAAATGATAGTCTGGCGAAGTCTGCCCTTGACCATCATGGAACGCATAGCGCTACTTAAAATGGTGGTGATGCCCCGGTTACTCTATTTCGTCACTAACTTGTTGGTGTACATTCAGCCTCCTGTCTTCTGCTCCTTCTAATGTGTCATATGTGAGTTCATATGGAATGGATCGTGGTGCAGGGTTGCACTGTCCAAGCTATACTTACTAGTTGGTCAGGGAGGCTTCGCATTACCTAATAGGGAGCACTACTACCTGGCAGCGTAATTGCAGTGGCTGGCCGGATGGGCCAGTGTACTAAATCTTGAGGACACAGCTGCGCTCTCGCCAATGTGGACGCACTCGTCAGTCCTGATGCTCTTTCATCCCGGGAGAAGAGGTGGAGTGCCCGTCCAGATAATGATGGAGGTGGCCTATAAATGCTCTCACGTGCTCTGCCATCCCATATGCGCAGGAATTAACACTGCAAGGCATGCCGAGGGGTGGCTGCACCACAATTAGGGCGGAACTTTCTGCCTGGCTGGCGGTTGACCTACAGACTCTGGGACCTATACCAAGATGGGTTGCTGGCATCCTTCGACACCTTAGCAGAGGACGCTGGACTGCCGCAAGGTCAGTTTTTACTTCGTACATCGTTTCTTACAGCACTGTGGACCCTATGGGGGGACATGTCCCGAGAGCCTGACACACATCTCACAATTTAATACACACTGTGATGGGCACAGGGAGGCATCTCACAAAGTGATTTTCTAGCTTGCTGTGCACGCACACAGCACACCTGTTGTATTGTATTGTAAAGGTTATTTATAGAGCGCACTGTGACCAAAAATGATATATTGGTGCTATAACCACTATGTAAGGAAACAGCTGATAGAAAAACTGAAAAGCGGGTCGCTAGTGAGAGAATAGGCAGGTTTTCAGTGCTTTCCTGAATTTTAGTAGGTCAGAATGAGATCGTAGGGGAGCTGGTAATTTATTCCATATCCGAGCTGCATTGACGGTAAAGGTACGTCCTCCTCGTCTGACTTTTTGAAATCTGAGTTCTTGGATATAGTTGCCTGTGGTAGATAGGAGGTTTCTGCCAGGAGTATATTTTTTTAGTTTGTTTTGTAGGGGTTTTGGTCCTTTATTGTGTAGTGCCTTATGGACAATACAGAGAGATTTAAAGATAATTCTCTGCTTGATAGTCAGCCAGTGGAGCTCCTTCAAGGCCTCTGTAGCAGATGAATATCGAGATCTGTTCAGTGTTAACTTAGCTGTGATTATCTGGATGCGTTCTAGCTTTTTTAGCAAGTAGCTAGGGGCTCCTAGCAACAGGGCGTTGCAATGGTCCAGCCTACTTAGTATTACACCTCTGGAAATCAGTGATCTAGCTGGTAGGTCAAGCAGAGGATGTAGCTTCCTAAGGGCCCGGATCAGTGAGAAACAGGTCCTGGTAAGTCCGTTCACTTGATTTTCCATGGACAAACCTTGGTCAATGATCACACCTAAATTTCGTACCGCCGCTGGGTTGCCCAGTGGCTTTTCCGTGGGTAACGGTCAGAAGTTAGGCGATAGGGATACCGGAATTTTATTGGAAGAGCAACAGAGGAGTTCAGTTTTGTTTCCATTCATCTTGAGTGAATTTGCATTCATCCAGTCAAAGATGTCAAGAATGCATGCTTGGAAGTTACCTATGGTATCCTCCTGGTTATTGTTCAGCGACAGAATTAATTGAGTGTCGTCTGCATAGTTAATTAACTTAATATTGTGGGTTTTTATAAGTGAGATGAGGGGTTTGATATAAATATTGAATAAAATAGGGCTAAGGGAAGAGCCCTGGGGGACACCATTTGTTGTCTTTCTAAATTTGGATAGAAAAGGGGGAGAGATACGGCCTGACAGAGACCAGACAGGTAGGATTTAAGCCAGTTTATCATCGGGCCCCCCACACCCACTGCCATAAGTCTGGACAGAAGAGTGTGGTGGTCCACCGTGTCAAACGCAGCCGATAAATCTAGGAGGACAAGTACAACCGATTGTCCATTGTCAGTAGTCCTCCGCATTTCATCGGTAGCGCAAATAAGGGCGGTCTCAGTTCCATGGCCAGGGCGGAATCCAAATTGCTCTTCCTCAAGCCATGCAAAGTCCTCTAGATAGTGCGACAATAATGAACTTATGTGGTGCTCTAAAATTTTATTGGCAAAGGGAGGAGGGAAATAGGTCTAAAATTGGCTAGATCGGCGGGGTCAGACAGAGCTTTTTTTTAGCAATGGCTTAACTATGGCTTTCTTCCAGCAGTCAGGCACCTTCTCGGTTTCAAGAGAATGGTTGCAAAGTTGTAGGAGAGGGCCTGCAAGCTCTTCTTCCCATATTAGCCATTGCTTTGGTGGCATAGGGTCCAACGGCGACCCTGATTTTATGGCCCTGTACAAGGTTTTAAAAACCCCGCCAGAGATAGGATCCAACCTAGTCAGTGTCACAGGGGAGAGGTCTGAAGGGGAGAGATCTAAAGGGGGAGGCAGTCCAGATTGAACGGGGCTATGAGAGTGTGCGATAGTGCGTTTAGCTGTGATAGATTTGTCAATCCCTTCCAAAATTATTTTTTTCTTACTGTCAAAATATTCCGACAGATTGTCACATAATATCTGCGATGGTATGATCTCTCGCTTAAAGCGAGATGGATTGGTAAATTCTCTAAGAATTTCAAATGTTTTCCTTACTTTGTTAGGGGCTGCAGTGATCAGCTCGTAATAGTAGTTGGCTCTCACTTTCCTTAACTTGTTTTTGTATTCACTTAACGCATTTTTTAAATTGGACTTATCTACCTCAAGATAATAGCGCCTTCATTTCCTCTCCAGTGGCCTACATTTTAGTTTGGCTTTTCTCAACGTGAGGTCGTACCAAGGAGCTGACACCTTTTTCGATTCTTTAGGGTAGTCAGGGGTATAGTTTCATCTAAGGTCTTTAAAATATCCCTTTCAAATCTATTATAATTCACCTCAGCAGAATCTGCTGGAGAGAAATATATATTATTGATGAAAGGTTTGGATTTAACTTTAGAGAGCTTATTCCATGCTCTGCCTTCTACTGAATGACCTACTGACTTTGCAAAGGTTCAGCTCTTATCCAGCTGCAGGTAAAAGGTAATCAATGAGTGATCAGTCCAGCAGAAAGGGGTAATTTCCCTTACCGAGGTAAGGTTTTCTGGGGAGAAAATGAGGTCCATGGTATGGCCCGCTATATGTGTGGGGCCATGGACCTGCTGCTTAAGGCCGATTGTTTCGCAGGTGCTAAGCAGCTCCTTATATGCTGCCGATAGGCCTCCTTCTGCCCAGAAATTATAATCTCCCAACAGAAAAAAATTGTTGTGCGTGATCCACAGGTTGGAGATATTATCAAAGAAAGAGGGAAAAGAAGAACTTGCAGTAGTGGGTGGCCTATAACAGAGAATCCCTGTGGCCATGTTTTCCTTTTGAGCCTTTAACTGAAATCCTAGCATTTCTATGCCCTCTACTTCATCTATGGGAAAAATAGTGAAGTCCCAGCTGTCTCTATGGAGAATGCCTAAACCCCCCCTTTTTTACCAACTCGGGGCTTCTGGAACCCTTTGAAACTATCCGGACATGCCTTATCGAGGTCAGAGACAGAGTCCCCTGTAGTCCAAGTTTCTGTAATGAACAATACATCAAACTCCCCAGTATCAAGCAATAAGTTAAGTTCTTCCGCATGTTTAGGGAGAGATCTAGCATTCAGCAGACCACAAGTTAGTCTATCCTTTGGAGATGTCTTGACATTACAATTCTCAATAGTAGCTTCCATCCTTAAAATGGGTTGCTTAGCAATGATCATTAGTTCATCATGCGTGTAGCAAAGTCTTTCTTGTTGGGTAGTGCCAAAATCGGCAGCATGGCTGGCGCTGAGCGCGGTCGGAGCGCGGACGGGCGCAGACGAACTTGCCTTTGGCGCGCCTTTGGCGCGACTGCGGTGCGCACGCTCCAGCCTGCTACTAAGTAGCGTCTGAGTGACGCTGATTGACGCTGTGGGCGTGAGATGGCGGCCCCGCTGAGATACGGGTGCTGCTGCTGGCCAAAAAGTAAAGAGTGAGCTACTTGCTCCGTAAGCGAGTTAAAATTAGTCTGTTCCCTGAATTCACATTTGAAAATAGACATCTTCGACATCGCTGGAACGCGGGCCTAGCTCGCCCGTACACAAACCGCAAATGTGTGGCTATACTTGAGGGACCTACCCATCTTCTTAGAAATGCCAGATTCCGTCTCATTCAGTACTATATATTGCACATAGCCTATTTGACCCAGGCTAAGATCAACAGGTATTTCCGGCGTACGGATGCTTGCTGTCCCCGGTGTAAGCTGATTGACAGGATTTCATTCATATGCTCTGGGGCTGCCCCATACTTGATGAGTACTGGCGTAGCATCACAGCACACTTAGCTGGCTGCACTGGGCAGACGGTGACGCGTGTCTCCTGGGGCTCTTCCATAGATCGGATAAGCACAGGGAGGAGTCCAGGTTTATAGATAGACTTTCATGTTTTCAGTTTCTATTTTTGGTAATTTCTGGTGGGGTTTTTTCAGTATTTTCCAGTGATGGTGTTTATGGAACGTTTTGCTTTTATTATTGCTTGCTTTCTGCACTAATAGTGCATGGTATATAGACAATGCACATACAGTGTATATGAGGTCCAAATGCATTTTTACAAATCAAACTTATTGTAGTACACCATACAATAATTCTTCAGTGAGTCTTTGGCCATGCGTGCTCACTCTCTTTCATTTCCATATAAACTTTTATCTGTGAAAAGGCCCCCTCAACATTGGCACTTGAGACGGGAAACGCCAAAACAGCCAGCATACAATTTGCTAACTCTGGCCACTGACATAGCTTTCCATGCCAATACTGGTGCACCTGAAGATTGTGTTTCTCTGGGACAGGTTCTGCAACAAATGATTTGAACTGGGCACAAAGACCCTCAGAGTTATGAAGCGGTCAAAAATGAAGCAGCACTTTTGAAAGTCCGTAGAAAAGTCCCCTTTATTAAAGGGATCTAGAACTTGTGCAGAGTACCACATGATGCTTAATTGACTTCAAATGCCATGGTTGGTGAAGGGACATTTCTATGCATCATTGCAAGCCATTTCTCATATATTGTAAAATAAAATGTCCTGAATTGCTCCTCACATTTCTTTGCTTACCAAGTGGCAAGCACTCTAACATGGGACATGTTGCGGTGCCAAAGTCACTAAAAGTGACGCCCAGCCTAACCATCTACACCAATTATGCTGAACACTTGGTAGACAAGGGTGTTTTCAGACTCTAGTTTTTTATTATGTCCACTACAGCAGTCATGTTTTCCTGTAAAAATCTAAGAATGAAGTACAGTGTACTTTTTTTAACATCACTATCAATATGCGAGCAAAGATCCTCACATTTCTTGCCTTTGGCATCATCACTCAGCAAATATTTTGTAAACAGTTGGCACATGGATAATAAAGCATTTACGGTCTCTAGGACTGAGAACCACAAGCTAAATGACACAGTTGGGATGACACTTTCTTTGATGCCACACAAAGCACAAAAATGAGAAATATTTACATTTTACTTCCCGTGCATAACAAAGCAGTGCACCAGAATGGACTAAAAAGTCAATAGCATTCTTCATTAACTCTGAAGATTGTAAAGATGAATTCATCATACCATCTAACAAGTGGCAAGGACCTCTTACAGGGAAGCCTTCAGCTCAGGTATCGATTTTGACAGGTCATCACACAACTTTTTCATATACGTACCTGAATCACTGCAAATAGAAACAATATCACTCCAATCTTTGTTGAACTTGGTAAGAACATTTGGCAGCAGCGTTCCAAGTGGCACTGCATTCCATGTTTTCCAAAAATCATGTCATGTTTTCACCACTATCCCAGATGCTTGGTGATAGCACTCTTTTCACATGTCACTACACATTGCATTGAATGTTTAAAGCCTGGGGTGTTTGGCAATTCACCTACTATCAATACTGACTCGGTAGAAAAGGGAACTGATGTACCAAGGGGTTTTACCCATTCTCTGTGGGTAAAATGTGATGGTACATATTGGGAAAGATTCTTATGAAGCCAGCCATTTTACCTATCAGTGAAAGAATCAAACGTAGCCAAAATATCAAATATGATTTTGTTATTTCCTGATTCTCTACAGTTTATAAAATAATTAAACAAGCCCTAAAACATACTTCTAAACCCTGCATCTTTAGACCAAAAGCTACAACACTGAAGAAAGCAAAAGGAAGAAGAAACAATATTTTAGTGACATACCTAAACAACAAAACTCAAATAGAATAATGTTAGCCCAGTCTTTCTTGCCGCTACCTTGTAGAACAAAGTTACGTTGTATTGGCCCATTCAGGAAGAAATAAAAATGACTTTCACTCTCCTTTTCCTTTCTTTGAATGGCATTTAGTTTGTGGTTGTGCAGGTGTTTTTTCCAGTGTTTATATGTTTACACTGGTGAGGGCTATTTCCCTTTTGGTAGGGTTTTATCAGTTATTACAGGTTTAAACCTAAAACAGGATAGCCTATTTATAGATCTGGGACTAGTTGCAGCTAAGCGCTTAATCACCAAGAGATGGAAACGTTCAGAGCCTCCCCTCGCACAGGCATGGTCCCCCTCACTAACAGTCTGGGCGCAAGCTGAAAGTATCGCCTTGCGCCACAAAGACACATTGTGGTTACGTAACGTTCCAATGGCAGCTGACTGGGATGTTATATTGCAGCACTTTCAATGCAGCTGGCAGTCAGAGGGTGAGCCCCAGACCCCTGTAACATGCACGGACGTAGTGGCAGAAGCGAAGACACAGTATCACGTAAGGCAGGGATGCTCCAATGATGCTCTGGTGCCCTGTCTTGCCCTCCTTCCCCACATCCCCATCGTACATTCCCCACTTCCCTAATCATCTTCCAGGGATGCGACTAGATATGTACCCATTGTGTGGGTCGTGCAGGTGGTGTGGCAGAGAAGAGTAGTAGCTGAGACTTGAGTTGGGCATCAGTTAATACTGTTATTCCCTAGACCTTGGTTCCTCTACCCTCCCTTCAAAGTGCCATACTAGTCAGCTCCTATTAGTGGCGTAAGACGCAGTGTCCAATCCCAGTATGCCCTGTAACGCTTATTGGCAACAACCCCTGTGGTAGTTGCAGTGGGCTATGCTCTAGGCCATGCACTGATCTATTGACTGAATTATTATTACCTGTGATGTATGCACCTCCGCGCCTCAGCTGAAATGATGCTTGTAACTGTATGCCAACTATGTTTTGCTAAAAATACCAATATATAATGTTTGAGTGGAGGGCGTGGACGCTAGCAGCAATCACGCGCAGGGCTTTCCGGTCACAGAGGGGGCGGAACCATCCCTCCGCTTGCCCCTCTACTTAAACCGATGTGCCAGCCTGCGCGCGAAGGATTGCGGTGAGTAGGCAGCTGCCTGACCTCACCAGATGCTGCGAGTTTAAAATATTGTGCTAGACTGTTCTCTTCTAAAGTAGTGCGATTTTAAAGCAAACATTTTATTTCTACTAAAGTAGCGCAATTTTAAAGCAAACATTTTATTTCAACTGATGCTGCTAGTGTTAAAAATTGTGTCAAGACTGTTCGTTTAACCAAAGGAGCGCGTTTTTAAAAAAACCAAACATTTTATCTCAATTGCTCACTTGCACATTTTGTTCTTCCGACTCCCGCCTCGGTCCCCGCAGCTGATCGCTGTTTGAATGGAGGGCGCAGACGATAGCAGCAATCACGCGCAGGGCTTTCCGGTCACAGAGGGGGCGGAGCCATCCCTCCGCTTGCCCCTGTACTTAAACCGATGTGCCAGCGTGCGCGCAGCGGACGCGCGCAGCGGGCGTGCCAAAAGCGCGCCTAAGGCAAGCCCGTCTGCGCCCGTCCGCGCCCGGCCGGGGCCAGGGGCCAGGACCCCTGCTCCCCACAACTCTGACCCCAAGAGCCCTCTAGCCTACTCCAGAAACGCACTCATAGCGCTGGACAGGCATACCCCAAGCACGCACACAAGGTGCATCAAAGCATCCCCTGAACATACCGAAGGGCCATATTCATGCCTAAACTGTCAATGGTGCAGTCCGGCACAGGCAGAACGGCCACCCAAAGCAACAGGAAACCAACCAAAAATTAAATGCCTATACTTTAATGCCAGATCGGTACCTAAACACTCTTTTGAGATCTGGGACACTATCAACGACTTGGACCCTGACTTAGTTTTTATTACAGAAACCTGGCTAGATGAGAACAACTGCCCTGATATAGCTAACGCCCTACCCCCGAAATACACAATCTTACGACAAGACAGGCAAAGAAGAAGGGGAGGAGGGCTTGCCATATTATCTAAAGACGACCTTAACTGTCTCCCCATTACTGCAGCCCAGCTCGGAGAGCACGAACTACTACCATTTCAAGTGTCCAAATGAAACCACTATTAGGGGGAGCGGTGATCTACAACCCCCACGGCTACCATGCTGAATTCAGCGCTAAGCTGCTCACACAACTATTCCCCGCCTGCCTAAAGTACAAAAACTTCATGGTGGTCGGCGATTTTAATGTGCACTTTGAAAAGCTAGACAACCCAGTGGCCACACACCTAAGCAATGACATGCAGATCCTCCAACTTAAACAATGGATCCAAGGCCCCACGCACAATGTGGGCCATACACTGGACCTATTGTTTTCCAATATTGAAAACACTATGATCGAGGAGATTAAACCCGTCACGTGGACAGACCACTCCCTAATCTCCTTCTCATTTCCCCAACTCACTATACCCACCAGACCCCCATACCCATACCACGAATCATATAGAGCCTGGAAACTTGTCACTCCAGACTCATTTCAGCTTCACTGGTCAATAGACAATCTAGAACACCTAGGAACTCTCCACGCCAACAATGGCGCAGTGTATCTCGAAACTGAGATCACCCACACACTGAATTTATGTGCCCCCAAAATCAAGTCTAAATCCACAAAAAGAAGGATCTCAGAAAAGTGGTATACACCAGAACTCAAGGCACTAAAAAAGAAGTGTAAAACTCTGGAACACAACTGGAGAATGTCCAGATCAGACACCGATAAACTATCCTACAAAACCCATCTCAAGATCTACAATCATGCCATAAAAAATGCTAAAAAGACATTTTGCACAAAGAATCAACGAAAATAGCAACTCAGCAAAAGAGTTATAGAAAATCATACGAGAACTATGCAAACCAACCTGTATGTCCCAAACGCTGCACCCCTCAGCAGAGAGCTGTGAAAAGATCAGCAACTTCTTCACAGACAAAATAGAAAAAATCTATTCGACATTTAACACTAACACCCCAGTAGACTCTCCTAACTGGGGGAGATTAGACACCCATTCCGAAGACCACGCGAGACTGGACAGTTTTACCCCGATCACCGAAGAAGAAGTTGTCAGGACCATGGAAGAAGTCAAATCAGGATCACCCCTTGACCCTTGTCCACATTTCATATTTAGGCAGATCATACCCACTCTTACTACATTTATTACGCAGCTATTCAACAAATCATTAGAAACAGCAAACTTTCCCGAGACATGGAAACAAGCCATAGTAACCCCACTACTAAAAAAGGCAGGCATAGATGTTACTAACCCGGTCAACTACAGACCAATCTCCCAACTCCCGTACCTCTCCAAAGTACTAGAGAAGCTGGTCAATAAACAGCTGTCCAACTACCTGGAGCTCAACGACCTACTAGACCCCTCACAAGCGGGATTCAGGGCCACCAACAGCACAGAGGCAACTCTTCTGGCAGTCACGGACAACATAAGAACATTACTGGACCAGGGCAACGCCGTGGCCCTGAGCCTATTAGACCTGTCGGCAGCGTTCGACACGGTCTCTCACCACCTCCTACTAGAAAACCTACATGGGAAAGGGATACACGGGAAGGCCCTTCAATGGCTCAGCTCGTTCCTGAGCAATAGAACCCAAACCGTGCAACTAGGTGCTTTCTCATCCAAACCCAATAAATTGAACTGTGGTGTCCCGCAGGGAGCATCCCTCAGCCCCACACTGTTTAATGCCTATGTTTCACCCCTCGCAAAAATTGGGACAAAGTGGGGTTTTGGTGTGTGCTCCTATGCGGATGACACGCAACTAACAATCGCCATTGGAGAGGGGCACGACGACACCAAAAAGAAACTCAACAGCTGTCTCACCGAAATGGCTAATTGGATGTCAGACCACTGCCTAAAGTTAAACGCAGACAAATCTGAAATCCTGCTCCTCGGAGAAGCTAAACACATCTGGGACGCATCCTGGTGGCCCTCCTCACTTGGAGACGCCCCAGCACCCAAGCAGTGCGCCAAAAACCTGGGCGTGACAATCGACGACAAACTCTCCATGCAGGACCATGTACGGACATTGTGTGGAAAAAGCTTCGCCACCCTGAAGCTCCTAAAAAGGCTCTTTCCATGGATCCCATTAGAAAGCAGAAGGACAGTCACACAGGCCCTGCTGGTCAGTAGACTGGACTATGGCTACGCTCTCTTTGTAGGCATGCCAAACTACCTCTTCAAACGTCTACAGGTGGTGCAAAACGCTGCAGCCAAACTGGTGTGTAACAAAGACAGCTCAGCGAAGGAATGCCTAAAACAACTTCACTGGCTGCCCATGCGCCAAAGAGCACGCTTCAAGCTCTTAGGGCATGCCCACAAAACACTCCATGATACAGACCCCAAGATCCTTCAGAATAAAATACGATTCTACACTCCCACCAGACCACTAAGATCACAACACCAAGCACTCGCCGAAACGAAAAGGATTAAAAAGTCCAGGGCAGGAGGCCGCACCTTCTCCCATCTCACCGCACTGCACTGGAATGAGCTTCCAGTCGAACTCAGGCTGATTAAAGAATACAACACCTTCAGGAAAAAACTTAAAACATACCTATTCCCCAAAGACTGATATTATATCCATTAACTTCTCAGTCCCTACTCACCACCTAGTCCGTTCTTAGCGCTGTGATATCTCAAGGGATGAATGTCGCGCTCTATAAATAAATAAATAAATAAATATAGAAATGTAAACAAAAACAAATGTGTACTTCATGCTGCAGCACACATGGATGAGGCAATTCCCCTTTCTAGATTATTTCTGTGATGGAATGTGTCCCTTCCTGCACAAAATCAGTCAGCCCCGCAACACAGGCACCCTTGCACCATGGCACAAGGGTGCCTGCTTTGGCACACAGCAGCCATTGTGTGCCACTGTTCAGGAAAAATACAGGAATGTGCCTTATCTTATTGATAGGGCGCATTCCTGCCTTTTTGCTTTGTTGCAGGGCAGCACAGCAAGATTCCTTGCGGTGCTGTCCTGCACCCAAACCTCTTAAATGAGACCCCAAGTGTTTTTGCATCATTTTTAAGACCAGGTAGTTTCTGACATTAAAAAACTGCTGCTAATGGGACTTAGCAGCAGTTTTTCTTTTTTAGCGACGTACAAGGAAATCCTTGAAAATATTGAGTTTTGTGTTTTGTGGGAGTTTTTACGCGGGAACACCTAGCTTGCATCTAATTTTCGGTAAATCACACTAACAAGTGGCGCTGCGAAAGATTCACGTTAACGCGGAAAAAGTGCTGCTAACTGGACTTTGCGGCAACTTGTAAATATGGCGATTAAAAAGAAGTCACTGTAATGTCAAATAATTGACGCTGCGGAGGCGTTAAATCCTTGTACATATGCCCCCTAGAGTATCAGCTACAACTAGGGCTCCCACCTTCCTTAGAAAAATATATCAGTCATGTATTCACGTTCTGGAACAGCCAAGAGCAGTAGGAAGTGAAACAGTATTTGTGTAAAATTGTCAGGATTTATTTGTAACTTGGCAATTATCACTGTTTGCCCTAGTAATCATACTGAAACGATTTAGGGAGCTCTCAAATACCTTTGGACTGATTTCATTGAGTGCTTGCTGTTTTAGGTTTATGGTTCAGAAGGCAAAAATAATGGATTTTTCTGCTTTTAACAACATTTTTCCCGGCTTGGACCTAAAAATGTAAGCCAGGCCAGAACAAAACCAGCCAGGTAGCAACCCTAACTATAATAAACAACAAAGTGATGGATGGAATGCTTGTAGCCACTGGAGAGCTACATTCCATCATTTTTTACCAACCAAGCTACTACTGAAAGATGCCTGTCTTATGCGAATCAGTACTGACGTCAACAGAGTGCTGTGCTGTACCGAAGAAAGAAGACATGCATAGAGTCTTTTCTAGCCTGGGCAGTTTAGCACTCACTTAATTAAAGTCCAATGACTGTGATTAACAGATGCGGATCACAAACTGATTGGAAATTTGAGGAGCATTACATCATTTTGTAAATGTGTCACTGTGCCTACAGTGGTACCATCTGCAGACGTGTACACCTAGGTACTCATTTGGGAGCCCGGTTGATGTGTGTAAACCTGCTTCACTCTACTAACATGTCCTGGTTCCATAGGAACTTGATTTGACTGTTTACGCAGCTAAGCATCGATTCTAATGTATCCTGCAATATCTAGAAGGCAGACTTCGAAGTGCCATTCGTGTAGAGTAACAACCACGGAAGTAATCAGCAGCGATATAGCATTGTGGCTATTTCATTCGCTAAACTTGGATTCGCATGGATGTCACCAGGGAGAGCCTCGTTCACACCCTGTTGAGCTGAAACATGTTTATGATGCTGCTTTTTTCTGTGCAACAACCCTTGCTCCTTGCCACAGCGCTGCAGTGGGATGTCAACATTCACAATGAGGGGCAGATTAAATATTTTTTAGTGTAATGCAGCACAGCAAACGAAGTTGCTGCACAGTGCTGCATAACGGGAAGAAAGCAGCGCAGAGCCAAATGGCCTGCTGCTGTTCTCAACCACTGAGCTGGTGTGCAGACAGGCTGCTAAGCACTGTGCATGCCTTTGCACTATGGTGCTGGCATGCATATATGTGTGCTGTTGAGCATAGGACTCCCTATGCCAAGACTAATTCTGAAACATTCCAACCTTTACATGTGTGCTGTACAGTGCAGAAATTAAAACATTTGTCCGTGATTGGGTCTACTTCAAGGAGGTGTTATTTTTTGTTGCAAAGCCTGGTTCCGCTACCTTAATAGATTGGACTTGTGTCAGACATGATGCCCAAGTTAACCCAAAGTAACGCCCCCTTGACACAAAGTGGCAGAAAGTACTATTTGCTCTGAGAATAGCGCACCTTTGCAGCCCAAGAAGTAAATACACTTGGAAAAGTTAGCACCACTCTGCATGATTTTGGGTGACTTTGCCCCAGCACAAACCCTTAGTATGCCTGCCCCTGAGATTTGCTGCACCGTGTGATCTTGCCTTCCCGCAGCCCTCTGTATCGCTCACTCTCTGGTGGTTTTTGTTAGGCCCTGCTCTTGACTTTGTGCCTCGCTGATATTCTGATGTATTTTGTGTCCTGTACAAAGGTCCTAATTCTGCACTCTTGACTCAGACAAAATCAGAAGCAAAGAGTCACTCAGGGGCCGAGTCACAGAAGTATCTGTAAGTACAGCAAGTCGTACTATCTTACGTACTATGCACACACGTGTACATGCCTTGGTGAATCGGCCCCAAAATGCCCAACTCCCTATGAGTAAAAAGGCACAAGGTCGCCATCCTTTCCTTTTACATTAATTGTTTACGAATAGTGCCTAAATATTCCCATTTTATGCCTTTGTGAACTGCCCTTCAATGTCTGTGTCATGATTCATAAACATTTACCCCATCTGTTTCCTCTACATTGAAATGTATATTTAGAAAAGCTAATTATTTACCTAACTTTTTTTGAATATTCATTTTAATTAAGCAATTAGAGTAACATCCACATATTTAGGACCTGAGTCCCCCGCAGGACAGGCGACTCCAGCTCATCACAAAGGCGCCAGCACCTTGATGGCTGCATGCCCATTGCAATGAAGGTGGCCTCTCCCATCAAATATTCTGAGACCAGCTGTGCTGGACAGATCAGGGCTCTCCAACCAGCACCGAATATGGAAACTCACTGATGCTCAGCATTACAGAAAACTTGGCTTGATATTGTAATATCGTGGCGCCCCCTTTGGCGAGAGTTAATCCTACAGTGAGTGTGGGGCGGCCCACGTCTGGGCATACATACCCGTGGCACTCAGAGTGTCAGCTGCAACTCGGGCTGCCACCTTCCTTAGAAAAACATATCAGCCATTTATTTACAATCTGGAAGAGCCGGAAGAAGTGGGTGAAACAGTGTTTGTGTCAAATTGTCAGGATTATTGTAACTTGGCATTTATCACCGTTTGCCCTTTTAATCATTCTGACACCATTTATGGCGCTCTCAAATACCTTTTAACTGATTTCATTGAGCGCTTGCTGTTTTAGGTTTATGGTTCAGAGGGAAAAAATAACGCATACTCTGCTTTTCCCAACATTTTAACTGGCCTGGACCTAAAAATGTAGGCCAGGCCAGTGCAAAACCAGTCAGGTAGCAACCCTGACTATAATAGACAACAAAGTGATGGATGGAACAGCCACACTGCGGGCTGCTCTGCTGAAAACCACCCGCCTTAACGATGCCCAGGTCATGTGGTGTCCCCACCTGCACATCTTCACTGCAAAACTGCATTATAAGGCTCGGTAAAAGGCACCCGAATTTCACACTACCGTGCAGCTTTTTCACAATCATCAGATCTGGCCACAAGGACTTCATATTGAACATTGTGAGCAATATTTGTAAAGGCAGCGAGTGAGGGACCCGGTGACACCCTGATCTCCTGCCCGGCCCTGCGCGTCAATGCCCTCTGCGCTGTCACTCCCAGCCATCTTCAGCCACACGCAGCAGTGACATTTATTGTCCCTAACAGCATCACGGCACAGCCCGCAGGCCGGGGCCGCATAGCGTTCATTAAACGATGTCATCTGACGGTAATCGGGTCAGAGAGGGAGCGACAGCTGTCCCCTCCCATCCTTCAGCGGCCTTATTGCATTAGTGTGGCTATGTTCGTGTCCCCCGGGGGGACCGGGCCGTCACTGGCAAACGAATGGCCCTAATATGTCCGCTGGTCATTAGCCGCCCATTATGCGGAAAGTGCGGCTTCTGTCGAGATGGATGCGGTACTTGAGGTGCCGAGTCAGGTGGGGGTGGGGGGGGGGGGGGTATTGGTGGGTGGGGGGAGAGGGGGCGGAAGGGTGAGGCTAACGAGAGGTGAATCATAAGATGGGGGGTTGCTTGGGTCACGTCCTCCCTGATCTAAAATGTACAGCCCCACACGGCTCCTTAATTCTAGCACAGGGGAGACACGGACTCACAGAGGTCACGTCCGGGTTGTCACCTTACGGAGTGACATTGGCACACTTGATTGTCACCGAGCCCTCACCCCTATAGAAAAGGTAAAATGGTACATCTCGAGGGAGAGGACCTCTTTGAAAGTTGGGAAGAAAAGATCGGGGTATTTGCCACAAGTGGTAAATACTAACGGCCATATTTATGACTCGGTTTGCGTCGTTCTTGCACCACGCAAGATGGTGCAAGTGCGACGCAAACACTAAGTCAGATTTTTGAACCCACGCGATGCCACTTTGCGTGGCTTTAAATGGCTTCAAAAATTTAGAGTAATGCAACGCAGCGCAAATCGCTGCAATGCATTACTCTGAGCAAGGGAGGCGCTGTGTGGGTGTTCCCACGCAACTCCCATGGTTTTTGACGCGTTTGCAGATTTGCGAAACCCAGAAATGTGCCAAAAAGATATGCCTTCCCAGGTAAGGCGCAACAAGGAGAACACAGAGAAAGAGGAAGGCGCCTCTGAGGATTGTTTTTGTGCAAGAAGGTATCAATCCTGTCCTGGGTGCAAGGGTCCTGCGTTGGCGCTAGGCTACCAAAACAGCTCCAGCCCAAGGAGAAAGGACAGGAATGCACCTTATTGGATAAATACAGCGTATTCCTGCCCTGTCCATGTGACGCAGGGCAGCGCAGCAAGGTGACTTGCTGCCTTGCCCTGCATCACAAGCGTCATATGCATGACCCTAAGTAGCAGCGCTTCAGCAGTACTCACAGTTGTAAGTAGAGGCACACACATAATAAAACATGGTGTACAATTATTCTTGGGGAAATGCTTATCAAATTGCATTTGCACATGTTCATTTTTTCCTCTGTACTGGAAAACTATTGGTCAGAGTATGCTGTCCCTCGCAGGCCTCCGTCTCTGCAGCTGGAGCCATTTACAAGGATTTGCTGCCGGAATCTCGTTTCATTATAACCACAAAGCAGGGTTTCTGCAAAGCTTTGGAACTTCCTTTTCACGCTGTGAGACAAAAATGCGTCTGAAGCAGTGCAAAAAAAAGACAAAAATAAGGTCACATGGAGACAGGGGGTCTGGGGTGCTTGGTGCAGCAAAGGAGGACTTCAGGAAGAGCTGCCTGGAGCGCCTGGGAGACCCATTCCTGTTCACTGCTTCAAGGCACTTGAGAGATGAAAAAACAAGCTACTTGACTCCTTATACTCCAGTTGTTTTTGCAATGACTAGTTCCTTCTGCAGAAGGTATGGGTAAGACCTCAAAATGACTTTGAAGTTGAATGGAAGTCATAGTAACCGTGCAACAGTCTAGTATTTTATAATATAGCACAAGAGTTGCTTCAAAAGTATACTGAAAAACAGGTTAGGTAGATGTGTGTGGGTTAACACAAACTCACTTGATAAGTTAGGCTTCGAGTTATGTGTATAGCGCTTATCCTTGCTTAACTCCACTTCAAAGTGCTAAAATGAGTTTTGAGGATTCAGATAGGGGTGTAGCTGCCCGATTCCTACTGAATGCAGCGCCGCCTCTGTCCTAGCGTCAATACAGTTTCAGGGCGCTGTGGCTGGAGGGGGTGAGACTATTAAACTGCAGACCACGGTTTGTTGATTTTGTACAGAATTACTTCCATGGAGAACAGTGTTGTCCAGCCAAGGTCACCCATGGCTGACTCTGGACGGATCATGGACCATATTACGGGTCAGTCCGTAAGAAGAATAATAGCCCATTACACCAATGGTAATAAGAAGGAAACATAACAAATGGACCCCCCTTAGACATATATTACAGCATTTAATGATGTTAGTTCGAGCCATCTCTGAAAATGATGGTTTCCTTGAAGCGGACGGTAGATTCAATGACCAACAAGATGAAACATTAAAATCAATGTTAACACGTTCAACAGTAATGAAGCATTAAGCTAGATCAATACCATAAAAGAAAACAAAACTGTGTGCCTGCCATTATATTAATCAAATTACATTTCACATTTAATTCCAGTTAACCATGCTTAGCAACGGCAGTGGTCAATTATGAGCGCTGGCTGGAAACAACGTATTCACAGGGTTACGAATGAGCAATTTCAGACTAGTAGATAGCCCTGTATAAAAAATAGTTTAAATTAATTTTTATACCCAAAGGCTGTGGAGACCAGGGGGTGATCTTATAAAGTTTGTTGGAATGCTACTGTACATTGGCGATGCTCCTGCCCGACTAACTTGTGGTTCATCCATTCTATATAGAATTGAGCGAAATGCTACATTTCCACTGGTGAAGCCTCAGCGGGCCCCCCCCCCCCAGCATAAACCTATGACTTGATAGCTCGTCCACCACTGGGCTGGCAGATCACTGTGACGGGGAAGTTGCAGATGGCGGTAATGTCCCACTCCATAGCCTCCCAGACTCCACACTGGCATCTCTTAGAGTCCTACACGCAACAGCACGTCTCATGCAGAGCCAAAAGAAATATGATCATATGTTCCCCATCGTGATGGAACTCCACTGGCTTCCCTTGCCAGCCCGCTCCATCTTCAGAACCAAGTGCATCATTTACAAAGCCATCATGACCAGCAACCTGCTTAACTCGCAGACAAGCTCTCCATCTCTGGTGGTTCTGGGCACACCTGCAGCCAGGACAGCATCAATCTGCAGACTCAAGTGTAAAGAAGAAAAAACAAGATGGCAGGCCCTTTCCATCTATGCATCCAAGACCCGGAACAACATCCCCATATGCATCAGGACCGCCCCAACACTGCTCCAATTTAGAATAGAGTTGAAGACGCACCTCTTCAAGAGCGCTACATCACAGTGCATTAACCATACACAACTCAGCTTCCTCTCTTATTACTTGTTGACTTTAAGCTTACCTTTGACCCTGCACAGCGCTCCGTTGCCTTTGGGCTAGGTTTGCTCTATAGAAATTCTATATACATACATACATACATGTCCTATTGTGGGGGACAGCCATTTCTCATGGTCCCGGATAGGGCCACATGCAGGGAGAAACTTTGTGCCAAAGCCATTTATTATTTTGTTTTCTGAAAGCAAATCTTTGGCAGTTTGTTTTCATAAAAACAAAAAAATTTGAAGAGCAGGTGCATCAAACTAGGTGCCCGGTCAGCAAATTTCAGCACATCAGGCGGAGCTGCCACCACACTAACAGCTCCGCTGAAGGCACAGAGATCCCCTCCTCCCTGGGCAGGATCTGTAAATGTGGCCGGTGGTTTCCTCTAGGGGAGTGGAGACGCCTCTTAAAAACCTGGCTCTTTTAGATTTGCACTCATTCTCTGCTTTGCTTTCTGCACCTGTCCGTAGCGCTGGGAGGCCTCCGGGTAGCCATCGCGCTTTATAAATGACATTTCATTCATTCATTCTGATGACCTGGCCGGCCAGCAGGCTGCCCTTAAGACTCTACATGATTTCCCGAGGTTCTGGTGTTAGATTGTAGTAGATGGAACATGTGGAAACAGTTTTAAAATTCAGTCAATTTATTTTTGCATCTGGAGCTGAGATATTAACAATATAGGTTTTAATCATTTGATTCACATATGTAGAACCTACACTCTGCAGGTCCATAGAGCCAACATAAGCCTCAAAAGGAAACATATAAGACCACTTTGAGGCTAAATGTGCAACTGGAGAAAAAAAGCCAAACAAATACAAAGGAAAGATCACAATACCTGAAAGCGCTGCTCCTACAAACTGAGAACATAATAGACATATAATACAGCCGCTAGTGTAAACCCATTAGTTACTACACCTGGAATGGCTGTAGTTGTAATGGCATCACTAATGGTCATAAAAGACATTTTCAGAGGATGACCTTTACTTTTGTGGACTCACTGGTGGTAACAGCAAGACTGTTGGTGATTTGCACAACCTATTCCTGCTGAGGACACTCTACTGGACAGTGTCCATAGTACGGTTCGACCTCCCGGTGACTTCTGCAAAGGGTGCAATGCGGAAGAATCGACAGGGTGCACAATAATCAAGTGGCCTGACATGTTTTTCTGCTTCGATGCATTACCAGCTAACAGAGTAGGATAGAAAAGTACTTTCTTCTATTAAAAAGGTATTTAAAAAGCTAATAAAGACAGAATTACCAACAAAGTTTGTTCTGAGATGTTTGATAGTCTTTTCTAGACTATGGAAATACATTGTTTACATGTTTGTAAAAGTGAATGCCCCACTCCTAACTCCTTACAAGCACCAGGGGGCCACCTGAAAAAGGGGTTCATGAGCAGGTGAAGTACTATTTCACACACTCTTAAATGCCTTTGTGAATTGACCCCAGAAGCATCTAAAATTGGAATATTCAGGAAGTACTTATATACAGCTAGAACAAAAGGAAACAGTTGTGCCATTTTTGCACTTTTACTAATAAAGAGATGGACATTTCTGGACAATTCTCAAAGGGATTAATGAGCATGTAAATTAGTGCTCCTGTAGGACTCATAAATGTCTTTGTAAATTACCCCCCAAATTCTAACAATATTTTCTCATTCACATCAGAGTTCTGCGAGCTATCAGATGCTGATAACCCGTTCGAGGGGAACTCCTGGCACAACACAAATTTATCTTGTCTTCGAAAAAAATACTCTTCCCACCACATGCAGTTCATTTTATTCTGAAATGGTCTCTTTTCCAGTTGTTTTGTTTCGTATATGGAACCCCAATATAGGCTCAGGTAGTCACCTAACCTTTCACCTATATTCTCCTCTACCATTACACTACATAACGGTTCTTGAGACTGACCATTTACCTAGTTACGGTACTGCTTATAGGACGTGGGGCTTTCCCTGAAAACTGACCTCATCCATTATGCATGAGGATTCTTGGAAACTCAGCAGGACTACTATCTCCTGCATAATAACTATGTATAAGGGTCATTCCTTCCGTCATCCTAAGTCCGACATGACACAGCAAGATAGAACCCCTGAGGGTACCACCTTGGGTATATCAACACCATATCTTTGCTGAGGCAGGGAGAGGAGAAAAGGATTTCCATGCTGACACACTGACGCGAGACGCTGAGGTCCCTGCACGCAGACACTCCAGCTCGCAGTGGTCTGACATCCCTCGTGGGGTGTCCATCTCAAGAACAAGACGGGGTCCCACAGTCTCTCACTTCAGGTAATGGGGTTGACTTTATCCTAGAGGGATTCTTGGCTCTACACCTACATACATGCTATGTACACTTAGATACATCTAGTTAGGGTCGCAACGTCGGAGTTCGCACTTCTACTGTCATGTATTTTTATACCTGCCTGTATTCATTGTTTTAGCACTATGGTAGAAATCTACCATCCTTTTATTCTGTTGGTGCTTATAATCATTTGTATCTGTTTCTGTCTTATGGCTGTTTCAGCACACCTATTTTACACTAGAATGACGCTGGTTCAATAAATGCTTATTGAAAACGTCCCCACCGTTTATTCTGTGTATCTCTCTGAGACTAGGTGAGCACGAGTGACTGAGCAAAAAGTACTGTACTGTTTCCACGATCCCTGATGGGACAGATTTGTCATGTTCGATAGTTGCCAAGAACTATTCTCTCCTTGGTGAGAGGGGTTTCTAGCTGGTATACAGGCAAACATACCCGGTGGGGGTGTCTAGAATCAGTCTGGACACCAATCCCACAGTCTATGTTGTCTAAACGAGTAGATCCTATATAGGTTAATAGGAACTACACGACACAGTTAGTTACTTGGGATTTTTGAAAAATTGCTTAATATCTAATCGGGATTTCTGCAGGAGCGGCTCCTCCGCAATGGCGGAGGAGCTTCGCCCCACTGACTCAGAGCCAGCAACAAAAAATTAAACGATATTTCAGTATCTTTTCATTTTTAAGCCTCTGGCTCAGCCAGCGTGTGCAGGGAGGGGCTGGGCTGAGGCATGGGAAGGGGGAGGAGGGTTGCTAGTGCACTCCCTCAGTTCTCATGTGTGTTTGGCTGGCTGTCTCAGGACCTGAGCGGAGGTCCTGAGACCGATCTGAGCGGAGCGTCTTTCTAGCCCATTCAGGCGAATCCCCGCACTGCTCTACAGCGCAGGGATTGGACAGGGAGTCTGTGACATAATCACAGTGTATGCTGGGACAAGAAAGTCCCAGCACCAAGGCGCGACGTGGGAGGCGGTCAGCAGCAGGTAAGTTGAGCTTTTTAAAAAGCTTTTTATTATTATTATGGTCACCCCCTCCCCCGCACCCTCTCTCATGCTCCCTCCCGCACTCCGTCCCATGCTCCCTCTGCCCCACCACTTTTTATATGTGGGGGGCGCCACTGGATTTCTGTGGCACTCGTAATGAGACCCCTAGAAATAAAACAATCTGAAGGGTAAAGTAAGGGTTTGTGGAAACAAATTACCGAATGAATGACTAGGATTGTAAAGCGCACAGCTTCTCGAAGAGTGTCCCGACGTGTAAATTGAAACCATTCACAGTGTTTTACTTTCCCTGAGGAAAAACCTGAACGTCTCTATCTCCTGGGTATGAGTCTATGTGAGCGACTTCATGGATATCACGGTAATAGCATTTAGGGATTTTACTCCAGTCCGAATGATTTCTCCTGGATTTGAACATCTGATGATAAATAGAGACCCATTTCAAATCAGTGTCTGCCCCCACCCCCAAGCATCCCCCACACAGGACCACATTGCATTGGCAGAAGTGAACTATGAAAATACCAAGAACCATAAAAGAACACACAATTGAAAACAAAGAACACAATATACATAATAAGCAAACTAATAATTTCGAGTTTTTTAATCTTTATGGCTGGCTGTGCCACAGTCATGACCCTAATGTGTGTTTGGCTCAACTACTATATTTTTGCTGAAGCATATAAATTGACGGTCTGATGTGTAAAACCTCTGCTTGTTTTGTTATGTGTATTTGTAAAGCGCACTATCACCCGCGAGGGTATCCTGGCGCTGAGCAGGTGTGTGTGCCTAGCCCTGCCTAGGGTAGATTGGTTCATTGAAAAGCCAAGTCTTCAGCTTCTTGCAGAATTCAACAAGAGAGGAAGAGGCCCTCATTTTGAGGTTGTTCCATGCTTTTGTAGTGATGTAAGAAAACACCTGTCTTTCTGATCTGGTTCTGTGTATGCGTGGGATGTGTGCGAGTAAGAGTCCTGCTGCCCAGAGGTGTCTGGGTGCTTGGTGGAAAATGATGTGTCTGTTCCGGAAGGTGGGACCTTAGTTGTGTAATGCCTTGAATGTGTGTGTGGGGAGTTTGAATGAGTGTGTTTGTGTATCTGGAGCCAGTGGCGCTCCCTGAGGTGTGATGTGAGTTCTGTGTGGGAGGTTGAGAATGTGTGTGGCTGCTGAGGTCTGTACTATAACTTTACAGCACTAAGAACCCACAGGGCTTGGTTGGCAATTTACAAAACTATGTAAATACATAAATTGAAACAAGCTAAGTGTTAGGCCCAGGCTGGGGGAAATATATTCTGTTTTCATGGCCTTGATGAGAGGCGGCCCATTCAAAGAATGTCACATCATGAGAATCACATGAAAGGAGTGGACTGGAGACGGCTTCCTCAAAGCCCATACTCTCCCAATATTTCTCATTTTTGAAGATTTGATGACATGAGGCCACTGAAACTAAAGGTATCTTTAAGCCTGACCTAAAAATATAGAGGCAATAGGATGTGCAGACCGGCAAACAGCATGTTATTAGCTGAACATGAGGGACAAGGGCAGGTCTTTTAGGTGGCACAAAGGTTCCCGTCTTGAAATAGAGGCAAGACCCATTGCTTCCAAAAGTTACCTCCATGTCAAAAATGGAAAAAACACAGGAGTAGAGTTGGGAAGCAGGCTGAGAAAAAAAATCAGTTTCTTAAGGGGGGAAAAACTGAGAACAGAAATAAACCCAAAAGGATTCAGGAAGAGTAGAGGGTTTCCAGTTGAGGAGCAGCAAGGCATAGTCCGAAAGGCCTGACTACTACCAAGAACAGTAGACACTGCTAATGCTTGGCTACCACACCAGTCATTCTAGTGCACAACTTGAGCCCCCCGAACTGTCTCCTGGTAACTACTGTGTCTATTCTCCAGGAAACATCATAAGTATAACAGAAAAAAATGTCTCCAGCGTCCTGATGACAGGAAATTGCAAAGGCGCCAAACACCAAGCCCGTACTCCGCCGGGGTCCAAGCTGCAGACGCTGTGACCCTTTGGCAATCAGGGTCCGGAGGTTTTTTCTGAATTGAAAGGTTCTCAAAACATCACAGTTCCTGTGGTATGGAGTTTCAGGGAACAGGAGGAGCTCCAAAGAACGGTCCTATTGAGTCATGTGAGTTTTTTCATTTCTTTGTGTCTAGTCACAGTATCTAACACACAGCACATTCACTCAGCACATACAGAGGATAATCAAGAGATCTCTATCCCAAGAAATGGATTTGCCGCCAGTTCATGTAGCAGTTTACAACAATCTGGAAAGAAGTGGAAAGACATTGAAACACTGTGGAGATAGCAGTTCCTACATTTTATTCCCCAAAGACTAGCCTATCCTTAAGTTCTATAGAAGAATATTGCTTTGAAACTTTTAAAAATGAAGTTTCGGCTGTAACTAAGGCAGGTTTTTGTGGCTCATCCCAATCAGCTTTAGCATTTAAGGATGTACCTCCAGTGGGTAACACTGACAAAAGATCTCTGTGAAAAGAGTCAATTTAACTTCTAATGATGCTCTTTGGGGATGGACCTATGCTTCATAGCAATCGCTATCGAGATGTTGTGATCCCACATCAATCTTGGCCAAGATGGAACATGGAGTCTGTTCCCTTTCGGGCATAATCGATGAACTATCTGCTGCAGCTGCTTCCTCAGGAACTCCCATTTCAGGACATCATCCACCAAATTACATGTACTGGTCACTAATTCATCATCCTTTTTTGGGTTCATTATTGTTTAGGCCCAATTTGAAAATCAGATAAGTTTGTAATTTCACCAACTTCCAAACACAGTTTTCCCCTTTTTCAATTCATGCTTTTTTGGGCAGAGGACAGCGGCAGCAGTTTCACCAACCAATGCAGAACTGTCGACGATGAGCTTTTGGGCTTCTATGACAAATCCTAGGCAACAACTGCTCCCTCTTCAAAGCATGTATTCAATTCTGTTTCTGGTGGCAACCCGGGGAGAGATTTCAGGTTCATTCTCGACCTAACGACTCTGAACAACTACATTATAAATTGTTCATTCAAAATAACTTACTGTCTGTTCTGCCTTTAATCTGTCCAGAGGTCTTAAAGGCATGACTTGGTTTAAAGCGCACATACTTTCATGTACCGATACACATCAGCCATCCCAGGTCTCCTCCATATCTTCTCCGCTTCTCTTCCCGTCTTGCCACAACTGCTGCAGCCCATTATCAATGTCTGCATTCGCCATTACTGCCTTCCACTTTGTTGCGCAGACAGGGCTACCAATAGTCCAGCAGGTGCAGTGGCACAGCAGTCCAGTGGTCTGAGCGGATCACTGCACCCCAATTCTAGCTATTTTGCTACCAAATTTAGGGTATGGGGATCATTTTCCTTGCCTGCATTAGGGTCCATTTCGCCATTGCTCTGCCGTCTCTCTGTGGAACAGACATCTGCATCACCTATGGGTCCCCAGAAACATTGCTTTACTCAAACTTTAGAGTTGTTTGCTCTGCTCCACCTTTATTTTTCCTCTCTGACCACACCAGCAGCTTGGATCTTCCCGCAGATGGAGGAGGAGTTGTTGGATACTTAACAATGGACCCTGGGAGGAAGAAAGGAAGGAATTTCTTTTTCCATTTGAAGTTGAAATACTCCTGGTCTCTCTAAAACTTTAGCCTTGAGTACGAGTGCCCTGTTAAAATACTATAATTTCCCTGCCCTCGAATTACCATTCCCATGGGCCCAGATACTCCAAGGAGTTGGAAATTAACAGGAATTGCACCATTTTGGAGTATAACATGTTGAAATCAGTGTTTCCATGCCAATTCACATGTTTTCCTTGGGTCCTTCAAGTAGAGATTTCAGTTTTTTCCCCATTGCCCTCATCACTGCCTGGAAACCTGCTTGCTAACTCATCACTCGCCCTGCATGGCAGCCCAGTGCCTAAAGACAGATCTGGAATATTTACCACTCACTCACTCATTCGCTTGATTGCGCACTCACTTATTCACTCACTCACTCGCTCACTCACTCACCAAACCTATTATCCTTGAGCTTGCTGTTAGTAGTTCAAAGAATGGCTAACTTTACTGGGGGAACTTTGTGACGTTCCTTCCGACAGAGAGCCATATTCATGCAGTTATTTAAGGCTGTACACCTATGTTTCTGGCAAAAAATAGCTCCAACCATGTATGCCTGTCGGATACCTAGCAGCCGTGAATAGTTCTACAACTGCGTACTTGTATGTCACAGCTCTGTACAATTACACAGTAAACAACCAGCACTAGGGGTGGGGAGTGGATGGAACACGACTTGGTTCATCTTGAGAGTTTGTGAGTTGCTTGGTATTTACAAACACCTCTCTGACTCTTTGCCACCCTGGAAACTCTCAGGATTTACTTCAGCAAAATGCATGCAGGGTGTTAAGCAGAGTGGGACATCCACAAATTTCGCAAGGGTTTAGGAGAAGGGGAATTCTGCATGGGAACAAAACATTTTCCCTGTTGAGAGACAAAAGAATAAAGAATTTCTATGTGCACAGCAGGCAGCCATTCCCCAGTGCAGATTTACACTATGGCTCGAATAGAGGTTGGGCGGAGCAATATTCCCACCCAACATCAAGGAGCTGGGAGTTGGGCCATTTGGAAGTTGGTGAGGTGAGGAATGAAAAGCTGGTGGCAAGAGAAGTGGATGGCTTTGTTAAGTGGATTCAAAGAAAGGGAGAAGGGAAGGTGCATATTCATTAGCAGAAGAAACTGCAAAGATTCCTGATAGTAGCCACAGTGATTTCTGAACAATGTAAGTTCTTAAGCCCCTTCTGAGGGAGATTAGGGTCGGTTGAAGCCCCAGTTCTGTTGGTAGAGAGTTCATTAGGCCTGATGATGCTCTTGTGAAGGATCTGGTCTGTGCTTGTTTTGTTTTAAAGTTGTGCACATCTAGTTGCCTGGTGTTATCGCTTCTAGAGTCTCTGGAGCCACCTGAAAGCATCAACAGGTTGTCCAGGAGGTCTGTGTGTTATGCAGCCCAATTTGAATGGTATTCTGTCCTCCAGTGGGAGCCAGTGGAGATCATGTAAACTTAACCTACTATCTTTGATCTTCCCTTTGGCTGACGTTAAGGTCATTGTAGGGTAGAACACTACTTTGATGGCCGCGAGGAGGCTGCCTGAAGTTCCTGCTAGTGCTGCGTTGCTGTAGTCTAGTTTTGAAATTATTAGAACACATACTGCCACTTTTAACTTTCTTCACAGTCTTGAACACTGGTACATAATAGTTTGCTGCCTGTGCTTTTTAACGGATGTGTTGGTTCAGAGACAGATTGGAGTCAATGGTGAATTCTCGCGACGGAACTGTCGGTGCATGGGTGGTTTTGAACTTCTCCAGTTTGACTTCTCCGTATACTTCTTGGTTCACTCTGATTTCTGATTTTAGAGCAATTAGTATAGATCCTGTTTTCTGTGGATTCAGCATTAGTTTTTGTTTATACATTTTTGTAGCTTCTTTAGACAATATTGGAGGGATACAGTATCTTGGATGTAGTGTTATCTGTTGTGTAGCACATCAAGTCTAACTAACATCAAGACACACTCTCCTTACCCGAGAATTTGCTTTGAGTGAAAAACGAATCCATGGGCACAGACTTGTCTCAGTCATCACATTCCAGTGAAAATTCAAACCAGGGTCAGAAAAGCACACACTAGGTGCCCCCAGGCTCTAATGCTGGTGTCTGTGGCCAGCATCTGGCCGATCTCTCCATATGGTGGAACATTCTAGAAAGACCATCAGCATTGTGCAAAGACTCACAGGCGTGTGCCCCCGAAGTTGTTTAGGCACCAGAAAGCTGTGGATCATTGCAGAAGTTTTATGTTCTCCCTTTATGTGCATACGGCATCTCAGTCAGTGTTCGAACAACAAAGTGAATACGTAATACATAGGGTCTACACTTTGTTAGGGACCAAATTACTACAAGGCATTCAAGTTCAATGGTGCCTGATTCACCAAAAGTCTCCACCTGTAAATAGTTGCAGGTTTATGTTCCCCATTCACATTGAGCTAAGATACCTCCAACTTCATTATATGCTTCATCCATCTAGATGATAAACTCTTTGATGTAGCCGGGAGTGTTTAGGACTAGGGCTATACAAAGAGGGGCTTATTTATGGGATTTTGGCATAGGGCTGTGCATCAAGGCACCTTGCCGCGCTGCTCTACGGAAAAGTTAAAGGGCAGGAATGCAGTGTATTTAAGCAATACGGTGATTTCCTGTCCTTTCTCACTGTGCTGGCACCGTTTCTGCAGCCTAGTTCTAACGTAGGTACCATTGCACCATGGTGCAAGAAAGTCTGTGTTTTCAGCAGGATTGTTTTTGGGCAGGACGGGGCACCTTCCTGCACAAAAACAGTCCTAAGAGGCGTTTTCCTCTATCTATGTATGTTGCAGAATGCAAGCATACATAGATAAACATATTTCTCCTTGTGACGCCTCACCTCGGGAGGTGTACGGATTTAGCGCTTTCACAGGTTTACATGTTTTTGTAAATCTGGGGCAGTGTCAAATTCCATGGGTGTTTCATGGGAAAACCCACTGCAACGCCCATGGAACGCCTCCCGGGTGCAGAGTAAGGTGACGCAGCAATTTGCGCTGTGTTGCCTTACTCATGATTTATGAGGGCACTCGAACCCACTCAGGGTGGCTTCATAAATCAGATTGAGAGTCCTGTGTCACGCATGTATCACTTTACGTGGTGCAAAAGTGATGCTGGGCTCTCATAATAAAGCCCCTGAGACTCTTCCTAGGTGTCAGGGTTCTTCTAACAGTCAGTGGTTCAATTAGCAATCAGCAATTTGGTTGCTGTGTAAAGTCTAGTTTCACCTAATAATCACCTCAGTACTACCGCAACATTTCAAAGAATTAGTGTGATATTCAGTAATGACTGAAAAAAGCGGTTATCTGTATATGGGTTTTGAGAAGTTGCCAACACATAACAGCATTGATTGTGACTTCTAGAAGTTCTACTTACTTGTTGCCCACGGTAAACAATAGATATCTTTAATATCTGATAGTTACCCTCTTGATTGTTAAGTTGGCTTTTTAAAGTGCTTAAAGCATCTATCCAAATATCACTACTTGGCCTGCCAGGGGTATCACTGGAGTCCTCCAGGACAGCCTGGACATTACACAAGGACACATTAGTTTTTAGGTTGAACCTAGACAGCGCTTGTGCTGTCTCTTCGAGACATGTTGTATATATGTTGTGGGCTTACAGCCCGCCCATTGCTTTCCATTTGTTTCTTCAAGTGTCCTTTCAAAAGGCTTGTGGTTAATCTTCCCTAATAACGCCAACACCATCTGAAGGTATCGGAGCACTTTACATTAGCGTCAGTTAAATTTTTTGTGCAGTTTTATATAGCACCAACACCACCCAAAGGTATTGGAGCGCTTTACATTAGCATCAGTTACTTTTCTGGGGAAGTTTTATATAGCGCCAACACCACCAAAAGGTATAGGAGCGCATTACAATAGCACCATTTACTTTACACAAGGACACATTCATTGTTGTAGGCTCAGCGAGATTATGTGATTTGCCCAAAATCGCGGATGTTAACGAAAAGCTGAAACTCGAACCCTGTTTCCCAGCTCCATAGTTGGCAGCTCTGGACCTAACGCCACATCCTCTCCCAAAAGGACACCATATCATCTCACTAGCCTCTTCTGGTTTTGTCTTTTTCAAGCTATGTTTGCAATTTCTTTTGCACTAATTGAAAGTCCATGAGCACAATGAGGTAGTGGCGCTTAGGGGACGATTCGAGATTTCAGAATGGTTTTATGTATTTGCTTTACAGAGTTACATTACATTTCACAAGTGTACACCATCATGCTTCAATTAATCAGCAAAACAATAAAGGCTATTTTATTATCAAAAACACATACAATCTAAACTTACTATACACCCACACTACTGTAAAGCTTTGCTACTGCTTGTTGTTGTTGGGGTCATAGCAGTTCATGGACAATGCCAGTGGGCCTCTTCTGTATGCACTACTTTTATCTCTGTCACCACCTGCTCACACCCATTGGTGCTTTAGAAATACCTTCATTCAGAAAGCTTTTGAAATTTTTGGTCTTTCTTTTAGTTCCCACCCTGGATAGGCTCCTGTTCTTCTTGGGTAGTTTATGCTGTCAACATTACTATATATTTTGTATATTTGATACTTTTCTGTAACAACATGGGTGGAAATGTCTCTTACACATAGTTATGAGGCTAGTCCCTTTAAACAAAAAACATTTCCAAATATCCATTTACTTACATACTAGAATAAATAAGTTACTAGAGTAAATTAGTAAGATTGTTTCATGGCCTTCCTCGGCAAAGAATCATCCACCTCCTCCTCATCCTCACCCTTGATTACGTCTATAATGTAGACACTGTGGGAGATATTTATAATAAAATGTCCGAGAGTGGCGTTACTCCAAACTTGCTAACACCGGGCTCCGACATTTTTTAAACGCAGGGATGCGCCGTATTTACAAAAATATGGTACACCCCTCCGTTGTTTATGTGCCGGAAGGGACACCTTCCTGCATATAAACAATCTGTAAAGGTGATTTGCTGTTTCTAAGTGTGCTGCATGCAGCACACATAGAAAGAGCAAAATACGAGGAGAAATTAATAATTTCTCCTCGTATCGCCATCCTAAGGCCAGATTTTACCTGGTCTTAGTTTTTGGCGCTGCCCCATCCTTGTAAATCTGGGTCAGCGTAAAAAACCAATGCGTGTTGCGGTGGAACCCCCACTGCAACACCCATTGCCCTCCCCTTTCACGGTAAGTGAAGTGTGAAAAGGGGCATTATTTACAAGGCGGAGTTAAGCCGCGTTAAGTGGCTTAACGCCACCTTGTAAATAAGAGGAAGGAGATATCGCCACCAGAATGTCACTGAAAGTGACGTTCTGGTGGCGATATCCCATCGTAAATATGCCCCCGTGTTTTTATCAGATGTTAAGTCTATTTCTAATAAATAGTGTACACATGTATATATCTATTAATGTTTCGTAAAGTCCTTGCTGTTGCCTCACTGCTGTTTCAAAATGCCCCAGAGTTCTCAATTTTGTATTCATTTCCCACCACAGGCCTTCATCACCCTGGCACAATACCTGTTCACATAATAATTAAAAATAATTGATTCATTCAAGGGTGTGAACTTAATCACCATCTAGTTAAATGTGTCTTCTGGCACCTCAGATTGTCTAGCATCCTCTTTGCTCAGATGTTATTAGCCATTTGTTGACTTTACCCAGACATTTCTTCGACCTTCATACTGTACATCCCATGCCTGGAACTCAGACACAAGTGCCTGTTCTTCTTAATGTTGTGAAAAGTCAACATCTCCACTTGAGAAACTATTTGAAGTGTTACAAAGTTGGTACATTTCCCTTTCCTTCCTGCATAGTTTGTTTAAGTGCACAAGAGCCGCCAGTTGTCTGCCTTGAGAAATGCCCTCACCATGCAAGTGATGCTGAACGCCCATGGTAGAAATGCCAACATACCAGGTTGAGTAAATGTGTACCGTCTTTACAGACGGTGCTCTGGGAGCCTGGCGAAAGGACAGCTGGACCCTACAGCTATCCCACCTCATGCCAAGGCCAAGATTGAGAGGGCTGGCAACGTCGTGATCAACCCAAGCCTGTCCGGGGTACAAGAGCTTTTGATCTGTTATTTGGCATGGAGGACACTGAAGCCGCACTTAATGGCATCAGCCAAATTGGAAGCTGTTCAGAAATTTAGAAACTTTGTCTTAAATTCCAAACAATTTGAAGAGAAGTATAAAGATGTAGGTTTGACCTGAGTTAAATATGGGACAGGAAAACAATACGTCAGATAAATGTCTGGACAAGAGGTTACCATGCAAACAAACAACGGAAGCATGGAAACACAAAAGTTCTGTTGCTGAGCAACAAGCCCTACAATGTTCCTAGTACCTCTTGGAATACCACAAGCAGCCCCTTATAGGAGCTTAGGAGCACTGGACAGAGCTCCAACACAAGGGTTGTGGACCCACCAAGAGCTACACTGATGAAGATAAGTTGATAGTAACTGTAAAGAACAATGGTTAATAAAGCTAAACCATTTAAAATAAATGAAAAAAATGGCTGGATTCAGAGCACAAGTCATTAGTACCGTCGGTGTTGGCAACGGTAAACACAACAAGATGATGGACGAAGTGGTGAAACTTTTCAACCACTCACCCCCAGTCAAAAGGTCCGAGTTTAATCCATCGTTCTTTTTCTCACTATGTACCCCAGTTTGGACCAGCCATAATCAAACCCATCTTGACCCTGATCATCATGGGAACAGTACCGGCGAACTGCTAGGCGAGGTCCTCCCTGAACCGGAAACACGCATCCGGGGACCTGTTTCGGGGTATCACCCCTGATCAACCAGGCTAGTGTGAATCCAGTGGTACAGCGAGCAAGAGACCCACATCTGGGCTTACCCTTGGCCACTAAGGGCGAACATAGCGAACACAATAAGATGATGGACGTAGTGTTGAAACTTTTTAACCACTCACCCCTAGTCAAAAGATCTGGGTTTAATCCATCATTCTTTTGCTCACTATGCCACCCCAGTTTGGACCCAGCCATATGCAAATCAGTCTTGACCCTGCTCCTCATGGGAACAGTCCAGCCCAAACTGCTAGGCCAGTACCTCCCTGAACCGGAAACAAGCATCCTCAGACCAGTTTCAGGGTATCACCCCTCATCAGCCAAGCTAGCTTGAATCCAGTGGCTCAGCGAGCAAGGGACCCACATCTGGGCATACCATTAGCCACTTAGGGTGAACACAGCAAACACAACAAGATGATGGACGAAGTGCTGAATCTTTTCAACCACTCACCCCCAGTCAAACGATCTGGTTTTAATCCATCATTCTTTTGCTCACTATGACACCCCAGTTTTAACCCAGACATATGCAAATCAGTCTTGACCCTGCACCTCAAGGGAACAGTCCAGCCCAAACAGCTTGACCAGGTCTTCCCTGGACCGGAAACAAGCATTCTGGGACCAGTTTCGGGGTATCATCCCTCATCAGCCAGGCCAGCTTGAATCCAGTGGCACAGCGAGCAAGGGACCCGCGTCTGGGCATACTCTTGGCCTCTTAGGGCAAACATAGCAAACACAGCAAGATGATGGACGGAGTACTGAAAATATCAGCCAGGCTAGCCTGAATCCAGTGGCACAGCGAGCAAGGGACCCACATCTGTGCATACCCATGGCCACTTAGGGCAAACATAGCGAACACAACAAGATGATGGATGGAGTGCTGAAACATTTCAACCACTCACCCCCAGTCAAAAGATCTGAGTTTAATCCATCGTTCTTTTGCTCACTATGCCACCCCAGATTGGACCCAGCCATATGCAAATCAGTCTTAACCCTGCTCCTCATGGGAACAGTCCAGCCCGAACTGCTGGACCAAGTCCTCTCTGGACTAGAAACAAGCATCCTGGGTACGGTTTCAGGGTGTCACCTCTCATCAGCCAGGCTAGCCTGAATCCAGTGGCACAGCGAGCAAGGGACCCACATCTGAGCATACCCTTGGCCACTTAGGGCGAACACCACAAGATGATGGACGGAGTGCCCAAACATTTTAACCACTCACCCCCAGTCAATAGATCTGGGTTTAATCGATCGTTCTTTTGCTCACTATGCCACCTCAGTTTGGACCCAGCCATATGCAAATCAGTCTTGACCCTGCTCCTCATGGAAATAGTCCAGCCCGAACTGCTACGCCAAGCCCTCCCTGGACTAGAAACACACATCCTGGGACCAGTTTCAGGGTATCACCCCACATCAGCCAGGCTAGCCTGAATCCAGTGGCACAGCGAGCAAGGGACCCACATCTGGGAATACCCCAGGCCACTTAGAGCGAACATAGCAAACACAACAATATGATGGATGGAGTGCTGAAACAATGGTAGCCAGACCTAAAAAAATTGCTAAGAAAAATATGTTTGTTTTAGGTGTCAGCAGGCTCAAGCAGGTTATAAACCCATGCTGCAGCTAGGAAGAGTTCAATATACACAAACAAAGGCTTTAAATTGCAACAGCTGGTGAATGTTACGCAGTACTCTGTGTCCAAGAGTTAGCTTAGAGAGGGAGACCTTCTTTTTTAAAGTTTCTCCAAACTAGAATAAAATATACACTGATCACACAAACTGCATGCAGTATACATGGAGCCCCAGCACATTGTGGCCTGGATTAAAAAAATTGTGGCAGAAAAAGGTTAATTTTGTGGAACACAATTGCATTTCTTGCATGATTTCCTTGGAATTTTGTTTGTTCGCATTCATTTCTTAACACAAATGCCACCTATTCCATCTGAAAGTATTGAGCTCTCAAATGGACACTTTAAATTAAAATGGAAGCCGATTGTGCTATACATCTCTTGGTGGTTACAGTCTAAAGCCCAGGCTAAGCTGGGCACACTGGTGCCTGTCTCAAGTCCACACCACAGGCATTCTGCACCCTTCTCCCCAGCTCCTTAGATGCCAAGGCCTGGTGTCCTCCTGCCTCTTTTCACACACAAGAAAACATCCCTGGCAGCATGCACACCCCCGAAAACTAAAGTCAATACCCAGAGTCTTGCTGCCTCCCATTGCCCCACAGTACCAAAGCTGGCTGTGCTACTAAACTCCACCCCAAAAAACACTGTGATAAAACCTCTTTCTACATCAGTGTCTTTCTACATCAGTGTCTTGCCAACCCAACATCCAAATACACCATACTTGCTACCGTCTTGCTACCCCTCCACTCACAGTCACATACAGTGCTCACCCCCCAACAGTTCCAAATCTAGCTCACGAATCACAAAGTCCTGAAAAGTTGCCACTCTGCTGTACCCCAAACACCACAACCCTTTACGCAACGCCCTGTCATCGAAGTCAAACACCACAGCCCAACACCTGCATGCAAACAAAGGAACCCCAATATACAGCTAGATGTTCTGTTGAGGTTTAGATCATGTATGGAATCAAGGAGTAACTTACCTTCACATTTTGAGCTGTAACTTATTACTCATATAGCGCTTGATACCAGTTTTGCTGTTACTAAGCGCTGGAAACAGCAGTTAGATTTATGAGCCACCTCAGAAGGATGGAAGGCTGAATTGAGTTAAGTGGAATTTGGGCATGTGAACTGCAGATCACACACACCTGTGCTGTCAGGGGTACAGCTGGGACAGGGAGTTTGGAGATTAAGACCCACACATGAGCAACCTCAGGGTTTTTCACTGGAGCCACCTGCATCATGTTGAGAGACGCTCAGGGGGAGGCGGTGAGAACCCCATCCTATTGCTACCATAGACCAAGACAAATCTGGGACATTCAAAGTTTCTGAACATCATTTAGTGATTCATCCTAAATATGGCGGTAAAACTGATGAAGCTCATTTTCTGTTGTCACCTGACCGCACACCATCGCTGTACTTGTTTCACACCTGTTTTCTGTCCCTTTTTACCTCCAAGCTATAGCTGCAAAAATCAAGTGTGTCAAACTAATTTGGGCTTAAATTGCAATAGGTGTGTTGGGGCAGAAAAGATCTCTGCATGCTAATGGGCGTGCACCCCTGCACTGAGTGCCCAACCGTACTGATATCTGGATCCCTAATGCTGATTTTTGTTGTCATAGGCAAACAACAATGATGCGTGTGCGCCATGACATAGGCCTGTCTCACGGATTATGTTCTTGTTGGACTGGGAGGGGCGCCCAAAGTACTACCCTCATAGTGATTGAAGGCTTCTGCCTTCACCAGGAGTTAAGCAGCACAAGCGCAGTGGGGGCAGCATACCGTGCAGTGATCAGTAGGACTGAACAGGTCCTTTTTAGGTCTCGGCTAGACAACGCATGTGCTGTCTCACAGAGACGTGTTGTGTACTATTTGTGGGCCTACAGGCTGCCCATCTCCTACCATTGGTAAACTTCAGCGTCGCTCTCATTTCAATCAATGCCATTAGTTATGGCATGCGGGCATCATGCCCTCTTCTTGTGTTTTGCCTTCCCATAGCGCATGGACCAAATACATGTCTTCTTACACTGCTCCCGGTTTGCGGAGCTATTTCTTTTCTTTGTTTTCAAGCACTCCATAGGAGTACCTGTGTTTTCAGGCCGTCCCTCTTGTACATATAAACACATACCACTAAAATGCATGCACATGTATATAAACAAATGTATTTCTTAAAAAATTGTTAAAACACAAACAGCACTTGTTTTTTTTTTTTTTTTGCACGATTCAATTGTACTGGGGCGCTT
Organism: Calotriton arnoldi; assembly: GCA_963921515.1. NCBI lineage: Eukaryota > Metazoa > Chordata > Amphibia > Caudata > Salamandridae > Calotriton > Calotriton arnoldi. Next base: position 1,768,611 of record CAWUFW010003465.1, on the reverse strand, counting down.
GCTTTGTCATCCGTCTTGCCATAGCACGAATACGAGCCAATGGTATTGTAGTGCTTTAAGTGCTCACTGGCTACATTACACAATGACACATTCATTTTCGTACGCAGGGGGAAGCGTAAGTGATTTTCCCCAAATCACAAATTGTTCAGCCGACCTGAGATTCGAACCTGGTTCCCCAGTTTCCCTGTCAGCAGCCCTGGCCGTTACGCCACATCCTCACTTCACTTTAAAGCTCCTCAACTGTTTCTCACTATCACTTCCACATTTGTTCAGCAAGACCCTGTCAACATCAAACAAGCATTGGCAAAGCCAATAGATTTCGTCAATGCCCGAGCTATTGGGCTTGTCAATTTGAATGTCTTTTAGCCATGTTGTCTACCAGCACATCTGCTGTTCAGCATGGCTGAAAGTTACTGAAAAAAAGCGCTATGATGCAGCCAGCGCAGGCCACGTCATATCGCTTTTTTGTGTTAGGAGGGGCAGGAAAATAAACTCAACATGGGGGCCGAAGACACTTGGCAACGGCTCAACATCCTGTGATTCTGGGCTTTCAGCCATGCTGAACAGTAGGGGCCCAATTCACAGAACTAACTTAAGACAAAATCCTAAACTTACTACCATTTTGGTATTCACAGAAGGCACTTACTCATTTTGGTATTCACAGAAGGCACTTACCCATTTTGGCATTCACAGAAGGCACTTACTCATTTTGGTATTCACAGAAGGCAAAGTAAGTGCCTTCTGTGAATACCAAAATGAGTAAGTTACTCAAAATGATTAAGTTACTCAAAATGAGTAAGTTACTCATTTTGGTATTCACAGAAGGCACTTACTCATCAATGAGTAAGTGCCTTCTGTGAATACCAAAATGAGTTAGTGCCTTCTGTGAATCGGGCCCTAGATGTGCTGCTAGACCACATGGCTAAAAGACATTCACGCTGACAAGGCCAATAGCTCTGGCACTACTGAGACCTATTGGTTTAGCCAATGCTTGTTACTTGTGACACTGGAGTGAAGCCAACTGGCTCACTCATTTTCAAAGTTCTGCTGCTGTGTGCTTTACTCACCCTTAGCCGACATTGGTTTGGTGTGAAGTGGTGCGCAGGACAGGAGTGGTGTATCTGCACTGGGTGTATGTGTGCCAGGGATGGGTACAATACAGGGGTGTGCCTATGAGTGGTACAGTACATGAACAATGTAGTGGTGTGCACTAAGTGCAGGTTCAATGCATGTGCTAGCTGTATGCGTACCTGTGAGTCGTACAATACTTTAAGGGTGCAGTGCGTGCATGTTGAATGCATGTGCTGGATGTATGTGTGCCTGTTTTATTGGTACACTACATGAAGGATACAAAGCTGTGCAGTGCATGCATCTTAAATGTAGGTGCTAAATGCACGTGTGCCTATGAGTGGTACAGTACATGGAGGATGTAGTACTGTGCAATGTGTGTATGCTGAATGCATGCAATGCGTCTATGTGTGTCTGTGGATGGTACAATACATGAAGGTTTTGGGTTCCATTTTGAGAGACCCAGGCCAGCATGGTGAAATATAGAGAGGAGACAGAGAAATCCCCCAGACAGATTTGTGTTTTGCTGGATTCCTGTAAGATGGGTGGGACACACACTAGAGAGGGGGGAGCCAGGCTTTTTGGTACACTTCAAAGGGTGCTCTTTGATTCAGAGAGAGTTCACAAGAAGGGGCCTGGGCACATCTCAGGAAGCTGATAACAGGATCATAAAGAGTAGGACTGGGGGCCCTGGGCTAACCCATTCATGCATATATCTCTGTGGCTGACATCCAAGTGTAAACTGTAGTCACTTCAATGGCCTGTGCAGTGGGGCTATCAGCTTCGCAGTCTATCCTGCTGTGACAGACTGCTTTTCAAGAGAAAGCAGAGGAGTGGACACTTCAAAAGAAGCAGCCCTCCAACATAAACGTCAAAGACTGGAAATGGAAGAAGAGGAGTTTGAGACCCCAAATATTGTAATCTGCCAAGCAGCCAGACAGCTGTGTGAGGAGGGGAAGCTCTGCAAGACTTCTTCCTGTGACCAGGACTGGGGATCCAGGCATGCTAGTCTCCGTGCTGAGTGAGGGGACATCACCCAGGGAACCCAAGACCACCACCCCGGGAGGACCAGCACCTGCCTGCTTGCCAAGACTAGTATGCCTTGTGAGGAAGAAGAAAGCATTGGAGGGAGTGAGGTCCAGCAGGGATTCCTGTTGAGTGGACTCCCTCAGCGAGGTGTGAGTAAACAACTGCAGCAGCAACCGGGTCGTTGCACATGTGCAGGGCAGAGTTGGCGACCCCGGTATGCCAGAAGAGGGCCGTCGTGAATTGAGTTGTGTGCCGTGCTGCGCCAATCGGGCCGGAGCCTTTGCATAGTGCCAAATTGGCAACCCCATATGCCATGAAGTGCCGCCGTGAAATAGACTGCCATGTGATAAGGGCCGTAGCCTTGTGTGGTACCAGGCAGCAGGCCAAGTATCCAAGGAGGGGCCATTGAAAAATAATTCACCATGATAATCGGGCAGGAGCTGGTATGCTGTGAGATACAGTGACCCCATATGCCAGAGGGAGTCACCAGGAGCATCATGAACTGTGACCTGATCTGCCACCTTTCGCTGGAGAAGTGAGCATGCTGTGGGAGCACCTGCGCAACATCACCCAGGCGAGGGACCCAAGACAGGATCGTCGTAGACACTCCCACTGGGAGAGGAACCGGACACTTACCCTGCAGGAGGAGCTGCACAGAGCCTCCAGTCGCTTCGGGAGCACGACCGCGAGTGAGAGACTTTGCCTGGGCTGTGTGCGGTGACCCACCTGCACTCAGCTTCAGCCACTGTGAGTGCCCACAGACGTGGCGCACTCAGGAACTCCGAACACTTTACTCTTGCCGGTTCAGGTAAGACTGTTTTCGGGCATGTCGGCCCAGGGGGAATTTGTTGCTAAGTTAATGTGGAAGCGCTAGAAGACTATTGACTGTAAATTAGACTCAAAGTGGACTCTTAAGACTCAGACTGCTAGTAGGGTATACTTTGGGTGTCACTAGTAGTGAATGGTGAATAACCACCATAGCTAATGCGAGAACGGAGTGAGACACGGAATCGCCACTGAAACACTAGAGCCCCGACCTCAAAGGGAACTGTGTGATTGTTTGTGAATGTCATATTTCTACTTTACGCTGGTAGCGGTAGAAAATAAACAGCTTGTGTCATAAAAGTGAGTATTTGGCTGGGCAATGATTTATTATTGCTGTTGTGTGCCTTTTGAGTTGTGAGCCTGTTGTCACTATCTTGAAGCCCCCCCCGCCCTCCCGAGGAAGGCTTGGACTGTTTGGACCATGCCAACCTGAGAGTAAAGTGCAGAAGGGGTACTTGGCCCAATTACTCAGAATCCATAGTAAGTCGGGAGTAAAAGGCCTCAACCCCACGGTTGGGCCCAGTAACCCTTGCATGCCTATGGTCCTCTGAAAGGGGTTCTGGCAAGGTGCAAGTGAGAAAACGTATTCCTAATCAGTTTGCCGTATCTTTTGACTTTGCAACAACCTCTAAGTAAGGCCCTAGGTATAAATGAGTGCGCGCCGTGTACTGGCTTACTGGAGCAAAGTGGTGTTGGAGGCAAAGGAGTCACATGGAGCACTTTAAAGCACATTTGCATCAAAATGATAGTTTAAAGGAACAGGCACAAGACTTTGTTTACATTTTTCAATATTTCCAAACACATGCCAGAATATTTATTCATGTGCACAAGCAAGGATGTTTACATGCACCAGTGACAATTATGTAATAGTCAATAATATTGCAATCAATTTGAATGTATTTAGTTTATTAATCTTTTACAAATATCAACATTTTGGGGGTTATTTATGGGATTTTGGCGTAGGGCAGGGCAGCAAGACACCTTGCTGCGCTTCCCTAAGCCAAAGTGAAAGGGCAGGAATGCACCATATTCAAGCAATACACTGCATTCCTGTCCTGGCGCTATTCTGGCAGCATAGCGCCAACATAGGCACCCTTGCACCATGTTGCAAGGGTGCCTCCATTGCATACAGGATTATTTTTGTGCAGGAAGGGGTACCTTCCTGCACAAAAACAATCCTAAGAGGTGTTTTCCTCTTTCTGCATGGGTTTTGACGCTGCCTCAGATTTACTCATGTAAACCTGAGGCAGCGCCAAAACCTTACGCCTCCCCAGAGCAGGTGTAACGAGGAGAAATGTTTTTCTTTCTCCTCGTTTTTAGGTCGAGCCTCGAGTAGCGCGCAAGCGCTGCTCTGCGAGACTTTATGTAAGGGGCTTTTGAAAGCTGACCACACGCTCGTGCACAATGGCCTTTTCCGTGCGGTTACCCGCACGGCCGACATCTGTTTCCAATTATCGTGCCCAGACGCGGGCAAAAGGCCATTTTGCACGAGCGTGTGGTCAGCTCAGAAGGCTGCCGCGCTCGCTCGCCCCCGCTCCTCTCTTCAAAGCTTTTTTTAGTTGCTTTCACTTTCGCGGGCCGCATTCTTACAGCGCGCGCAGGGGCCATCTGGGTTTAATTAACGTGCGTGCGCTTGTTTTTTATCGCAGCGCCCGTTTCATTTAAACTATTCAGCGCGGCGGCCATGGGCGCCGTGCTTTCATCTTCAAAACGCGATCTCCCTATTCAGCGCGGCGCCCATTTCATGAGCGCCGTGCTTTCATGTTCAAAACGCGATCTCCCGTGGTGGGCCCTCCCTCCCACCACAAAAAAACAGGCTGCCTGTTTAATTCTCCACCCATCCCCGCTGCCGGTTAACAAGTTGACCTCGGTTGGCCTCTGTGAGCACTCCGTGTATTTTCGCACCCCCTCCCCCCGCCCGCACTCCGCTGTCCGTGCATTGCGGCGCCACTGCTAATGATGCTGTGCCTGGCCACAGTCGCCGCAGAGACAGCACAGCGATAGTCCAGGCATGCGAACTCGATATCCCTACAGCCGACGCTTGCAGCTCCGAGGAAGCTGGTCGGGAGGAGCTCTCGGGAGACTCTACCTCTCAGGTATGTCCCTGAACAAACCCGGTCTCAGTCTCTGCTCTGCCTGGGAGATGTGTGCATGATCACCCATCATGATTTCGTGTAGCGCCTTCCTTTGAGATGTGGCAACTTCTGTGCGCTGTCTGTACAAGCAGTGTATAACCATGTAAATTACCTGTATAACATATTTTGAATTGCTCCTACCTTTGACAAGTGTATTCAAACTCTAGGTGATTACACCGTGTTCCCAGGATCACACACTTCGGAGGAGGAGCTGGGATTAGAATTCTGGTCTCCTGGCTCTACCTCTGATGCAGTTGTTAATGACCATCTTATTGGTTCTGTCCCATTTAGAGCAAGGCCCCTGGCACGTCTGGGCTATTTAAACAGGGATAAAGATCTTTCCGTTTCTAACTTCAAGTGTGTGGGGGCGATTTGTCTGTGTGGAGGCTGTTGTCGACAGTTGTGAAAACGTGTCTGTGTATGACAAGTGTTTGTGAGGGGGATTCATGCGTGAGTGTGTAAGCAGATCTCTGCGTATTTGTGTACGTGTGCGTGCTGTGTGTGACTGTGTTAGTATTTAGCTGGTCTGAGAGAATTGTGTTGTCCTGAATGCTTTGTGTGTGTGCTGGAGTGTGTGGTGGGTATCTGAGACTTTGAGCTTCTGTGGTGTGTAGGGGGATCTGTGTGGCGACCTGTGTGTGGCTGCATCGATGTATGGTTCTGTGAGACTCCGAGCTTCTCTAGAGGTTGTTTGTAAGGGTGGCTTGTGTGCAGCGCATTCAATGTGTATACTTGTTCGTTTTCTATAGCGCTGCATGACACCTCTACTGGAACAGTTTACTTTAGTGTGGGGGAAAACCGGAGAGAAAAGCAGCAGGGAGAGACAGCCAGGGCACGAGGAACCGAAATATCTGTAAAAACAAGCATTGGCATAGCCAATAGGTCTCGCCTTTGGGACCTTATAAGTGTTTAGCCATGCAACAGTTAATGTTGTTGCACCAAGGATAATGTGATGGATAACTAAACACTTATAAGGTCCCAAAGGCGAGACCTGTTGGCTATGCCAATGCTTGTTTCCTCTTCCCATGTGTGCTGCATTCTGCTGCCCACATAGAAAGAGGAAAACGTCCCTTGGGATTGTTTTTGTGCGGGAAGGTGCCCCTTCATGCCCCAAAACAATCCTGCCTGCAACGGAGGCACCCTTGCACCAGGGTGCAAGGATGCATACGTTGACGCTAGGCAGAATATTGTGCAGCAGCGCAGGGGGAAAGGACAGGAATGCACTGTATTTCATAAATACGTTGCATTCCTGCCCTTTCACATTGGCGTAGGGCAGCGGAACAAGAAGCTTTGAGGCGCCGCCCTAAGCCAATTCCTCATAAATGAGGCCCTCGGTTTCAGACTTCAGCTGCATGAACCCTACTCCTGATCCTAGCTTCCCCACATGCTTACATGAATCATTCTACCTACATTACATATATGTTTACATGAGCTCCCAAAATTGTTAAGGATGAGCAGAGGGCTCATGAAGCAGCTATAAACTGGGGAGTCTGCGTATAGGTCTTGCTTGTAATCTGTCTATCGTGGCAAGCTCCTTCTTTGCGAATGAGTTACCATCTCCTTCAGAGTGTCGAACTTTTCAAAGGTGTACGACTGTAAATCCATTGATACAGCTCATTGCGATTTCCAAGTACGAGGGGGCGCCTCTTTCGCGCCCCCTCCTAATTGCAATTGGAAATGAATTGCAGAACTCCTTGTGACATTTGGGAAGGCTTCTCCAAATCACAAAAGGGGGCTGTACTTGGCAAAAAGACATTTTGCGATGGCAAACCTGTTGATTTTACAAATCGCACGGTTTTGCAACCACAAGATGGCTTTTGTACATGAGGCCTCTAAGTTCCTTTCTGGACTGTGGAAAATACAAGATATTTCAAAATTAAAGCCAAGCCATGATCACTGAATGGCAGATTTGTTAAGTCACTTTCAAATGCAAAAAGCCAGTGAGGTTGCGGAGTGGGCTGTGGTCCGCCTACAGGTCACAGATCTCAATCTTCGGAGAGCCGGCCCCATCTCTTATTCATTCACAGTCAGTCTACAAATTGTGGAAATGTCTTCCCAGGTAACATAATACACACTACAGTGCTCATGTGTGGGATTGGGGTATTTATTTCTCGAAGGTTTGTGCTATAGCCAGGGCCACTGGAATTATGCGGAACAGGAGGGTCAATATATGCAGCAGGATTGAGTAAATTATGTGGCAAGAAAAGGCAAATTAAGCGGCATTATGTGGCACATTTTGTGATAATATTACTTCATTATTTTGTCATGTTTAAGCTTGTTAACACTATCTGAGCATTAGTTGTATCTCATTAGTACCAGTTTAACACCCAAATGTGTCAATAAGCTACGAAACGTGACCAGTCAACCTTTGCAAAGGGCCTTCCACCGCGTGGCAACATGTGTCACTGCATTTTTACTAACTTTGAATCCGTTTGAACTAGAAAATATTTTTTTCCTTAAAATCTGCAGATTATGTGACAGATGATGGATTATGTGGCAAATGCAGCAAATCTACAATTATGCAAAATGACAGCGCCAGCACAATCGCATAATTCCAATGGCCCTGGTTATACCTGAACCTGACCAACTGGAGGAAAAATTCGTCTACGGACATTGACAATTAAGAGAAAAAGCGCAGGTGTTGCAAACTGGCTGCAACTCGGTTTATGGGGATGAAGCTCTTGAGTGTTTTTTTTCTATATTGGAGTTTCTGGGAAAATGTTTCTGTCGAATCCAGAATTCTCATAATGCAACGTTTTGCAAATTCACCAGGAAACTTGAAAGCACATCCCTGTGGTCTGTTGCAATTAGCTTACTGAAATGACTAACCACAAATATAGGTTATTGCATCAACTTCCAGTTAGTAGCCAAGATTGGTTGTCAGTTGATTGCCTCAAACTAACACCTTCAGAGATATGGGCTGCAAGGAAGATATTTTGAAATGACTGATCTTGTCAATTTCTCAGAATTATCTTGCTGCCTGCCCCACTGGTTCCTGGCCAGCACATCATCACGCTGCTAGAATCTGAAGATTTATCAGTCAATTTGTCTGACTCAGATTGGGTCTGATAAAACTGTGTGTCCTAACAGGAACTTGGAGGGCTACACAACAGTTGTGAAAAAATGTTACTGAGGGCAACGAACATGGAAGCCTCTGCTACTTGTCTTGGTAACATGTCCTCCATCAACAAATGATTCTCGGATATGGATCTGTTGAAACAGCCCCCATTGCTGATCTAGTGAGCAAATTCATAGGTCATAATTGGATTCAAAAGGAGTTTGTACAGCAACAACGTTTTTAGATAAACTTGCAAGAGTTAATCAATTAAAAAACTAGACTTGAAAAAGTACTCTTCATCACATGGCTTTGGATCCGGAATGAAAGGAGGTAAAACTCCAACCACAGACACGTGGGTTGACTCAGTAGTTGGTTTGTTCCCCTTTTCTGCTCTCTGAAATTCGGCGGGTGTAGCCAAGTATGTTAGACTCAGTCGCACCTCACTGCCCAGGCACTCCTTTCAGATTTAGGACACACCCCATTCCTGTGAGGGTTCACTGGGGCATCCCCCACCCGTGAATAAACCTCAGAACAATACATGATAAGTGGCTTTGGCAGACCACGGACAGGTCTCATAGATGGAGGGCCAGGTTTCATAGATCGAGGGCTTGAATTAGAGAATTAGAGAAGGGCGGTAAAGTACAAATCTCCAAAAGGAGAGGTGGCATAGGGCCTGATTACGAGTTTGGCGGGTGGGATACTCCCTCACAAACGTGACGGATATCTCGTCCGCTGTATTAGAAGTTCCATAGGATATAATGGAATTGTGATACAGTGGACGGGATATCTGCCCTCGTAACCAGGCCCATAATTTTTGTGTATATTTTCATAAGAACCCGTCATTTTGAGAATGGGGTTTAAAACGGCTGTGACTGAAAACACCCAAAAACTCAGCTTTAAAGCCTGTTCTCACCCAAAAACTCCGCTCTAAAGCCTATTTTCCGATGGATGTTGATCCAACGCCTGACCTACGTCTCCAGAGACCCAAGGGAGGCGGTGGAATTGTGGTTGACCGGAGAAAGGCGGGGCAGTGTCTACTGCCACCCCCCTCCCCCATGCTGTGGGTCTGCACAGACCCGCACTGACGGGGGATGCCAGGCCGGGATGACAGCTGCTCTGTCGTAGAGCCTATCAGTTGTCAGGCCAGTTCTCTGGAGCTTGATTTGGGAAGAGAGAGGGACTTCACAGAGGGCAGTGGGGGAGGATAGCACAAGGCCAGATGCTTCTGTGCATTTTGATGAGAGGAGGGGAGAGTATTCTTAAGGGTGGTGGAGTAGAATAGCAGGATGCCGGATTAAAAAAAATATATATTTAGGTGGGAAGATGGCGGGAGTGCCATCATGGCGGGTGCCAGGAAACAAAGAGATGAATTTACCAAGTTTGCACCACGCTATACTGTGCAAAAAATTACTGTGCTGATTGAACAAACAAACTTTGTGCAGTGACAACTTTGCTATGCGCAGGGCTGGACTGGCCCTAGCGGCCATCTGGCGTTTTCCCGGAAGGTTTGAAAGGTGGGGGCCTGTTTTGCATCTGTGGGGGCCAGTTTTGTTACTGGGGGCTGGTTTTGCAGTAGTGCTGCAATTCCACCCCCCAGTAACACAAGCAGCAGTGGTTCAGACTTGCACCCCCAGCCTTCCCGGGGGGCTGGTCCAACAAAATTGCCAGGGCTGCTTTGGGTTCCCAGTCCGGCCCTGACTACGCGTCACAGGCTGATGATGGCCTCAGCCAAGCAAACGCAACTCATGCTCTGTTTGCATGATGCTAAACATGTTTTAGAGTTTCGCCACTGCGCAAAGGCAGAGCAAGCGGTGTTTTGCTTGAATTTTGTGCCTGAGGCAAACCCTAACTTCTCTTCATGCGATCAGCCAAACACGAAACTCACTGACCATTTCTTACAGCGAAACCATACTACGAATGATTTGAGTTGGACAATCATTGAGCAATTGAGGCAAGGTCTTACTACACAACAAGCGCTTTTCGAGAAGGAACAACGTTGGATTTATCTCCTCTCTACACATAAGACGGGGCTTAATGATAATATCCCTTGGGGTTCAGTGATGAAACGCTGACATCACCCGACCTGGCTCTGCTCTTAGCCATTACGTCAGATCGATGACTGAGCCTCTTGAGCCTGGTGGGTTATTCCTATTCCACCCATTTCGGAGTACCATTGTGCCTATTTGGATATCTAAACTAAGCCTGGGCGTAGTTCGCGAAGTAGCGCTACGCGAAGCTACGCAAAGTGCAGTTCGCACTACGCGAGCTACGCGTAGCACTACGCGAACTGCGTAGTGCACTGTTCGCAATGATTGCACAGTGCCGGATGCTTGTCCGCACTGTGCAATCATTGAAAACGGCATCTTGCACAGTGCGAGCTGTCTTTTACTGCCGCTCGAGTAGATTTTTACTCGAGCAGCAGCTTTCTCAACGCGGACTGGTAGTTTCTCATTGCGAGCGGTCGCGAGCATACGCGACCACTCGCAATGAGAAACCTGACCTCCCCGCGTTGAGAATCTCGCCAGGAGGTTTATTTTCCACGCTCACGATCGGCAACTTGATGTTGCTGATCGCGAACGAGAAAAAGTCTCGCCGGGATGTCATTTTGCTTGCTCGCGGTCGCCAACTTGACGTTGAGGACCGCGAGCAAGCAAAAAATGACCGCTGCACTACGCTACGCTACGCTACGCGTGTTTGCACTGTGCTACGTGCAATTCGCGTTGTGCGAAGTAGCGCAAACTTCGCAAACTACGCGAGCGTAGCGTAGTGCTTTGCCCAGGGTTAATCTAAACTAGTGCTCCTAGAGAGATCACACGGGCATGATAGGGAACATCATTGTCCATAAAGCACGCATGGAATGAGAAACTATCCCATATACATACCTAATGGCTGACTGGCTTGTACTAATACCAACCAGTATACAACACCCGGTACCCTGGTTATCCTTGACTACCCGTAATCACTAAACTATCCCTTCCACCATATATAATTTTAAATTTGTCATTAAGCTTCAGAGGACAATCTCTTCCCAATTTTTTAATATCAAGTGTGTCACTACTACTGGTCCCATATACATAACAGTGGCCAAACACTTTAACCCTGCTAGTGGTTACCCTAAGTAACTACCTTTATTCAGCCGTACGGTAATTTTATAATTACAATGCATCAGTAGGGATCTGTTTTAGGGGAATAATAAAGTTTTTTCAAAGGTTTTTCTAAGCATTGACCTGTACGGTCTAGTGTTCGTAGTCACGTGTCCCGGATGTGCCGCGTCATGCGGCCCACGCCCGGGTCACGTGATCAGGAACAGGCATTTCTTTCACCAGCCGCAACACCGCAGTAACATTCGGGTCCGAGGACTGGTCCCGATAGGTCTTATGCGGGAGAGCGCTGTCTTGGAAGTAAGTTGGCTGGGAGCTTTCCCGGGTGGTGACTGTTCACATTTGGCACCGGGTTTACCCGAAACTTATCTCCTTTCCATCCCGCATAGATTCCACCAGCGGTTCTAACCCCCACCCGGACCCATGACGTGAAGTCAGTTGTTATTTCACGTAAGCCCTAATTTTTCCATGTTTCGTAATCTGCCGTTTTAATTTGAATCTAAAAGCGCGCTTACACATTATCCGCGTTTCTTAACGGGTTTGTCACTAGTACCTAAAGTTTGTTGCATAACTGAGAATGCTTAAATCACGCTCAATATGTAATGCGCTAAATGTTACTGGTTGTCACCTGTAACAATGACCCCTCCGGAGACAAGTGCACACGGAGTGGCAGTAAGTCTGACACGATTGCCTGACCTAGAGGTATACGTGATATTACCTACAAACACGTTTTGGTAATTTACAGCACGAGGTCACTAAACACTTTAGACCTCCTGATTGCCTGGCAAGAAATATCACTGAACTCACACAACTGTTGTATGTGTTTTTATGTGTGTTCTTTTCTTACAGAGTCCTTTGGCTTTTTGGAACTCCAGAAGGCCCCGTGGTAAAACCGTGAGTTTTACCATTCATACTCCTCCACAGGTTAGGGTACGCCTTAGAGAGCGTACACCGCCGTGGAGGCTTGGTCCTGATGAATGCTTAGCAAATTGCACATTACAAGCAGAAACATGTCGACCACTAACCACTTTTAGACCAATTTGGATGCGCCTGGTCAATTTAGCCAGACAGCTAGCGTCCATCTCACCTGTTTTTAATGATACCTGGTTTTCCACCAATAAAATTAATTTGGGATAAAACCAGACATCTTTTAACCTGCACTACCTTCAGTGTTGCACTGGCACTATCCCACAAATACCCGATCCGCTGTAAATCAGGCGTCGTAGCACACCAGGGAGGCACTCGGCCTCTCTGGTGGGAACCCAATGATGAAGCATGTCACCAACTAGGTTGGTGAGTGAGGGTTCTTTTAAAAAAGAGGTTTTCCTTGTGCTGTTTTCCCCTTCGTCCCTTCCTACTCACGCTTTTGTTGTTATTGAATTCATACGTTAGGGGGAATAAGAGTGATTATCCCTCTCTCTCTTGTTGATATTATATATCTGATGAGAAGCACCAGGAAGTTACAGACAAAAGCCCACACACAGTCCTTATAATGGCTGAGCTTTTTGTATGTTATCTGGGTACTTATAAAGCGCGCAGCTACTCAATCGAGTTTGTACTGGGGTCTTCTGAACGACGTCAGCTCTCTGTAAGTTTAATTACATACATGTTGGTGCCTTCACCCTGAAGTTTTGGCCAGGGGGCCGAGAAGAAGGCAATGCATTGATGAAGAATTCCAAGTCCTCGCGAGGCTATTGATGAATGAGCCAGTTTTGGGATTTTTTTTTACATATGTTCAGAGCTCAAGAGCAAACATCCCGCATTAGCATCAAAGGACAGCAAAGGTTAGAAATAAAAAGAATTGAAACAAATGAGATGTGGGGCTGCTGAACCTGGGGTGAGGTACTTTTGTTTTTTTGTTTTTTAAATGCCCGGTATCCTAAATTTAATACGTCTTCTATCGCTCAACCACCTGCTTTCTTGTAACATGCTGGGGAACCAATCATGTTCTGCGAAAACTGGAATGAAGTCTTTTTAGCCTAAGTGGAGGTCTTAAAGGGTGAATATTGCACGGCCACATGTAAATTTGTTAATTTATAAAACATTGCCTTGGTGGCGCAGAATTGAACGAATTTAAGGCCCACCCCCCCAAGACCCTATCACATGTGTGGGACTCGATGTATTGGACTACGCCGCTCAACAGCTTGGATACAATACATGGCGTAAATGTGGTGTTGGAGCCTTGGAGCCTGTTGAGTTTTACTCTGGCGTACAGCAGGAAGATGAATCCATTGAGGAGTGTCTTGAGGTATTAAGGTACTTAGTCGCGTTATGTGATTTCATGCACATCAGCTGTCAGCATGTTTTAAGGGAGCAAATGCTCAGGAGATGTAATAACAAGAAAGTAAAGAAGTGATTGTGGCTGTACTAGGATTTGACAATGAAAGCAGCTGTGACTAAAGCCAAGAGGTTAGAGAATTCAGAAAGATTTGTATGAGAGAAAAGAAAAGTAAAAATGGTAGTTTAAAAAAAATGAGGGCACGCAGAAGGAGGGATCATGTCAGAAGGACTGATAGAAAACAGGATCTTCAATGCTACAGGTGTGGTAGTTTTAACAATGTGGGCAATTATAAGGGTTGTCCTGTGGTTGACAAGGTGTGCAGTAGAGGTAAAAAAGAGAATATTTCGCTCAAATATGGAAAGCTGGGAACTTGGGCAAGGTCAATGTGGTCATGAAAGAAGTTGGGGAAATGGATGAAACTTTAAGCCCCAATTGATACTAAGTCTTAGTGACAGGAGAATCCAAGGAAATTTACTGTCTGCCGGCATGAAGGTGTCTGGTGTGGTTGTACACATGATGGTGGATTCGTATGCTTGCTACAAAATAATGGGTCAGAACTTTTTCAGATTATTGTGGCCAGACAGGAGATTAATCCTGACAGAGGTCACTCCTCGAGAGTACGCTGGTCACAGGAGCCAGGGGATGGGGCTAATCGGCGCTGTTTTAGAATTGAAATGGAGGAGCTCCAAGGGGAAAATATTTGATTGCTGACAAAGAGGAGTCAATCCTGGTTGGAAGCATCAGGAAAACTTAGGGGTTAGAATGAATCCCTGTGCTATTCCACCTGTGTACTCTGTTATGGATGACGGTGGAGAAGAGGATGCAAAACGTTTGGTACAGACTCTGACGGGGGAGTTTCTGAGATTTTTGGGACAAGTTGGGGGGAGTACAAAGGTTCATATCAGAGTTGGGGCTGTGCCAGTGTGTCGTAAAGTCAGGAACATTCCAATTAACTATAGAAAGAAGTTAAGGAACATGTTACAGGAGTAATATTATAGAACCAGTAGAGTCGTCACCTTGAAATCCTCCAGTTGTGATATTCTCGAAGTCTTCTGGAGAACTTTGGTTGCGCATCGATCTTTACAGTGTTAATAATGTAGTAAGGGTAGATGAACGCCTTTTACCCACCATTCATGAGTCTCCATATTAGCAGGAGCCACAGTTTTCACTACACTAGACTTGGCCAGCACACACCGCCAAGTAGATTTACATAGATGTGTTCCAGGAGAATGTAATGTGCATGCTGATTGCATGTCTAGGATGCCCTTGGATTGCATGTCTAGGTGCCAGCTGATGCCACGAATGGTGAGGTGGAGTGTGAGGCAGGCTTGACTGTGAAGGAAGCGGAGGATGCCTGCGACGTGTGTGACAGAAGAAGATTGGCGGAGTAATATGAAAGCAGATATTAGTTTGAAAAATATCATTGAGTGCACTAATACACGGTGGCCTGAGGAGTGCAAATTGAGCAGGGACTTGGGGGCATTTTTCAAGAAACAGGATGAGCTGAGTGCACTGAGATAGGAGCATGAGGTGACAAAATTGTGCCTCCTTACACTTTGAGTGGAAGGATGTTTGAACAGTGCCATAAAGGCCATTTTCGATACCAAAGGGGATGATGGACGGAGCGTTTGAGCTAATCAAACACTCACCCCCAGTCAACTGATCTGGGTTTAATCCATCATCATTCTTTAGCTCACTCCACCACCCCAGTTCAGACATGGCCATATGCAAATCAGTCTGACCCTGTGCCTCATGGGAACAGTCCAGCAAATTGAGCAGGGACTTGGGGGCATTTTTCAAGAAACAGGATGAGCTGAGTGCACTGAGATAGGAGCATGAGGTGACAAAATTGTGCCTCCTTACACTTTGAGTGGAAGGATGTTTGAACAGTGCCATAAAGGCCATTTGAGCATGTTTGCTACCAAACAAAGTGCTAAAGAAATCTTCAGCTGACCAAGAATGAACAAGCGTTTGGACAGTGGGGTCCATTATTGTGCTGTATATATGAGCAGTGACAAGTCAGCAAACCCATGTAGGGTGTAACTCAAAACCAGTGTACGTACCAGAGGAGCCTTGGATGTAGTTAGGAATAGATATCATTGGCCCTTTTTCAGTGTTGCTGCAGACGGCGGCTTTGGCATAGTGATTATAGATTCTTTTTCCAAATGGTTAGAGGTCAGGATAGTGGGTAAGGCTGACACTGGCATCATTATTGAGGTCCTAGATGATGTGTTTTATAGAGAAGGATTATCAGAGAGCCTGACATTAAATAATGGGCCCCAATCCATCAGCACCAACATGAGAGAGTACCATCAACACTTAGGCATCTTACAGAATATATCCATATTCAATCCTGAAGCAAACAGGCAGGTGGAGAGTTCCAACAAAGCTGTCAAGAATACAGTCCAGTTGAATTGTGGCAATCAGTTAAGATGGAAGAAGGGACTTCAGGCTACGTTATTATTTTATCGTATTACTGTTCACCCAGCTTCATGTTGTACATGTTTTAAATTGTTGCGTCGTCGTGTCTTGGGTTCTAGGTTAACCCTGTGGTGGTTAAGGACGTGGCACGGCGTTGTAGCCAAGTTGGATTTTAAGGCTGCACACAAATACATGGCTAGGGTCGAGAAAAAAATGAGGTGCTGTATGGAAGAGTCCAAGGGCAACTACTAAAGTGAACATTTCAGTCAGCCAGTTGATGATAACGGTGAAAGGAACGTGTGACACTTGTAAAGAAACTGGTAAATGGCCGGCCCCTCAGGTGGTCAGACAAGTTCTCAAAAGGGTAGTCAGTGTGGAAGGTGGCAAGGTCTGGAATTTAAGGAGAGTTTCTATTAGGAGAGGCAGTAGTGAAATTCCAAATTCTCAGAAAGTGGATGGAAGGAATGTTTTTTTTATATTCAGAGTTCCCACCTTTGTGTGAGTCTGTGAGACCGAGTGAGCAGAGACTAGTTTGGGTCCATTGAGCTCAGGAATGGAGAATGGGTTCTCGGATGCACTTCTTCGGTGCAGTATGTGCAGCAGTTTTTCCCCTGAGAAATTGGGTTGGCTTGTTATGTGGTGTGGTTGACCACTCTATTGTTTGTGTATGTGTGTGTGTGTATTCTGGTGTGTGGTTGTGGGAGGGAAGGCAATGTACTGCATATACTTCTGATTATTTGGAAGGAACGGGGTGTGTAGTAGTGAGTTGTCAGCCTGGGCATAGCCGTTGAGGACCAGAGCCTTACTGTAGATAGTTGTCATTATGTGGAAGGAAGGGTATGTGTGGTACCAAGTTTTCAGCCTCTGCCTAGGAGTTGAGAAGTAGGGGTTAGTGGGTTGAGCAGTTGGAGTACATGCATCAAAATCTGTCCCAGCATTTTATCCTGTCTGTACCAGCCTATAAATGTTTAAGTAAATCTTCCTTTGCATCAACCTGGATGCTCCTGCTGACTTATTACACTTTTCAAATACATTTACTGACAACCAGAGGCCATTCTGAAGGGGCAATCATGAAATATTCCAATACTTTCACAAACCCGCACCACTAAGGTTGGAGGAGGCTGCCTTTTCCCAAATAGCACTTCTTTTTCCAGTACAATTTATCTACAATTGGTTAAAAGACCATATATATTACAGACAGGTGAAACTCTGGGTATACAATTTCATGTCAGTCAAGCTATGGGTCTGAATAATTTATATATATATATATAATCTTTGTTCACTTTGACATTTCAGTTTTTTTTTCTTTTGCAGTTTTATGTAGCACAAACTTGGTCTTAAGGTATTAGAATGCTTTACATGAGAACCAGATTACATTACACAAAGTCACATTACTTTTGTTAAGCAGATATAGATTAAGTGAGATGCCCAGAATCACAGGATGTATGGCTGTTCCTTTCATTTTACCATACTCCTCCTTTCAACTTGATTCTGAGTTTTGTAACTCAATAAATATTTGGCGTAGGCTGTAATAAGCATAGATGTTACAATGATGCCATAAGTAGAGCCAGACAGATCTTACAGATTTAAACAGTGGTACTTGCACTGAGATTAAAGTTGCAAGTTCATATAGCAAATTTACAGGCCCAAGCTTGAGACTGCACTAATCAGAAAAACTTCTGCATTATAGATGATGAAATGCCTCCAAACAAATCATGAAATGACAGTCATAGCAAGAAACACCCGAGGGCACCAAGGGAGCACCATCAATAACAAACCCCCTAAATTTAGCATTAATTGTCACTCAAATATCAGTTCTAAATGTATGTTTGAAATACAATCATGTTCGTCCCAATCACTAACTTGATAGATTCTGCTATTACATACAAGATTCTCATTTCTGATAAATGAACGTAATTCTCCAATCAGTGTTTGTCATTTTTATCGCTTTATTCGCCCTAAGTTGGCAGGGTATGCCCAGACGTGGGTCCCTTGCTCACTTTGCCACTGGATTCAAGATAGCCTGGCTGATGAGGGTTTTGAACCCGAAACCGGTCCCAGGATGCTTGTTTCCGGTCCAGGGAAGACATGGCTTGGCAGTTCGGGCTGGACTGTTCCCATGAGGCACAGGGTCAGACTGATTTGCATATGGCCATGTCTGAACTGGGGTGGTGGAGTGAGCTAAAGAATGATGATGGATTAAACCCAGATCATTTGACTGGGGGTGAGTGTTTGATTTGCTCTAACGCTCCGTCCATCATCCCCTTTGGTATCGCTTTGTTCGCCCTAAGTTGGCAGGGTATGCCCAGACGTGGGTCCCTTGCTCACTTTGCCACTGGATTCAAGATAGCCTGGCTGATGAGGGTTTTGAACCCGAAACCGGTCCCAGGATGCTTGTTTCCGGTCCAGGGAAGACATGGCTTGGCAGTTCGGGCTGGACTGTTCCCATGAGGCACAGGGTCAGACTGATTTGCATTTGGCCATGTCTGAACTGGGGTGGTGGAGTGAGCTAAAGAATGACGATGGATTAAACCCAGATCATTTGACTGGGGGTGAGTGTTTGATTTGCTCTAACGCTCCGTCCATCATCCCCTTTGGTATCGTCCTGAAAAACCAGCATTTCATATGTAGAAAATACATAGGGCCTCATTTACCACAAAATGGCGCAGCGCGGCGCTGCAAACCATTTTGCTGCACCGAGCTGCGTAATTTTAAAAGCAAAGGGATGCTTCATATTTACAACAATATGACGCATCCCTGTGCTTTCCCCTGCGCTGGTGGACAATTGGCTGCCGTGCGCAGTATTTTCCTTCTAGGTATCTCAGTGCTTGTGGTCTCAAACCCCTGTACCTCACTTTCCACTTACTAATTCTTGCACAGTCCTGAAGAAACGCCATTGGATCCATTAGGGACCACAATAGGCGTGAAACATGTCGACCTGAAATCACCACTTTTCCATTATCACCACAAGCACTGAGATACGCAGGAGGAAAATACTCCCAACTCTGACAACCAGATCAAGACTATTCCTCTTGGCTTCAGTTTTTAACCATATCACACGGACCCTAGAATAAAAAAAATTCAGGGTACCAGTACAATATTTTTAACTCACTCACACCACTCCCCACACACCCGCACTCATAACTGCGGCGCTTCTCTAAAAAAGATCTCTGACAAAGAGCCCTCTCGCGGGGCCCATGGGGAACAGCAGTGCAACCTCCACGAGGAGCAACACCCAATGATGAAGCATGACACCCGCTTGGGTGTGTGAGGGCACTTCTCTAACAAGGAGCAATTTCCCCCTCTCACCTCTTTATATCCAACCAATAACCTCTGAAGGAGTCAGGCCTTCTTTCACCTGTACTTCTAGCGACCTAATAGGCCAGCTTTGTTTTCTAGGAACAGTTACCTTCCAGTGATTGACACGTAGACATTGGGAGCACGGGTACTGGACCTTTCTCCATCAGCTCCCAGTCCCCCCTTATTTTGTGTTTGTGCCGTATTTACAAGGCCATGAAAAGCCACGCAGGGTGGCTTTGCGTGGCCTTGTAAATATGGGCCAGCACACTGCAACGCTGGTGCGTCAATAAAAGTGATGCACCTGCGCCGCAAGGTGCTTGTAAAATACGCCCCATAGTTGGCCTGCAAATATCTGTGAGTCTTTTTCACTATACGTAGTGACAAGTACTGCTTTCACACCTGGTTAGATTCTGTCATACATGCCCATGTGTCACTGATATGTGCCAGACATGACAGTCATATGCCCGTGATGCCAGCATTATACCAGGGTTAGTCACAATTGCATTAGAATAGTCCACATTAAGTCCAGTATGGCCACCATCACGGCAGGGCCAGCATTATGTCATGGGGGGCACCATCATGCCAAAGATGCCCACAACATGTCATTAGTGACCTTAATTGTGCCAGGGACTGGCTTCATAATACCAAGGATGTCCACAATACGCCAAATAATGCCAGGGTTATTTATCATGTTTGGGCACTTTCATGCCAAAGATACCCGCAATATGCCAGGATGATCCCCATTATAACAGGGTCAACATTCTGGAGAGATGGGCACTACAATGCCATACTATGACAGCGCCTTGAGACGCTTACGGGTGAGTAGTCGCGCTATATGAGTACCTGATTGATTGATTGAAGCATGGCCACAGATTACCAAGAATTATCAACATTACACAAGGGGCAGAATTAGGCCATGGATGGGTACCATTGTCTTAAGTATGCCCACAAATGTCGTGCATGGGCCCTATCATGTATTAAGTGCCATTAGTGGCTGAAGATGCTTGGGATCAAGAGATTATATAAGGAACAGTCATTTGCACGGATCTCATTTAAACAATGACACATTTTACATAGTGAAATCACTGTAAGCAGTAAATGCGTATTCACAAGATGCAGGTTCTAATTGTAGAGAGTGATTTATTACAGCATAAATCAAACATATAGCAAATTCTGTAATAAAATAGAGTGACTCCAGTGAGAAGATAACCACAAAAGGAAAGTAGTGAGCAGCTGTAAGTGAATAATAAAAATTGTGTGTTGGTATACAAACAACTTAAGGTTTTTCATCCAGTATAGTAGGTCAGCAATCGCCTGTGTGTGGGTAAATCCCAAATATGTGTTTGTATATTGGCTGTCGATGACGTTTCGACCCCCAAACCAATCTCAGGGACTCATCAGGACATAAAGACAGATGGGGGGGCACCTGGTGTGACCCAGGGTATTTAGATAAAGGATCACAGGGCATTGCTGTGGGATAACAGTGCAAAAGGTGTAGAGGGGCGAATCACCTAAGTGAGAAGAATAAAAGTACTCACGGGTATGGTTCATCGTGTGTATGACAGCTGCACTGTGGTTTGGCAACTGTACTATATGCAGCGGTGTCCTCGGATGCAGAAAGTGTTACCCCAACAGGGGGATCCAATCCAGTAGGAGCAATTGAGAAGTGAGCTGCCCCTGTAGTGGTCAATACCAAGTCTCTATGTGGTAAGAGACAACCAGGGACGAGAGCCATGTGATAGACCATCACTGTCTTAGCCAGGATCCAGGGATGAGGGAGAGACACTGTTGAGCCAGAAGACACAACAGACACAAGGAGCATGCTCTCTCTTGTTCGTTCACACAGGTGCACAGACACAAAAACACACAGACACACACACGTTTAAAGTATGAGATTCGTTTGGGCTACCAAAATATGGATCTGCTGGCAGGATGATCACAGAAATGAGACGCCTTGTTTAAATGGAAATATGTGTATGTATCTATGTGGTATTTCTATTGTACAAACCTAGCCATAAGGCAGCGGAGTGCCGTACATGGTCCAATACAAGCATAAAGTCAATGAGTTATAGGAGAGGAGTTGTGCACAGTTAATGCACTATGATGTATTGTTCTTTAAAGAGGTGAATCTTCAACTCTTTCCTAAATTACAGCAGCATTGTGGCGCTCCTGATGGATACAAGGATGTTGTTCCAGATCTTGGGTGCATGGATGGAAAAGGCCTTCTGCCTTGTTTTTTCTTCTTTACACTTCTTAGTCTGCAGTCTGATGCTGTCCTGACTGCTGGTGTGCCGAGAACCACCAGAGATGGTGAGCTTGTCTGCAAGATATGTGGGAGTGCTGTCTGTGGTGTTTTTGTAAATGATGCAGCTGGTTTTGAAGATAGTACAGATCGTCAAGGGTACCCAGTGGAGTTTCATCAGGATAGGGTGATGTGATCGTATCACTAGATGAGATGTGCTGCGGTGTGTAAGATGCTCCTAACAGGAGCCATTGTTAAGTCAGACTTCACACAAGAGTGAGTACAAGGGCTTGAACAGCAGTTTTGAAGTCGCCTCATGGAAGAAACGGTTTGATTTTCTTTAGAAGAGAGAGCTGGTACCAGGCCATCGTTGTTTTTTTTTATAATGCATTCCTTGAATGTGAGTTTGGTGTCCAGGATAAATCTAGGTGACTTGTCATTTGGTGAGAGATGGGGTTCAAAGCTGTCACGGTTCATGTCATTGAGCCAGGTTTGTTCTTTATCTAGTTTGTTGTTCTTGGCAAATAACAGGTCTGTATGATGTGCAGGCACTGTTTAAGGTGCTGCACGATAGAAGCAGAGGATACTTTGAAGTAGAGTTGTGTGTCATCAGCATATTGGTGAATCTTGATGCTGTTATCTCTGAGTAGAGCACCAAACTCCTCCATGTAAATGTTGAAGATGACAGGAGACATAGGAAGCCCTGGGGGGACTGCTTAGGTGATAGGGACCTTTTGTGACCTGGAGGTCAGGCTCATGATCAATCCGGATTCATAAAGCGAGGCTAATCACCCACGAGGGTATCAAGGTGATGAGAGCTGTGTTGCTTCATGGGGGTTCAGATGAACAGCCAGGTCTTGAGTCCATTCCTGAATTCCTGAAGGAGGCTGCGATCCTGAGTTGCAGGGGGAGGTTGTTTCAGGACTTTGCCTTGAAGGAGGAGAAGGAGCGTC
This sequence comes from Calotriton arnoldi, assembly GCA_963921515.1. Classification (NCBI taxonomy): domain Eukaryota; kingdom Metazoa; phylum Chordata; class Amphibia; order Caudata; family Salamandridae; genus Calotriton; species Calotriton arnoldi. The sequence goes on along the minus strand of CAWUFW010003465.1, from coordinate 1,746,198 downwards.
CTCCACTGGTGCTTCGGCGGGTGAGGGCGTGTGTGCGAGGGAGAGGGAGGTGGCCACTGAATTCTGTATAGTCTGCAGTCTTTTCAGGCGGTGTATGGTGATCCCTACGTAGAGTGCGTTTCCATAGTCCATGCAGCTGGTGGCTAGGGTTTGTGTGACGGTTCGTCTGGTGTTGACGGGGAGGCATTTGAATATCTTACGCAGCATGCAAAGAGTGAGGAAGCAGGCGGAAGAGACTGCATTGATCTGGTGCTTCATGGTGAGCTTGATGTCCAGGATAATGCCATGGTTCCGGGCGTAGTCTGTCAGCGAGGGAGACGGTCCTAGTTCAGGAGGCCACCAGGAGTCGTTCCATGGAGAGTTGTTGTTCCCGAAGATCAGTACTTCCGTTTTGTCAGTGTTGAAGTTTAGGCAGTTGTACTTCATTCAGTCGGCGACGCTCGTCATGCACCTGAAGAAGCTGGCCTTTGAGTTGGAGGGGTCTTATGATAGCGAGAGGATAAGCTGGGTGTTGTCAAATTAGGATAAGATGTTTAGTCCATGGGTTCTGACGATGTTGGCCAAGAGGGTCATGTAGGTACTGAACAGTGTGGGGTGGAGGGACGAGGCTTGAGGAATACCACAAATGATGTTCTTGGGTTCTGAGGTAAAAGGTGGCAGGCGCATTCTCTGGGTTCTTCCAGTGAGGAAGGAGGTGAGGGCATCTCCTGGAATTCCAATGTGATGAAGCCTCTTGATAGGGGTGTGGCCATATCATATCATATCAGCAGGATTTGTAGAGCACAGCTTATCACCCCTGGGGTATCCAGGCACTGAGGATGAGCCATTTAGTCGAACAGCCAGGTTTTGATGACTGGGATACGGAGTCAAATACTGCTGAGAGGTCAAGGAGGATCAGGGCTGCCTTTTCTTCCAGGTCCAGGAGGGTTCTGATGTCGTTGATGGTAGCGAGCAGGGTGGTTTCAGTGCTGTGGTTGGTGCGGAATCCGGATTGGGAAGAGTCCAGAAGATTGTTGTTCTCCAGGTGTTCCGTGAGTTGGCAGTTGATGGCCTTCTCAAGGACTTTGGTGGGGAAGGGAGCAGAGATATGGGACAGTAGTTCATGAGTTCGCTGGGGTTGGCAGAGGGTTTCTTGAGAAGGGGTTTGACTTCTATGTGTTTCCAAGGTGGCCGAGGTGATGGATGCCTTGAAAATGGTGGTGATCTCCTTGCTGATCAGCTTGCTCCTGAGGCTGAAATTGTGGTGGGGTCAGAGGTCCGTGGGAGTTCCTGAGTGGACGGATTTCATGATGGCTGTGGTGTCTTGTGTGGTAAGCTGGTCCCAGGAGGTGAGCAGGTGGTCAGGTTGGAGGTGCCCATGTAAACAACTGGTGGTAGGAAAGGTAGGTGAAGAACCAGTGAAGGCCATTGCTGGTGAATCCCATTTAAGACTCCACTCCAGGTGTGTATGAGGGTGGGATGGTTAACTGTGTTGAAGGCTGCTGAAAAGTCAAGTAATATTAGGAGTCAGGGGTCATCTTTATCTGTGGTCTAGAGTTTATCGTCTACGATGGGTAAGGTAAGGTAAGGTAGCGGTTCCTGTGCTGCAGTGTGATCTGAAGCCAGACTGGTAGTTCTTTAGGAGATGGTTAGTACTGATACGATCTTAGAGTTGAACATAGACTGCTTGTTTAATGTTCTTGCAGATGAATGGTAGGTGAGTGATAGGTTGGCAGTTGATGAGGTCATCAGGGTCTAGTGTAGGTTTCTTTAGGAGTGGGAGGATCTGGCCTGCCTTGAGAGCTTCTAGGAAGGTGCCTTGAGTAAAGGAGGCATTGACAATAGTAACTATGGGTCAGAGAGCATCCCAAAAGAGAGCTTTGATGAAACACAATGGTAGGACATCATATTTATAAGAATAGGCTTAGAGGGAGTTGAATATGTTAACGAGATCTTGGAGAGATAGATCTTTGAAGGCTGACCATTGCTGGCTTCTACAGGAAGGGGTGGCGTAAGAAGGGAAGCAGGCTTAGTGTCATCGATGTGCTGTTGGATTGTTTGCCTTTTTTCAGTGAAGAAGAGGGTGAAGGCATTGCACTTTTCTGTGGTGTGAGTAATAGGTGGGCCTGGTATGGGGTTGATGCCGTGCTTGATTTTCTTGAACATTGAAGTATACAAAAAATTGATGGATGGAATGCTTGAGTCAATCTCACCAATGCACAGGGCTGCATTCCAGTCCATCGATATTTTGCACATTCTTTGTCCTGCTCAAAAGGGGAACAGTCCAGCCCGAACTTCCAAGCCAGGTCCACCCAAAACCAGAACACAAGCAACTCAAATCAGGTTTTGCCTTTATTAGGGCTTATCAACTGGGTAAAGCTTGGTTCCAGTGGCACAGTGTGCGCATTCCATCCATCACTTTTTTGTGTGCTATAGTGTGTTGCCCTAAGTGGGATGAGAATGCCCATACGTGGGTCCCATGCACACTGTGCCACTAGAACCAAGCTATAGTACTGCTTTCGCTGATGTGATGAGCTGTCTGTGTGTTGCACGGAGGGACTTCAGTATCAAGAGGTCCTTAGCAGTTATGTATTTCTTTCATTTTCTTCCCTGTCTGCGGATGGATCTTTTATTGTCAGCAAGGTCTTTAGAGTACCAGGATGCTGAAGGCTTCGGCTTGCATCTGCATGTTGTAATTGGGGCATGACACCTGTATTTTTACATAACACTTGTTTCCATGTAATGTAAATAACAAATAATGCAATGGTACTCAATCAATCAATATAAATTTTATTCGACTTCAGAAATAAAAAGTGCAACAAATCATTATATATTCATCAGTTAAAAGCCGACCTCAAAATGTTACAATAAATGTTATTTAATAAATAAATAAAAACAAATATAAAAAAGCCAGTTTTACAAACCACCAATACAATTATGAAGGAAATTCCCAAAGAAGGATTACAAAAACAGGGGTTAGCCTATACAACCAAGACTATTGATCACAACTATTTCCAAGCCTGACAGCAGCTTTTTAAAACTGAGAACATTAAGTATAATGTCTCCCGAAAGCATTTGTAAATAAATAAGGGCCGGTCCGTCCTGAATAAAATTTGCTCTTTTTAAAATGGGAAGAACATATAGCTGCCTGGGTACCACATAAAAACTGCGAAGCGTTATAAAATGAAGCATGTCCCGTAGAGACTTTCCATCGCAACCACAGGGCAAAAGATTATGGCCCCTGTTTACCCCTCGAGGGTAAGCTAAAAGGAAAACAAAAAGGTCCAGCCGAAACCTAGTTAATAAAAAGTGATCATATCTACTTTTGACCCATAAAAGATAAGGCTCCGTGGAGGGCACAGTTTTCATCATATCGTAACGTCGTACGCTAGGCTTCATCAGGTCCCCTTCTTTTTTAACCAACAACAAGGCTCTTTCGGATGGTACTCATCACATTGACCGTAGGATTTTAACATCTTATGTGCAGCAAGCAGATCAGGAGCATTTTGACCATCTCTATAGTGAAAACAGCAACTGCATTCTGTAAAGCCAGCATTGCAAAACATATCGGGGCATATTTACAAGCCCCTTGCGCCACTTTTGCGCCGCCGTTGCGTCACGCATGTGACGCAGCGGCGACGCAAACCATGCGCCGCGTTGCGCTATATTTACAACGTGATGCATCTAGGGAGATGCGTCACGTAGTAAACCCTGCGCCACATGAAACCTGCGTCCCAGGTTTCATGTGGGCGTACCGGCGCAGGGGCGTTCGGGCGCAGGAACGCCTCGGCAAAGTGGCGTAGTGAAATCTACAAGATTTCACGCAGTCACTTTTCGGCAGCTGGTGCGTCAAATCCTTACGCCTGCTTCAAGCAGGCGTAAGGATTGACGCACCATGTTAGGGATAGGGAAGGTTGGAACAGTGCTGGAGTTGCGTCGCGCTTGCGACACAACTTCAGCACTGCGCCAACCTTCCGCCGTCCTTGCGCCACGATGCGCCGCATTGTACATGCGGCGCATCGGACGTGGCGCAAGGGTAAACTTGCGTGACGCATTTTCCCTGGCGCATCCCTGCTGATATGCAGGGATGCGCCAGGGAACGTAAATATGTCCCATCATCTTTACAAAACTGTACCTGCAGGTCAGCCTATCCACACAAAAAAATTGGGAGGATTTCTTTCCCAAAGATCTCTTGGGAGAGTTCTGGTAAAACCGTTATTTTACAATGGATTTTACTAGAAAAGTCAACTTTTGCTAGATTATTTCCTGCTTTGTTTAAATTATCTTTTAAATGACATCTTCACTTCTGCTGCAAACCTGCTCCGGAAACCAAGGTTAACAATGGTTAGTTCAGTGTTTTTGGTTACTTGGCAACCTCTAGATCTGACCCACAGAATGTCAGAGCTCTGAGGAATACAACAGCGCCTAGAAACCATGCCCGACAGCTCAGGAGATGCTCGGCGCTTGAAAGCACGAGCCAGCATCTGCTCCTCGAAACTCAAGGCCCGGCAATTCCTCTTATGCAACGAGCCATCGACCTTTATGTAACGTATTTCAAACTGATTTATGCCGCTTTTATTGGTGTTTCAACCGCGATGCAACTGTCGAGCATGTTGCAGTCGTTGAGCAATGTTATGCAACGCTGAAAAGCCTTGAGCAATTCGAAAAAAAAAAAGAATAGACTTGCATTTAGTTGAGGCGTTTCCAGGCGGCTTCCAGTAAAACAACTTAACACGCTCGACAGCGCAACGCTGTTATGTTTGGAAACATCTAAAAAATGTAAACTGAGATACAATCTCCCTTCTTGCATGCCCAATATTTTCCAAATGGTTTCCTCTTTTGCAGCCCCACCTGCGGTTTGGACAAATATCCGTAAGGAGTGAAGACAGCACCTGTCCGTGAGGAGCCCAGAATGTCGTGCCCGCCTCCCGGTCACTTCACAAACAAACCCACTAGCATGTTTATTGTAGAGGTGGGCAGAATTTACACTTCGCCCACAATTTTTTTGCAAAGTTTACTAAATGCGCACTTTGTGATTGTTGAAAACGTTGTGCTCTTCGAGCGCATGCAAAAAAATCTTGCAAAAGGGATTTTGCACTATATTTTTTCTTCAAAATCTGTCGGCAAGACCTTTGTGCCTCTAAAAGATGGCATTTTTATTCAATTATTGACTTGAAAATGAGTATTACAAGAAGAAATACTGCACACAGCCACCAAAGCATAAGGTGTTGGACCAATGATGTGCGGTGAATGGACACACACGGGGGCATATGTACGAGGAAGTGGCAGAGTGAGGCGTTAGCCGTGCTGGCTTAACGCCTCTCTCGCCACTTCTGAAACGCAAGGCTGCACCATATTTACAAGGTTATGGTGCAGCCCTGCGTTTCCCCCTGTGATGGCGCTAAGTTTAGCAGCTTAGCGCCAACGCAGGCAGCCTTGCACCATAGTGCAAGGGTGTCTGCGTGCAGGGGAGGATTGTTTATGTGTAGGAAGGTGCCCCTTCCTGCACATAAACAATCCTAAAATGCCATTCTGTCACTGTCATGTGTGCTGCTTCATTCAGCACACATGAAAGTCACAAAATTGCATTTTTTTTAAAGGATTGTTTATGTACAGGAAGGGACACGTTCCTGTACATAAACAATCCATGGCATTTGCTTTTTCCATGTGCTGCACAAGGCAGCACACATGGAAAAAGCAAAAGCGAGGAGAAATAATGAATTTCTCCTCGTTTACGCTAACTTAAGACCAGGGTTTTCCTGGTCTTAGTTTTGGCGCTGCCTCCTATGTACGCCACCCTTGTACATAGGGGGCAGCGTCAAATACAATGGGTGTTACGGTGGAACGCCCACCACAACACCCACTGATCGCCCCTTTCACGCTAACCATAGCATGAAAGGGGGGCTTATTTACAAGCAGTGTTAAGTCACGTTAAGTGGCTTAACGGTGCCTTGTAAATAAGGCGCAAGCCCTATCGCCACCACAACGTCGATAAAAGTGACATTCCTGTGTCGATAGGGGCTTGTAAATATGCCCCACGATTCCCTAGACAAACATGGAACAGTAAACAGCCTGGACCACGGGTCTTCAACCTTTTCTGCAATAGGAGCTACTTATGTTGAACAATAATCACCCGAGCTACTAATATTATTATTAAAATATTGAGCACATTAGATAAGATTACATTAGTGGCCGCCCAGGCAACATTAGTAGCAGTGATGGCCTCGGTGCATCAGGCAAGCTACCAGCATTAATGCAAAGAAAGGCTCTATCAATCTTGAATGTCCCTACAGGGACACCACAGGACAGCCACAGCTGCAGGGCCCCGGGCACCAAGGTAATAGTATGAGTAATACCTCTCCTGAACAGGGTGATTTATCATGCAAATATCAGCTTTAAATATATTTTGGAAATTCAACCATGTCTTCCAATCATCAGCTTGAGAGTTCTCAAAATACACACATTTATGTCTTAAATACAGGCTTTTAAAATTTGGGATACATATGTTAACACAGGAGAGTTACTTACAGGTATTGGAGAGCTACAGGTAGCGTATGAGCTACTCGTTGGAGAAGCCTGGCCTAGAGGCTTTTTGCCTTGCACTAAACTCCTTTCTTGATTCGGAAAAATCCTTCCTGAACCACAAAAGGGGATATGCGACTCATTGCGACTCACTGCGAGGGGACACAAAAGGGGCATCCGGTACCAGCGATGATGTATGTCAATGATTTGCAACTACATTTGCCGTTGCAAACCACTGAAAAGTTACTGTCAACTTAAAGCAGGTGGCACCTCCGCTGGAGAGCTTCGCCTTGGAAACAGTGGTGGCCAACTGCGGTGGCCTTCCAGGACAGGAAACCTTTTTTCTAAAGCAGCACCTGATGGTGGTCTGATGCCCCTTGCAGTGGCGTAGCAAGAGGGGTGGGGTGGGGGGCCTGGAGGCCTCCCCCGCTCTTATCTTACCTGCTGTCTCGGGCGGTAATCGCCAGCACCTCCCTCCCCCCCGCTACGCCACTGGTCCCTTGCAGGTCACCATATGGGCATACGTAGCCAATTACTGGGGGTAAGAATAGCAAACTGCTTATTCAATCTTCATTAGGCAGGTAGTTCTACAACTGCTTGTGACTGATCATTGAGCATCCTGAGCTATCAGTGCAAAGATCACATGGCAAAGTGACAGTCAGGCTGCAAAAAGTTACTTTGCAAATTGCACGTATTATTTATGGGCTGCCTGATCGCGCATCAGGCCCATGGGCACCTTATTTACACACCTGCACAAACCTACTTATTTATTGGTTCAAATATAGTGTCAACAAACCTTGGACATGGTTGTAAAAGAATGCACATAATGCTCAACTTTGTTTGTTCACTAATCTTTGATTAGCCCCCACCATGTAGCCACTCCTAATCCCACACTTACAACTGCAGAAAATCTGGGACTCCTATGGATTTTCCTGAGTCATAGGTATAATCTTCAAAAAATGTAAATTTATGGCTATATCAATGCATAAAAAGTTTATGAATTTGGCTTTAATTCTTTAAAAATCAGAACTGCAACTTTGAGTGTCCAAACCATCAGGCAATTCTTTTCCCTGTAATCTTCTTTTCCCTTGTGATCTATCTTGTGCTAGCCATGTTAGGAATCCTCAGGAGTTCCAGTAGGATGTGGGAAATAAATTCCCTTGGTATGAATGTTTTAGCACTGACCTACAGACAGCTTTGGCAGTACAGCGGGTGCTCATGTCTTCACACAACATCCACAATCAGAAAGATACAGAAGGGTCTTTTAGACAACCTCATTCAGCCATTGGCTACTGTTCAGCTAGCTGTAGGCATTGGCTAACAGGGTTGTCCATAAACGGGAACCCTAAGAAGTAGTCCAAGACACATTGGCATTCATTCTTTTTTCATTTTTTTTAATCCAGAGGGCCCCCATACTCTATGTGCTTTCCCACCTCAACCTCTTCCCACTCATCTGTTCCTCCATGGTGCTTCTCAACCCCCCCTCCCATTCCCTATTTTTTGAAGGTCTAGCAGATGCAAAAGTGGTATTGGGTCACTCGATGCGCTCCTTAACACTTTATATATTTATTTTTATTGTACAATTCTGGCATTTCCATCAGAAATATTGGAATGGTAAAGCTAAAAATGCCGATATGGTCGCCGCTGTCTTACAACACAGCTCAATAAATGTGCGTAGTAATGCATGCACATGGCGGACATCTTGCAGGCCAATTAGTCGCTGCTTGCCCCATGGTCCCCCTTCCGCATTTGAATCTCAGTTATCGCTATGGCGAGCTCCCACAGGCGTCTCAGGGAGGTACTGCAGGAGTGCTTCAATCTTAAGGCTCAACATGCACCCCACAGCACAATCATGTGATTATCTAATCCAGAAATTATCTTGAGATTAAAAAAAGAAGGTACTTTAATGAATAGAGAAAGCGTAATCCTACATAGTGCAGCATCCAGATATGTTCATTTCAATGGCGCTGGGACATTCTACTCAGAGCCTTTCCCTCTTCCTCTTCCTCTCTCCCCTATTCCCAGGTTTGAGTCTGTCTGTGGGCAGGTGTAGGTCTTTGGCACACAAGCAGTGCTACTCCTTCTTTACAGTTTGTGCACTCAGTTATTCTTAATCCCAACAGTTTGTTTATTTCTCCGCTGTGGAGGTTTGACGGCGTACCATCCATGGGTGGGACCAAAAGCGCACGTCTCGCTCTCCGTCCCGCTTCTAGGAGGACATGCGATGGATGCAAGTTCTCCGGCACACTGTCAAGCTCACTGGGTGCAGCTGGGGAGGCTGCCCCCTAGAGTATGTCCAGGCATGCAGGCTCTGGCATTGTTGCAGAGCTTCGGCTGGTCGCAAACCCACTTCTGTGCTTCAGGGAATTCGATGGTGAGCTACACAGTCAGGAGTCACAGGAGGTGACATGTGGGTCTCCAATGCAGAATCGGCTAAAAACAATTTTTTTTAAAAATGTAGCGCTTAGAATTCTCTGTGCTATACCCTTAATCCCTATGTTTTTGGCCCATCCCAGTCACAGGCTCTTGCCCCACCCACACAAGAGAGGTATCATTTTACTCGGGAGACTGAGGGGAACGCTGTGTGGTAGGAAATTTGTGCCGGCGCGGTGATTTCACACAATTTGTGTAAAATGTGTTTTTTTCAGCTAAATTTGAGGTTTGCAGGGGATTCTGGGTAGGAAAATGTTGGGGGATCCACGGAAGCCATACCTCCCTGAACTCCCCCAGGTGTCTAGTTTTCAGAAATGTGTGGGTCTGGTAGGTTTCCCTAGATAGCTGCCGAGCCCGGGGCCAAAAACCCAGGTGCCCCCTCCTCCCCCATGCAAAACCAGGTCGTTTTCTGATAGGTAATTTTGATGTCTCCACAATACGTTTTGGGCCCTTGCCTGTCGCGGGTACTTGGCTACCCACACAAGTGAGGTATCATTTTTATCGGGAGACCTGGGGGAATGCTGGGTGGTAGGAAATTTGTGTCAGCCTGATGATCCCACAACTTTCCCACACAGAAATTTGAGACAAATTTGATTTTTTCAGCTAAATTTGAGTATTGAAAGGGATCCTGGGTAGGAAAGCATTGAGGGATCCACGCAAGCCATACCTCCCTGGACTCCCCCAGGTGTCTAGTTTTCAGAAATGTGTGGGTTTGGTAGGTATCCCTAGATGGCCGCTGAGCCCGGCGCCAAAAACCCAGGTGCCTTCCCTGGCAAAACCAGGTCATTTTGTGATAGGTAATTTTCATGTCTCCACAATACGTTTTGGGCCCTTGTCTGTCGCGGGTACTTGGCTGACCCACAAAAGTGAGGTACAATTTTTATCGGGACACCTGGGGGAATGCTGGGTGATAGGACATTTGTGTCAGCCCGGTGATCCCACAACTTTCCCACACAGAAATTTGAGAAAAATTTGATTTTTCCTGCAAAATGTGAGGTTTTCAGGGGATTCTGGGTAGGAAAACTTTGGGGGGTCTACGCAAGCCATACCTCCCTAGACTCCCCTGAGTGTCTAGTTTTCAGAAATGTGTAGTTTTGGTAGGTTCCCCTAGATGGCCATCGAGCCCTGGGCCAAAAATCCAGGTGCCCCCCCTGGCAAAACCAGGTCGTTTTGTGATATGTCATTTTGAAGTCTCCACAATACATTTTGGGCCCTTCCTGCAGCGGGCACTTGGTCCACCCACACAAGTGAGGTACCATTTTTATCAGAAAACTTTGGAGAATGCGGTGTGGGTGGAAGTTTGTGGATCCACGCAGATTCCATAACTTTCCATCACAGAAATGTGAGGAAAATCTGTTTATTTATGCAAAGTTTGAGATGTGCAAGGGATTCTGGGTAACAGAACCTGGTGAGAGCCACACAAGTAACCCCATCCTGTATTCCCATGGGTGTCTAGTTTAAAAAAATGTATAGGTTTACTAGGTTTCCCTAGGTGCCGCCAGGGCTAGGGTTCAAAATCCACAGCTAGGCACTATGCAATAAAAGGGGCAGTTTTCACTGTAAAAATGAAGTGTGTCCATATTGCGTTTTGGCCCGTTTCCTCTTGTGGGCACTAGACCTACCCACACAAGTGAGGTATCATTTTTATCAGGAGACTTTGGAGAATGCGGGGTAGGTGGAAGTTTGTGGTTCCACGCAGATTCCAGAACTTTCCATTACAGAAATGTGAGGAAAATTTGTTTTTTGACAAAGTTTGAGGTTTGCAAGGGATTCTGGGTAACAGAACCTAGTGTGAGCCACACAAGTCACCCCATCCTGGATTCCCCTTGGTGTCTAGTTTTCAAAAATTTATAGGTTTCCTAGGTTTCCCTAGGTGCTGGCAGAGCTAGGGTTCAAAATCCATAGCTAGACACTTTGCAAAAAAAAAGGTCAGTTTTCACTGGAAAAATGTGGCGTCCATGTTGTGTTGCGGGCTGTTTCTTGTCACGGGCACTAGGCCTACCCACACAAGTGAGGTGCCATTTTCTCGGAAGACTTTAGGAAATGCAGGGTGTGTGGAAGTTTGTGGATCCACGCAGATTCCAGAACTTTCCCTCATAGAAACGTGAGGAAAATGTGTTTTTCTTTTACAAAGTTTGAGGTTTGCAAAGGATTCTGGGTAACAGAACCTGGTGAGAGCCACACAAGTCACCCTATCCTGGATTCCCCTTGGTGTCTACTTTAAAAAAATGTATAGGTTTGCTAGGTTTCCATAGATGACGGCAGAGCTAGAGTTCAAAATCCACAGCTAGGCACTTTGCAAAAGAAAAGGGTCAGTTTTTACTGTAAAAATGTGGTGTGTCTACCTTCTGTTTTGGCCCATTTCCTGTCGCTGGCACTAGGCCTACCCACACAAGTGAGGTACTATTTTTATCGGGAGACTTTGGGGTATGCGGGGTGGGTGGAATTTTGTGGATCCACGCAGATTCCAGAAGTTTCCATCAAAGAAATGTGAGGTAAATGTGTATCTTTTTACAAAGTTTGAGGTTTGCAGGGGAGTCTGGGTAACAGAAAGGGGTGAGAGCCACACAAGTCACCTCATCCTAGATTCCCCTGGGTGTCTAGTTTTAAAAAATATATAGGTTTCCTAGGTTTCCCTAGGTGCCGGCAGAGCTAGGGTTCAAAATCCATAGTTAGGCACTTTGCAAAAAAGGGGTCAGTTTTCAATGTAAAAATGTGGTGTGTACACGTTGCGTTTTGGTCCATTTCCTGTCGCAGGCACTAGGCCTACCCACACAAGTGAGGTACCATTTTTATCGGGAGACTTTGGGGAATGCGGGCTGGGTGGAACTTTGTGGATCCACGCAGATTCCAGAACTTTCCATCACAGAAATGTGAGAAAATGTGTTTTATTTTTACAAAATTAGAGATTTGCAAGGGATTCTGGGTAACAGAACCTAATGGGAGCCACACAAGTCACCCCATCCTGCCGCTGACCCCGCTCACTTGATTCTCGGTAGGTGTTTGAGGCCTGTCCTGCGTTGTGCCCGTTTTCTAGCTGTCATGTAAAATTGTTTAAAACTGTTTAATTTGTGCATCTAATTTGTCTTTTTCTGTATCCTGGTATATTTTGCCTGGTTATCACTGTCTGTACTTCTCTTCGTACCTGTGCCACTGTTGTACCCGTTTTTGCCGCCCTCCCACCGCTGCTGCCCCCACGGCCCCTACCCCCGCCGGTTCCCGCTCCCGCCTCCAAGCTGCGCTTCCCTCCCCCTTCCCTATTTAATGGCGCCCTCTGCGCGGGAGTGCGAGCTAGACCTCTGACCTCCTGGTCAGGGACCTGCTCTCTCCCCTGCAGCGTACTGTTGTGCTGCTGCTGCTGACCCCGCTCACCTGGTTCCTGGTAGGTATTCGAGGCCTGTCCTGCGTTCTGCCCGTTTTCTAGCTGTCTTGTTAAATTGTCTAAAACTGTTTAATTTGTGCATGTAATTTGTCTTTTTCTGTATCCTGGTGTATTTTGCCTGGTTTTCACTGTTGATACTTCTCTTCGTACCTGAGCCACTGTTGTGCCCATTTTCGCCGCCCTCTCTGCTGCTGCTGCCCCCGCGGCCCCTCCCCCTGCCGGTTCCCGCTCCCGCCTCCCAGCTGTGCTTCCCTGCCCCTTCCCTATTTAATGGCGGCCGCTGCGTGTGAGTGTGAGTAAGACCTCCGACCTCCTGGTCAGGGACTTGCTCTCTCCCCTGAGCTCCGCTGTTGTGCTGCTGCTGCTGACCCCGCTCACCTGGTTCCTGGTAGGTATTCGAGGCCTGTCCTGCGTTGTGCCCGTTTTCTAGCGGTCTTGTCAAATTGTCTAAAACTGTTTAATTTGTGCATGTAATTTGTCTTTTTCTGTAACCTGGTGTATTTTGCCTGTTTTTCACTGTCGGTACTTCTCTTTGTACCTGTGCCACTGTTGTGCCCGTTTTCGCCACCCTTCCCGCCACTGCTGCCCCTGCGGCCCCTCCCCCCTGCTGGTTCCTGCCTCCCAACTGCGCTTCCCACCCCCTTTCCTATTTAATGGCGTCCGCTGCACGTCATGCAGCGGGCGCGCAGCTAGCGTGCCAAAGGCAAGCCCGTCTGCGCCCGTCCGCAACCAGCGCCAGAGACCCTGGATCTCTAACCACCCACCGTTACGACAGTGCTGCCCTCCATGCACTCAACCCCGGAAGGAACAACACCCACGGACAGTTCTCCTGCCGTCACTGCTGCCAGACCTTCACCACCATCCACACCCCCACAGCCACCGCTGCACGCCAAACGCCAACACCTCCGATGCCCTGAGGTGCATCCTCCTCAATGTGCGCTCTCTGCACAGATACGCTACAGAGATCTGGGACCTCCTCGACACCCTCTCACCAGACGTCGCCTTCTTCACAGAAACTTGGACCAACTCCACCTCCACCCCCGACATCGCCACCGCCATCCCCGACGGATACAAGATCCAGAGGAAGAACCACTCCAACGGCCCAGGAGGAGGACTTGTCATCGCCCACAGGAGCTCCCTCTGACGCACGACCTCCAGCTCAAGGGACAGCCCACCCACCACCGAACACCTCCATTTCCAAATCCAGACCAGCCCCAGAACAACCCTAAGAGGCACCCCCACCTACAGAACTCCCGGACCATGAACTGCGTTCACCACCTCCATCGCCGACCTCATCGCACCCCATGCCATCGCCTCCATGGACTACATACTCATCGGAGACCTAAACCCCCACCTCAACAACCTCAGCGACCCCAACTCCGCCACCCTCCTGAACAACCTTGCCAATCTCGAACTAAAACAACTCGTCACCACCCCCACCCACAAGGCAGGACACACCCTCGACCCCATCTTCGCAGGATATAACAACATCCACTTCAGCCACACCACGCAACCCCCATGGACGCACCACCACTGCGTACACTTCCACATCGACAAACCCACGGCGCCCAAACCTGCAACCCCGCCCTCCATGAAGAAACTGGAGCAAGATCACCGAGGAGCAGCTCAACTCCGCCCTCAACCGCGATGCCACCTTCGAAACCGGCACCTTTCCCGATGACTGGAAACGAACAGAAGTCAGACCCCTACTCAAGAAGCCATCAGCAGATCCCACAGACCTCAAGAACTACCGACCCATCTACCTCCTCACCTTCGCGGCAAAAGTCACAGAAAAGACCGTCAACATCCAACTAATGAAATTCATCTAAGAAAATTCCATCCTCGACCCCTCCCAATCCGGATTCCGCAGCAACCACAGCACATAGACCGATCTACTCGCCGCCACAGACGACATCCGCACCTCCTTGACCAAGGACACACCGCAGCCCTGATTCTACTCGACCTCTCTGCAGCCTTCGACACCGTCTCCCACCGCACACTCACCACTAGACTCCATGAGGCCGGCATTCAGGGAACCGCCCTCGACTGGCTCCGCTCCTTCCTTGTTGGCAGAACCCAAAGAATCAGACTTCCACCCTTCCTCTCCAAACCCACGGACATCAACTGCGGAGTACCCCAAGGACCGTTGCTCAGCCCCACGCTCTTCAACATCTACATGGCCCCCCTTGCCGACATCGTCAGACAGCACGGACTCAGCATAGTATCCCACGCTGACGACACCCAGCTCATCCTCTCTCTCACCAAGGACCCCATCACCACCAGACTCAACTTCCAGGAAGGAATGAAAGACGTTGCATCCTGGATGAGCAGCAGCTGCCTGAAGCTCAACTCAGAGAAGACAGAGGTCCTCGTCCTCGGCCCCTCCCCCTCTGCATGGTACAACCCCTGGTGGCCCACCGCCCTCGGCAGACCCCCACCGACCACGCCCGAAACCTCGGAATCGTACTCAACACCTCCCTCTCCATGACCCGAGAGGTTAACGGCGTAGCCTCCACCTGCTTCAACTCCCTCCGCATCCTCCAAAAGACATTCAAATGGATTCCCCCCGAATCAAGGAAGACCGTCACCCATGCACTCATAACCAGCAGACTGGACTACGGAAACGCCCTCTACGCCGGGATCAACAAGTCTCTGCTCCGCAAACTCCAGACCATCCAAAACACCGCAGCTAGACTCGTCCTCTGCATCCCTCGACACGAACACATCACCCAGCACCTGCGTGACCTCCACTGGCTCCCCGTCGAGAAAAGAGTAACCTTCAAGATACTCACCCATGCCTACAAATGCCTCCACAACACCGGACCCCAATACTTCAAAGACAGACTCTCCTTCCACGTACCCAAGAGGAACCTCCGATCCGCTGACCTCGCCCTCGCCGAACGCCCGCGCATCCGCAGAGCAAGGACGGGTGGGAGCACCTTCTCCTATATCGCGGCCAAGAATTGGAGCGAGTTGCCAATCAACATCAGGCGCTCCCCCACCCTGCACATCTTCAGGAAGACCCTCAAGACCTGGCTCTTCGACTGACCGGAGCTGATCCCCCCTCCCCCCAGCGCCTTGAGACCCTCACGGGTGAGTAGTGCGCTTATAATTTCCCTGATTGATTGATTGATTGATTGAGTCCACTGGATGGCGAGTTTTCAAAAATGTATAGGTTTGCTAAGTTTCCCTAGGTGCTGGCAGAGCTAGAGTTCAAAACCCACAGCTAGATACTTTGTAAAAAAAAGGGTCCGTTTTCACTGTAAAAATGTGGCGTGTCTACGTTGCGTTTTGTCCCATTTTCTGTCGCGGTCACTAGGCCTACCCACACAGGTGAGGAACCATTTTTATCGAGGAGACTTTGGGGAATTCAGGGTGGGTGGAATTTTGTGGATCCACGCAGAGTCCAGAACTTTCCATCACAGAAATGTGAGGAAAATGTGTTTTTTTACACAGTTTGAGGTTTGCAAGGGATTCTAGGTAACAGAACCATGTGAGAGCCACCCAAGTCACCCCATCCTGAATTCCTCTGGGTGTCTAGTTTTTAAAAATGTATAGTTTTCCAAGTTTCCCTAGGTGTTGCCAGAGCTAGGGTTTGAAATCCACAGCTAGGCACTTTGCAAAAATCGGGTCAGTTTTCACTGTAAAAATGTGGTGTGTCCATGTTTTGGCCAGTTTCCTGTTGCGGGAACTAGGCCTACCCACCCAAGTGAGGTACCATTTTTATCGGGAGACTTTGAGGTATGTGAAATTTTGTGGATCCACGCAAATTCCAGAACTTTCCATCACAGAAATATGAGGCAAATGTGTATTTTTTTAAGAAAGTTTGAGGTTTGCAAGGGATTCTGGGTAACTGAACCTGGTGAGAGCCGCACAAGTCACCCCATCCTTGATTCCCGTGGGTGTCTAGTTTTCAAAAATGTGTAGGTTTGCTAGGTTTCCCTAGGTGCCGGCAGAGCTAGGGTTCAAAATCCACAGCTAGGTACTTTG
Source organism: Calotriton arnoldi (assembly GCA_963921515.1). Taxonomy (NCBI): domain Eukaryota; kingdom Metazoa; phylum Chordata; class Amphibia; order Caudata; family Salamandridae; genus Calotriton; species Calotriton arnoldi. The sequence continues at coordinate 1,729,892 of CAWUFW010003465.1, read as the reverse complement.
CAAAAAAAGGGTCAGTTTTCACTGTAAAAATGTGGTGTGTCCACATTGCGTTTGGCCCGTTTCCTGTCGCGGGCACTAGGCATACCCACACAAGTGCTGGGCAAGGGGTTGGTAACGGCTCCTCTATTCAGAATCGCCTTGGAGACAGACTAGCTCAATCCACACTCTGGAGATCTGCAGGCGCTAGTTGCCCTGGAGTTGCCTGGCTCCAGATTCTGCCGCCATCCCGGCACTAGTTGCCCTGGAGTTGCCTGGCTCTGGATTCTGCCGCCATCCCGGTAAGGCGGTTTTTATTCCTTTTATGGTTTCCGTTTTCTCCCTGTTATTTTAGCTTTTGTTTTTCTTTACAGTAGCTGCGACTCACAAGAGAGCATGTGAGCGCAGCCGGGGTAGCTGGACCCCTTATTTACATTTATTTCACCCTCACCTTTCTTCTCTAGCCCTCGTGCTTTGCGCCTGCGGCCACGCCCCCTCACACCATCAATCCCAGCCCCAGATGCTGGACTACAAAGCCGGATCTCTAGCATGTCCGCACAGCGTTCAGTAACCACGTGGACACCAACAATAAGGGGCCGATTCCGATCTCGGCCGGTAGAGCACCGAATTGGATTCGGCTTAACCGGATCCGATTCGGAGCCCTCTTTCCCAACCGATTCGTACGTGCGTCCGGGCGAGCGAGTACGATGCGAGCGCTCGCAAAATCGCCGACCGACTCGTACGCGGGTCCGACCCGCTCCGACCGACTCGCACGGACACTGTTCGCACCGCGCAATGGAGACGTTGCCCGGCCGCGCAAGTACGATGCGCGCCTCGAGCAGTCCGACTGACTCGCGCCGTCCGGCTCGAAAGAGCAGTCGGAGCCGGACTTTGGGGGTCCGTGTCGGACCCCCCTGTACGCATAGCCGCGCGAGTCGCACACAGGGGGACCCATCGGTCCCCCTACCTGTGCATGTATGGCGCGAGTCGCATCGACGCGTACCCGCTGTAGGGGCGCACTTGTTCGCCTCGCACCCATTGAGTCAATGGGAGCCCGCGTCACGCAATGTACGACCGGCTCCCATTGACTTCAATGGGAGTCTGACCGAATCGAGTCCGATAGCATGCGTACGCATCGTACTCGTTCGGTCGGGCTGCTAGAGTCTGATTCGGTCGGAAATCTCTCCGGGTCCGGCTCGGTCGGAGTGATTTCCGGCCTGAATCGGAATCGGCCCCTAAGTGTCAGTTTCTTTTCCTTGTAGCACCAGTGTGCATGGGAGGTGCCTGGCTCCTGACTTTGGCCGCCATCTTAGAGTGGCTGGCTGTTTCTATCTCATTCAACTCCGTGCATTAGAAGCACTTTTAAAACTGCATTTTTAATTCTTTGCCATGTAGGAACTAGTTGCCCTGGAGTTGCCTGGCTCCGGATTCTGCCGCCATCCCGGTAAGGCGGTTTTTATTCCTTTTATGGTTTCCATTTTCTCCCTGTTATTTTAGCTTTCGTTTTTCTTTACAGTAGCTGCGACTCACAAGTGCAGCCGGGGTAGCTGGACCCCGTTTTGCATTTATTTCACCCTCACCTTTCTTCTTCTTCAGCCCTCGCGCTTTGCGCCTGCGGCCACGCCCCCTTACGCCCTCAATCCCACCCCCAGATGCCGGACTACAAAGCCGGTTCTCTAGTGCATCTGCGTAGCATTCAGTAACCACGTGGAAACCAACACTAAGTGTTAGTTTCTTTTCCTTGTAGCACCAATGTTCATGGGGGGTGCCTGACTCCCGACTTTATCCGCCATCTTGGAGTGGCTGGCTGTTTCTATCTCATTCAAATCTGAGCATTAGCAGCACTTTTAAAACTGCATTTTTAATACTTTTCCTTGTAGGCACCAGTTGCCCTGGAGTTACCTGGCTCCGGGTTCTGCCGCCATCCCGGTAAGGCGGTTTTTATTCCTTTTATGGTTTCCATTTTCTCCATGTTATTTTAGCTTTTGTTTTACTTTACAGTAGCTGCGACTCACAAGGGAGCTTGTGAGCGCAGCCGGGGTTGCTGGACCCCCTTTTTGCATTTATTTCACCCTCACCTTTCTTCTTCTTCAGCCCTGGCGCTTTGCGCCTGCGGCCACGCCCACTCACACCCTCAATCCCACCCCCAGATGCCAGACTACAAAGCCGGATCTCTAGCGCGTCTGCGCAGCCTTCAGTAACCACGTGGACACCAACACTAAGTGTCAGTTTCTTTTCCTTGTAGCACCAATGTGCATGGGAGGTGCCTGGCTCCCGACTTTGGCCGCCGTCTACGAGTGGCTGGTTGTTTCTATCTCATTCAACTCTGTGCATTAGCAGCACTTTTAAAACTGCATTTTTAATTGTTTTCCTTGTAGGCACTAGTCGCCCTGGAGCTGCCCGACTCCGGATTCTGCCGCCATCCCGGTAAGGCGGTTTTTATTCCTTTTATGGTTCCCATTTTCTCCCTGTTATTTTAGTTTTCGTTTTTCTTTACAGTAGCTGCGACTCACAAGAGAGCATGTGAGCGCAGCCGCGGTAGCTGGACCCCTTATTTACATTTATTTCACCCTCACCTTTCTTCTTCTTCAACCCTCGCGCTCTGCGCCTGCGGCCACGCCCCCTCCCACCCTCAATCCCACCCCCAGATGCCAGACTACAAAGCCAGATCTCTAGTGCGTCCGAGCAGCGTTCAGTAACCACGTGGACACCAACACTAAGTGTTAGTTTCTTTTCCTTGTAGCACCAATGTTCATGGGAGGTGCCTGACTCCCGACTTTGGCTGCCATCTTGGAGTGGCTGGCTGTTTCTGTCTCATTCAACTCTGAACATTAGCAGCACTTTTAAAACTGCATTTTTAATACTTTTCCTTGTAGGCACTAGTTGCCCTGGAGTTGCCTGGCTCTGTATTCTGCCGCCATCCCGGTAAGGCGGTTTTTATTCCTTTTATGGTTACCGTTTTCTCCCTGTTATTTTAGCTTTTGTTTTTCTTTACAGTAGCTGCGACTCACAAGGGAGCTTGTGTGCGCAGCCAGGGTAGCTGGACCCCCTTTTTGCATTTATTTCACCCTCACCTTTCTTCTTCTTCAGCCTTCGCGCTTTGCGCCTGTGGCCACGCCCCCTCACACTCTGAATCCCACCCCCAGATGCCAGACTACAAAGCCGGATCTCTAGCGTGTCTGCGCAGCGTTCAGTAACCACGTGGACACCAACACTAAGTGTCAGTTTCTTTTCCTTGTAGCACCAATGTGCATGGGAGGTGCCTGGCTCCGGACTTTGGCCGCTATATAGGAGTGGCTGGCTGTTTCTATCTCATTCAACTCTGAACATTAGCAGCACTTTTAAAACTGCATTTTTAATACTTTTCCTTGTAGGCACTAGTTGCCCTGGAGTTGCCTGGCTCTGGATTCTGCTGCCATCCCGGTAAGGCGGTTTTTATTCCTTTTATGGTTTCCGTTTTCTCCCTGTTATTTTAGCTTTTGTTTTTCTTTACAGTAGCTGCGACTCACAAGGGAGCTTGTGTGCGCAGCCAGGGTAGCTGGACCCCCTTTTTGCATTTATTTCACCCTCACCTTTCTTCTTCTTCAGCCCTGGCGCTTTGCGCCTGCGGCCACGCCCCCTCACACCCTCAATCCCACCCCCAGATGCCAGACTACAAAGCCGGATCTCTAGCGTGTCTGCGCAGCGTTCAGTAACCACGTGGACACCAACACTAAGTGTCAGTTTATTTTCCTTGTAGCACCAATGTGCATGGGAGGTGCCTGGCTCCGGACTTTGGCCGCTATCTAGGAGTGGCTGGCTGTTTCTATCTTATTCAACTCTGTGCATTAGCAGCACTTTTAAAACTGCATTTTTAATTGTTTTCCTTGTAGGCACTAGTTGCCCTGGAGTTGCCTGGCTCTGGATTCTGCCGCCATCCCGGTAAGGCGGTTTTTATTCCTTTTATGGTTTCCGTTTTCTCCCTGTTATTTTAGCTTTTGTTTTTCTTTACAGTAGCTGCGACTCACAAGAGAGCATGTGAGCGCAGCCGGGTAGCTGGACCCCTTATTTACATTTATTTCACCCTCACCTTTCTTCTTCTTCAGCCCTCGCGCTCTGCGCCTGCAGCCACGCCCTCACACCCTCAATCTTCTTGGCTGTTTCTATCTTATTCAACTCTGTGCATTAGCAGCACTTTTAAAAATGCATTTTTAGTTCTTTTCCTTGTAGGCACTAGTTGCCCTGGAGTTGCCTGGCTCCGGATTCTGCTGCCATTCTGGTAAGGCGGTTTTTATTCCTTTTATGGTTTCCATTTTCTCCTTGTTATTTTAGCTTTTGTTTTTCTTTACAGTAGCTGCGACTCACAAGGGAGCTTGTGAGCGCAGCCGGGGTAGCTGGATCCCCGTTTTGCATTTATTTCACCCTCACCTTTCTTCTTCTTCAGCCTTCGCGCTTTGCGCTTGCGGCCACACCCCCTCACACCCTCAATCCCACCCCCAGATGCCGGACTACACAGCTGTATCTCTAGTGCATCTGCGCAGCATTCAGTAACCACGTGGACACCAACACTAAGTGTCAGTTTCTTTTCCTTGTTGCACCAGTGTGCATGGGAGGTGCCTGGCTCACGACTTTGGTCGCCATCTTGGAGTGGCTGGCTGTTTCTATCTCATTTTAACTCTGTGCATTAGCAGCACTTTTAAAACTGCATTTTTAATTCTTTTCTTTGTAGGCAGTAGTTGCCCTGGAGTTGCCTGGCTCCGGATTCTGCCGCCATCCCGGTAAGGCGGTTTTTATTCCTTTTATGTTTTCCATTTTCTCCCTGTTATTTTAGCTTTCATTTTTCTTTCAGTAGCTGCGACTCACAAGGGAGCTTGTGTGCGCAGCCAGGGTAGCTGGACCCCCTTTTTGCATTTATTTCACCCTCACCTTTCTTCTTCTTCAGCCCTGGCGCTTTGCGCCTGCGGCCACGCCCCCTCACACCCTCAATCCCACCCCCAGATGCCAGACTACAAAGCCGGATCTCTAGTGTGTCTGCGCAGCGTTCAGTAACCACGTGGACACCAACACTAAGTGTCAGTTTATTTTCCTTGTAGCACCAATGTGCATGGGAGGTGCCTGGCTCCGGACTTTGGCCGCTATCTAGGAGTGGCTGGCTGTTTCTATCTTATTCAACTCTGTGCATTAGCAGCACTTTTAAAACTGCATTTTTAATTGTTTTCCTTGTAGGCACTAGTTGCCTGGCTCTGGATTCTGCCGCCATCCCGGTAAGGCGGTTTTTATTCCTTTTATGGTTTCCGTTTTCTCCCTGTTATTTTAGCTTTTGTTTTTCTTTACAGTAGCTGCGACTCACAAGAGAGCATGTGAGCGCAGCCGGGGTAGCTGGACCCCTTATTTACATTTATTTCACCCTCACCTTTCTTCTTCTTCAGCCCTCGCGCTCTGCGCCTGCAGCCACGCCCCCTCACACCCTCAATCTTCTTGGCTGTTTCTATCTTATTCAACTCTGTGCATTAGCAGCACTTTTAAAAATGCATTTTTAGTTCTTTTCCTTGTAGGCACTAGTTGCCCTGGAGTTGCCTGGCTCCGGATTCTGCTGCCATTCTGGTAAGGCGGTTTTTATTCCTTTTATGGTTTCCATTTTCTCCTTGTTATTTTAGCTTTTGTTTTTCTTTACAGTAGCTGCGACTCACAAGGGAGCTTGTGAGCGCAGCCGGGGTAGCTGGATCCCCGTTTTGCATTTATTTCACCCTCACCTTTCTTCTTCTTCAGCCTTCGTGCTTTGCGCTTGCGGCCACACCCCCTCACACCCTCAATCCCACCCCCAGATGCCGGACTACACAGCTGTATCTCTAGTGCGTCTGCGCAGCATTCAGTAACCACGTGGACACCAATACTAAGTGTCAGTTTCTTTTCCTTGTTGCACCAGTGTGCATGGGAGGTGCCTGGCTCACGACTTTGGTCGCCATCTTGGAGTGGCTGGCTGTTTCTATCTCATTTTAACTCTGTGCATTAGCAGCACTTTTAAAACTGCATTTTTAATTCTTTTCCTTGTAGGCACTAGTTGCCCTGGAGTTGCCTGGCTCCGGATTCTGCCGCCATCCCAGTAAGGCGGTTTTTATTCCTTTTATGTTTTCCATTTTCTCCCTGTTATTTTAGCTTTCATTTTTCTTTCAGTAGCTGCGACTCACAAGGGAGCTTGTGTGCGCAGCCAGGGTAGCTGGACCCCCTTTTTGCATTTATTTCACCCTCACCTTTCTTCTTGTTCAGCCCTCGCGCTTGCGCCTCGGCCACGCCCTCACGCCCTCAATCCCACCCCCAGATGCCGGAGTACAAAGCTGGATCTCTAGCGCGTCCGTGCCCAGCGGGCACGCCGCTGGCGCGCCCATCTGCGCCTGGACCGCGCACAGCGCCAGCCACTATGCCGGTTTTAACCCAGATTCCTCCGGCACGCCCAGAATCCACTACTCCAGAGAAGTATTGTTACAGCTCAGACCCAAAGGTAACGTATGCCCCTGAGTTTGCTATGATCCACAGTTGAGTAAGGGCTCACTACGCTGTACTCATTGCGGCCATATGTTTCACCATCTCCCTCTGCTGCATGCCATATGCATGAACTTCACTAAGACACCTCCCGAAACGAGAGGAACACAAGTCTCTTGTGCCCTCTTTAACGACAAATCTTTCGCTAAAAATGCACTAGTCTTCCGCGACTTTATAGAAGACCACCAAATCGATCTGGCCTTTATCACGGAAACATGGGCCAATGCAGCCTCTGACCCAGAGTTATTACAGGCTCTCCCTGAAGACTTCAAAATCTTTAGAAAGGACAGAGTGGGGAAAAGGGGTGGAGGCATAGCCTTAATAATTAGGACTAGCTTTAAACTATGGTCCAAGCCACTTACCGACAATACAGAGTGTGAGGCTGCGGCCTTAAAAATTGAACTAGCCAGTCAAAACACCTTTAATGGCATACAGGGGATCACCCTCCAAGAACTAAATCTGCCTTTCTTGATAAAATAGGTCAACTTCTGGAAGAGAAAGCAGGTGAGTCCAATTTCTCTATAATAGGAGACTTTAATTTCCATTTGGAAAATACCTTTGATGGTGAAACTGAAGACCTTCTTGACCAAATGACCAGTGCAGAATTCAGACAACTGGTGAAAGGGTCGACACATTCAGCTGGGCACAGTCTTGACGGGATTTTCTCGGACCATCCCAATTTAGAATAGACCAGATCGCTACCTTTAATCTGGTCTGATCACAATGCGATTCTGTTTGAAATCTCTTTACCACCTAAACTGCCTAAAGAATCCTCCAAAAAGGCCACTACTTTCCGACCGTGGAACAAGATAGAGGCAGAGCATCTTAACAATGTGCTCACCCATTCTCTACAATTTACTTCCTCTGACCTAGATTATGCAGTGACAAATTACCATTCTTGGATGGAATCCGCAGGTCAGCAACTGGCTCCAGCGGCCATCCTCCGCTCAGCCAGGCAATCGCCACCCGAACCCTGGTTTAACGAGTCATTGAGAGCGCAAAAACAAATCTGTCGTAGACTGGAAATAAATGGAGATTAGATGATAATCCCCAGGCAAAAACAGACTATAGATCAGCCATCCAAGTCTATAAAAACTTAATTCTGAAGGCAAAGTCATCCTACTTCAAAGAAAAAATAGAAGCAGCCAATGGCTGTTCGAAATAATTATTCTCCACTATCAAAAAACTCTCTAAACTTCCAGATCCTTAAGATCATGAAAAGAATCAACAATTTTGTAATGCCTTAGCTGACTCCTTTCAGCAAAAGTTTAAACAGGTCTTTGATGCCTTTCTGCCTCAGGTCAATCACTCAGTCGAGTCTTCCCCTGGTTCCGGCCATAGTCTTTTGTCGCAATCTAATCTCGAAAGTGCTCCACGTCCACCCTCTCTCCCTTCTCTACCATCACTTTGGATCAGATTATTAAAATAATCCCTTTAGCGAAATCAGGAACCCCCTTGGACCCATGCCACTGAGAATTCTCCACCTAGTTCCTGAGATATTTGCTACATCTCTCTTGCCTATCTTTATTCTCATGATTACTTCAGGGTATTTCCCCATCGATTGGAAGAAAGCATCCATCTTACCACTTTTAAAGAAATCTATCTTGGATCCCAATAACGCCCTGAACTACAGACCAATTTCATGGCTGCCGTTCCCTGCACAAATAATAGAAAGGTTTCTGAATCAAGAACTATCCACCTTCATTACTGAAGGCGGCATTCTTGATCCTTCACAATATGGATTTCGGGCTCATCAATGCCACGGAAGAACTTAGACAAACCCTAGACAGCGGGGGGAGCGCAGCCCTGATCCTTCTAGATCTGTCAGCGGCTTTTGACACGGTCAACCACAATGTGTTGGTTGACCATCTCTCATCGCTGAGGGTTAGGAGCAAAGCGCTCTGAAAGATCAGAAAGATCTCAAGTGGTGGCTCATGGTGAATGCGTTTCCCCCGCCTTCTCCCTTCCCTCTGGAGTCCCCCAGGGCTCATGCTTGAGCCCTACCTTGTTTAATATGTATGTCATCCCTCTGGCCAAATTAATCAAAGGCTATGGCTTCACCTTGGTGTCATACGCGGATGACACGCAGATTATCGTGTCAATTAACAGTGCATCTGCTGACACTGCGGCTTGATTTCAAGACTGTATGGGCCATAGAGGAAAGTGGATGCAAGACAACTGTCTAAAATTAAACTCCTCAAAAACTGAAGTGATGCTCTTTGGGAACTCATCTTCAGTATGGTCAGACAGTTGGTGGCCCGATCACATTGGTCGTTTACTAGTACCCTCAAACAAAGTGAAAAATCTCGGTGTCCTTTTCAATACCAACCTATCATTAGAAACCCAGATTAACCACATCACGTCCGCCTGCTTCTTTATTTTTAAAATACTGAAGAAAGTGCTTCCTTTTATCCCTTTTGACTTAAGGAAAACAGTGGTCATGGCACTTATTGCATCTAGGCTTGACTACTGTAACGCCCTATTCACTAGTGCGAGCAAGCGCAGCATTCATAAACTTCACACTGCTCAGAATGCAGCAGCTAGAGTCCTGTTTGGGCTCACACGCAATGACTCGGTCTCCAAGGCTCTCACACAACTACACTGGCTGCCCATAGCCAAGCGCATTCAATTTAAAGCCCTATGCATAGCCTTCAAAGCTCGGCATGGCCTTGGTCCGTGGCAGCTGTCACAATATTTCAAACCCTACATTCCGGCTCGACCACTTAGGTCTTCGGATTGTGCAAATATGATCGTTCCCAGGGTGTGGAAAGTAAAATGAGGTGGAAAAAGCTTTACCCATACCACCATCAAGCTCTGGAACTCCCTCCCTTTAACCTTGAAAAAAAGAAACCAATCTGTTTAAATTTAGGAAAGGATTGAAAACCTGGCTTTTCTAATGGTGACTCCATCGTAATATTCAAAATCCATTAACTGAACCAGCGCCTAGACACCCTTGGGTACATGTAGCACTTTACAAATACTTCATTTCATTTAATTTCAGTTCAAGTGAGGTACCATTTTTATCGGGAGACTTTGGGGAATGCGGGGTGGGTGGAATTTTGTGGATCCATGCAGATTCCAGAACTTTCCATCACAGAAATTTGAGGAAAATGTGTTTTCTTTACACAGTTTGAGGTTTGCAAGGGATTCTGGGTAACAGAACCTAGTGCGAACCACACATGTCACCCCATTCTGGATTCCCCTTGGGTCTCTAGTTTTAAAAAATGTATAGATTTTACTACGTGCTGGCTGAGCTAGGGTTCAAAATCCACAGCTAGGCCCTTTGCATAAAAAGGGTCCGTTTTCACTGGAAGAATTTGATGTGTTCACGTTGCATTTTGGGCCATTTCCTGTCTCAGACACTAGGCCTACCCACACAAGTGAGGTAGCATTTTTATCGGAAGACTTAAGGGAACACAGAATAGTAGAACAAGTGTTATTACCAATTTACTTTTTTTTGCATTTCTACCTTCCAAATGTAAGACAATTTGTAAAAATAAAAGAAGTCATTTTGAAAAATGACCTCTAATTCACATCCTTGTATGGGTACCAACAATTTTGGAGATGTGCAAAAAAAACACTGCTTATAAACTCTATATTTTGTTCCCATTTCGGAAATATATTGATTTCCTTGGTACCTATTTTTCACTCTTTATATTTTACCAAATGAATTGTGATATACCCTGTACACAATGAAAAACCATTGCATGATGCAGCTCAGTTATTGGCTCTGGGTTCCTCGGGTACTTGGTGAACCTACAAGTCCTATATATCCCCACAACCTGAATGGTCCAGCGGATGTAACAGTATATTGCTTCCAATACAATTCAATTTATTATGACTTGGGACTCCGAGGAGTTCCACATAAAAATATACATCCAAGATTGTCACAACCCACCCATAAAGGAAAATGTTCAATTTTTACAATATAAAATTCATCGTTACATGTAAAACAAGGGAAGAACGTATATACAAAATCCGTTTCAAAGACCTTTCAAGTGGCAAGTGTGCAGGGACATAACAAGTCAGATTAAAACCATTGAATCCTTAGAAAACTTTAGTAAGACTTTTGCGGTAATTATAAAAATATATATATGCAATAATACAATTAATACTTGGGGATTAAAAACTCCTAGTAAAAGCAGGGTTTTACGATTCAAGGTACAGTACACAATAGCTAGCAGCATAGTGAGTAGCAGAAAAGTGCAAGTGCGCAAATAACGGAATTATAAGAAGCTTGATGTGCAATTGTGCCTGATGATATTCATAACATCAAACGAGAAAGTTAAAATGTAAACACACCATAATGGCACTAATAATATTCAATTTTTAAGTACTCAGTAAACCAATACTATTCTAAAATATATTTAAAAATTGTTTAAAGAAGCAAAAAATTTGAAAACAGACTAGTTCAGAAGGGGGGGCCAGCAGGCAATTACGGGCTTTCTCTGCTGTGACAATATTGTACTTTAGAAAAGAAGGTCTTAAATATCTACGGCGTAAGGGTTGTAATATACGACAAACAAATAGGACATGATTTAAGTCTTGTACACAGGTACCACATAAGTGGCAGAGTCTTTCTTGTCTAGGCAGCCCCTCCCAAGCTCCTGTTACAGTTCTTAAGGGGAGTAAGTTCAGCCTAAGCAGCAAAATAGTTCTACGTACTCCGTGTTGGAGGTTCCATAAAACATAAGGTTGTGGCTTTTTATAGATACTACTCCCTGCTATGCAGTCATTATTACAATTCTCTGCACACAGTGAAATGTCTCTTTTACGAGATACATCGTAGATCGTTTTTTAAATTCTAGTTTTCAAAACTTGTTTGGGAAGAGCCCCCATGCTGACCATCTCAAAACCAAACAGATTTTTGGCTTTTTGATCATTCCTAAAAAGAACACTTTTTCCCTTCAAGGTGTCAAAACTTTCCTCGCACAATGCTACCCGTAGAAGGTTCTCAGAGCTATTCCATAGTGCGTTGCTCCATCTTAAGCACGCAGGCATAGAGAGCACGTAAGTGGAAAGTAAACTGAATTCGAGCCAAATTGCTGCAATGGGAGCGGCACGATTCAGATTACACATTTGGCGCCAAATACGACCCTCTACTTTCTCAAATTTATACCACTCCTGTGCATCTACTGTTTCACAGGCTTAGCTCAATGCTGGAGGTATCTTAATTTTATAGACTGAGAAAATATGTGCAAAGTGTCTTTTCCCGCAGTGTGTATAGAATCGACTGATTGCGGAAGCCTGTGAAATTGCCTTGCCTCTGCATTGATCCGTATGATTGCTACTGGAACACCTGCTTGTGAAAATTCTTCCTAAATATGGATACAACTTTACTACGACAAGTTTTTTCGTTCCCCAAGAACCAGTGCATGTTCTTTCTGACTCTGCATCCCCGATATCTGAAAACCATAACTTTACTCTTTAAGATGTTTATTTTTAAGTAGTAGTCTTCTGAGTACCTTGCTAACTCGGAAAGTCATCTTTGGAGTCCAATTGGGGTAAGATCAAGTAAGATGGCATCATCAGCATATAGCAGGCAGCTCAGCTTCAAAGTTCCTAATTTTGGGGAATCCCCTTTGCTGAGCCCCACTCTGCTTGGCAAATCATTGACATAAAGAGAAAATAGAAGAGGGGCCAGAAGGCACCCTTGCTTCAGCCCATTATGGGTCTTTATTTTGCTTGACAGACCCTGTGTTCCCCCCAATAGGACCTGCGTCCAAGTGGAGGAGTACAGTGCAATAATCAGTCTAAGTAAATTCACAGGTATCCCCATAATGACTAGTTTTCTCCACAAGGTCCCCCAATCAACACGGTCGAAGGCTGTTGAGAAATCTATAAAGGCCGCGTATAATGGCATTCCCCGGCTCATTGGATATTTTTCAATTAGAGTTTGCAGGGCGGTGATGTTATCAAGGGTACCACTGTTTTTGCGAAACCCCGTTTGCTCTACAGGGATAAAACCATTTCCAAAAGCCCAATCTTGAAGATGGATAAGAATGCTCTTGGCAAACAGTTTACCGGTCGCAACCAAAAGTGCGATCTGTCTAAAGCTAGCGGGGAATTTTTAGGACCCTTTTTATATAACGGGACAACTATACTGACCTTCCAGAGCGGCAGAATTACCCCATGTGTGTAACAATAAGAGAATAGTGGACACAAGAATTCTGCCCATGCTTCGCCGTCCTGTTTGATTATTGCTATTGGTCCGTCATCAGGGCCCAACGCACCTGAATACCTTCCCCCTTTGATATAACCCTCTATTTCATTACACGAGGGAGCTCCATAATCGCTCCCCACGGAGGAGTCAGAGACAAAGTCGAAATTCCACCCGGCTGAGGAGTTTAGAGCATACAGCTGGGAAATATATATAGTCCATTCTGCATCTGATATCAAAATGGGTTTTGCCTTATCTCTACCATCACAAAATTTGGCTATTAAAGCCCAATATTTCCTGGTATCACCGGACTGTGCAGCCTCTCGTAGTTTGATCCAATTTGCGTCTTCTAACCTTCTACGTTCAGATACCAATTTTTTTTTCCTTACTTGTTTTAATCTATTAATTTCCCTTTGACTAGGTATTGAAGACTGCCTGAATTGTTCCCTGATCAAGGCGTTAATCTCCCGATTTAATTTTTTAATCTCCCATGATTTAGCCACTAAAGGATCAGAGCTGATAACTTGCTTTTACTTCCCCACATTCTAATTAGGGCCAATATCCACTCAAACCTAGAAATGGGAGATTCCTGAATACGATCAGGAGCCGCATTTTCAAAGATTCTCTTAAAACATGGGAGCATATTATTCGACCAAAAAGTACGCCCAATACTACGATTATATAAAATGCTTTCGTCCCTTTGATTCCAAGGTTCTGGCAACTCGAGTTCCATGTTAACATCCACTGCCAAAACTCCATGGTCACTCATGTTTGTAGGCAGCACCAAAATATTGGTAGGATACCGCCATATAGTCGATCAGTGAGTGTCCACGTGGGCCCTGAAAGGTATAAGAGGCAGGGGAGTCCTCTGGGAATCTACCATTCAACATCACAAGATCAAACATTCTCAAATTATTCAAAAGAGACAGGCCTCTTTTATCTGATCTTATATGGCCGGGCAGTAAGGATTCTGGGATGGACCATTCATCCTCCAACTCAGGTTTGGAGAAGGACATGACAGAAAAATTCGAAATTTTAGCATTAAAATCACCCACAATCATAGTCAAGGTGCACTCTTCAGAGGTACTTATCCTTTGCACATAGGAACAGATGGATTCAACCAGTGAGTCGGATGCTCTCCCTAGGGGAATATACACGTTTACCAGAAAACGGGATACATACTGCCCTCGTGTATTTTTACCTAGCCTCAGCTTCACTCCCATATAACACTTAGAGGGGTGGATATAAACCACAGGATTCCATTTTATGGTACAGCTAAGTAAAATGGCTAAACCACCGCTAGCATGTCCTTTAGTAGAGGGTTCTGCTGCACAAAAATATACAAAGACATTCTCAAAGTCAAAATCCACACAGCTCCATGTTTCCTGAAGACAAATTATTTTAGGGTCATATACTAATAGGGAGTGTAACTTACAGTTGGTTTTTTCTACCCCCGCTAGGTTCCAGGATAATATTCTTCCCGATAGGCTACCTCCGCAGCAAGGGCAATTTTGTGGTTTCTTTTGAGCCATTCAGAGAGCCAGTTACCCAACTCCACTGGGCCATCTCATCCTCCACTACGGGTATGCTGGATCTTTGAACCTAGGGGCCTATAATGTTAATCTCTCTTTTTCCTGGAATACTCCCCACTGATATTTTAATGTCTTTTGGAGTTGTTACGCCCATAGGAATGGAGAACCTACTACCTGGCTCCTGGTGGGCTATCCCAGGGGATTAGAGTCGGGCCACCCGAGAATCCACATATGGAAACACATCTATCCCTCTTTTCCTAAAAGAATCAGCATTAGCCAATACTAACATTGAGACTACCCCTGAAGTGAAAGTAACTCTGGTGTTTGGGGTGCCGCTATTAAGGTCTAGATAAATCAACTCAATATCTTTGCTTATTACTAATCTTAAATCCTCTATTTCTGATAATAGCTGCAAGAGAGCACTTCTATTGAGTAGGGCCGAATTGGTATCAAACAGGGAGTCAAAGATCAAAATATTAGTCGATTGCCCAAAACTACACCCAGCGTGCTTCTTATCAATTAACTTGAGGTCAGATCCCCTCACTGACATAGACCTACTACAACTGGTAGCTACAATAGGGCCCCCCTCCCAGACCTTCCCCTGGCCGGGATCAGTCCGTACTGGGAGAGTATCCCGTCCAGGAGGAGAAAGAGGGGCACTCTCCCTAGCGGACCCTGTTCTAACAGTAGCATATGTATGTGTTGATAAATTTCCTGGGTAGGGTCTTTCCTGGTTCCTTGATAAGCTGCGCCTATGTTGGTGTAACTTCTAGAATTCTCTGCACCACCCATGGTATCTTTCGAAGCCCCTCTATCTCCCTGCCCTTCTTGCTTCCCTAACTCGTTCAGGGAGGGGTCAACTACTATTGGGTAAGGAGTTAGCGGGTTTCTGTTAACAAGCCCCGGGATTTGGCCATCAGTAGATACTGATCCTATTCTTCTTCTTCCCCCTCCGACCTTGTGGGCCTTTGCTTTCTTTTGAAGGGGGAACCTTCCCAGGAGGAGCAGCGTCTAAACTAACAGTGGACTTTTTAATAAAGTGGGGATTGATTTGGGATCCTATGATGCTAGATATATTTGTATTCACTTTTTTTAAAATAGGGTATACCTGCAATGGAGTCATAACTGGTGTTACATTTAAGTTGCCCCCAGGACTGATGGACTGAATACCCCCTGCACATTGTTTATTAGGGGCTGAGCTTACCAGGGGACTACCTCTAAGCGGGAAGCTATGGAGACCCCTTGTCTTCCTGCACCTCTGCCTTAATTCCCAATTTAGACACCCCCTTGCATGTCTGGCATGAACGGGATTCTACTTCAAGGCCCTTTACTGACTTCTTTGTAACTTGATTAACCAAATTGAGCTTTTGAACCCTCATTAAAATTGGAGAAAGGACATCCAGAATTCACTGTGGTTTTCTCCAACAAAGATAGAATTGACGAGAGAATTCTCTCTAAGGCATAAAATATCTCTAGGATACCATCCCCCCATACATTCTCTGCTGCGTTCAAAATGTCATGTACCCCCTTATCTTGAGACACAGCTGATGCCCCCAGATCAGACAGGTCTAATGAGTGGACGTGAGACACAATAGAGGGGTACTACTGTACAAGGCGCGCATATGAGAGCAACCAGCTGATGTAGCCGAAGACAGTCTCAGTTTCGGCTCCCCGGTGATTGGCGTTCTTAAGTGGGCCTTCAAAACTTTGTTTTTTTCCAGTGGTATAGCAATGTCCGGCAAGGTATAGTCCTCCAGTTTCCCCGACTCAGGGCTAAGGTCTATAATCTGTGGCACCTGCTCAATCAGTTTGGGGGGGAAAAAGATCCAAACTATGCTCAGTGATTCTCCGGGGGCTGGATTTGCCAATCAGGGATACCAGCCCTGCCAACTGTGACAGTGCCTTTCCGTCAAGATTCACAGCGGGATAGACCTCAACGCTATCCGTGAGTATGTCTATTTCCATCTCGGTATCTTCCGCTACTACCAGTAGAGCATTTCAATCAGAGATCTGTATTGATAGAGACAGTAGAGGTGTTTCGCCAATGTTCTGATGGAGAGGTTTTAGGAAAGGTGGCACTGTAAGCTCAGGGAGAACGGGGCAAACGTCCGCCTCTATTATACTTCATATAGATACCCCGATATAGGTCTAGTTAACATCATAACCCTTCACCTACATTCTCTCTTATACTACATATAAAACGGATTTGAAAGACTGACCTTTTACCCAGTTACAATACTACACACAAGTATGTAGGGTTTTTCCCTGGACACTGGCCTCATAAATTATGCATGAGGATTCTTAGTTTCTTGGAATCACAGCAGGACCATCATCTCCTGCATAATAACTGTGTATAAAGTTCATTCCCGACATCATCCTAAGTCCAACACTGGCACAGCAAGGTAGAATCCCTGGGGATACCTTAGGGTATATAAACACCACATCTTGCTGAGATAGAGAGAGGAGATCAAGACTTCCTGGCCGACACACTGACGCAAGACGCTGAGGTTCCTGCATGCAGATACTCCAGCTCGCAGTGGTCTGACATCCCTTGCGGCGTGTTCAGCTCGAGGCCAGAATGGGGTCCCGCAATCTCACATCAGGTAATGGGGTTGGCTTTATCCTAGAGGGATTCTTGGCTTTACACCTACTCTCATGCTAGGTACACTTAGGTACATCTAGTTAGGGTGCATCGTAGGAGTACGCATTTTATTATCATGTATTTTATATACTCGCCTATATTTATGATTTTAGCAAAATGGTAGAAACCTACCATATGTTTACTTTCTTAATGCTGCTACTCATTTATGTATGCTACTGTCTACTGGTGATTTCAGTGCACTTATTTTACGCTAGAATAACAACTGTTCAATAAATACTTATTGAAAACGTCCCAACCGTTTATTCTGTGTATCTCTCTGAGAACAAGTGAGCACGAGTGACTGAGCGAAAAGTAAGTTACTGTTTCCACGGTCCTGAGGGATGAGGGTTGTCATGTTCGATAGTTGCCAAGAACTATTCTCTCCTTGGTAAGAGGAGGTTATAGTGACATTGCGAGCTAGCTGGTACACAGGCCAACATACCCGGTGGGGGTGACTGGAATCAGTCTGGACACCAGTCCCGCAGTGTATGTTGTCTAAACGCGCAGATCCTATATAGGTCTTATAGGAACTACACGACACCTCATCCTCATGTGTTACACAGCAGGCCGCTTCCTGGGCCTCATCCTTTACTACTTTACCCCGTAGGGAACTCCTCACACCCTTCCCAAGCATTGACATCACCGAGGGATAGGATTTCAGATGTGAGAGGTGCCCCCGGGTTTTCCTTCGACTGATGGTTTTTAGGAGCTTAAATGGACTAGAATGGTGTGATTAGCTGATCCTACAGGAAGCCCTGGCGATCCCGTGGGTGATCCTACCGGTGCATTTGCATTTGTGCGCCCTGAACGCAGGCACCTGAATGGCATCCCCAATGAGTAATTTAGTTCGTGAATTTGGGGTCCAAAAGTGCCTCTACACCAGATCCAGATCTGGCTGTCTGGCAAACTGGCTGAGGGGATATGCTGATGAACTAATTATACCGGATAAACCAAATAACCTGATTCAACCTGCTCGGGCTCAGGCACGGGGTTGTGAAGATGCGTGGTGCGATGAAGCCAACTACAAACGTGGCATGTCCAAATTCAGTAAAAACAGTAAATAAAGTCCAACCCCGGCCCCATGCAACAAGCTGGGACACCTAGGGACTCCGCAGGCTGCACCCACTCCTAGGTGGGCCACCTCCGCAGTGACACTAGGCGCGCGCTCTCCGCGATCTCTGACTTACGGTGGCTACAGTGGCTACGCTTGCTCTACTGCTCGGCGAGGTTGGTGCTGGGACCTCGGGAAGAGTGTGCCGGCGGGAGACAGCCTCTAGCCTCTGGTCCAGGTGCGGGCGGGGGTCAGAAAGACCTTTCTCCCTCTTACCCCCTCATTCTTCGCCACACGCCTTGCCTTGCCTCGCTCTCTCTGTGTTCGGGCTCGGGGCTCGGAGGCTCGGGGGAGTGCCACTGCTGCTGGTTTTCATCCGCTTTCGTCCAGCCCGTTTTGCTGAGTGTCTATTCGGAACGGGCAACGCAACACAGCCTCCTCTCCGCTCCTCTCCCCTCCATCTACTGCCGCTGCTTCCTGCTTGCTTCCTGCATGCCACGTCCACACAGCACTTCTCAAACAAGACCAACAAAAAACGGACCGTGCAGTATATTGCTTCCAAAAATCTGTCATACTTAGAAGAAGTTACAGATGAAAACATTGGCACAAATGGCAGTTTTTTTCAACTCAATTTCAATATTTCTATTTTCAACTGTTAGTTTCTATAAAAAAACCTTGAAGGATCTACACAAATGACCCCTTGCTGAATTCAGAATTTTGTCTAGTTTTCAGAAATGTATAGCCTTCTGTGATCCATTATTGGTTTTGCACCCATTTCCACCTGCTAACTGGAAGGAGGTTGAAAGCACAAACAAATAGGAAAAATAGGCAATGTCCCAGTAAAATGCCAAAACTGTATATAAAAAATTTTGGTTTTCTGACAAAAGTCTGCCTGTCCCTGAAAGCTGAGAAGATGGTGATTTCAGCACCACAAACCCTTTGTTGATGCCATTTGCAGGGGGAAAAAACAGACGCTTGCTTCTGCAGCAATTTCTTCCCATTTATAAAAAAAACCAAAATGTTGCTGTATTTTGGCTAATTTATGGGTCCCCTCCAGGGGAATCCACAAACCTTGTGTATCTTTAGAATCCTCAGGGTGTTGGAAAATAAGGGCGCAAATTTGATGTTGATACCTTATTTGGACAAAATGTTACAGGGGTCTAAGTGCAAACTACCCCATCTAGCCAAAAAAAGGCTTAGCACAGGGGTGGAAAAGGCCTAGCAGCGGAAGAGTTAAACAATGCCAGGACAGGCTTTTAGAGGTTTTGGGTCATTTGGTTTGCATTTTTGACATGGCAGAGAAAGCCCATTTGAAGAAAATTCCTCTTGATTTGGAGTTATTAAGAGGATGGCGCCAGAGGGATCTGTCTTACTTGGTAATGCTAATGCTGGGCTGATTGCGGAAAGAAGAAAGGCAATTCTGATAAAAATTTATCCAAAATTAGGAGATATGGCTGACAAACAAACAAGTGAGAATGCTAAGGGTTTACTATTTGGAGAAGGCCTAGTCAGGGACTGGGAAATATGTATCTACCTTTATGGTCATGGATAAGGCCCAGAGCAATATGAGTAGAGTCTTTGGTGGAGGTGTTTTTGGAAGGCCAGTAGAAGAGGCGTCTCTGCCAGCTGAGGTTTGCAAAGATCACAATATAATTTCCAACAGAGAGGATATGGGAGAGGCTTCCAGGTGGCAACAGGATTCTTTCCAAAAAGAGGGAGGTAGGGAAGGTCCAGAAGTATTCGTGGACCATGCTAAGACACTTAGGGAGTGGAAACAGCCTTTACAATGGATGCGTTGTAACGCATGCCATTACCCCGCATGTCGTTACAACGCGAAAGGCTTGTTGCAGGGGGTAGAAGGTGTTGGATTTAACTCCAACACCTTCCCTACTGTTGCACATAATGGAGTTGGAATAGTAAATTATACTATTCCAACTTCCAGCGCACACCCGACAGCAAGTCGGGGTAAAGGTATGTGTTGTAACGGCATGCGGGGGTAATGGCATGCGTTGTAACGTCATACAACCCTTAGGGAGTGCAAGGTGAGTATGGTGATTTCTACAGTTTTTTTCCAAAAAAGAATAGGGGGATATTTGAAAGATTTTGTGCAGGTAAGTGAAACACTTACTTAGGATCCATGGGCATTAGATTCAGGGTTACAGAATAGAGTTTATTGAGATTCCAAGACAGGACAAACACCCCTGGGAATTATTTTTGAGCCAGGAATAGAAGGCAGAGGTAGATGGCGAAATAAGATTAATGTTGGAAAAGCAAGCTATCCTGCCAGTTGGGGAGGATGATAAGCAATTTGTGAGTGTTTTTGGCAGAGAAAAAACAAAGGTTGGAGGCCTGTGATAAATTTGAGGTAGTTAAACAATTTTCTCTTGTAAGGACATTTCAGTATTGGAGGAATCTATTTATTAAGAGACATGTCGATGAAGGACTGTTGATTGGTGAAATAGGACCTAAATGATGCATATTTTGTAATACTGATGGAAATAACAAGTCAATCTTTTCTGCAGTTCAGATGGCGAAATCAGCTGTACCAATTCAGTGTTTACCCTTTGGTCTATCATGCGCACCATGGTGCTTTACAAAAGTGATGAGAGCAGTAGTGGCATATTTGAGAGATAGAGGAGTTTGATTGATTATTTATTTGGACGATATTTTAGTGATGTCTGAGAACATGGAACATTTGAAAGAGCAATTACTGTTGGTATGGAATCTATTGTTGAGTTTAGGGTTTATAATAAACGAGGAGAAGTCAATTTTGGTTCCTTCAAGGAAGTTGGAATATTTGGGAGTCCAGGGGCCACATTACAGGCAAGGCGCATTTTCATTGGTTGCGCCAGGCGCACCTTTTAAAAAGTGCGCCCGATGCAACCAATGAAAATGCGCCCTTTTATGCTGAATGCGCTGCCCCCAGGGCAGCTGTGAACTCATGGTGCCCTGGGGGCAGCGCATTCGGTGAAAAACGGAACAGCTGCTTTACAGCCACTCCGTGTGTCCACAGTGCAGGTGGCAATCCACCTGCACTTTAAAGGGACATTACAGATTAGTGACTGCACCTGCCTGCAAGGGGATGTCTGGGGCATAGGACCCCATTTCCCCCACCAGAGGGCTGCTCTCAAGGGGCCTACTCACAGTTTTAGGTGGCGCACTGTGAGTGCACCTCCTGAGAGCTTCCTTGCTTCTGCGCCCCCATCTGTAATATGGTGTGGGCGCAGAGGCAAAGAGATTCCCTCATTTGCATGGGGCACGCCCCTATGCAAATGAGGGAATGCCCCCTGAAGATAGCGCTGCCGCTTTAAGTGCGCCAGTGCTATTGGTATTACAGAAGGGGCTGCACAAGCGTCTGCAGCCCCTGCTGTAATACCAAAGTACCCCAGGGGTATGCAAAGAGGGAGCAAGTGCCCCGGGGCACTTTCTCTAATACGGCCCCAGATAGACACAGTTCAGGTGGTTTTACTATTGCCTTGGAAGAAAATAAAATTGATAAAGAAAGAGCTAAGGCACGTATTGGGAAAAATAATCTTAATTATGTAGAATTTGGCGAGGATGATAGGTCTGTTGTTCTATACCATACAGACAGTTTTCCCGGGGCCTCTGCATTATCAAGCATTACAGAGAGTGAAAGCAGAGGAACTGAACAAAGGTTTGTAGTATGGCGGCAGTATAAAGTTGAGTCAGGAGGAGAAGGAAGAGTTGTTTCTGTGGCTGGAGAACCTGGAAGGTTTAACTGGATCTTTCGTTGCTTACCAGACATTGTGCTGTAGACAGACGTAAGTCTGAAAGGTTGAAGTGCTCAGGAGGCGGGTGGACTACGGTCTGGTTCGGAGAGAAGAAAAAGCACATACATTGTTATAGTGACAGGTTTATATGCCTTGAGAAGTTTCAAGAATGTTTTGAAGGGGAATGCAGTTCTCATGTGTTAGGATGGGGGTTCTGGTTGGCTAAGGTATGCACCCAGGCAAGGCAGAACCCTATGTAAGCTAGATACACAGCTGTGCCCTCTCTTTGGTAGCTTGGCACAGATCAGGCAGGCTTATCAAAAGAGGAAATGTGTAAAGTATTTGTGTAACACACAGTAACACAATGAACCCAGGCAAAAAGACTCCACATGGGTTTCTGAAAAAGCTTAGTATATTATTAACAAAACAAGACCAAAATGATAAAAATCTGATGAACACTTTTCAAGTTATAAGCATTTAAAGTATACAAGTAAATACGGTGCTTTGGCAAATTTCATCATCATTGGTTCAAAATATGGAAGGCTTCGAGTCCCTTTGTACCTTTATCATGGCCAAAACAGTATTTAAAGCATGTGCCTAGACGAAGACGCTCCATGGGACCCTCGGGAATAGCGGCATTTAAGGATCTCTGCTGACTGAAAGCATGCGGCTCGGCTTTCAAAGACCTCAGGTCCAGTGGCTCACAGTACCTGGGGGGAATGGAGGTGATCTCGGGCAGATTACTCCGCCAACAGTCCTCAGAGAGGTGGTTGTGATGCGGCATCCTGGCCCCAGAGGAGCGAGGCTCAGCATCGTCAGGGAACCCCTTAGGGGAAGGGGCTTAGATGCAGCGGCGAGTCCTGGGGTTGCCAGGGCACGCATCATCGGACCCCGTAGGAAATTAGTGTAGAAGTGCGGGAACTTGTGAGGCGGCAGGGAGCTGAGGTGTAAACAGTGGAAAGTGGTCTATCTTGATCCCGGCAGGCAGGCGGGGCCATGTTGGAAGGGCTTCTCTCGGCGCGGTTGTGTCTGTGATAGCACCAAGGCGCTCAGTTGTTCTCAAGTGAAGCACTCGTTCTCCTTACAAGGGACGCTGCTGATCAGGTACGTTCTGATCGTTTGTTAAAGGTGCCACTGCTGGACTCACGAGTGATAAGAGTCCCACGGCAATGGCAAGCAAGTGAAATCTTTGATGGCCCTGAGATTTCATGAACAGAGGAAAAGCCAGAAAGCCCTTGGATAACACTTAGGCCAGCACAGCAAGGCAGGTAGCATAGTGGCAGTCCCTTCTGCAACTCAACAAGCAGCAGGCGAACACAGCAGAGCAGTTAGCAGAGTGCCAGTACCTCTTGGCAGCATAGACGTATTTCTGGCAATGTGCAGATGTAGAGCCAGCAGTGTCTGGTTGCAGGTCCAAAGAGTGTCTGATTTAAGCAAATCAGAGCCCCAGTACTTATATCTAAAAGTGCCTTTAATGCAGGGGGTAACTTCGAAGGAGCCCTCTGAAGTGCACAAGGATCCGTATTAACCCAATCCTGTCTGCCAGGCTACTGGTGGGGGGTAATCAGCCCTTTGTTTGTGGACACGACATTGCCTACTGAATTGTAAGTATCCACCCTTCCCATTCCTCCCTACCCAGGAAGACCTATCAGAATTCAAATCACTGCAGATGCAGTTGAGTATCCTGTGTTGTGGCTGTCTAGAGGGAATGCACAAATTTAGCTGTCACCCAGCCTAGCCCAGACGTGTATTGGAGACATGCTGTCAGGCACATAGAGCAGTAAGTGCAGAGAAATGCCCAGTTTCTAAAAGTGGTATTTCTAAATCAGTAAGGTTGACTCCAACTTCACCAGTAAGGAGGATTTATTATTACCAATCCAAAGATATAAAACATGAAAAAGTTACTCCTCTCTGATCAGGAATTACCACTTAAACAGGCATAAGGGAATTCCCAATGCTAATCTACGAGAGGGGTGGGCCTCACAGTAATGAAAAAGTAATTTAGCCGTTTGTCACTACTAGGACATTCAAAACATAACAGTATATATCCTAGCTTTCACTTACATAGCACCCTGCCCTTAAGGCTACCTAGGACCTACCTTAGGGTTGACTTATATCTAATGAAAGGAGAGTTTAAGGTTTGGCATGCATTTTTAAATGCCAAGTCGAAGTGGCAGTAGGACTGTACACAGAGGCACTGCAGTGGCAGTCCTGAGACAGGTTAGAAAGGCAAAATCAGTGCTGCAGCCCACTAATAGCATTTAACTTCCAGGCCCTGGGTATATGATATACCACTTTACAAGGGACTTATGAGTAAATTAAGTATGTCAATCATGTATACACCAATTACACACATGTTTAGGGAAGAAGCACATGCACCTTTGCACTGATTAGCAGTGGTGAAGTGCTCAGAGTCCTAAAGCCAACAAAAAGATACAGCAAAACGTGGAGTTAAAAAGCAAAAAGATTGGGGGAAAACCACCCTAAGGATGTCAGGTCTAACATCATGAGCATGAGCAATGTGTCTGCTGTGGCTTATATAAATCCATTAGGAGGGAGCAGGTCCTGCACTTCATTGAATTTGGCGAAGGAGCTTTGATTTTTTTTGTTTAGAGAACAAGATAAGCCTGATGGCAGGTTGTGTTCTAGGCTGAGAGAACGTTATTGCAGACTGGAATTTGCGGAATCTGAAGGATTTCAGTGATTGGTGGCTGAATCAGGACTGTTTCAGGAGAATAGACTTGGAATGGGGTCTTTTGGAAGGGGATCCTTTTGCAAGCAGATTACAGTTTCAAATGGAGAGATGTTACAGTTGGATTCCGAATCCAAGTGTAGAGGTGGTGCATGCGTTTTAGTAGAATTGGTTGGGGATTCTGACTTATGCATTTTCCCCACTTGCAGCGATTCAGAGTTCTGTTGGAAGTGAGGCGAGAGAAGTGTCAGGTAGTGTTGGTGACACCTTTTTGGGTATCCCAAGCATGGTTTCCAGCGGTTATGGAGTTGGCTTGCGAAATTCCTTTTCTAATCTGGGCCGGAAAAGGTTTATTAAGGAATGGTGATGGAGAAGAGCATCCTCTGGTGATGTTGAAGGTTTTGAACCTCCTTGTCTGGAAAGTATCAGGAGGTCTGCTTGTTTCTCTGGACATTCGGGCAAGGCTGTTGAGTTACTTGAGGAGTCATGGCCACCAGGCACCAGATGGAGATACAGGGGGATTTGGAAAATATGATTTCCTTGGTGCGTGGAGAGGAATCTGGATCATGTGGAGGCTCCTGTGGTAGAGATTGTGAATTTCGAGAAGGGGCTCAATTACAGGACAATAAAATGCTACAGGTCAGCAATTTTGGCAGGACAAGTTTCAGGTTGATGGTAAACCTGTAGGGAGGAATGTTATTTTGTGTAGGATAATGAAGAGTTTTAGGTTAAGAAGACAAAATATAAGGTTCTATGGGACATAATTTTGGTGTTGAAGTTATTACAGTCTCGGCCAAGAAACAGCTATTTGGATTTGAAAAGGATTACCTTTAAACTGGCATCTTTGTTATGTTTGACCTGGTGCCGAAACATTTCGCTTGTTAAAGCTTTGGAGGTAAGTAGTAGGTTTTATGGTCCAGATGGTGTATATTTAAAAATATGGAAAAGGACTAGAACAATGACAGTGTCAATTTTCTATCCACAATTTGATGAATGTAAGAATCTTTCTGTGTTTAATTGTACGCAAGAGTATGAGAGTAGGGTTTTAGAGTTGAGGTCTGATGGTGGAAGTCAGTTGTTGATTTCATATGTAAAACCCTTTGGTGCGGTATCTTCTGCAATGATTGCTAGATGGATTAAGTGGATTATGAGTGATTTAAACCTCATTCTATAAGGGGAGCTAATGCAAGTAAAGCTTTTTGGTGTAGTGGGAGATTGGAGGAGATTATGAAGGCAGCTGATTGGTCTGCTGCAAGTACTTTTACAAGGCATTATTTTAGACCAGTTGAACATATGGCGAGTGCAGTGTTGAAGGGGTTTCAACATGCATTATGATGGCCTCCGGTCTTGTGGTGAAATGACGATTCTTAAATTGCAAAGAAGAGAGAATTTGGATTTCATTAAAGACCCAAAGGCTAACATTATCCCTCCCACCTCTCCCTCAATTGTGTGATTTAAAGAAACAAAAAAAGGAGGTAAGGGGGCGATGTGTAAGTTTTAAGGAGTTTCTTGTGGTTATAAGTTGTTTTTCTTTTTTCTTTATAGGTTGATGAAGTTTTGATTCTGATATTCTGTTGAAGTAATGTTTTTTGTTAACAGGTTCTCATCTGGGAAGTGATGGAAATGAAGATTTGGAGTTTGTTCTGCTGAGGGGGTATTGAGAGTACTGTGGAGCTTCCATGTTTTCAAACAATTAAAAGAGGATGAAGATTCTGAGTGGGGGCTATGTATGGGTTATGGAAGTTCTTATTCTAGATTGTTGTGTTAGTGAGGTAATGTGGATCTTTGAAGTGTTTGCTGCAGGAGTGGCATTAAAATATGTTAATGCATAATGCTAGCCTCCGTGTCTTGAATGAAATCCTGATTCTCTTCATTGAAATTGGAGGATTGTCATTCTCTGTCTGCACTCTCAGAACTAGTGTGAGGTTGTTCTTCTTTCATGTGTCCTCTGAAGGATATTCTCCAGGCACAGCCTTTTGTGTACAGTGATGCTCATCACAGCAGGAGCATCTCCAGTTTGGAGTCCCCACAACAGAGGCACAAAGAGGTATGACATTTCTGCACCTGCTATCAACAGCCACATTGAACAGTAATCAGGACAGGGCCAAAAGGTGTCACCTAAAGAAACCATTTACACTGAACGACAGAGACTGCAGTCCCACCTTTAAACCCAACTATCTACCGAAAGGCACTGCTCATGAAGACTAATCAGCAGCCCCCCTCAGCAATAGGACCTAATCAAATTTCTAAAGGGTGCCCTAAATCTTTCTCTACTTCAGTATCTAGGTCTTCTCCCTCCAACTACGGAATGTCAACAATACTCTGCCACTGTCTGTGAAAACAACCTTACCTCCATCATATGCAGATGATACGCAGATTCTCTTCTCCTTTAAAGATGTGGAGGGTCTGACTTTTGATTCCATTAAATCGTGCCTAACTGCTGTGTTTGTCTGTGTGCATCAGAAACAATTGATGTGCAATACCGACAAAACTGAAATACTATTTTTTGGCACTACAGCACCTACCTGCTGGTCGGCATGTTGGCCAGATGGCTCTGTTCCGCCGGCATCTTGCACAGACACAGCCAAGAATTTGGGAGTTAAGTTTGAAAATTGCTTACCTTTCCAACCCCAGATCCGTGCTGTAACCGGTATGTGTTTTGGTATCTTGGGGGCTTTGAAAACGTTTCCGTTCTTTCTGTCCTTTCGGGCCAGGAAAACAGTTATCCAGGCTCTGATAACATCTCGCCCGGACTATTCTAATGCCTCGTATCTCAGCCTTCCGGAGTGCGCCATCCACAGACTTCAAATGGTGCAAAACGCTGCGGCGCGACATTTACTGAATTTGCTGAAGGGAACTAGGATTTCTAGGCATCTTTCTTCCTTGCACTGGCTACCAGTAAGGAAGAGGATTCTGTTTAAAACTTTGGTGTTGATCTTTCGTGCTTTGCACAATATTGGTCCATGTTATCTGGCTTCCCATATTCATTTTTAGGTCTCGCGCCTAGCGTTGCAGTGCGCAGAACTGCTCGCGCAGCGCGAGACCCCTAGAATGGGCTTTGGAAAGCTAACCACACGCTTGTGCGTGTGGTTTTGCTTTCCGCGGCTGCCATTGGCTTTCGCGTGCTTTTTAAAAAAAAATCCAGCACGCAATTGGGCAAAGGCGGGCGCATGTCCCGCCTTTGCTCCGCCCATTCCCGTCGTTGGCCAGCACGCGCATCAGCGCGCGGCACAGAGACAGGCTCCCTCGCCCCCCCTCCTCCTCCTCTGTGGTGCGCGCGCACCACTGGTTGCTGGTAGGGATAGTGCACCTTGTTCAGCAAGTCGTTCCTCTGTGTCCAAAGCTGAGGGCGGAGTGTTGCTCGTGTATTGTTGTCAAGAGCAGAGGCATAGAGGTACCGACTGCCATAACTGCCACCATGTGCAGCCCACTGGAGAAGCCGCAGATCATGTGCCACATTCAGAAGTCTCTTAACTACACTGTCTTTGATTGCAAGTGGCTGCCGCGCAGCGCCCGTTTTGTTTGTTTGGGCAACTACCTGCGGGGCACCGGCGTACTACAGATCTACGAAATCCAGCACGGAGAGGTGCAGCTGTTGAGCGAGGTCAGCACCACGGGTCGGGGAGGCGGGGCACCGCGCAGCACAGCTATCAGCGGACCCCCTGTTAAGCTAGGGACTTTAGGCTAGTTTTGTTTTTGTAGTTAACAACACCCGTCATGCTTGGGTTTCTAATGGGGAAGGAGCATTTGGGTCCCAGCAGGCGTATGTCTCTCTTTAGAAAACCGTGATTTACTGACTGAATTCTCTTGCGACTGTATAGCTGTGGACTCGTTATCTTAAGTATAACTATTTTAGCACTGTCCTACATCAAAGCGGCGATAATGTAGTACCTATGTTTTGTGGAAAGAGGATTTGATTTATGCACCACACCTCACACAGAATTCAAGGCGTTTTTATTAAAGACACGACTCTGTGGCTCTGGGTTTTTTTCCCCACCAAGTTGTACTTCCTTTGTTTTGGAACAGTCTCCTGTGCGAGGTTCTAAATACATTCTGAATAACGTTTTGTCTCGAGGCAGGCACCAGTACAGCTTTTTCTGCCATGCCCCGCTCCAGCAGAGCTTGGCGTCTCGCCGCGGTTTCCATGACACCACCAGTTTCGCTGGGCACGTGAGCGCAGCTGACAGTGGATCAACGCCTTTGTGGTACTTAAAAACATCACAATGCACTTTGAAGCAAAGTTTCTCTGTCAGCAACACATTATTTCAGCACACCTTCGGTGAATGAATACCTCCACGACGTCTAGATCTTCAAGTAGAACTGCTACACCACTATTTTGCTATTATCAGTTAGAACTAAGTGTCTTTTTTTCTGAAATGAAATACTTGCAGCCCCCTCTTTAGAGTGATCAGGTTTTGAATACCAAAAACGGTGACATTTCACAAAAATAAAAGGGCAACAATTTTTCATCAACCGAGTGGCACAGATTCACAGCACCTAGAATCACATAAGAGGCGCTAAGAAAATAAATACAATGCCACTTTTTAAAACAAGCATTTGCAATGCAATAGGTCTCGCATTTACGCAAGTTTGAGCTATTGGCATTGGAAATGACAATGCCTTTATTTATGTTTTGGTTTTTAAAACATAAATAAAAGGCATTGTCATTTACAATGCCAATAGCTTAAACTCGTTTGTAACTAGCCGCCTTGAATGTGTACCATTTCTTGGGTTTGTTCAATTTCTCTTAATTTTGTCCTAGATCCCTTAATCCTTTTAATAAGTGTAGGAGTGCTGAAATTGCTAGTATTAAGCATCGTGATCCAGGTACTTTAATTTTTACAGTACCTTTCTTGGAGTTGTTGGACTTTACCCTTTTTTCTGTCAATGTGCCATTTTTCATTTTGCCTATTCACTAATTTCCTGTCTAGTGCTCCTCATTTGGTATCATTTTCTTTATTTATTGTCATCCACTGGGGGCTTAGATTATGGTGGTGTGTGCCCTCTTACCAGTTCAAGTGTGCTATACCTTGTTGTGATGTTCACTGTTAAGCAGTTAGCTATGAGCATTTCTTCTACTGATATTTTTTCTTTCATATCCATGTGATTGCTGACCTCTTATTTTTACGGTTCCTTTAATTTGGTGGTTCACCTTTTCTGTTAATCTGTCTCCTTGCAGATCGTACGGAGGTGTTTTATGGTGTTTGATTCCCTGTGAAAGCCAAAAGGTCTACATGTTCCATGAAGTGAATTGTACTCTGTTGTCTGCCACGAGGTGGCTAGGTACTCATTTTCTTGCCAAAATGTCCTTTAAAAATCAAGTGATAGAGTTAGTTGTTATTTCTACCTTGGATTTCAGGTGTATGCATTTGCTTTTGTAATCAACAGTTACAGCTGCATATTGCATATTGGCTATTAAAGTGTGCAGCGGACCATAGAAATCAAACTCAGTTTTTAGGTCTCGCCTAGGCAGCGCGCATGCGCTGTCTCTCTGAGACATCTAGTTATCTGGATAGCGAGGGTAATCCCGCCTGCTGCTTGCCTCCTGCTTGCAATTGGCTTCACTGTAATTTCCGGCCTCCCTATTGGTTGCTGGTACGATGCATCACTTCCGTTTTTATCGGAAGCAGCACCGACCAACTACAGTTATATTGCACTGTAGGGCTTTGTCCGTTTCCTTTAGGGACTACTTGGGCTTTTTTTAAAAATGTATTGCAGTTTTATATAGCGCCTACTCGACCCGAAGGTATAGGAGCGCTTTACATGAGCAGCAGTTACATTACGCATGTTCCAGTTCACATGTAGGAGCCACCGAAATGTGTGGATATTAAGCAGGGATACGAAGGGCACTGCGAGGGCTTTCTGAAAGTCATGCCTGGAGTGAGCGCATGCTGTTTGTGCGGAAATCATACTTAGCCGGTAGCAAAACTGAGGTCAGTAGACGAGGGTCATTCACTGTACTAAGGCAGTTTATCAGCTTTGCCAGGCGCTTCGCCCCAGCACAGTGAAGGAGTTCCACGTAGCCTGTGAACTTCCGTCTCCTATTTTTAGGTAGCTTTCATATAGTGAGAAGTTGGTCTAAGCTAAGGACATGCCCCTGCCGCGCTCCCTCCCCCCGCTCCTCTGTGGTGCGCGCGCACCACTGGTTTTTTTAAGCTGTATTTATCTGGCAACAGTTTCCTTTGGAGTTTTCCAACAAGAGGCCTCACTTTCCATCCCTCGCTACTGTTTTTGTTCCTGTAGAAATGTGTTATGATCCGGCAGCTTTGCAGTTACTTTGTAATTAGACCCCGGCGTGTTACATAAACAAAGTAGTCTAGTTCTCAAACAGGATAGCGAGTGTCGCCAAAACTCTCGCATGGCGGTGTAGGTTTCAGTCCTGCAGCCGGACGTCGGCTCTGTGCGCGCACTGCAAGTGGGAGAGAAGGTGCCGCGCACTGCAGAAAGGAGCGAGGGCATGTGAGGTCACAGCGTGGAAAACAGAGTGAGGTAAATAACAAAGAGCTGTCTCTGAGACTGGTAATATGTTCACCCAAAAGGAGACAGCGCGTAACAATGATGCTTTTCTACCCCACACAAAACACTCGCTTGTAGTAATTGCAAACAATAACTATATATTTCAAAGCACTCGGCTGTGAAGCTCAAGCAGCGCGTTTTTTGTTTTTTGTGGAACGTGGCAGGCGAAAGGGAGCTGAAGGGAAAACCGGTGAAAGACAACTGTTCGGAGCTCATATTACAGTCAAACACAAGCATTGGCAACGCCAATAGTCCTAGCCGTGGTAAAGAGTTGGAAAGACATGCTGATGGTGTATGCACTCCGCTCCTACATAGCCCGTGCCTGTACCTTACTGTCCGTGCGGCATAAAGACATGCCGCTGATCTGGGCTCCTACACTATCCGTGGGGCGGACATGCTGCTGAATGGTGGCCTCCACCCCTTTACAATCCGTGCCTGTCCCTTACTGTCCTTGGACATTGAAATACTCGCTGCTGATCTGGGCTCCTCCACTGCCCATGCCTGTCCCTCACTGTCCGTGGGGGTGTAAAGACATGCTGCGCAGTGTGTTTATTTTTTCGTTTCTTGTTTCACTGAACTCTAACGTTTTCCCTTCGTTCGTGCATTCATTGACTCGTTCTTTTACTCCAGTCGTCACGCGCCCATTCGCACATATGTTAGCACAGTCGTTCTTTATTTATGTATCCGTTCTGTCGTCGTCCTTTCGATCTTCATTCAGTCATTGTGCAGGGGGGGTGGGAGGGCTGTCACTGCAGGGTGCCACGTTTAGCAACAACAAGGGTCGTGACCAGTTGATCGCAGACTTCGTATCACTTAATCCATGACAGGTGCAGCATTCGTAGGGGTAGGTGTAGAGGCAGTGGTACGGGCAGCAATGTAGGGTAGCTGTAGTGACAGCACTAGAGGCAACTGTAGGGGCAATAGTAGAGGTAGCGGTAGGGCAGCTGTAGGGGCAGCATGCCAGCATCAGAGGAAGCCGTAGGGGCAGCTGCGGCGTAACCTAAAGTTCTTTGGTGTGGCGATCACTTTTAGGTCTTCTCTCTAGGATTTTGTTCGTCATAAATGTTGGTGATATTGAGAGAGCCTTCAGTTTCTATGTATCACTTTACAGTTGTTTTATCTACACCCTGTGATTTGTTTCACATGTTCGTACTGGTGATACTAGGGATTCTAATGTTTCTGTTATGCTTTACAAGGATTTCACTACACTCTCTGATTTCTTTTACATTCATGTTGTCAATACAAGGGGGTCCCATTTCTTTTTTTATGATTAACAGACGTTTTTACTAGGCCCTGTGTTGTGTTTTACATACTCACATTGGGATATTGGGAATTCGAATGTATCTGTATTCCACTTTTAAAAGGTCTTACTATACCTTATGGTTTGTTTAACCCACTTGCTTTGGCGTGACTGTGGGTTCCAGTCCTTATATTTTACACTTAGAGCTTTCGTTTTACTAAGCTCTGTAATTTGTTTACACACTCGTGGTGGTGATACTTGGTGATCTGCTTTCTCTTTACTCTCTACTGAGATTTTTACTAGACCATGTGATGTGTTTTACACACTCCGTTGGAGATAAAGGAAGAAGTCACTTTCATTATTGTTATTATGCTATGGAGACGTTTAGTGCACACTTGTGTTTACGACCTATGATACGTTTGCACACTCACATTGGCAATACACTATTCTCTTTATGTTTTTTTGAGCTTTTTACGGAAATTGAAAGCAAAAGAGAATGTATAAGGAAATGGATGTTTTCCTGTGTCTTTTTTAATAGTGTCTGAGTGTGAAAAAATGGCTAACCAATCCCTTATGGTTACATTTTTTTTTTCCAGTGCAGGCAATTAAGCACACACACCCACCTACAACCAGTGGCCAGTGAGGAAACGGCTACCACCTACCCAGCACCCCGTTCCCTTACGTCCCCCCTCCTTAAATTCAGCTCCACACATTTCCATTCCACATTACATAATTCAACAACAAACCACATAATTCAACTCAACCACATGATTACACAACACACCACATGTATCCAATCCACACCACAAAACTCTACATCATGCCACATAACTCAACAGCATACCACATAATTAAACTTCCCTCCACAACACAAAATACCAATCCACATATTTACACTCCATGCCACACAATCCCACTCTACATAATTCCAGTACACTGAATACCACATAATTACTATCCACATAATTCCACTGCACACCATGCCACATAATTCCTCTACACAAATCCACTCCACACCACACTATTCCACGCCACACAATTCTATCCAACTCACATAATTCCACCTCACACCACATACATCCACTCCATAAACATAAGTAAAAGGCATTGCCATTTACAATGCCAATAGCTCTAACTTAAAAAAATGCGAGACCTATTGCATTTCCAATGCTTGTTATAATCCTGCCAGGAGCCACCGGCCCTCGCATTTGGCTTTTGCAAGAGTGCCTAGAGGGAGGTTGACAAGGATTGGCGGACACTCCTTTTCCTTCTTAGGGCCGTCTGCATGGAATTCTCTTCAGGTGCACCTGAGGCAGGAAAGTTCCGAACTTGCTTTTAGGAAAGGGTTAAAAACTTGACTATTCTCTGTGCAAACTTCTGCTTGCTGTTTGATTCATGCCAGTACACTCCCAGGAGCATCTGTCCACTCCCCTGGGATGTTAGCACTATGACTAGAATTAACACATAGACATGGACCTTTACACAGTTGGGCCAGAAGGCCTCCACCTCAGGGACACAGATTAAAAAGACTTGTCACAGATACTGCTTCACAAAATATAGTATGCTGCCACCACCGCTGTACATGCTAAACCCATGACAGGGTTAGCAGTCCAGTGTCAAACAAATGAGGGAAAGCTTAGAGCACCCCACTAGGTCCATGACACGTCAAAGGTCAGACCAAGGCCTTCACACACACGAGAATAGTGTGAGGCTGGCGACAAAATAAAAAAAAAGAATACCAGATCAGATACTACAGTCAGGCACTCAGGGCAAGGGAACAGAACTATACATCATGCAGGGGATTTTGCCATCCCAGCAGCTTCCAAGAGGGCCCCTGTCTTGTGCAACATCTTCAGTCCAGGGGAGCACACTATCTAAAGGTCACCAAATAACCCCTTAAATGCAAACAAGACCTCTATGCTGCAAGCAAGTTTAATGGTTATGAAAGCAACAACTGACTTTCACCATCAGACCTCAACTCTAAACCCTACTTTCATACAATTAACCACAGAAAGATTGTTACATTCATTAAAGTATGGATAACAAAATTACACTGTCTTTGTTTTAGTCCTTTTGCTTATTTCAAAATGTACACCATCTGGACCATAGAATCTACTGCTTACCTCCAAAGCTTTAACATACGAACTTTTTCGGCACCAAGTCAAGCATAACAAAGATGCCAGTTTAATGGTAATCCTTTTCAAATCCAAATAGCTGTTACTTGGCCAAGACTGTAACAACTTCAACACCAGAAACCCTAACCCCAAAATCCACAATTTCTGTAACAAACAAGTGGTAGACAATTAAAAAAACATCAGGCCTATCCCCTTTGTCAAAGGATGGCACCACTTATTCAATGATAAGAAATAGTCATTTCATAATAAGCAACACTGCAGATCGATGCCATAAATATGCAGGGATTTTGCCTTGTAGCTAACAAAGCCATCTCGCTGGGCTCTGACAGACATTTCAGAGTGAACCATACAAAACAGTGAACATTTCAGTGGACGCCTTGTTTTTGTTATCAGATGAGATAGCCTAGCAACAACTCAAGGAGTCCAGGCACTCTAAAGCCTCCACACATGGGTGACTTCAGCCTGCAGCCAAGCCTTTGATGCTGCCGCCATTGGCTGATACATTTGTACTTTTTCCTTTGCTATATTTTAAATTGTACACCAAGCCTGATGGGGTCTCCTCCTGTGGGGGGCACAGTGGGCTTTCAGGCTGCACAGCAGGCTATCAGAGCTAAATGGTTTCGCAGCCTTCCCCGCCCTGGCACACACTCCTGTGTTCCCAGTGGGGAAGCGGCTCTTCTTCTCTCCTTAACTTGCAGCCCTGCTCCCCCAGACACAGGCATGAAGAGTGGGGGATAGAGTGTGGCAGAGCCCCTCCAATTTACAGGGCCACTGGTGCAGGCCATGGGAGGATCCCAAGAAAAGGGATTTTGTTTTCAGTGATCCTCACAGGATTCCTCTCCTCAAAGGGAGAGACTGTAAAATGTAGCACAATGGAGCTCCCTTGCTTGGATAGTCCCACAAAGGACCCAGAAGGCCACAAGCTCCCAGGAGATGTATGCATGTATGTATGTGCTATTTGTATAGCGGGATAAGATGGTCCCACTTGGGAATGTTAGGTTCCGGAAAAGTATACCCACTGAAAGGCCCTGCCGTTCCTGGATGTCTGTGCTGGTGATCAGAATGGAACGTGTCACCAAACACAGACACCGGGGGACAAATGAAAAAACTGAGAATAAAATCCTAGCTTGGTGGCCACACTTCTATATATTTGTCTATTTCAAGGGACGCCAACACTCAGTCTTGATGTTATAGGGATATGTAGATCTGGTCAACTGGAAGACAGATGGCAGTAAATAGTACCAGTCGAGTAAAAAAGGAGAAATGACGAATGAAACAAGAATTAGGGATTTTAGCAGTGTACGGTGCTATGACGAGCCAGGAGCAGATCAGGAATCAGTTGGTTGTCCCTAGGCGTTGCTCAACACTATCCTGTAAGACTCTTTACCCAAATTAACAAGGCTTGAGATGTAATTACGGGAACTTAGAAAATCAAGAAGGAAGAAAATAACAACAGTGAGGGGCACAAAAAGAGTGCAAACTAAAGCAAAAGTCCGAAAGCCAATGAAACCATGCAACTTCTTGCCAGGCTATGACTAAAGTCCAAGAGGAGTCTTAAATAGGATTCTTCCCATCTTGACATGGAAACGACCCTAACCCAGGACGTGAGTGCATGTGGGTCAAACAGGAGGTTGGTTAGCTGCCTAGTGTTTCAGCTCATTTAAGCTTCCACTGAGCAGTTTTCCAGCACCTCCAGCCCACATCTGCACGCTGTCTCGCCTGAATTGTGACAGGGATCGACAGGCACCGGTGTCCCCAAAGGTCATGGCACTGCTAAAATTCAGAGACCCCCACACTCGAGTGCCTCAATCAGAAATGGACATCTCTTGTCCCAATGGGTCAGACTGAATGGGGTTTGTTATTCCTAGCTCCTTGTAGCACATTCAAGCCACCAGAAGTAATATTTTATGGACTACTGGCCTCCTACATTTTGGTGTATTTTCTTTGCTGGTTTAATGATTGCAACAACCCCGGGGCACTGCTGCTTCCTTCATCTCGGCAGAAGTGGTCTGTAAGGCTTGGCATCTGCCTTCCTATCACAGCTCCTGTAATCTCCTGACCTGGGGTCTTCTTGGAGCAGCCCCTAATGTCCTTAGGTAGACCACTCTTCTAGCATGCACTCCCCAAGCACCTAGGCCTTCCGTCACTTTCAGTGCCTGTGTCTCCACGAGTAGACCAGGATAAACCCCTCCGATGGCACCCACAGCCAGAGTCAGTCCACAGAAGTCCAAGGGGACCGCCTTCAATTGGGGTTCCCAGCAAGTCTACCCTCTACTGTCCCTAAGATGGAGGTGGAGAGCGGATCTCTGGAGACAGAGCCCAACCGAAGTCTATGAAGTACAACTCAAGAGTATTAGAGCTCCAGACAGGCGTCCATCCATGCCCTGGGCAAGTCCTTCTTCTTCAGTTTCTCCTCTCTTCTCAAAGTGTCTTCCATTGTCCAAGGTTTTAAAAATGGAGATGGAAAGGACTAAAAGACTGGAGTGAATTTCCAATCCGGAGTTGCTATATCACCACTTCACCAGCAACTGGCACTTCCAGGGAATGGCCCTTTGGCTGTCTAACCTCTAGGTTAGGCATTTCCAAAATAGTGGACTGATGTAAGTTTGGAAAATACCTCTCCCCTGAACCTGCCTCTTGCCAGTCAGATCGGGATTCCCATCTCTAAGGGGCATATTTACGTTCCCTGGCGCATCCCTGCATATCAGCAGGGATGCGCCAGGGAAAATGCGTCACGCAAGTTTACCCTTGCGCCACGTCCGATGCGCCGCATTTACAATGCGGCGCATTGTGGCGCAAGGATAAGCAGATGCGTGACGCATCTGCCGGCGGAAGGTTGGCGCAGTGCTGAAGCTGTGTCGCAAGCGCGACGCAACTCCAGCACTGTTCCAACCTTCCCTATCCCTAACATGGTGTGTCAATCCTTACGCCTGCTTGAAGCAGGCGTAAGGATTTGACGCACCAGCGTCCGAAAAAGTGACTGCGTGAAATCTTGTAGATTTCACTACGTCACTTTCTCGAGGCGTTCCTGCGCCGGAACGCCCCCCCCTGCGCCGGTACGCCCACATGAAACCTGACGCAGGTTTCATGTGGCGCAGGGGTTTGCTACGTGACGCATATCCCTAGATGCGTCACGTTGTAAATATAGCGCAACGCGGCGCATGGTTTGCTTCGCCGCTGCGTCACATGCGTAACGCAACGGCGGCGCAAACGTGGCGCAAGGGGCTTGTAAATATGCCCCTGAGTCTTTAAAGAGAAACCCTGGGGTGACAAGTGTTTGCTCGCCCTTTGTGTCTATAATAACATTCTGCCCAGGCTTTTTAAGAGAGAAGCAGCTAATTCCCCACTCCCTTCTTCTCCTAGGAGAAGGCTAATACCGCCAATTCCCCCTATTGTTCAGAAAGGGCTGGGATTCGAACTGCCAGCTGGCCCGCAGAGTAATTTACTTGGCCCAGCAGGGTAGTTCTAAACCTGAATTCCATTAAGTCAGGCTCATGAAAAGATGTCCAATTTTAAAATACAAAAAAGAATGCATAGAGGATAAAAATGCATATCAGGTACCAGAAGTTTTTAGGAAAAGTGATATCAATGCTTTTTCTATGTCATGCCAATCAAAAGGCATGACATAGAAGTATACAAGTATAAAAGCAGTGTAAGCACTACAGATTCTGCACTTGCGCAAAGAAGAAAGGGGGTAATTCTTCTTGGATCCTCAATTAAATTATAAGGCCTTAGCAGGCTATAACCAATTTAATATGTGTCCCATCTGTGACAGTGCTGCCTGTGTGCAGAGAGAAGGACTGCTTGTATGACAGAGCCTGGTGTCTGCACACAGGTAGCACTGTGCCTCTACACATGTGAACCTGTGTTGCATGTCTACCTGCTCAGGTCCCTTTACCCTACCTGTTGAGGGCAGCTGACCTTATGTTAAAAGGCAGGCTCTACCAGTTACAGCTCAAATCCTTTTAAAACAGAAGCTTACCGAGAGTTAGTCTCCATTAGGGAGACATGATCACACCAGAGGTCCGAAAACCAGACGGTCCAAACGTAAACAAACTGGAGGCTTTTATGGGTCACAACCTACTTCTTTAGAGATGTGATTAATGTTTTCGTTTTTATTATCATTCTAGTGTTAGACTTAAAATGCTTCTAAAATTATCTACCCCTTTCTCTTACCAATATACACCCCAGACGTCCAAGATTTCCTAATATACATACAAAAATCACAATTGTACCCTGAAAGACAGGACGAAAATTGAATTCATCTTCTTCTTCCATGAAAGGCGGCTTTTTTATCTGATGTCTAAAATCCCCTATGCTCTAAAGCTTACCACTGCACCTCTTTCAAAGCTGACCTTTCTAACTACAATCAAGTGAAATCACGTTTTAAGTCTCAGGTGACGACAATCTTTGATTTTTTGCCATTCCCTGTCACACATTTATTAATATCTCCCTGCCCCTATCTTCTTCCACCTCTCCTAAGGCCGCCACCACTTTTCTTTTTGCCTCTAACTTGTGATGTTGTTGACTTTCTTTTTCTTCCTCCAGCTTCCCCTTCTAACATGGTTCTGGCACCCCCTTCTCATCCTCCTCTCATGCCTCTCACTCTTCTAAGTCCCATCAGTCCTGCTGATGTCTCCTGCTTTTATCCTCCTCATTTTACCTCCTTTTTTCCTGCCTTTCACTCTTTCACTAAATTGACATTTACTCTAAACATTCTCTTCCCACCTCTGTGAGAACAACATTCCCTCCAATATTATATTTAAATGTCTAACTGTTTTGCATTTCTGGAAATATTTTACACTCGTGAAATTCATTGTTCACCTTGCAGAGCTATAACTATGCACCATTCCACTCTAGAAATGCAATGCAAATGTGCATTTGCACTTACATTTGTTTCGATTTTCAACAGAAAATGTATTTTTCCTAGGGAGAAATCTTTTTCCCACACCAGAAATGAACGGTCTTTGACAGTCAATCTGTCTACATTTCCAGCTTGCAAACCTGCCAAAAAACTGTTGCTGGATACCCCCAAACTGTGTATATTCACCAAATTATCTTGATAGAAGCCTCCAGAAACATTAACACACATCTCCTAATTCTGCCTTTCAGAATACAGAAATTACACCATAATGGTGGAAATTCCAATAATGTCATATTCCATTTACAAAGTGAATAATAATAACTTGTTTTTTTATTATATAGCACTTCATACCATCATTTTGCTACCTCAAAGCGCTGTAAATACGGGCGCTATGATTACTCATTGCATGGCACTCAGATGTCTGGCATTATTATGTGAACTCTCACAATTTTTTCACACCTTTGCAGCTACCCCCGCTACATGCCTGCATTCTCAGCAAATCACATGAAGTTGCAACATGCAAGCTGCCTAATTAACATTCATTAGGCAGCATCAGTCTGTTACCCCTGCGAATTTGCTATGCAACATATTAGTACATAGGTCACGTTGCATTTTGCATTCTCATTCCTAACCAGTCGATGTTTAAATTGCACAATCTTGATTAGTGAATAGCCCTGTGGGTCAGATGTAAGAAGCTTTTTTCTGCTTGCAAACAGCCCGATTCACATTTGCGACCAGCAAAAAGCATTTACTGATGTACCAAACCCTAGTTGCGATTCGGTAACCTGTTACCGAATTCCAAAAAGGGTGTGCGATTCGGTGTTAGGAAGGGGCGTGTTTAAGGTGTTCCTAGTACCGAATAGCAGTGGTATGTAAGAATGTTTTGGGACCAAAATGTGATCTCAAAACATTCGCATTTTACCACCAACTTCAAGTTGGTGGTAACCCTTCACAAAGGGACCCCTTCCCCTTTGTCAATGGTAATACAAACATTTTTTCAGAGCAGGCAGTGGTCCCACGGACCACTGCCTGCTCTTACAAAATGGAAAGAAAACTTTTCATTTTTCTTTTTTAAACCCAACCCGTTTTTGCATTTAAAAAAAAAAAGATTGCTTTATTTAAAAGCAATGACGGACATGGTGGTCTGCTGACCCCAGCAGGCCACCATCCCCGTGATTTTAGCGACTCCCACTGGTTCGCATATTGCGACCTACCTCATTAATATTCATGAGGTAGGTCGATTTGCGACCCACTAGGAATCACTAAATGAAACTCATGGAGTTTCATACATTAGGAATAGAGATTACCTAATTGCGATTCACAGAAAATCACAATTAGGTAATCACTATTTCCAATATTGATGCATGTGTCCCTATATGTTTATTAGTGAGACCATATTTGCGTCTTCTGGTAAAGGAGCAAACTGAGTTTTGCTGAGCATTAAAGGGTTAATTATTGTCGGGTGGGGAATCTTCCTGAAAAAGGTGATCCAGCGCTAACAATAAAAATTCTTCTCCTATATGCTTTGGTCATCCAGGTGTAACTATTCCTCCAACACACAAACTATATCCATATGACGGTGGGGCCCATAACACCGCATATACATTCACTTACTCATTTATTCCCTGGATTACCTCCGTCCTTAACCTAGGAGAAAACGATTCGCTGGAAGGAGACGGGATACCTCTTTTAACATGACATAATGTTTCTCATTTGCTTTAAGGTATTCCGCTCATTGGTCGATGGACCAACTAGTAGGAATCAGTTGATGGTGATTAAGACCAGCTCAATCACAATAAACTCTTTAACATTTTACCTTAATCATTGAGCTAAAGAATCACTGAGTCATTTGTTTAAAGAATAATAAAGTTTATATAAAGTTTCGAAGCAAGAAATAAGTTTAAGCTTATTATTCAGATTATTACATTTATCATCAATATAAGAATAAATTGAAATTGCAATGCATACCTATTAGACGGAAAAATAAGGTTATCATAGCAAGAACTCCAAAAGATCAACCTATCTGTCTTGGAAAATCTAATAGTTCTAAATGAAAAATCTATCAGGAATAAAAAGGTTCTCCAAAAGCAGTATCTTATACTCAACTAGAAATATAAAATAGCAGCAGCAGCATCAGCTCGTCAGCATCAGCAACTGCAACTTCACCCATCTGCAGCATCCACTCTCTCCAGCATCTAACTCTCCAGCATCTAACCCCTCCCACCAAGAGTAGGTCTTCTTATACCCTAATTCTAGCTTACTGAATAAAAATGTTGCATCTCTATGGCGTGATTCTTTCTCATTGGTTCATTCAGGTCCATATACATTTTAATCAAAACTTCCTTGTCTTAACCAGTTCTTTGTGGAATGTCCATGCTTGCATCGTTTCCCACAGTTCATGACATTGCTCATCAGTTTCGATCAGTCCAATTTGTATCTTTTTCTACTACTTTTTAGATTCAACAGTTCCGTCCATTTATTCAGTTTGACTTCTCACGCTTCTTGCTGATCATCTTGGCACACATTTGCTCAGAAAGGTCACAATAGCCTTGACCATACTTCCGTCTTAGCCTCTCAGCACGAACATGTGGTCATCCTTTTTCACAGCCTTTCTCCTCTACCACACGGTTTCTTGCTCATGCGTACTCTAGCAAATGGCGGCCATTTTATATCGCTGCTCAACAGGCCTAAGCGCACTATTTTCAAAGATAAACTAAATATTTTTAAAATAAAGAATATAAACCCTTTCGTTTCCCTCCCGTCTTTCTACGTACCCCAATTAGGTATTATCTAGCAAAAAGCAACATATAAAGCCGTCCCTTACTTACCATCGCTTTATTTTGCCACTACACGTTTTATTTAAAAAGCACAAATCATGCGTTTATTATTTTATTAGTACGCAAATATTACGTTATGTTAGACACGTAAACAATTATAAGTTGATTAA
The DNA here is from genome assembly GCA_963921515.1 of Calotriton arnoldi. Taxonomy (NCBI): domain Eukaryota; kingdom Metazoa; phylum Chordata; class Amphibia; order Caudata; family Salamandridae; genus Calotriton; species Calotriton arnoldi. Next base: position 1,687,888 of record CAWUFW010003465.1, on the reverse strand, counting down.
TTTGCACACAAAATAGCGTGTTACCTTTAACCCTTTACATGTAACATACATGGTTGGTTATTTACTTAAACGAACATGTTTATTAATTATTTTACGAAAATTATTTGGAGGTTAAAATTTTTTCATTTACCCTGCTCCATCAACTCCCCCTTTGGTGATTTTTAATATCACCACAAAACCCAAGTTATACAATTCTTTCAGACAGCATATATCTTTTATCCGTTTGCTTTTGTTAGTTTACACAACCGTATCCCTTTCAACTTGTCTCTTCGTCTTCTTGTACATGTTCTCTTTTATTTCTTCTAACTCTATTTCACCCATTTCTCTCTCTCTCTCCTTGTTTATCATGTTTTCTTTTTCTATTTTATTCTGTCTTCTTCTTCTCTTTATACATGTAATTACAAGCTTCAGCACTAAAATTATTATTATTATCATGGTTGCTATTATTATAACTTTCCCTATTATTAATCCACTCATTCTTGTTAACCAATTTATTACTGAAGAAAACCCTTTACCAAGTTTCCCCAATGCACTTTCAACCTCCAGTGGAACAAGTTCTTTGTGCAGACTTGTAATATTTGTTATATACTTTTGTATGTTTTCACTTTTATCTGGAATGTAAGTGCAACAATGTTGGACTTTCAGCATTCCACAGACTCCACCCTCTTTTGCCAAAAGAATGTCAAGGGCAAGTCGATTTTGCATCACCATAGCTCTCATGGCAACCATCTCGGTATTTACCATCAAGAACCCTCCAGCAGTATCTGTAGATAAACGATCTACCACTGTGGATAATTTCCGAATTCTAAATGCATTCAAAGATATTCCCACTGCTGGTATCAATGCACCAAAAATATCACCTACTATTTCTGAAAAACTTTCCCTTTTTCTACGTGTAAAGGTATTTATCATTTTGTGTGTTCCTTTTTCTTTTCTATCCATATGAAAAATCTTTGGAAAGACCAGGCCTAAATAACATGACCCATACCAATGGTCAGGCAACCTATAATAAGCCCCATTACCGCAAACATAATAGATCCCTGGAAATATTGGATCTTTTCCCCCTTTGAATCCCCATCCACCTAAAATTTGATAATTGTCATGGCAAATACTGGAACCCACAAAATAATTCTCATATCTTGTCTTATTTCTTCTAATGCACAACCTTCCCTGTTGGGGCCAATCCAGAGTCATAGCTGCATTTGTCTTTTTCTTGTCATGATTGTCTTCCTCAAACGCCCAAAGAGGTGTTTTTGTCTCTTCTATCACTTTTCTTTGAAATTTCACTCTTCTCTCTTCAACCATCTCTAAAAATACTTTTTCTTCCTTCTTTAACTCACAGGTAAGGTTGTATTTAACTATATTATCTAATGTTAAAATCTTATCTTCTAAAAAATATTCACCAAACGTTTTTCCCTCTTTTATTTTGTTCAGCTCGGGAACTACAGAAACTTTCGCAAAAATCTTATCTATGTCAGTGTAATAATATTCTAATCTACCTGTTTTATAAAATAAACTTGCTAAAACACTACATGTTATTCCATACGTCAAAGGAAGGTGATGATAAGTCACACCCTCTGCTACAGATGCAGGCAATTGCATACAAACATAGCAATCTCTTACATCCATTGTTTCTACATACTCATATAATAATTTAGTAAAAACATACTTAGAAAAATCTGTTATTGATTTGTCCTTATGTAATTCTGCACTACTTTTTAATATAACTGGTTCTTGAGTGTTAGCTCCTTTTTCTTTCTCTGTGTTATTAGAAGTTTCCACTACAGCTAAACTAATTGGAATAGTGATTGCTAAAACCACCCATACTGTCATTAATAATCCTGTACAAAAGCAGCACATCTTACACCATCTACTTAAAAACTCACATTTACATTTTCTATCTCTAGTATCCTCCATTTTGTTTTATAACCTTATTTATTTATTTTCCAGAAAACTGTGTCACTACACCTCAGAAATGACTTATTTGCCACTCTGCACTCCAATGTTTTTGTCTTTGCTTGGTACTTTCTTTTAATTCTTTTCAGAATTCTTTCTTTGTCAAATCCGGTAGAAATTCGTCAGATCCAGTGTTTTGTCAAGTCCGGTAGAAATTGTTTAAACTTCTTCAAGTTTGTTGCACCTCACCTTCACCCGTTAGGTTTCTTTGTTCTAGGTTCTCGTGAGTGTTCTTTTCTTCTTTGATATCAGTCAAAGCAAGATACAACCATTCAGGCGATCTATACTTCGGATTTACCTTCTTTACTCTTTTCGTTTTCTGCAAGTGTTTTCCACCTTGTTTTTCTTGCTCTTTCTGACTTGTTATTTCATTCACTTGTTCAGCACTTTTTCCATCTAACCTTATGATTCTGTATCTTAATTTTCTTACTTCGTTGGGCCAATTGTCTCCTTTTCTTGGCCTTTTTGCCTCACTTCCTTTTTCCTCTCTTTCTGTTTTCCAATTCCATTTTTCTTGACTCTAGTTTTTGGTTTCTTTCTTCTCCACTTTCTTCAGACTCTGTTTCAGTTTTTTCATTATTGTCTCTTATTTTGAATCTTATAATTTCATTTTCTTCCTCTACTTGTGGTTCTTTTCTTATCTTCCTTCGTTCACCTATTTCTGTCCCTCCTCGAGGTTCTTCTGAATTTGTGTCAGTCTCTCTATCTGCTTCTAAATTTCCCTGTTCTTTTGTTTGACTATCTGTCCCTATTGCTCCTCGGGGATCTTCCGATTTTTCTAACTTTCTGTTTGAAACTCTCCCTTCTTCATCTATTAATATTATCTCCGAAGGATTTTTACCACAACTTGTACTTGGTTGCTCACTGTTACTATCTTCTGGCTCAGTTTCTTCTCTTATGCTTTCAAATTTCCAATTTCTTTTCAGAATTTCTTCACAATCTGAATGATCTGTATCAGATTCTGAACTGGTATCTGATATTTCCAGATGTCGACTTACAGGTCGATCTTCAAGTTCTGGAACTTCAGCTATTTCCTCTACTTGTTCTGTCGTTGCACTTGTAGTTGGGTCATCCAGATGTCGACTTACAGGTCAATCTTCAGATTCTGGCACCCTGTTTGTTTCTTCTTCCGCTTCTGATGCTGAACTGTTATCCAATATTTCCAGATGTCGACTCACATGTCGATCTTCAGGTTCTGGAACTCTGATGGTGTGACTGGCATGCACCCAGTGTTTTACTCCTGCACATTTGACTGCAGTGGTTGTCACCAGGATCACTTGTCGTGGTTCGTCCCAGCGAGGAACCAAACAGTTTCTTCTCCTGTGGACTTTTATGCGGACCCAATCTCCTGGATTCAAGTCGTGAGCTGGTTTTCTTTCAAGAGTGGTCGCATCCGGTCCAACCTGATGAAACACAGAACACACCACATCAGCCAATCCTTTGCAATAATCCAGCACTAGATCATCAGTTATAGTCAGTAGTTTGTTGACAGGTACTTGTGCTTGTCTCATTGCTCGTCCCATAATTATCTCATGGGGACTGAGTCCAGTTTTCCTTTCTGGAATACTTCTGATTGTCATTAAAACTAATGGCAAGGCATCTGGCCATTTGAGTCCTGTAGCTTGACACATTTTTCCTAACCTGTTCTTAATTGTTCCATTCACTTGCTCTACTATTCCAGAAGCCTCTGGTCTGTATGCACAATGCAGTTTCTGTTTAATACTAAGTGCTTCACAAATCAGTTTAACTAATTCATTTTGGAAATGTGTTCCTCTATCTGTTTCAATCGTGACTGGAAAACCATACCTCGGAATGAATTCTCGCAGCATACGTTTTGCTACCGTGATTCCATCATTCCTTCTGGTCGGGTATGCTTCCACCCAACGGGACAACAAACAGACGACCACTAGGACATACCTTAGTCTGTTGCTCGGGGGCATTTCAATAAAATCCATTTGCATTCTAGTGAACGGACCTCCTTCTCGTCCTATTGTTCCTAGACTCACTACTGTCTTCCTTCCTGGATTTAACTGTTGACAAATAAGACATCTTTGACAAAGACTCTCAGCTATGGCTCTGAATTTTGGATTATACCATGTTTGTCTAAAAAGTCTGATCACTGAATCTCTCCCAATATGGGCTTGTCCATGGTACATCCGTGCCATGTCAGAAATCATGCTATCAGGCATAACTGGTCTTTCATCTCTGTAAACCCAAACATCATTTTCCTCATGTTTTCTACATCCTGCTTTTATCCATGTATCTTTTTCCTCATCATCTGCTGCTTCCTGTAACTGTCTCACCTCATCCCATGTCTCAACAGGGTTAGTAAAAAGCAAAGGACAAGAAATATGCTCTCTTTCTCGACTTTTGTTTAAAGAAACCACATTCTTTGCACAGTACTGTGCAATCTCGTCAGCATATTTATTGCCGACAGTTATGTAGTCTTCCCCATTTTTATGTGCATTGCACTTCACAACAGCAATCTGTTTAGGCAGCTGTATCGCCTCAAGCAACTTTTTCACAAAATCTCCAATTCTAATTGGCGTTCCTGCAGACGTCAAGAAACCTCTTTGTGACCAAATCTGACCAAAATCATGCACCACCCCAAAGCCGTACTGGCTATCTGTCACAATCGTAACCCGTACATTTCTTCCCAACTTGCATGCTTGAATCAGAGCTACTAGTTCTGCGACTTGGGCAGACCGTATCCCTTTCAGACAAGATGCTTCCATTACAGTTGCTACTGTGCAAACTGCATATGCTGCACTTAGAACTCCATCATTCGTTCTCAAGCATGAGCCATCTACAAACAGAATATAATCTGATTCCTTTAAGGGCTCATCTCGTATGTCTGATCTCGGTTTTGTACAATATTCAAGCACATTCAGACAATCGTGATCTACTTCATCCATTTCAATTACACTCTCTTCATCTGGTAAAGATGTCGAAGGATTCACATTCATACATCTGTCAATGGTCACATTATCTGCACTCAAAATTACTTTTTCATACCTAGTCAGCCGACTATGTGTCATGTATTGGGTTTTCGTTCTTGTCAAGAGAATTTCCACAGAATGGGGAACATATACTCTCAGTGGATATCCCATCACTATGCCTTCACTCTGTTCCAGACTCACACAAGTAGCAGCAACTGCTTTCAAACATCCAGGCAACGCTTTCGCTACAGGGTCTAAAACAGCTGAAAAATATGCAATGGGTCTTTTCATAGTCCCATGTCTCTGTACCAAGACTGAAAATGCACATCCATCTCTTTCACTGCAATACAACTCAAAATCTTTCTCATAGTCAGGCATTCCTAATGCTGGAGCTTCACATAATTTCTTTTTCAGCTCTCTGAATGCTTTCATTTCTTCATCATTCATTTCAAAAGGATCTTTAACATCCTTCTTTGTCAGTTTTTGCAACGGTTTAGCAATCAGCGAAAAACCGCTTGTCCATTGTCGACAATATCCAACCATTCCCAGAAACATTCTTACCTCTCTTTGCGTCATTGGAGCTCTCATTCCTTGAATCATTTTTATTCTTTCAGTCGTTACCTTTCGCACTCCTTTCTCAATTTTATGCCCTAAATATTGAACTTCTTGTTGACAAAACTGCAATTTTGATGGGGACACTTTATGTCCTCTTTTTGCTAAATGATTCAGCAAAGCAATTGTATCATTGACACATGCTTCCTTCGTTTTTGATGCCACCAGTAGGTCATCAATATACTGAACCATCACTGACTTTTCTGGCATTTTTAAATCTTCCAACGATTTCTTTAGAATCTGATTAAAGATTGAGGGGCTTTCTGTGTACCCTTGAGGAATTCGGCACCATGCCAAAATAAGCTCGCCAAACCTAAACGCAAATAATGGCTGGCTATCTGGATGCAATGGAATAGAGAAAAATGCATGACATAAATCAATTACTGTGTACCATTCTGCTTCACGTGGAATCTGGTATAGAATCACAGCAGGGTTCGGTACTATTGGGCAACAAGGCACTACAATTTTGTTTACCTTCCTCAAATCCTGTACAATTCTATATGTTCCGTTTGGCTTTTTCAGTCCCATTATTGGCGAATTACATGGACTGCTCATGATTTCTTTTAGAATCCCTTGTTCAACCATTTTATTTATTACTGGCGTTATTCCTTCAATTATTTCTGGTGTCAATTTATACTGGGGCGTATTTGGGTAACTCGTTCCTTCTTTTACGGTTATTTTAACGGGATCTACTTCTTTCATTAATCCTATATCTTCTCCTGTAAAGTCCCACACTTCTTCTTTCACTGTCTTTTTCAATTCAATTGGGATTTTCTCTGCATTAAATACAGGAAACAAATCATTTACTTCTGGTTCTAAATTTACCATTGTCATTTTATACAGCACATCTTCATCTGGGGTTTGAAATGCAATTCCATCTGAGTACAATAGATAGTGCAATTCATCTTGCACAATAGATCGCGTCCTAATAGGTTCACGGGACTACAATCGCATACCACAAATCGGTGCATTTCACTAAATGGACCAATCTTTACCTCCACTAATTTAGTAAGAGGCGTCTTAATTTGCTGATTTGAAACTCCAACTACTTGGATATGTTCACCTGAGAGAGGAAGGTTTGGAATTTCCACTGACCTAACAGTAGAACGGGTAGCTCCAGTGTCCACAAGGAATGTTACATTTGCACCATTCACTTCTCCATCCACAAATGGACCAGACTGATCTACCTCGAGAGTTGCGCCAAGCACGCACTCTTCCCCCTCTCCTAGGCACCGTCAGAAACTTTCATCCGTTTCATCCTCATCCTGTCGTAACCAATATTGAGAAATTGCAGCTGCACGCGGCAACTGTGTTACCTGTTCTCCTCCGTAGAATCCTGTTTCTGCACTGTATTTCTGTTGGTTAACACTCTTGGGAAGTGGTGGTTGTGGCACCTGACTCTGTTGAGTAACTACCTCACTCTGCACCTGTGAATTTAATGATTGATTTTCCACATTAAGTTTTGGAGGAAATTTACACTCGTTTCTCCAATGCCCTAGCTTTCCGCAGTTGTGGCATGGCCACTTTTTCTTTGCCTCATCTATACTCATTTGTCCTTTTCCTTTACCTATATTTGGTCGCGATCTAGCCTGTCCTGCTTCATTACCTGTATTACTCAATTGAGCTTCTTGCTTCTCTGCAACTTTCACCTGTGCCCACATGGCTTTTTCTTTCAATTTACGCTGTCTACTCTCAATGTCATCACTGCAATACTTAGCATATCTCAAAACCTCGTCAACTGTGCTATTCTGCCAACAAATCATATGCTGTTTAATCATCTCACTTATCTCTGGTTTCAAACCATAAACAAATCTATATACAAAATGACTCATATCCTTCTCATTTAGTGTCTCATAACCACTATACTGTTTGAAAACTAACAACAGCCTTTCATAATAAGCATGCACCGATTCTTTACTTTCTTGCGTTGTTCTGTCTATTTTTACCCAATCTGTTTCTTTAGGTGGAATCTTATTCTTCAAAAAGGTAATTACTTGGACATACTTTCTCATCACTTCTGGTCCTGGCGCTCCTGTTTTAGCGTCCCTTGGATATTCTACAGTTGGCCAATCAATAGTAATCTTACATTCTGTCCAAAAATCAGCTGGCACTACTATATCAAACAATCCATCTAAGTCTATCCACAACACTTTTGAAACCTTAACAAATCTCTCCACTTGTCTGTACCATTCTACTGGCTTCTCTCTCAACTTTGGGAAATCATTTGTAAATGACAGTATATCCTGTCTAGTCCATGGAACATGCACATAACTACCTCCTGGAGTTTCTCTCAACGGGTACTCCCTTACAACTGGTTCCTTATCTGTCACTGCAAAAGCCAAAGATGCTTTATCTGTTGTTTTCTCGTTCTTTTTCATCCATCTATTTCTCCATCTATCCACATCACCCCATTTTCTCAGTAAAACAATTAACTCTTTTATTTGGGTCAATCTTCCTGATGTGTTCAAATTCTCTATATCTTTCTCACAAAAATCTACTCTGTATGGTTTCTGCAACGTTCTCACTTTTACAAACTCTACTCCTAGTTCACTTGCTGTCTCTTCCAATTTGTCATGTAAATTTCTAGCTCTCCATGTAAGACTCTTGCACAAAAACATAATCTCATCATCCTGATAATTTTTTTATTTTTCTGTACCAATCGTTCCTAAAATCAATTCTTCCATGTCTATTTTTAACCTAATTACATCTAATGGTTTTACTTCTGTTTCTTTTGTTTTTAGCGTTTTCATCCATTCATTTAACTCATCTGGAGTCGGACCTACAGGCGTACTATTTAATTCTATCCAATTGCTACTTCTTTCTGGTGTCCCTGATGCAGACTCCGTTACCATAGGTATTCTCCTAATCTCATTCTCATTTATCGTCAAATTAGTAGGTGGGCTTGGTCTATAGGTACTAGCCAAATGGTGTGCACCTTCATTATTCAGTTCCATCCCTTCTCTTTTTCTTTGCAAATGTGAATTCATGGGAATCACTAAAGAACGTTCATCAATTTTCTGATTCTCAAAATTGGCATTACTGGACCTATCGTTACTGGTACAGTTACAGCTTCCATATTCTTTGTCAATGCTCTTATCGTCTCAGTCAATTCTCTTGTGGTTTTCGCTAATTCCGTTGCATTGTCACTTTCTATCTCTTCATTTTGTGAAGTTTTTAATTGATCTTGTGACCTATTTATCTCATCTCTTCGTTCGGGATTTTTATTCCTCCCAGTTTCCATTGGCGGTGCATTAGGTGTCACCACCGCAGAAGTCTGTTGGTATGGAGGTGGGTTTCTGTTTAAAATATCTTCCAGCAATTCGTCATCCGTTTCACTACCACCATACCCATACTTTTCTATAACTACATGTTTCTTTTTCTCTGTACACTTTCTCTTTGCTTCTTCCTCAACTGTAAAAGCTGGAAACAAACCTCCTGTCATATTAGCACATCTCCAACGCTTTATTCTGTCCTCATGATTTACTCCCCATAACCTTCCAGGCACAAACTCATGATTCTTTAATCCTCTGAATCTCTCTCGTTCAAACATCTCATCTTCCCATTCAGATAAAGCTTCAAACTGTGTCGGTCTAGGTCTAGGTTCTAACATTGCCATCTTTTCTCTCAAATTCCGTAGTACAGCTACATTAAATGAACCATTCTCAGGGAAAGCCAAAGCTCCATCATTCTTGGTATATTTTGTCCAATTTTCTAACCATATGCATGTATGATATCCATATTTCAGCATCATATGCGAAGCTGGTGATTTCGGCGGAGGAATTATTTGTCCCTCTCTAGTCACTACCTTTCTGTCTTTCTTAAAGAAATTCTTAACTTTCGACATCCATGACGTTTTCTCTCTACCATACTCATAATACGACATGATTCACAATCGCTTTTTCTCCTCAAACGATCCGCAATTCAATCACTGTTCTCTATGCGTAGACCAATACTAGCGCGACTCACACTAACACTCCAATCACAAACTTGCACGTCACTAGGCTATTCGACCAATCCTAGCGCGACTCACACCAAAGCTCCAATCAGAGCGATTTCTGTCTACCGCGCACTGTCCAATCCCAGCGCGACTTTTGTCTACGTCAGTTCTGCTCCTGTTTCCGTATGACTAGCGCACTGTCCAATCCCAGCGCGGCTCTTGTCTACGTCAGTTCTGCTCTTGACCCCTCCTTTACAAAATTTATCGGCAATTTTTTTTTCAACAATTCTTCGTTAGTTACAACATTTAAAACACATTTCCATTGTCTGATTCGCTAAACCAAAGAGATAGCTTTGACCATTTACACAAGAACTCTGTATTTTCCAGTAGGCAGCGCTTACCTCTACCCTACCACAGAATTTTCTGTTTCGCCGATAAAGTAGCACTTCCCTCTACCTTACCCTTCTTTCAAGCAAGCAGTAAACCCGTTTCTCTGAGGATAAAACACATGTGGAGACTATACTGCTCCTGAGAATTAAGGCCAGAGTTTCACAAGAAAACCGATCACTATTTCACTTACACACCTTTTATACGGAAAATGTCCCTATCATACCACAACCTGTGTTATCACCAATATGAACTCAGACAATGCACCATTCCATGTGACTTCTCTTGCCACACGTGTTCCACTTCCTACTTCCCGGAAGCGTGAAAACTTACATATAACATAACCCGACTCAACATAAAATGTTAGACATGAACTTATCAATAATCAATAATCACCAAACTAATCTATAGTAACCATAACTCTGCTACCAAGAAATCTGATCCAGCGCTAACAATAAAAATTCTTCTCCTATATGCTTCGGTCATCCAGGTGCAACTATTCCTCCAACACACAAACTATATCCATATGACGGTGGGGCCCCTAACACCGCATATACATTCACTTACTCATTTATTCCCTGGATTACCTCCGTCCTTAACCTAGGAGAAAACGATTCGCTGGAAGGAGACGGGATACCTCTTTTAACATGACATAATGTTTCTCATTTGCTTTAAGGTATTCCGCTCATTGGTGGATGGACCAACTAGTAGGAATCAGTTGATGGTGATTAAGACCAGCTCAATCACAATAAACTCTTTAACATTTTACCTTAATCATTGAGCTAAAGAATCACTGAGTCATTTGTTTAAAGAATAATAAAGTTTATATAAAGTTTCGAAGCAAGAAATAAGTTTAAGCTTATTATTCAGATTATTACATTTATCATCAATATAAGAATACATTGAAATTGCAATGCATACCTATTAGACGGAAAAATAAGGTTATCATGGCAAGAACTCCAAAAGATCAATCTATCTGTCTTGGAAAATCTAATAGTTCTAAATGAAAAATCTATCAGGAATAAAAAGGTTCTCCAAAAGCAGCATCTTATACTCAACTAGAAATATAAAATAGCAGCAGCAGCATCAGCTCGTCAGCATCAGCAACCGCAACTTCACCCATCTGCAGCATCCACTCTCTCCAGCATCTAACTCTCCAGCATCTAACCCCTCCCACCAAGAGTAGGTCTTCTTATACCCTAATTCTAGCTTACTGAATAAAAATGTTGCATCTCTATGGCGTGATTCTTTCTCATTGGTTCATTCAGGTCCATATACATTTTAATCAAAACTTCCTTGTCTTAACCAGTTCTTTGTGGAATGTCCATGCTTGCATCGTTTCCCACAGTTCATGACATTGTTCATCAGTTTCGATCAGTCCAATTTGTATCTTTTTCTGCTACTTTTTAGATTCAACAGTTCTGTCCATTTATTCAGTTTGACTTCTCACGCTTCTTGCTGATCATCTTGGCACACATTTGCTCAGAAAGGTCACAATAGCCTTGACCATACTTCCGTCTTAGCCTCTCAGCACGAACACGTGGTCATCCTTTTTCACAGCCTTTCTCCTCTACCACACGGTTTCTTGCTCATGCGTACTCTAGCAAATGGCGGCCATTTTATATCGCTGCTCAACAGGCCTAAGCGCACTATTTTCAAAGATAAACAAAATATTGTTAAAATAAAGAATATAAACCCTTTCGTTTCCCTCCCATCTTTCTACGTACCCCAATTAGGTATTACCTAGCAAAAAGCAACATATAAAGCCGTCCCTTACTTACCATCGCTTTATTTTGCCACTACACGTTTTATTTAAAAAGCACAAATCATGCATTTATTATTTTATTAGTACGCAAATATTACGTTATGTTAGACATGTAAACAATTATAAGTTGATTAATTTGCACACAAAATAGCGTGTTACCTTTAACCCTTTACATGTAACATACATGGTTGGTTATTTACTTAAACGAACATGTTTATTAATTATTTTACGAAAATTATTTGGAGGTTAACATTTTTTCATTTACCCTGCTACTTCAAAGGCAGAGACATACCTGCAGAGAGAGCCGCTCCCTTTGTGTAAAAGCAACTCACCTTGTGCTAAAATCAAAAGGTTCACAAACATTTCAGCATGAAGCCATTGTAAACTCCCCAAGCGTTGCCAAGAATCTTGTACTTGAAAATGGAAGTGAATTTTAGTTTTATCGAAGTCCCGTTTAGATTGTGAAATGATCGTCTGGCGTGAAGTTATTTATTATCCAGTACTACTTTTGTGCCCAAACATGTCTTATCCATTTTAGAAATCATAGAAAAATGATTAACAGGAATTACATAAGGTGCATGGCACCAGACCCACATACCATCTTAAATGAACGTTGGCACGAAGGAGCACGTGAGGGCACAGGACCGTAAAAAGTTAAGAGGTAACAGGGCTGGGGAAGAGTTGCTCATATAGGGGAGGAGATATGGGGTGAGCTGCAGACGATCTATACGGAAGGTAAAAAACTGGGCTAGAGTTGGTAGGGAACCTCTCCGTCTGGCAAGTATAATGTGGGCCAGACTCCCCAAATACCTCCATGGGACCCTCTTTACAGAGGTGGCTTCCACCCAGACCCCATTCACAGAGGTGGCATCCACCCAGACCCCATTCAGAGGTGGCTTCCACCCAGACCCCATCCCAAGAGGTGGCATCCACTCAGATCCCATTCACATAGTTGGCTTCCACCCAGACCCATCCACAGAGGTGGCAACCACCCAGACTCCATTCACGGAGGTGGCATCCACCCTGACTCCATTCACAGAGGTGGCATCCACCCAGACCCCATTCACAGAGGTGGCTTCCACCCAGACCACATCCCAAGAGGTGGCATCCACTCAGACCCCATTCACATAGTTGGCTTCCACCCAGACCCATCCACAGAGGTGGCAACCACCCAGACTCCATTCACGGAGGTGGCATCCACCCTGACTCCATTCACAGAGGTGGCATCCACCCAGACCCCATCCACAGAGGTGGCATCCACCCAGACCCCATTCACAGAGGTGGAATCCACCCAGACCCCATCCACAGAGGTGGCATCCACCCAGACCCCATTCACAGAGGTGGCATCCACCCAGACCCCATCCACAGAGGTGGCATCCACCCAGACTCCATTCACAGAGGTGGCTTCCACCCAGACCCCATTCACCGAGGTGGTTCTGGGTGTTAAAGAAATGTAATGGTTCTGTAGAAATTAATGAGATCAACAACTCAATATCTTGAATACCGTTCAAACACAGAGTTTGGTTATTATACGGTTATATGGGTGGAACTCTTTTTGGGGGTGGCAGAGGTGAACAAGTCATCTGTCGACTACCCCCCCGTGAACCAGTCGTCTGTTGACCACCCTCCCACCCCCACGAAGCTAGTCATCTGTCGACCGCCACCCCCGCTGCTACCTGCACCGGGCAGCAAACTCAGGGACTGCCCTGGGCGGCAATAGGTCTAGCTATGCCACTTTCATCAGCAAATTATAAGGCACTACTAGGCCCTATGCACAAACCACCTTATTATGTAAAAATATATTTCTGAAATGAACAGAATGGTGTACATCATTTTAACAATGATTACAATAATACTGCAATTTGATCCATCTGTAAGTGAGTCGTCATTATACCTTTCACAACAATGTATGTCAGAATGTTCACAGAGATTTTGGAAATAAATATCTGCACTTTCTAAATGTCTGTTTTTTTTATAGAAATTGTGTATAGCACTGCGTGGCAGCCTTTAATGTCAGCATGTACACACGCTCACAGGAGAATAATGTATTGTATGAAGAAACTTTAGTTTTTCTCACATATTTTTAGTAATATGCTTTGAATTTGAAACGTATGACTGGAACTTGCACTAGTTGCACACGGCCTCTACCTTACTTTAATGAAGTACTGCTTGCTCTTAAAACTTCACTGGCAGCTAAAGTGCGCACCATAAAACGTTTACCATTCTGCACGAGACTGGTCTCCAGTGCTGCTCTGTTTCTATTTTCTGTGCAGTAGCTTGTATGATGTCATCAGTGATGTCATCAATGATGTAACTTGAGATTTCATCAGCGATGTCATCAATCTCATCAGTGATGTAATACGTGAGGTCATAAGCAGTGAATGCTGAGGTTGCAAGGTATAGTTAGCTCAGTAAAGTATAACTTGTGACTCTCAGTGTTCTTTTTTATTTTTAAACGTTACTTTTTATATTATTACAAGACCTAACTATAACATCACCTTAACCTTTGTGTTTTTTCAGTGGTAAGTCTCATATATGTATAGACATACATACACCAGGCAAGGTAAAGAGAGTCACTTAGGGACACAAAGAGGCACAGCCGAAGATCAAGATTCTCCAGGTGACATCAGCAAACAGTAAATTTACAGAGCGCGAGAAGCGTGGCATGCTGCCGCTACCAGCGATGCCGCATCTAAACCGGTGACGTCAGACCTCTTTCTACCCATCTAGAGTCTCCGCCTCCTAGTTCCGCTCGTTAAGGCTGAGGAGCAGGAGGGTCAGCGGGTTGGAGACCACTTGTTGAGAAGGGTGTATGGTCAAAACGCAATGATTGGATCAAGCGCTTCGATGTGACCGATACCGCATCGCACACAAGGAGGCCACGTAGGGATGTGAGCGGCATCAGAGAGACAGCACATTGCTACACCTGCGATAGGCGGAAAATCTCCTCGTAAAAACATTAACTCCAAAAAGAGCGTAGAAAAAATAAAAACCACACAAAATGATCTGCCTTAAAAAAAACTTTCTCTGTTTAATATTCTCGAACCAGGCCCAGCTCGCTTTCCATCTCCTGTAGGGTTTGGTTAAATGACTCTTTTAACTCAATTCTTGTCCCTTGGGTTTAGATGCATGCCGGTATTTTTGTACTTAGGTATTTTGGTATTGTCTTTATTTATTCATCTACATTTTTGAGTCTTTCTATTTGTAGTGTATATTTTTGCAGCATATATTTTCAGATGCTATTTCTGTACCATTCATTGGCCTCTGGCCACGTCCACTCTACCCTCTTCTTTCACCATCCCAGATTTCACTCAGCCACGTGGCTCACTGGAGACCACACAGTTTTTTTAGAAGCATTGCTTGCAAGACGCCTAATTCACAAAGGAGTGGGTTAAAACTAGAATTATGTTGTCAAAACACCCTTGCTTTGCATTTGAAGAATAATGCAGCATTGTATTGTTTGTTTTCATTCGGTTCAATAGAGGCCTGCCCTTATTAAGCCCCTGAGCTGCATGCACAAACAAAATCTACTTCCCTGGACTTCTTTCAAACTTTGTTTTCTGTTGCTCTTTGCACTTTGAACAAAACGTAGCGTAGTTTAAATTTTACCTCATCCCCGGGACATTTAATTTTCTCTTTGCTCTTTCACGCATTTCAATTGATCATTTTCTGTATCTTACATTTTCTCATAGCCATATTTTGCTCGGAGTATTTTTAACATCTAATTTTCGTTTTACTATAGCCCTGGTTCAGTTTTTGAATTTAGGCAGGTGGAATGGTGATGCTTGTTGAAATGCCAGGGTGTGCCAGTAAGGTTTGGAAGTGCCAGGTGTGGTGCGGAGCCAGTAAAGTCTCAACGCTATATTTGTCTTCTGTATACACCATGGGCACAGATTCACTCAAAATACAGCATGGGACATACATGCACAAATACATGTCCAGGGGCAGACAGAGCAAGACGGCTACCGGATCCCATGCACTCATAAACATATCTGTAGAGTTGTTTATTTTTCTTCAGCTGCAAAATTGTACTTTTAAATCTATGAGGGCAGCGATGCCCCCTTACCCTTCAACATAATGACGAGAAGTTTTTACCTTGGCACAAAGACTGGACACATTACATTCTAAGAAGAGACTTAAACAATACAAGAACTCAGAAAGCTGGCATCCTAGAAAAGCTTGGGTTGGTGAAGGGCAGCGGTGGGTGAACCTGAAGAAGGTCACTGCGATGAGGTGCCCACCTCGTCTGCTGCCATGGAGCCAGCCTTCTCTTATCGAGCCCTGAGTGGCTGCTCCTGCAGTGCATCACCCAGACTGGCATGTAATGTTGGCATGATTCCTTCAGCGCTTTGGAGCCCACCACTGGGCCTTGCGTAACCAATTGCATCATGCCACCCATCAGAGGCCACAGTCCATACCAGGAAAGGTGGAAGCAGGAGCCTGGAAGTGCCAGAGGAAGAGAAGAGCTTGGAATAGCTGGCATACCTCTGCCAGTCTGCGACACACCCCCAGCCCTCAGCTATTGCTCAAGAAGCTCTCTTTATTCGACAACACATTTCATTCTTGACGTTGTTTCGTCTGGACGGTGCTCTTGCCAGGTACAAACGTGGGCAGGCAGAGCTAGAGGCATGGCAGGGCTTGTAATACAGAGATATTGGAGAGGCTTGCTGAGTTTCTCTGCGCCTTCTCCAGTGCCAGGTATCTGCAGCCAACCTGCTGGTGCCAACACATTAGCTGGGGATAAGAAAGTGCATTCGGGCGCTGATGCTGCATGCAAAGCTGTAAACTGATGCAAACATTACAATTTGGCATTAGTGGAGATCTGTCTATCTATCTATCTGTCCGTCTATCTATCTATCTGTCCGTCTATCTATCTATCTATCTATCTATCTATCTATCTATCTGTCTGTCTGTCTGTCTGTATATATATATATATATTTATTTTGTGCCTTTAACAAAATGATTTATTTGTAATATTTAAACAATTCATGTAATGGATTAATGAAATTCAGCATTACCAGTTGCATTTACGCATAGTTACCATGGCGAAGCATAGTCTGTCTTTAGTGGTGATGACTGTTGTGACCCATGTGACCGGCAGTACCTAATGGTTTTAAAAACATTGAATGTGCAACGAACTCTTGATGTGTGATCAAGGCAAGTGATGCCGAAACGCGTTACAGCGGTGAATAAACCCAAGCGCTAATATCCAAAGGAGTGGTGTGGTGTCTTTTCCCGGCGTGGATGTCTGATTCGAATGAGGATTTGGAACTGGTAGCTGATATATATATATATATGTATATTCACTGAAAAAACCACAGGTTTCAGGGACGTTATAGTTAGTTGGACATTTCACTCGTACAAAACCAGAGAAATTCGGCCGTTATAGGTAGTTCAGCTAACTATAACTCGCGCCCCCGCAATGCACTCCTGATGACGTCACATATTACATCATTCATGACATGGTCAGTGACATCACTGATGACATCACTGATGACATCTCAAATGACATCACTGATGACATCACTGATGACATCATCCAGTGACTGTGTGTTTCAATAAAGTTTAAACATGTTTTATATATATGCCAAGGTGTATTGAAGAATGAGTGGGTATATAAGTGTCTGGATGGATGATTTAGTAGGTGCGTGACTGACTGTATAAGTGAGTGATTAAATGTGTCTTACTGAATGCATGGGTTAGTGACTGATACAGACATTCACACAGTTTAGTTTGTCAGTTGGTGTGAAGCGGTTGCATGGGTTGGTGAGTAGCTAAATGAGGATCTATATTGGTTATTGATTGGTTGTCTGAGTATCTGTATGGGTGCCTGAGTGTCTGTGTGGGTGGGTGGGGGGTGTGACTCTGTGCATACATGTGTGAGTGGATTATTCACTGGGTGTATGGGTTAAAGAGTGCATCTGTGAAGGGCTGTATGGGTGGGTGAGTGTGTGTATGGGTGTGTTGGTGAGTGAATGGATGCCTCAGTGGTACATGTGTGATTAACTGCATATGTGAAAGGCAGTATATGTGAGTGTTGGAGTGTATAAATGACTATATGTGAGAGTGAGTGATTGTGAGAGTGGCTGTATGGATCAGTGTGTGCTTGTATTAGTTATTGTATAAGAGAGTAAGTATGTGTTAGTATATGTTTGAATAAGTGAGGTGGTGTGTGTAAAACTGTATAGGTGAGTAAATGGGAGTGTGATTGATTCTTTGCATGACTGACTAGGTGTGTGAGTAACTCTATGGATGAGTGGCGGTGTGTGAGTGTCTGTATAGATATGTGAGTGCATATGATAATGCCGTATTGATGGTTGACTGCATGTATGAGTGACTGTATGGGTGAATGAGTGGATGTGTGTGTAGACCTAGGAATTAGTGAGTGGGTATGTACTAACTGGTATTGGTGTGTCTATGGTTTTGAAAATGGTAGTCTGTATTTTAGAGTGGGTGTATCAAAGGTTATATTAGGGTATGAGGAGGTGCATCAGATTATTACGTGGATGATGTCATCAGTGATGTCATTTGAGATGTCATCAGTGATGTCATCAGTGATGTCACTGACCATGTCATGAATGATGTAATATGTGACGTCATCAGCAGTGCATTGCGGGGGCGTGAGTTATAGTTAGCTGAGCTAACTATAACGGCCGAATTTCTCTGGTTTTGTACGAGTGAAATGTCCAACTAACTATAACGTCCCTGAAACCTGTGTATTTTTTCAGTGAATTTCTAAGGTTTTTTAAATGCTAATTTCTAACTATAACGTCCCTGAAACCTATGGTTTTTTCAGTGAATTTCAAAGCTTTTTTAAATGCTAATTTCTAACTATAACGTCCCTGAAACCTATGGTTTTTTCAGTGAATTTCAAAGGTTTTTTAAATGCTAATTTCTAACTATGCCTACAAAGGAAGGACATGTGAAGAAAGAGGAAGAAAAGCGCAGAAAGAAGCAAGACTAATGCAGAAAGAGGCAACAGAAGTCCAGAAAGACGAAGAAAAGTGCAGGAAGAAGCAAGAGATGTGCAGAAAGAACCAACAGAGGAGCAGAAAGTCCTCCTGTGCCCCCAACTTTTTGCTGACGGGTACTGGTGGTAACTGACTCTGACTAACCAGGCCTAGAGCCAGTGCTATGCTAAAAGACACTTAGAATACAGTGAAAACACCTACATACCCTAGGGAACACTATGCGTTGGGGTACCCCTGTGATTAGCATGACCTCCTCTGTATTTGCCATGAGTTAGTGCCTGGGTCATTGCATGAGTACATGGGTAGTGACTGGATGATTAGAGTACTGCAAGGAGAGTGCATGGGGAATATATAAGTGCTTGTGTTTTGGCGCAGTGATTAGATAAGTACATGGTGCTGGCTGGGTGATTGGAGGAGTGCATGGGTAGTGACAAGGAGATGGCTGGACTGCATCAGTAGTGCTCAGGGGATTGTAGCAGTGCATGTGTTAGTGCCTGGGTCATTGCATGAGTACATGGGTAGTGACTGGATGATTAGAGCACTGCAAGGAGAGTGCATGGTGAATTTATAAGTGCTTGTGTTTTGGCGCAGTGATTAGATAAGGACATGGAACTGGCTGGGTGATTGGAGGAGTGCATGGGTAGAGACAAGGAGATGGCTGGACTGCATCAGTAGTGCTCAGGGGATTGTAGCAGTGCATGTGTTAGTGCCTGGGTCATTGCATGAGTTCATGGAAGTGACTGGATGATTAGAGTACTGCAAGGAGAGTGCATGGTGAATTTATAAGTGCTTGTGTTTTGGCGCAGTGATTAGATAAGGACATGGAACTGGCTGGGTGATTGGAGGAGTACATGGGTAGTGACAAGGAGATGGCTGGACTGCATCAGTAGTGCTCAGGGGATTGTAGCAGTGCATGTGTTAGTGCCTGGGTCATTGCATAAGTACATGGGTACTGACTGGATGATTAGAGTACTGCAAGGAGAGTTCATGGTGAACTTATAAGTGCTTGTGTTTTGGCGCAGTGATTAGATAAGGACATGGAACTGGCTGGGTGATTGGAGGAGTGCATGGGTAGTGACAAGGAGATGGCTGGACTGCATCAGTAGTGCTCAGGGGATTGTAGCAGTGCATGTGTTAGTGCCTGGGTCATTGCATAAGTACATGGGTACTGACTGGATGATTAGAGTACTGCAAGGAGAGTGCATGGTGAATTTATAAGTGCTTGGGTATTGGCGGAGTGATTGTATAAGTACATGGTGCTCGCTGGGTGATTGGAGGAGTGCATGGGTAGTGACAAGGAGATGGCTGGACTGCATCAGTAGTGCTCGGGATTGTAGCAGTGCATGTGTTAGTGCCTGGGTCATTGCATGAGTACATGGGTAGTGACTGGATGATTAGAGTACTGCAAGGAGAGTGCATGGTGAATTTATAAGTGCTTGGGTTTTGGCGGAGTGCTTGGATAAGTACATGGAACTTGCTGGGTGATTGGAGGAGTGCATAGGTAGTGACAAGGAGATGGCTGGACTGCATCAGTAGTGCTCAGGGGATTGTAGCAGTGCATGTGTTAGTGCCTGGGTCATTGCATGAGTACATGGGTAGTGACTGGATGATTAGAGTCCTGCAAGGAGAGTGCATGGTGAATTTATAACTGCTTGGGTTTTGGCGGACTGATTGGATAAGTACATGGTGCTGGCTGGGTGATTGGAGGAGTGCATGGGTAGTGACAAGGAGATGGCTGGACTGCATCAGTAGTGCTCAGGGGATTGTAGCAGTGCATGTGTTAGTGCCTGGGTCATTGCATGAGTACATGGGTAGTGACTGGATGATTAGATTCCTGCAAGGAGAGTGCATGGTGAATTTATAAGTGCTTGGGTTTTGGCGGAGTGCTTTGATAAGTACATGGAACTGGCTGAGTGATTGGAGGAGTGCATGGGTAGTGACAAGGAGATGGCTGGACTGCATCAGTAGTGCTCAGGGGATTGTAGCAGTGCATGTGTTAGTGCCTTGGTCATTGCATGAGTACATGGGTACTGACTGGATGATTAGAGTACTGCAAGGAGAGTGCATGGTGAATTTATAAGTACTTGTGTTTTGGCGCAGTGATTAGACAAGGACATTGAACTTGCTGGGTGATTGGAGGAGTGCAAGGGTAGTGACAAGGAGATGGCTGGACTGCATCAGTAGTGCTCAGGGAATTGTAGCAGTGCATGTGTTAGTGCCTGGGTTATTGCATAAGTACATGGGCACTGACTGGATGATTAGAGTACTGCAGGGAGAGGGCATGGTGAATTTATAAGTGCTTGGGTTTTGGCGGAGTGATTGGATAAGTACATGGTGCTCTCTGGGTGATTAGAGGAGTGCATGGGTAGTGACAGGGCGATGGCTGGACTGCATCAGTAGTGCTCAGGGGATTGTAGCAGTGCATGTGTTAGTGCCTGGGTCATTGCATAAGTACATGGGTACTGACTGGATGATTAGAGTACTGCAAGGAGAGTGCATGGTGAATTGATAAGTGCTTGGGTTTTGGCGGAGTGATTAGACAAGGACATTGAACTTGCTGGGTGATTGGAGGAGTGCAAGGGTAGTGACAAGGAGATGGCTGGACTGCATCAGTAGTGCTCAGGGGATTATAGCAGTGCATGTGTTAGTGCCTTGGTCATTGCATGAGTACATGGGTACTGACTGGATGATTAGAGTACTGCAAGGAGAGTGCATGGTGAATTTATAAGTACTTGTGTTTTGGCGCAGTGATTAGACAAGGACATTGAACTTGCTGGGTGATTGGAGGAGTGCAAGGGTAGTGACAAGGAGATGGCTGGACTGCATCAGTAGTGCTCAGGGGATTGTAGCAGTGCATGTGTTAGTGCCTGGGTTATTGCATAAGTACATGGGCACTGACTGGATGATTAGAGTACTGCAGGGAGAGTGCATGGTGAATTTATAAGTGCTTGGGTTTTGGCGGAGTGATTGGATAAGTACATGGTGCTCTCTGGGTGATTAGAGGAGTGCATGGGTAGTGACAGGGCGATGGCTGGACTGCATCAGTAGTGCTCAGGGGATTGTAGCAGTGCATGTGTTAGTGCCTGGGTCATTGCATAAGTACATGGGTACTGACTGGATGATTAGAGTACTGCAAGGAGAGTGCATGGTGAATTGATAAGTGCTTGGGTTTTGGCGGAGTGATTGGATAAGTACATGGTGCTCGCTGGGTGATTGGAGGAGTGCATGGGTAGTGAGAAGGAGATGGCTGGACTGCATCAGTAGTGCTCAGGGGATTGTAGCAGTGCATGTGTTAGTGCCTGGGTCATTGCATGAGTACATGGGTAGTGACTGGATGATTAGAGTACTGCAAGGAGAGTGCATGGTGAATTTATGAGTGCTTGGGTTTTGGCGCAGTGATTAGATAAGGACATGGAACTGGCTGGGTGATTGGAGGAGTGCATGGGTAGTGACAAGGAGATGGCTGGACTGCATCAGTATTGCTCAGGGGATTGTAGCAGTGCATGTGTTAGTGCCTGGGTCATTGCATAAGTACATGGGTACTGACTGGATGATTAGAGTACTGCAAGGAGAGTGCATGGTGAATTTATAAGTGCTTGGGTATTGGCGGAGTGATTGTATAAGTACATGGTGCTCGCTGGGTGATTGGAGGAGTGCATGGGTAGTGACAAGGAGATGGCTGGACTGCATCAGTAGTGCTCGGGATTGTAGCAGTGCATGTGTTAGTGCCTGGGTGATTGCATGAGTACATGGGTAGTGACTGGATGATTAGAGTACTGCAAGGAGAGTGCATGGTGAATTTATAAGTGCTTGGGTTTTGGCGGAGTGCTTGGATAAGTACATGGAACTTGCTGGGTGATTGGAGGAGTGCATAGGTAGTGACAAGGAGATGGCTGGACTGCATCAGTAGTGCTCAGGGGATTGTAGCAGTGCATGTGTTGGTGCCTGGGTCATTGCATGAGTACATGGGTA
Source organism: Calotriton arnoldi (assembly GCA_963921515.1). Taxonomy (NCBI): domain Eukaryota; kingdom Metazoa; phylum Chordata; class Amphibia; order Caudata; family Salamandridae; genus Calotriton; species Calotriton arnoldi. The sequence continues at coordinate 1,665,349 of CAWUFW010003465.1, read as the reverse complement.
GTGACTGGATGATTAGAGTCCTGCAAGGAGAGTGCATGGTGAATTTATAACTGCTTGGGTTTTGGCGGACTGATTGGATAAGTACATGGTGCTGGCTGGGTGATTGGAGGAGTGCATGGGTAGTGACAAGGAGATGGCTGGACTGCATCAGTAGTGCTCAGGGGATTGTAGCAGTGCATGTGTTAGTGCCTGGGTCATTGCATGAGTACATGGGTAGTGACTGGATGATTAGATTCCTGCAAGGAGAGTGCATGGTGAATTTATAAGTGCTTGGGTTTTGGCGGAGTGCTTTGATAAGTACATGGAACTGGCTGAGTGATTGGAGGAGTGCATGGGTAGTGACAAGGAGATGGCTGGACTGCATCAGTAGTGCTCAGGGAATTGTAGCAGTGCATGTGTTAGTGCCTGGGTCATTGCATGAGTACATGGGTACTGACTGGATGATTAGAGTACTGCAAGGAGAGAGCATGGTGAATTTATAAGTGCTTGTGTTTTGGCGCAGTGATTATATAAGGACATGGTGCTGGCTGGGTGATTGGAGGAGTGCATGGGTAGTGACGAGGTGATGGCTGGACTGCATCAGTAGTGCTCAGGGGATTGTAGCAGTGCATGTGTTAGTGCCTTGGTCATTGCATGAGTACATGGGTACTGACTGGATGATTAAAGTACTGCAAGGAGAGTGCATGGTGAATTTATAAGTACTTGTGTTTTGGCGCAGTGATTAGACAAGGACATTGAACTTGCTGGGTGATTGGAGGAGTGCAAGGGTAGTGACAAGGAGATGGCTGGACTGCATCAGTAGTGCTCAGGGGATTGTTGCAGTGCATGTGTTAGTGCCTGGGTCATTGCATGAGTACATGGTTAGTGACTGGATAATTACAGTACTGCAAGGAGAGTGCATGGTGAATTTATAAGTGCTTGGGTTTTAGCGGAGTGCTTAGATAAGTACATGGTGCTGACTGGGTGATTGGAGGAGTGCATGGGTAGTGACAAGGAGATGGCTGGACTGCATCAGTAGTGCTCAGGGAATTTTAGCAGTGCATGTGTTAGTGCCTGGGTCATTGCATGAGTACATGGTTAGTGACTGGATAATTAGAGTACTGCAAGGAGAGTGCATGGTGAATTTATAAGTGCTTGTGTTTTGGCGCAGTGCATGTGTTAGTGCCTGGGTCATTGCATGAGTACATGGGTACTTACTGGATGATTAGAGTACTGCAAGGAGAGTGCATGGTGAATTTATAAGTACTTGTGTTTTGGCGCAGTGATTAGACAAGGACATTGAACTTGCTGGGTGATTGGAGGAGTGCATGGGTAGTGACAATGAGATGGCTGGACTGCATCAGTAGTGCTCAGGGGATTGTAGCAGTGCATGTGTTAGTGCCTGGGTTATTGCATAAGTACATGGGTACTGACTGGATGATTAGAGTACTGCAGGGAGAGTGCATGGTGAATTTATAAGTGCTTGGGTTTTGGCGGAGTGCTTGGATAAGTACATGGAACTGGCTGAGTGATTGGAGGAGTGCATGGGTAGTGACAAGGAGATGGCTGGACTGCATCAGTAGTGCTCAGGGGATTGTAGCAGTGCATGTGTTAGTGCCTGGGTCATTGCATGAGTACATGGGTACTGACTGGATGATTAGAGTACTGCAAGGAGAGTGCATGGTGAATTTATAAGTACTTGTGTTTTGGCGCAGTGATTAGACAAGGACATTGAACTTGCTGGGTGATTGGAGGAGTGCAAGGGTAGTGACAAGGAGATGGCTGGACTGCATCAGTAGTGCTCAGGGGATTGTAGCAGTGCATGTGTTAGTGCCTGGGTTATTGCATAAGTACATGGGCACTGACTGGATGATTAGAGTACTGCAGGGAGAGTGCATGGTGAATTTATAAGTGCTTGGGTTTTGGCGGAGTGATTGGATAAGTACATGGTGCTCTCTGGGTGATTGGAGGAGTGCATGGGTAGTGACAGGGCGATGGCTGGACTGCATCAGTAGTGCTCAGGGGATTGTAGCAGTGCATGTGTTAGTGCCTGGGTCATTGCATAAGTACATGGGTACTGACTGGATGATTAGAGTACTGCAAGGAGAGTGCATGGTGAATTGATAAGTGCTTGGGTTTTGGCGGAGTGATTGGATAAGTACATGGTGCTCGCTGGGTGATTGGAGGAGTGCATGGGTAGTGAGAAGGAGATGGCTGGACTGCATCAGTAGTGCTCAGGGGATTGTCGCAGTGCATGTGTTAGTGCCTGGGTCATTGCATGAGTACATGGGTAGTGACTGGATGATTAGAGTACTGCAAGGAGAGTGCATGGTGAATTTATAAGTGCTTGGGTTTTAGCGGAGTGCTTAGATAAGTACATGGAACTGGCTGGGTGATTGGAGGAGTGCATGGGTAGTGACAAGGAGATGGCTGGACTGCATCAGTAGTGCTCAGGGAATTTTAGCAGTGCATGTGTTAGTGCCTGGGTCATTGCATGAGTACATGGGTACTGACTGGATTATTAGAGTACTGCAAGGAGAGAGCATGATGAATTTATAAGCGCTTGTGTTTTGGCGCAGTGATTAGATAAGGACATGGTGCTGACTGGGTGATTGGAGGAGTGCATGGGTAGTGACAGGGCGATGGCTGGACTGCATCAGTAGTGCTCAGGGGATTGTAGCAGTGCATGTGTTAGTGCCTGGGTCATTGCATGAGTACATGGGTAGTGACTGGATGATTAGAGTACTGCAAGGAGAGTGCATGGTGAATTTATAAGTGCTTGGGTTTTGGCGGAGTGCTTGGATAAGTACATGGAACTGGCTGGGTGATTGGAGGAGTGCATGGGTAGTGACAATGAGATGGCTGGACTGCATCAGTAGTGCTCAGGGGATTGTAGCAGTGCATGTGTTAGTGCCTGGGTTATTGCATAAGTACATGGGTACTGACTGGATGATTAGAGTACTGCAGGGAGAGTGCATGGTGAATTTATAAGTGCTTGGGTTTTGGCGGAGTGATTGGATAAGTACATGGTGCTCGCTGGGTGATTGGAGGAGTGCATGGGTAGTGACAGGGCGATGGCTGGACTGCATCAGTAGTGCTCAGGGGATTGTAGCAGTGCATGTGTTAGTGCCTGGGTCATTGCATGAGTACATGGGTAGTGACTGGATGATTAGAGTACTGCAAGGAGAGTGCATGGTGAATTTATAAGTGCTTGGGTTTTGGCGGAGTGCTTGGATAAGTACATGGAACTGGCTGGGTGATTGTAGCAGTGCATGGGTAGTGACAAGGAGATGGCTGGACTGCATCAGTAGTGCTCAGGGGATTGTAGCAGTGCATGTGTTAGTGCCTGGGTCATTGCATGAGTACATGGGTAGTGACTGGATGATTAGAGTACTGCAAGGAGAGTGCATGGTGAATTTATAAGTGCTTGTGTGTTGGCGCAGTGATTAGATAAGGACATGGTGCTGACTGGGTAATTGGAGGAGTGCATGGGTAGTGACAAGGAGATGGCTGGACTGCATCAGTAGTGCTCAGGGGATTGTTGCAGTGCATGTGTTAGTGCCTGGGTCATTGCATGAGTACATGGTTAGTGACTGGATAATTACAGTACTGTAAGGAGAGTGCATGGTGAATTTATAAGTGCTTGTGTTTTGGCGCAGTGATTAGATAAGGACATGGAACTGGCTGGGTGATTGGAGGAGTGCATGGGTAGTGACAAGGAGATGGCTGGACTGCATCAGTAGTGCTCAGGGAATTGTAGCAGTGCATGTGTTAGTGCCTGGGTCATTGCATGAGTACATGGGTACTGACTGGATGATTAGAGTACTGCAAGGAGAGTGCATGGTGAATTTATAAGTGCTTGTGTTTTGGCGCAGTGATTAGATAAGGACATGGTGCTGACTGGGTGATTGGAGGAGTGCATGGGTAGTGACAAGGAGATGGCTGGACTGCATCAGTAGTGCTCAGGGGATTGTAGCAGTGCATGTGTTAGTGCCTGGGTCATTGCATGAGTACATGGGTACTGACTGGATGATTAGAGTACTGCAAGGAGAGTGCATGGTGAATTTATAAGTACTTCTGTTTTGGTGCAGTGATTAGACAAGGACATTGAACTTGCTGGGTGATTGGAGGAGTGCATGGGTAGTGACAAGGAGATGGCTGGACTGCATCAGTAGTGCTCAGGGGATTGTAGCAGTGCATGTGTTAGTGCCTGGGTTATTACATAAGTACATGGGTACTGCCTGGATGATTAGAGTACTGCAGGGAGAGTGCATGGTGAATTTATAAGTGCTTGGGTTTTGGCGGAGTGATTGGATAAGTACATGGTGCTCGCTGGGTGATTGGAGGAGTGCATGGGTAGTGACAGGGCGATGGCTGGACTGCCTCAGTAGTGCTCAAGGGATTGTAGCAGTGCATGTGTTAGTGCCTGGGTCATTGCATAAGTACATGGGTACTGACTGGATGATTAGAGTACTGCAAGGAGAGTGCATGGTGAATTTATAAGTGCTTGGGTTTTGGCAGAGTGATTGGATAAGTACATGGTGCTCGCTGGGTGATTGGAGGAGTGCATGGGTAGTGACAAGGAGATGGCTGGACTGCATCAGTAGTGCTCAGGGATTGTAGCAGTGCATGTGTTAGTGCCTGGGTCATTGCATGAGTACATGGGTAGTGACTGGATGATTAGAGTATTGCAGGGAGAGTGCATGGTGAATTTATAAGTGCATGGGTTTTGGCGGAGTGTTTGGATAAGTACATGGTGCTCGCTGGGTGATTGGAGGAGTGCATGGGTAGTGACAAGGAGATGGCTGGACTGCATCAGTAGTGCTCGGGATTGTAGCAGTGCATGTGTTAGTGCCTGGGTCATTGCATGAGTACATGGGTAGTGACTGGATGATTAGATTCCTGCAAGGAGAGTGCATGGTGAATTTATAAGTGCTTGGGTTTTGGCATACTGATTGGATAAGTACATGGTGCTGGCTGGGTGATTGGAGGAGTGCATGGGTAGTGACAAGGAGATGGCTGGACTGCATCAGTAGTGCTCAGGGGATTGTAGCAGTGCATGTGTTAGTGCCTGGGTCATTGCATGAGTACATGGGTAGTGACTGGATGATTACAGTACTGCAAGGAGAGTGCATGGTGAATTTATAAGTGCGTGTGTTTTGGCGCAGTGATTAGACAAGGACATGGAACTGGCTGGGTGATTGGAGGAGTGCATGGGTAGTGACAAGGAGATGGCTGGACTGCATCAGTAGTGCTCAGGGGATTGTTGCAGTGCATGTGTTAGTGTCTGGGTCATTGCATAAGTACATGGGTACTGACTGGATGATTAGTGTACTGCAGGGAGAGTGCATGGTGAATTTATAAGTGCTTGGGTTTTGGCGGAGTGATTGGATAAGTACATGGTGCTCGCTGGGTGATTGGAGGAGTGCATGGATAGTGACAGGGCGATGGCTGGACTGCATCAGTAGTGCTCAGGTGATTGTACCAGTGCATGTGTTAGTGCCTGGGTCATTGCATAAGTACATGGGTACTGACTGGATGATTAGAGTACTGCAAGGAGAGTGCATGGTGAATTTATCAGTGCTTGGGTTTTGGCGGAGTGATTGGTTAAGTACATGGTGCTCGCTGGGTGATTGGAGGAGTGCATGGGTAGTGACAAGGTGATGGCTGGACTGCATCAGTAGTGCTCAGGGGATTGTAGCTGTGCATGTGTTAGTGCCTGGGTCATTGCATGAGTACATGGGTACTGACTGGATGATTAGAGTACTGCAAGGAGAGAGCATGGTGAATTTATAAGTGCTTGTGTTTTGGCGCAGTGATTAGATAAGGACATGGTGCTGACTGGGTGATTGGAGGAGTGCATGGGTAGTGACAAGGAGATGGCTGGACTGCATCAGTAGTGCTCAGGGGATTGTAGCAGTGCATGTGTTAGTGCCTGGGTCATTGCATGAGTACATGGGTACTGACTGGATGATTAGAGTACTGCAAGGAGAGTGCATGGTGAATTTATAAGTACTTGTGTTTTGGCGCAGTGATTAGACAAGGACATTGAACTTGCTGGGTGATTGGAGGAGTGCATGGGTAGTGACAAGGAGATGGCTGGACTGCATCAGTAGTGCTCAGGGGATTGTAGCAGTGCATGTGTTAGTGCCTGGGTTATTGCATAAGTACATGGGTACTGACTGGATGATTAGAGTACTGCAGGGAGAGTGCATGGTGAATTTATAAGTGCTTGGGTTTTGGCGGAGTGATTGGATAAGTACATGGTGCTCGCTGGGTGATTGGAGGAGTGCATGGGTAGTGACAGGGCGATGGCTGGACTGCATCAGTAGTGCTCAGGGGATTGTAGCAGTGCATGTGTTAGTGCCTGGGTCATTGCATAAGTACATGGGTACTGACTGGATGATTAGAGTACTGCAAGGAGAGTGCATGGTGAATTTATAAGTGCTTGGGTTTTGGCGGAGTGATTGGATAAGTACATGGTGCTTGCTGGGTGATTGGAGGAGTGCATGCGTAGTGAGAAGGAGATGGCTGGACTGCATCAGTAGTGCTCAGGGGATTGTAGCAGTGCATGTGTTAGTGCCTGGGTCATTGCATGAGTACATGGGTAGTGACTGGATGATTAGAGTACTGCAAGGAGAGTGCATGGTGAATTTATAAGTGCTTGGGTTTTGGCGGAGTGCTTGGATAAGTACATGGAACTGGCTGGGTGATTGGAGGAGTGCATGGGTAGTGACAAGGAGATGGCTGGACTGCATCAGTAGTGCTCAGGGGATTGTAGCAGTGCATGTGTTAGTGCCTGGGTCATTGCATGAGTACATGGGTAGTGACTGGATGATTAGATTCCTGCAAGGAGAGTGCATGGTGAATTTATAAGTGCTTGGGTTTTGGCATACTGATTGGATAAGTACATGGTGCTGGCTGGGTGATTGGAGGAGTGCATGGGTAGTGACAAGGAGATGGCTGGACTGCATCAGTAGTGCTCAGGGGATTGTAGCAGTGCATGTGTTAGTGCCTGGGTCATTGCATGAGTACATGGGTAGTGACTGGATGATTACAGTACTGCAAGGAGAGTGCATGGTGAATTTATAAGTGCGTGTGTTTTGGCGCAGTGATTAGATAAGGACATGGAACTGGCTGGGTGATTGGAGGAGTGCATGGGTAGTGACAAGGAGATGGCTGGACTGCATCAGTAGTGCTCAGGGGATTGTTGCAGTGCATGTGTTAGTGTCTGGGTCATTGCATAAGTACATGGGTACTGACTGGATGATTAGTGTACTGCAGGGAGAGTGCATGGTGAATTTATAAGTGCTTGGGTTTTGGCGGAGTGATTGGATAAGTACATGGTGCTCGCTGGGTGATTGGAGGAGTGCATGGATAGTGACAGGGCGATGGCTGGACTGCATCAGTAGTGCTCAGGTGATTGTACCAGTGCATGTGTTAGTGCCTGGGTCATTGCATAAGTACATGGGTACTGACTGGATGATTAGAGTACTGCAAGGAGAGTGCATGGTGAATTTATCAGTGCTTGGGTTTTGGCGGAGTGATTGGATAAGTACATGGTGCTCGCTGGGTGATTGGAGGAGTGCATGGGTAGTGACAAGGTGATGGCTGGACTGCATCAGTAGTGCTCAGGGGATTGTAGCTGTGCATGTGTTAGTGCCTGGGTCATTGCATGAGTACATGGGTACTGACTGGATGATTAGAGTACTGCAAGGAGAGAGCATGGTGAATTTATAAGTGCTTGTGTTTTGGCGCAGTGATTAGATAAGGACATGGTGCTGACTGGGTGATTGGAGGAGTGCATGGGTAGTGACAAGGAGATGGCTGGACTGCATCAGTAGTGCTCAGGGGATTGTAGCAGTGCATGTGTTAGTGCCTGGGTCATTGCATGAGTACATGGGTACTGACTGGATGATTAGAGTACTGCAAGGAGAGTGCATGGTGAATTTATAAGTACTTGTGTTTTGGCGCAGTGATTAGACAAGGACATTGATCTTGCTGGGTGATTGGAGGAGTGCATGGGTAGTGACAAGGAGATGGCTGGACTGCATCAGTAGTGCTCAGGGGATTGTAGCAGTGCATGTGTTAGTGCCTGGGTTATTGCATAAGTACATGGGTACTGACTGGATGATTAGAGTACTGCAGGGAGAGTGCATGGTGAATTTATAAGTGCTTGGGTTTTGGCGGAGTGATTGGATAAGTACATGGTGCTCGCTGGGTGATTGGAGGAGTGCATGGGTAGTGACAGGGCGATGGCTGGACTGCATCAGTAGTGCTCAGGGGATTGTAGCAGTGCATGTGTTAGTGCCTGGGTCATTGCATAAGTACATGGGTACTGACTGGATGATTAGAGTACTGCAAGGAGAGTGCATGGTGAATTTATAAGTGCTTGGGTTTTGGCGGAGTGATTGGATAAGTACATGGTGCTTGCTGGGTGATTGGAGGAGTGCATGCGTAGTGAGAAGGAGAGTATGCTGGACTGCATCAGTAGTGCTCAGGGGATTGTAGCAGTGCATGTGTTAGTGCCTGGGTCATTGCATGAGTACATGGGTAGTGACTGGATGATTAGAGTACTGCAAGGAGAGTGCATGGTGAATTTATAAGTGCTTGGGTTTTGGCGGAGTGCTTGGATAAGTACATGGAACTGGCTGGGTGATTGGAGGAGTGCATGGGTAGTGACAAGGAGATGGCTGGACTGCATCAGTAGTGCTCAGGGGATTGTAGCAGTGCATGTGTTAGTGCCTGGGTCATTGCATGAGTTCATGGGTAGTGACTGAATGATTAGAGTACTGCAAGGAGAGTGCATGGTGACTTTATAAGTGCTTGTGTGTTGGCGCAGTGATTAGATAAGGACATGGTGCTGACTGGGTGATTGGAGGAGTGCATGGGTAGTGACAAGGAGATGGCTGGACTGCATCAGTAGTGCTCAGGGGATTGTTGCAGTGCATGTGTTAGTGCCTGGGTCATTGCATGAGTACATGGGTACTGACTGGATGATTAGAGTACTGCAAGGAGAGCGCATGGTGAATTTATAAGTGCTTGTGTTTTGGCGCAGTGATTAGATAAGGACATGGTGCTGACTGGGTGATTGGAGGAGTGCATGGGTAGTGACAAGGAGATGGCTGGACTGCATCAGTAGTGCTCAGGGGATTGTAGCAGTGCATGTGTTAGTGCCTGGGTCATTGCATGAGTACATGGGTACTGACTGGATGATTAGAGTACTGCAAGGAGAGTGCATGGTGAATTTATAAGTAATTGTGTTTTGGCGCAGTGATTAGACAAGGACATTGAACTTGCTGGGTGATTGGAGGAGTGCATTGGTAGTGACAATGAGATGGCTGGACTGCATCAGTAGTGCTCAGGGGATTGTAGCAGTGCATGTGTTAGTGCCTGGGTCATTGCATGAGTACATGGGTAGTGACTGGATGATTAGATTCCTGCAAGGAGAGTGCATGGTGAATTTATAAGTGCTTGGGTTTTGGCATACTGATTGGATAAGTACATGGTGCTGGCTGGGTGATTGGAGGAGTGCATGGGTAGTGACAAGGAGATGGCTGGACTGCATCAGTAGTGCTCAGGGGATTGTAGCAGTGCATGTGTTAGTGCCTGGGTCATTGCATGAGTACATGGGTAGTGACTGGATGATTACAGTACTGCAAGGAGAGTGCATGGTGAATTTATAAGTGCGTGTGTTTTGGCGTAGTGATTAGATAAGGACATGGAACTGGCTGGGTGATTGGAGGAGTGCATGGGTAGTGACAAGGAGATGGCTGGACTGCATCAGTAGTGCTCAGGGGATTGTTGCAGTGCATGTGTTAGTGTCTGGGTCATTGCATAAGTACATGGGTACTGACTGGATGATTAGTGTACTGCAGGGAGAGTGCATGGTGAATTTATAAGTGCTTGGGTTTTGGCGGAGTGATTGGATAAGTACATGGTGCTCGCTGGGTGATTGGAGGAGTGCATGGATAGTGACAGGGCGATGGCTGGACTGCATCAGTAGTGCTCAGGTGATTGTACCAGTGCATGTGTTAGTGCCTGGGTCATTGCATAAGTACATGGGTACTGACTGGATGATTAGAGTACTGCAAGGAGAGTGCATGGTGAATTTATCAGTGCTTGGGTTTTGGCGGAGTGATTGGATAAGTACATGGTGCTCGCTGGGTGATTGGAGGAGTGCATGGGTAGTGACAAGGTGATGGCTGGACTGCATCAGTAGTGCTCAGGGGATTGTAGCTGTGCATGTGTTAGTACCTGGGTCATTGCATGAGTACATGGGTACTGACTGGATGATTAGAGTACTGCAAGGAGAGAGCATGGTGAATTTATAAGTGCTTGTGTTTTGGCGCAGTGATTAGATAAGGACATGGTGCTGACTGGGTGATTGGAGGAGTGCATGGGTAGTGACAAGGAGATGGCTGGACTGCATCAGTAGTGCTCAGGGGATTGTAGCAGTGCATGTGTTAGTGCCTGGGTCATTGCATGAGTACATGGGTACTGACTGGATGATTAGAGTACTGCAAGGAGAGTGCATGGTGAATTTATAAGTACTTGTGTTTTGGCGCAGTGATTAGACAAGGACATTGAACTTGCTGGGTGATTGGAGGAGTGCATGGGTAGTGACAAGGAGATGGCTGGACTGCATCAGTAGTGCTCAGGGGATTGTAGCAGTGCATGTGTTAGTGCCTGGGTTATTGCATAAGTACATGGGTACTGACTGGATGATTAGAGTACTGCAGGGAGAGTGCATGGTGAATTTATAAGTGCTTGGGTTTTGGCGGAGTGATTGGATAAGTACATGGTGCTCGCTGGGTGATTGGAGGAGTGCATGGGTAGTGACAGGGCGATGGCTGGACTGCATCAGTAGTGCTCAGGGGATTGTAGCAGTGCATGTGTTAGTGCCTGGGTCATTGCATAAGTACATGGGTACTGACTGGATGATTAGAGTACTGCAAGGAGAGTGCATGGTGAATTTATAAGTGCTTGGGTTTTGGCGGAGTGATTGGATAAGTACATGGTGCTTGCTGGGTGATTGGAGGAGTGCATGCGTAGTGAGAAGGAGAGTATGCTGGACTGCATCAGTAGTGCTCAGGGGATTGTAGCAGTGCATGTGTTAGTGCCTGGGTCATTGCATGAGTACATGGGTAGTGACTGGATGATTAGAGTACTGCAAGGAGAGTGCATGGTGAATTTATAAGTGCTTGGGTTTTGGCGGAGTGCTTGGATAAGTACATGGAACTGGCTGGGTGATTGGAGGAGTGCATGGGTAGTGACAAGGAGATGGCTGGACTGCATCAGTAGTGCTCAGGGGATTGTAGCAGTGCATGTGTTAGTGCCTGGGTCATTGCATGAGTTCATGGGTAGTGACTGAATGATTAGAGTACTGCAAGGAGAGTGCATGGTGACTTTATAAGTGCTTGTGTGTTGGCGCAGTGATTAGATAAGGACATGGTGCTGACTGGGTGATTGGAGGAGTGCATGGGTAGTGACAAGGAGATGGCTGGACTGCATCAGTAGTGCTCAGGGGATTGTTGCAGTGCATGTGTTAGTGCCTGGGTCATTGCATGAGTACATGGGTACTGACTGGATGATTAGAGTACTGCAAGGAGAGCGCATGGTGAATTTATAAGTGCTTGTGTTTTGGCGCAGTGATTAGATAAGGACATGGTGCTGACTGGGTGATTGGAGGAGTGCATGGGTAGTGACAAGGAGATGGCTGGACTGCATCAGTAGTGCTCAGGGGATTGTAGCAGTGCATGTGTTAGTGCCTGGGTCATTGCATGAGTACATGGGTACTGACTGGATGATTAGAGTACTGCAAGGAGAGTGCATGGTGAATTTATAAGTAATTGTGTTTTGGCGCAGTGATTAGACAAGGACATTGAACTTGCTGGGTGATTGGAGGAGTGCATTGGTAGTGACAATGAGATGGCTGGACTGCATCAGTAGTGCTCAGGGGATTGTAGCAGTGCATGTGTTAGTGCCTGGGTTATTGCATAAGTACATGGGTACTGACTGGATGATTAGAGTACTGCAGGGAGAGTGCATGGTGAATTTATAAGTGCTTGGGTTTTGGCGGAGTGATTGGATAAGTACATGGTGCTCGCTGGGTGATTGGAGGAGTGCATGGGTAGTGACAGGGCGATGGCTGGACTGCATCAGTAGTGCTCAGCGGATTGTAGCAGTGCATGTGTTAGTGCCTGGGTCATTGCATGAGTACATGGGTAGTGACTGGATGATTAGAGTACTGCAAGGAGAGTGCATGGTGAATTTATAAGTGCTTGGGTTTTGGCGGAGTGATTGGATAAGTACATGGAAGTGGCTGGGCGATTGTAGGAGTGCATGGGTAGTGACAAGGAGATGGCTGGACTGCATCAGTAGTGCTCAGGGGATTTTAGCAGTGCATGTGTTAGTGCCTGGGTCATTGCATGAGTACATGGGTAGTGACTGGATGATTAGAGTACTGCAAGGAGAGAGCATTGTGATTTTCTAAGTGCTTGGGTTCTGGTGCAGTGATTAGATAAGGACATGGTGCTGACTGTGTGATTGGAGGAGTGCATGGGTAGTGACAAGGAGATGGCTGGACTGCATCAGTAGTGCTCAGGGGATTGTTGCAGTGCATGTGTTAGTGCCTGGGTCATTGCATGAGTACATGGTTAGTGACTGGATAATTACAGTACTGCAAGGAGAGTGCATGGTGAATTTATAAGTGCTTGTGTTTTGGCGCAGTGATTAGATAAGGACATGGAACTGGCTGGGTGATTGGAGGAGTGCATGGGTAGTGACAAGGAGATGGCTGGACTGCATCAGTAGTGCTCAGGGAATTGTAGCAGTGCATGTGTTAGTGCCTGGGTCATTGCATGAGTACATGGGTACTGACTGGATGATTAGAGTACTGCAAGGAGAGTGCATGGTGAATTTATAAGTGCTTGTGTTTTGGCGCAGTGATTAGATAAGGACATGGTGCTGACTGGGTGATTGGAGGAGTGCATGGGTAGTGACAAGGAGATGGCTGGACTGCATCAGTAGTGCTCAGGGGATTGTAGCAGTGCATGTGTTAGTGCCTGGGTCATTGCATGAGTACATGGGTACTGACTGGATGATTAGAGTACTGCAAGGAGAGTGCATGGTGAATTTATAAGTACTTCTGTTTTGGTGCAGTGATTAGATAAGGACATTGAACTTGCTGGGTGATTGGAGGAGTGCATGGGTAGTGACAAGGAGATGGCTGGACTGCATCAGTAGTGCTCAGGGGATTGTAGCAGTGCATGTGTTAGTGCCTGGGTTATTACATAAGTACATGGGTACTGCCTGGATGATTAGAGTACTGCAGGGAGAGTGCATGGTGAATTTATAAGTGCTTGGGTTTTGGCGGAGTGATTGGATAAGTACATGGTGCTCGCTGGGTGATTGGAGGAGTGCATGGGTAGTGACAGGGCGATGGCTGGACTGCCTCAGTAGTGCTCAAGGGATTGTAGCAGTGCATGTATTAGTGCCTGGGTCATTGCATAGGTACATGGGTACTGACTGGATGATTAGAGTACTGTAAGGAAAGTGCATGGTGAATTTATAAGTGCTTGGGTTTTGGCAGAGTGATTGGATAAGTACATGGTGCTCGCTGGGTGATTGGAGGAGTGCATGGGTAGTGACAAGGAGATGGCTGGACTGCATCAGTAGTGCTCGGGATTGTAGCAGTGCATGTGTTAGTGCCTGGGTCATTGCATGAGTACATGGGTAGTGACTGGATGATTAGAGTATTGCAGGGAGAGTGCATGGTGAATTTATAAGTGCATGGGTTTTGGCGGAGTGTTTGGATAAGTACATGGTGCTCGCTGGGTGATTGGAGGAGTGCATGGGTAGTGACAAGGAGATGGCTGGACTGCATCAGTAGTGCTCGGGATTGTAGCAGTGCATGTGTTAGTGCCTGGGTCATTGCATGAGTACATGGGTAGTGACTGGATGATTAGATTCCTGCAAGGAGAGTGCATGGTGAATTTATAAGTGCTTGGGTTTTGGCATACTGATTGGATAAGTACATGGTGCTGGCTGGGTGATTGGAGGAGTGCATGGGTAGTGACAAGGAGATGGCTGGACTGCATCAGTAGTGCTCAGGGGATTGTAGCAGTGCATGTGTTAGTGCCTGGGTCATTGCATGAGTACATGGGTAGTGACTGGATGATTACAGTACTGCAAGGAGAGTGCATGGTGAATTTATAAGTGCGTGTGTTTTGGCGCAGTGATTAGATAAGGACATGGAACTGGCTGGGTGATTGGAGGAGTGCATGGGTAGTGACAAGGAGATGGCTGGACTGCATCAGTAGTGCTCAGGGGATTGTTGCAGTGCATGTGTTAGTGTCTGGGTCATTGCATAAGTACATGGGTACTGACTGGATGATTAGTGTACTGCAGGGAGAGTGCATGGTGAATTTATAAGTGCTTGGGTTTTGGCGGAGTGATTGGATAAGTACATGGTGCTCGCTGGGTGATTGGAGGAGTGCATGGATAGTGACAGGGCGATGGCTGGACTGCATCAGTAGTGCTCAGGGGATTGTACCAGTGCATGTGTTAGTGCCTGGGTCATTGCATAAGTACATGGGTACTGACTGGATGATTAGAGTACTGCAAGGAGAGTGCATGGTGAATTTATCAGTGCTTGGGTTTTGGCGGAGTGATTGGATAAGTACATGGTGCTCGCTGGGTGATTGGAGGAGTGCATGGGTAGTGACAAGGTGATGGCTGGACTGCATCAGTAGTGCTCAGGGGATTGTAGCTGTGCATGTGTTAGTGCCTGGGTCATTGCATGAGTACATGGGTACTGACTGGATGATTAGAGTACTGCAAGGAGAGAGCATGGTGAATTTATAAGTGCTTGTGTTTTGGCGCAGTGATTAGATAAGGACATGGTGCTGACTGGGTAATTGGAGGAGTGCATGGGTAGTGACAAGGAGATGGCTGGACTGCATCAGTAGTGCTCAGGGGATTGTAGCAGTGCATGTGTTAGTGCCTGGGTCATTGCATGAGTACATGGGTACTGACTGGATGATTAGAGTACTGCAAGGAGAGTGCATGGTGAATTTATAAGTACTTGTGTTTTGGCGCAGTGATTAGACAAGGACATTGAACTTGCTGGGTGATTGGAGGAGTGCATGGGTAGTGACAAGGAGATGGCTGGACTGCATCAGTAGTGCTCAGGGGATTGTAGCAGTGCATGTGTTAGTGCCTGGGTTATTGCATAAGTACATGGGTACTGACTGGATGATTAGAGTACTGCAGGGAGAGTGCATGGTGAATTTATAAGTGCTTGGGTTTTGGCGGAGTGATTGGATAAGTACATGGTGCTCGCTGGGTGATTGGAGGAGTGCATGGGTAGTGACAGGGCGATGGCTGGACTGCATCAGTAGTGCTCAGGGGATTGTAGCAGTGCATGTGTTAGTGCCTGGGTCATTGCATAAGTACATGGGTACTGACTGGATGATTAGAGTACTGCAAGGAGAGTGCATGGTGAATTTATAAGTGCTTGGGTTTTGGCGGAGTGATTGGATAAGTACATGGTGCTTGCTGGGTGATTGGAGGAGTGCATGCGTAGTGAGAAGGAGATGGCTGGACTGCATCAGTAGTGCTCAGGGGATTGTAGCAGTGCATGTGTTGGTGCCTGGGTCATTGCATGAGTACATGGGTAGTGACTGGATGATTAGAGTACTGCAAGGAGAGTGCATGGTGAATTTATAAGTGCTTGGGTTTTGGCGGAGTGCTTGGATAAGTACATGGAACTGGCTGGGTGATTGGAGGAGTGCATGAGTAGTGACAAGGAGATGGCTGGACTGCATCAGTAGTGCTCAGGGGATTGTAGCAGTGCATGTGTTAGTGCCTGGGTCATTGCATGAGTTCATGGGTAGTGACTGAATGATTAGAGTACTGCAAGGAGAGTGCATGGTGACTTTATAAGTGCTTGTGTGTTGGCGCAGTGATTAGATAAGGACATGGTGCTGACTGGGTGATTGGAGGAGTGCATGGGTAGTGACAAGGAGATGGCTGGACTGCATCAGTAGTGCTCAGGGGATTGTTGCAGTGCATGTGTTAGTGCCTGGGTCATTGCATGAGTACATGGGTACTGACTGGATGATTAGAGTACTGCAAGGAGAGCGCATGGTGAATTTATAAGTGCTTGTGTTTTGGCGCAGTGATTAGATAAGGACATGGTGCTGACTGGGTGATTGGAGGAGTGCATGGGTAGTGACAAGGAGATGGCTGGACTGCATCAGTAGTGCTCAGGGGATTGTAGCAGTGCATGTGTTAGTGCCTGGGTCATTGCATGAGTACATGGGTACTGACTGGATGATTAGAGTACTGCAAGGAGAGTGCATGGTGAATTTATAAGTAATTGTGTTTTGGCGCAGTGATTAGACAAGGACATTGAACTTGCTGGGTGATTGGAGGAGTGCATGGGTAGTGACAAGAAGATGGCTGGACTGCATCAGTAGTGCTCAGGGGATTGTAGCAGTGCATGTGTTAGTGCCTGGGTTATTGCATAAGTACATGGGTACTGACTGGATGATTAGAGTACTGCAGGGAGAGTGCATGGTGAATTTATAAGTGCTTGGGTTTTGGCTGAGTGATTGGATAAGTACATGGTGCTCGCTGGGTGATTGGAGGAGTGCATGGGTAGTGACAGGGCGATGGCTGGACTGCATCAGTAGTGCTCAGGGGATTGTAGCAGTGCATGTGTTAGTGCCTGGGTCATTGCATAAGTACATGGGTACTGACTGGATGATTAGAGTACTGCAAGGAGAGTGCATGGTGAATTTATAAGTGCATGGGTTTTGGCGGAGTGATTGGATAAGTACATGGTGCTTGCTGGGTGATTGGAGGAGTGCATGCGTAGTGAGAAGGAGATGGCTGGACTGCATCAGTAGTGCTCAGGGGATTGTAGCAGTGCATGTGTTAGTGCCTGGGTCATTGCATGAGTACATGGGTAGTGACTGGATGATTAGAGTACTGCAAGGAGAGTGCATGGTGAATTTATAAGTGCTTGGGTTTTGGCGGAGTGCTTGGATAAGTACATGGAACTGGCTGGGTGATTGGAGGAGTGCATGGGTAGTGACAAGGAGATGGCTGGACTGCATCAGTAGTGCTCAGGGGATTGTAGCAGTGCATGTGTTAGTGCCTGGGTCATTGCATGAGTACATGGGTACTGACTGGATGATTAGAGTACTGCAAGGAGAGTGCATGGTGAATTTATAAGTACTGGTGTTTTGGCGCAGTGATTAGACAAGGACATTGAACTTGCTGGGTGATTGGAGGAGTGCAAGGGTAGTGACAAGGAGATGGCTGGACTGCATCAGTAGTGCTCAGGGGATTGTAGCAGTGCATGTGTTAGTGCCTGGGTTATTGCATAAGTACATGGGCACTGACTGGATGATTAGAGTACTGCAGGGAGAGTGCATGGTGAATTTATAAGTGCTTGGGTTTTGGCGGAGTGATTGGATAAGTACATGGTGCTCTCTGGGTGATTGGAGGAGTGCATGGGTAGTGACAGGGCGATGGCTGGACTGCATCAGTAGTGCTCAGGGGATTGTAGCAGTGCATGTGTTAGTGCCTGGGTCATTGCATAAGTACATGGGTACTGACTGGATGATTAGAGTACTGCAAGGAGAGTGCATGGTGAATTTATAAGTGCTTGGGTTTTAGCGGAGTGCTTAGATAAGTACATGGAACTGGCTGGGTGATTGGAGGAGTGCATGGGTAGTGACAAGGAGATGGCTGGACTGCATCAGTAGTGCTCAGGGAATTTTAGCAGTGCATGTGTTAGTGCCTGGGTCATTGCATGAGTACATGGGTACTGACTGGATGATTAGAGTACTGCAAGGAGAGAGCATGGTGAATTTATAAGCGCTTGTGTTTTGGCGCAGTGATTAGATAAGGACATGGTGCTGACTGGGTGATTGGAGGAGTGCATGGGTAGTGACAAGGAGATGTCTGGACTGCATCAGTAGTGCTCAGGGGATTGTAGCAGTGCATGTGTTAGTGCCTGGGTCATTGCATGAGTACATGGGTACTTACTGGATGATTAGAGTACTCCAAGGAGAGTGCATGGTGAATTTATAAGTACTTGTGTTTTGGCGCAGTGATTAGACAAGGACATTGAACTTGCTGGGTGATTGGAGGAGTGCATGGGTAGTGACAATGAGATGGCTGGACTGCATCAGTAGTGCTCAGGGGATTGTAGCAGTGCATGTGTTAGTGCCTGGGTTATTGCATAAGTACATGGGTACTGACTGGATGATTAGAGTACTGCAGGGAGAGTGCATGGTGAATTTATAAGTGCTTGGGTTTTGGCGGAGTGATTGGATAAGTACATGGTGCTCGCTGGGTGATTGGAGGAGTGCATGGGTAGTGACAGGGCGATGGCTGGACTGCATCAGTAGTGCTCAGGGGATTGTAGCAGTGCATGTGTTAGTGCCTGGGTCATTGCATGAGTACATGGGTAGTGACTGGATGATTAGAGTACTGCAAGGAGAGTGCATGGTGAATTTATAAGTGCTTGGGTTTTGGCGGAGTGCTTGGATAAGTACATGGAACTGGCTGGGTGATTGTAGGAGTGCATGGGTAGTGACAAGGAGATGGCTGGCCTGCATCAGTAGTGCTCAGGGGATTGTAGCAGTGCATGTGTTAGTGCCTGGGTCATTGCATGAGTACATGGGTAGTGACTGGATGATTAGAGTACTGCAAGGAGAGTGCATGGTGAATTTATAAGTGCTTGTGTGTTGGCGCAGTGATTAGATAAGGACATGGTGCTGACTGGGTAATTGGAGGAGTGCATGGGTAGTGACAAGGAGATGGCTGGACTGCATCAGTAGTGCTCAGGGGATTGTTGCAGTGCATGTGTTAGTGCCTGGGTCATTGCATGAGTACATGGTTAGTGACTGGATAATTACAGTACTGCAAGGAGAGTGCATGGTGAATTTATAAGTGCTTGTGTTTTGGCGCAGTGATTAGATAAGGACATGGAACTGGCTGGGTGATTGGAGGAGTGCATGGGTAGTGACAAGGAGATGGCTGGACTGCATCAGTAGTGCTCAGGGAATTGTAGCAGTGCATGTGTTAGTGCCTGGGTCATTGCATGAGTACATGGGTACTGACTGGATGATTAGAGTACTGCAAGGAGAGTGCATGGTGAATTTATAAGTGCTTGTGTTTTGGCGCAGTGATTAGATAAGGACATGGTGCTGACTGGGTGATTGGAGGAGTGCATGGGTAGTGACAAGGAGATGGCTGGACTGCATCAGTAGTGCTCAGGGGATTGTAGCAGTGCATGTGTTAGTGCCTGGGTCATTGCATGAGTACATGGGTACTGACTGGATGATTAGAGTACTGCAAGGAGAGTGCATGGTGAATTTATAAGTACTTCTGTTTTGGTGCAGTGATTAGATAAGGACATTGAACTTGCTGGGTGATTGGAGGAGTGCATGGGTAGTGACAAGGAGATGGCTGGACTGCATCAGTAGTGCTCAGGGGATTGTAGCAGTGCATGTGTTTGTGCCTGGGTTATTACATAAGTACATGGGTACTGCCTGGATGATTAGAGTACTGCAGGGAGAGTGCATGGTGAATTTATAAGTGCTTGGGTTTTGGCGGAGTGATTGGATAAGTACATGGTGCTCGCTGGGTGATTGGAGGAGTGCATGGGTAGTGACAGGGCGATGGCTGGACTGCCTCAGTAGTGCTCAAGGGATTGTAGCAGTGCATGTGTTAGTGCCTGGGTCATTGCATAAGTACATGGGTACTGACTGGATGATTAGAGTACTGCAAGGAGAGTGCATGGTGAATTTATAAGTGCTTGGGTTTTGGCAGAGTGATTGGATAAGTACATGGTGCTCGCTGGGTGATTGGAGGAGTGCATGGGTAGTGACAAGGAGATGGCTGGACTGCATCAGTAGTGCTCGGGATTGTAGCAGTGCATGTGTTAGTGCCTGGGTCATTGCATGAGTACATGGGTAGTGACTGGATGATTAGAGTATTGCAGGGAGAGTGCATGGTGAATTTATAAGTGCATGGGTTTTGGCGGAGTGTTTGGATAAGTACATGGTGCTCGCTGGGTGATTGGAGGAGTGCATGGGTAGTGACAAGGAGATGGCTGGACTGCATCAGTAGTGCTCGGGGATTGTAGCAGTGCAGGTGTTAGTGCCTGGGTCATTGCATGAGTACATGGGTAGTGACTGGATGATTAGATTCCTGCAAGGAGAGTGCATGGTGAATTTATAAGTGCTTGGGTTTTGGCATACTGATTGGATAAGTACATGGTGCTGGCTGGGTGATTGGAGGAGTGCATGGGTAGTGACAAGGAGATGGCTGGACTGCATCAGTAGTGCTCAGGGGATTGTAGCAGTGCATGTGTTAGTGCCTGGGTCATTGCATGAGTACATGGGTAGTGACTGGATGATTACAGTACTGCAAGGAGAGTGCATGGTGAATTTATAAGTGCGTGTGTTTTGGCGCAGTGATTAGATAAGGACATGGAACTGGCTGGGTGATTGGAGGAGTGCATGGGTAGTGACAAGGAGATGGCTGGACTGCATCAATAGTGCTCAGGGGATTGTTGCAGTGCATGTGTTAGTGTCTGGGTCATTGCATAAGTACATGGGTACTGACTGGATGATTAGTGTACTGCAGGGAGAGTGCATGATGAATTTATAAGTGCTTGGGTTTTGGCGGAGTGATTGGATAAGTACATGGTGCTCGCTGGGTGATTGGAGGAGTGCATGGATAGTGACAGGGCGATGGCTGGACTGCATCAGTAGTGCTCAGGGGATTGTACCAGTGCATGTGTTAGTGCCTGGGTCATTGCATAAGTACATGGGTACTGACTGGATGATTAGAGTACTGCAAGGAGAGTGCATGGTGAATTTATCAGTGCTTGGGTTTTGGCGGAGTGATTGGATAAGTACATGGTGCTCGCTGGGTGATTGGAGGAGTGCATGGGTAGTGACAAGGTGATGGCTGGACTGCATCAGTAGTGCTCAGGGGATTGTAGCAGTGCATGTGTTAGTGCCTGGGTCATTGCATGAGTACATGGGTACTGACTGGATGATTAGAGTACTGCAAGGAGAGAGCATGGTGAATTTATAAGTGCTTGTGTTTTGGCGCAGTGATTAGATAAGGACATGGTGCTGACTGGGTGATTGGAGGAGTGCATGGGTAGTGACAAGGAGATGGCTGGACTGCATCAGTAGTGCTCAGGGGATTGTAGCAGTGCATTTGTTAGTGCCTGGGTCATTGCATGAGTACATGGGTACTGACTGGATGATTAGAGTACTGCAAGGAGAGTGCATGGTGAATTTATAAGTACTTGTGTTTTGGCGCAGTGATTAGACAAGGACATTGAACTTGCTGGGTGATTGGAGGAGTGAATGGGTAGTGACAAGGAGATGGCTGGACTGCATCAGTAGTGCTCAGGGGATTGTAGCAGTGCATGTGTTAGTGCCTGGGTTATTGCATAAGTACATGGGTACTGACTGGATGATTAAAGTACTGCAGGGAGAGTGCATGGTGAATTTATAAGTGCTTGGGTTTTGGCGGAGTGATTGGATAAGTACATGGTGCTCGCTGGGTAATTGGAGGAGTGCATGGGTAGTGACAGGGCGAAGGCTGGACTGCATCAGTAGTGCTCAGGGGATTGTAGCAGTGCATGTGTTAGTGCCTGGGTCATTGCATAAGTACATGGGTACTGACTGGATGATTAGAGTACTGCAAGGAGAGTGCATGGTGAATTTATAAGTGCTTGGGTTTTGGCGGAGTGATTGGATAAGTACATGGTGCTTGCTGGGTGATTGGAGGAGTGCATGCGTAGTGAGAAGGAGATGGCTGGACTGCATCAGTAGTGCTCAGGGGATTGTAGCAGTGCATGTGTTAGTGCCTGGGTCATTGCATGAGTACATGGGTAGTGACTGGATGATTAGAGTACTGCAAGGAGAGTGCATGGTGAATTTATAAGTGCTTGGGTTTTGGCGGAGTGCTTGGATAAGTACATGGAACTGGCTGGGTGATTGGAGGAGTGCATGGGTAGTGACAAGGAGATGGCTGGACTGCATCAGTAGTGCTCAGGGGATTGTAGCAGTGCATGTGTTAGTGCCTGGGTTATTGCATGAGTTCATGGGTAGTGACTGAATGATTAGAGTACTGCAAGGAGAGTGCATGGTGACTTTATAAGTGCTTGTGTGTTGGCGCAGTGATTAGATAAGGACATGGTGCTGACTGGGTGATTGGAGGAGTGCATGGGTAGTGACAAGGAGATGGCTGGACTGCATCAGTAGTGCTCAGGGGATTGTTGCAGTGCATGTGTTAGTGCCTGGGTCATTGCATGAGTACATGGGTACTGACTGGATGATTAGAGTACTGCAAGGAGAGCACATGGTGAATTTATAAGTGCTTGTGTTTTGGCGCAGTGATTAGATAAGGACATGGTGCTGACTGGGTGATTGGAGGAGTGCATGGGTAGTGACAAGGAGATGGCTGGACTGCATCAGTAGTGCTCAGGGGATTGTAGCAGTGCATGTGTTAGTGCCTGGGTCATTGCATGAGTACATGGGTACTGACTGGATGATTAGAGTACTGCAAGGAGAGTGCATGGTGAATTTATAAGTAATTGTGTTTTAGCGCAGTGATTAGACAAGGACATTGAACTTGCTGGGTGATTGGAGGAGTGCATGGGTAGTGACAAGAAGATGGCTGGACTGCATCAGTAGTGCTCAGGGGATTGTAGCAGTGCATGTGTTAGTGCCTGGGTTATTGCATAAGTACATGGGTACTGACTGGATGATTAGAGTACTGCAGGGAGAGTGCATGGTGAATTTATAAGAGCTTGGGTTTTGGCGGAGTGATTGGATAAGTACATGGTGCTCGCTGGGTGATTGGAGGAGTGCATGGGTAGTGACAGGGCGATGGCTGGACTGCATCAGTAGTGCTCAGGGGATTGTAGCAGTGCATGTGTTAGTGCCTGGGTCATTGCATAAGTACATGGGTACTGACTGGATGATTAGAGTACTGCAAGGAGAGTGCATGGTGAATTTATAAGTGCATGGGTTTTGGCGGAGTGATTGGATAAGTACATGGTGCTTGCTGGGTGATTGGAGGAGTGCATGGGTAGTGAGAAGGAGATGGCTGGACTGCATCAGTAGTGCTCAGGGGATTGTAGCAGTGCATGTGTTAGTGCCTGGGTCATTGCATGAGTACATGGGTAGTGACTGGATGATTAGAGTACTGCAAGGAGAGTGCATGGTGAATTTATAAGTGCTTGGGTTTTGGCGGAGTGCTTGGATAAGTACATGGAACTGGCTGGGTGATTGGAGGAGTGCATGGGTAGTGACAAGGAGATGGCTGGACTGCATCAGTAGTGCTCAGGGGATTGTAGCAGTGCATGTGTTAGTGCCTGGGTCATTGCATGAGTTCATGGGTAGTGACTGAATGATTAGAGTACTGCAAGGAGAGTGCATGGTGACTTTATAAGTGCTTGTGTGTTGGCGCAGTGATTAGATAAGGACATGGTGCTGACTGGGTGATTGGAGGAGTGCATGGGTAGTGACAAGGAGATGGCTGGACTGCATCAGTAGTGCTCAGGGGATTGTTGCAGTGCATGTGTTAGTGCCTGGGTCATTGCATGAGTACATGGGTAGTGACTGGATGATTACAGTACTGCAAGGAGAGTGCATGGTGAATTTATAAGTGCTTGTGTTTTGGCGCAGTGATTAGATAAGGACATGGAACTGGCTGGGTGATTGGAGGAGTGCATAGGTAGTGACAAGGAGATGGCTGGACTGCATCAGTAGTGCTCAGGGGATTGTAGCAGTGCATGTGTTAGTGCCTGGGTCATTGTATGAGTACATGGGTAGTGACTGGATGATTAGAGTCCTGCAAGGAGAGTGCATGGTGAATTTATAACTGCTTGGGTTTTGGCGGACTGATTGGATAAGTACATGGTGCTGACTGGGTGATTGGAGGAGTGCATGGGTAGTGACAAGGAGATGGCTGGACTGCATCAGTAGTGCTCAGGGGATTGTAGCAGTGCATGTGTTAGTGCATGGGTCATTGCATGAGTACATGGGTAGTGACTGGATGATTACAGTACTGCAAGGAGAGTGCATGGTGAATTTATAAGTGCGTGTGTTTTGGCGCAGTGATTAGATAAGGACATGGAACTGGCTGGGTGATTGGAGGAGTGCATGGGTAGTGACAAGGAGATGGCTGGACTGCATCAGTAGTGCTCAGGGGATTGTAGCAGTGCATGTGTTAGTGTCTGGGTCATTGCATAAGTACATGGGTACTGACTGGATGATTAGAGTACTGCAGGGAGAGTGCATGGTGAATTTATAAGTGCTTGGGTTTGGGCGGAGTGATTGGATAAGTACATGGTGCTCGGTGGGTGATTGGAGGAGTGCATGGATAGTGACAGGGCGATGGCTGGACTGCATCAGTAGTGCTCAGGGGATTGTACCAGTGCATGTGTTAGTGCCTGGGTCATTGCATAAGTACATGTGTACTGACTGGATGATTAGAGTACTGCAAGGAGAGTGCATGGTGAATTTATCAGTGCTTGGGTTTTGGCGGAGTGATTGGATAAGTACATGGTGCTCGCTGGGTGATTGGAGGAGTGCATGGGTAGTGACAAGGAGATGGCTGGACTGCATCTGTAGTGCTCAGGGAATCGTAGCAGTGCATGTGTTAATGCCTGGGTCATTGCATGAGTACATGGGTAGTGACTGGATGATTAGAGTACTGCAAGGAGAGTGCATTGTGAATTTATAAGTGCTTGGGTTTTGGCGGAGTGCTTGGATAAGTACATGGAACTGGCTGGGTGATTGGAGGAGTGCATGGGTAGTGACAAGGAGATGGCTGGACTGCATCAGTAGTGCTCAGGGAATTGTAGCAGTGCATGTGTTAGTGCCTGGGTCATTGCATGAGTACATGGGTATTGACTGGATGATTAGAGTACTGCAAGGAGAGAGCATGGTGAATTTATAAGTGCTTGTGTTTTGGCGCAGTGATTAGATAAGGACATGGTGCTGACTGGGTGATTGGAGGAGTGCATGGGTAGTGACAAGGAGATGGCTGGACTGCATCAGTAGTGCTCAGGGGATTGTAGCAGTGCATGTGTTAGTGCCTGGGTCATTGCATGAGTACATGGGTACTGACTGGATGATTAGAGTACTGCAAGGAGAGTGCATGGTGAATTTATAAGTACTTGTGTTTTGGCGCAGTGATTAGACAAGGACATTGAACTTGCTGGGTGATTGGAGGAGTGCATGGGTAGTGACAAGGAGATGGCTGGACTGCATCAGTAGTGCTCAGGGGATTGTAGCAGTGCATGTGTTAGTGCCTGGGTTATTGCATAAGTACATGGGTACTGACTGGATGATTAGAGTACTGCAGGGACAGTGCATGGTGAATTTATAAGTGCTTGGGTTTTGGCGGAGTGATTGGATAAGTACATGGTGCTCGCTGGGTGATTGGAGGAGTGCATGGGTAGTGACAGGGCGATGGCTGGACTGCATCAGTAGTGCTCAGGGGATTGTAGCAGTGCATGTGTTAGTGCCTGGGTCATTGCATAAGTACATGGGTACTGACTGGATGATTAGAGTACTGCAAGGAGAGTACATGGTGAATTTATAAGTGCTTGGGTTTTGGCGGAGTGATTGGATAAGTACATGGTGCTCGGCTGGGTGATTGGAGGAGTGCATGGGTAGTGAGAAGGAGATGGCTGGACTGCATCAGTAGTGCTCAGGGGATTGTAGCAGTGCATGTGTTAGTGCCTGGGTCATTGCATGAGTACATGGGTAGTGACTGGATGATTAGAGTACTGCAAGGAGAGTGCATGGTGAATTTATAAGTGCTTGGGTTTTGTCAGAGTGCTTGGATAAGTACATGGAACTGGCTGGGTGATTGGAGGAGTGCATGGGTAGTGTCAAGGAGATGGCTGGACTGCATCAGTAGTGCTCAGGGAATTTTAGCAGTGCATGTGTTAGTGGCTGGGTCATTGCATGAGTACATGGGTACTGACTGGATGATTAGAGTACTGCAAGGAGAGAGCATGGTGAATTTATAAGTGCTTGTGTTTTGGCGCAGTGATTAGATAAGGACATGGTGCTGACTGGGTGATTGGAGGAGTGCATGGGTAGTGACAAGGAGATGTCTGGACTGCATCAGTAGTGCTCAGGGGATTGTAGCAGTGCATGTGTTAGGTGCCTGGGTCATTGCATGAGTACATGGGTACTGACTGGATGATTAGAGTACTGCAAGGAGAGTGCATGGTGAATTTATAAGTACTTGTGTTTTGGCACAGTGATTAGACAAGGACATGGAACTTGCTGGGTGATTGGAGGAGTGCATGGGTAGTGACAAGGAGATGGCTGGACTGCATCAGTAGTGCTCAGGGGATTGTAGCAGTGCATGTGTTAGTGCCTGGGTATTGCATAAGTACATGGGTACTGACTGGATGATTAGAGTACTGCAGGGAGAGTGCATGGTGAATTTATAAGTGCTTGGGTTTTGGCGGAGTGATTTGATAAGTACATGGTGCTCGCTGGGTGATTGGAGGAGTGCATGGGTAGTGACAGGGCGAAGGCTGGACTGCATCAGTAGTGCTCAGGGGATTGTAGCAGTGCATGTGTTAGTGCCTGGGTCATTGCATGAGTACATGGGTAGTGACTGGATGATTAGAGTACTGCAAGGAGAGTGCATGGTGAATTTATAAGTGCTTGGGTTTTGGCGGAGTGCTTGGATAAGTACATGGAACTGGCTGGGTGATTGGAGGAGTGCATGGGTAGTGACAAGGAGATGGCTGGACTGCATCAGTAGTGCTCAGGGGATTGTAGCAGTGCATGTGTTAGTGCCTGGGTCATTGCATGAGTACATGGGTAGTGACTGGATGATTACAGTACTGCAAGGAGAGTGCATGGTGAATTTATAAGTGCTTGTGTGTTGGCGCAGTGATTAGATAAGGACATGGTGCTGACTGGGTGATTGGAGGAGTGCATGGGTAGTGACAAGGAGATGGCTGGACTGCATCAGTAGTGCTCAGGGGATTGTTGCAGTGCATGTGTTAGTGCCTGGGTCATTGCATGAGCACATGGGTAGTGACTGGATGATTACAGTACTGCAAGGAGAGTGCATGGTGAATTTATGAGTGCTTGTGTTTTGGCGCAGTGATTAGATAAGGACATGGAACTGGCTGGGTGATTGGAGGAGTGCATGGGTAGTGACAAGGAGATGGCTGGACTGCATCAGTAGTGCTCAGGGAATTGTAGCAGTGCATGTGTTAGTGCCTGGGTCATTGCATGAGTACATGGGTACTGACTGGATGATTAGAGTACTGCAAGGAGAGTGCATGGTGAATTTATAAGTGCTTGTGTTTTGGCGCAGTGATTAGATAAGGACATGGTGCTGACTGGGTGATTGGAGGAGTGCATGGGTAGTGACAAGGAGATGGCTGGACTGCATCAGTAGTGCTCAGGGGATTGTAGCAGTGCATGTGTTAGTGCCTGGGTCATTGCATGAGTACATGGGTACTGACTGGATGATTAGAGTACTGCAAGGAGAGTGCATGGTGAATTTATAAGTACTTGTGTTTTGGCGCAGTGATTAGACAAGGACATTGAACTTGCTGGGTGATTGGAGGAGTGCATGGGTAGTGACAAGGAGATGGCTGGACTGCATCAGTAGTGCTCAGGGATTGTAGCAGTGCATGTGTTAGTGCCTGGGTCATTGCATAAGTACATGGGTACTGACTGGATGATTAGAGTACTGCAGGGACAGTGCATGGTGAATTTATAAGTGCTTGGGTTTTGGCGGAGTGATTGGATAAGTACATGGTGCTCGCTGGGTGATTGGAGGAGTGCATGGGTAGTGACAGGGCGATGGCTGGACTGCATCAGTAGTGCTCAGGGGATTGTAGCAGTGCATGTGTTAGTGCCTGGGTCATTGCATAAGTACATGGGTACTGACTGGATGATTAGAGTACTGCAAGGAGAGTGCATGGTGAATTTATAAGTGCTTGGGTTTTGGCGGAGTGATTGGATAAGTACATGGTGCTCGCTGGGTGATTGGAGGAGTGCATGGGTAGTGAGAAGGAGATGGCTGGACTGCATCAGTAGTGCTCAGGGGATTGTAGCAGTGCATGTGTTAGTGCCTGGGTCATTGCATGAGTACATGGGTAGTGACTGGATGATTAGAGTACTGCAAGGAGAGTGCATGGTGAATTTATAAGTGCTTGGGTTTTGTCGGAGTGCTTGGATAAGTACATGGAACTGGCTGGGTGATTGGAGGAGTGCATGGGTAGTGACAAGGAGATGGCTGGACTGCATCAGTAGTGCTCAGGGAATTTTAGCAGTGCATGTGTTAGTGCCTGGGTCATTGCATGAGTACATGGGTACTGACTGGATGATTAGAGTACTGCAAGGAGAGAGCATGGTGAATTTATAAGTGCTTGTGTTTTGGCGCAGTGATTAGATAAGGACATGGTGCTGACTGGGTGATTGGAGTAGTGCATGGGTAGTGACAAGGAGATGTCTGGACTGCATCAGTAGTGCTCAGGGGATTGTAGCAGTGCATGTGTAGGTGCCTGGGTCATCGCATGAGTACATGGGTACTGACTGGATGATTAGAGTACTGCAAGGAGAGTGCATGGTGAATTTATAAGTACTTGTGTTTTGGCACAGTGATTAGACAAGGACATTGAACTTGCTGGGTGATTGGAGGAGTGCATGGGTAGTGACAAGGAGATGGCTGGACTGCATCAGTAGTGCTCAGGGGATTGTAGCAGTGCATGTGTTAGTGCCTGGGTTATTGCATAAGTACATGGGTACTGACTGGATGATTAGAGTACTGCAGGGAGAGTGCATGGTGAATTTATAAGTGCTTGGGTTTTGGCGGAGTGATTGGATAAGTACATGGTGCTCGCTGGGTGATTGGAGG
Organism: Calotriton arnoldi; assembly: GCA_963921515.1. Classification (NCBI taxonomy): domain Eukaryota; kingdom Metazoa; phylum Chordata; class Amphibia; order Caudata; family Salamandridae; genus Calotriton; species Calotriton arnoldi. Next base: position 1,636,405 of record CAWUFW010003465.1, on the reverse strand, counting down.
CGTGCATGGGTAGTGACAGGGCGATCGCTGGACTGCATCAGTAGTGCTCAGGGGATTGTAGCAGTGCATGTGTTAGTGCCTGGGTCATTGCATGAGTACATGGGTAGTGACTGGATGATTAGAGTACTGCAAGGAGAGTGCATGGTGAATTTATAAGTGCTTGGGTTTTGGCGGAGTGCTTGGATAAGTACATGGAACTGGCTGGGTGATTGGAGGAGTGCATGGGTAGTGACAAGGAGATGGCTGGACTGCATCAGTAGTGCTCAGGGGATTGTAGCAGTGCATGTGTTAGTGCCTGGGTCATTGCATGAGTACATGGGTAGTGACTGGATGATTAGAGTACTGCAAGGAGAGTGCATGGTGAATTTATAAGTGCTTGTGTGTTGGCGCAGTGATTAGATAAGGACATGGTGCTGACTGGGTGATTGGAGGAGTGCATGGGTAGTGACAAGGAGATGGCTGGACTGCATCAGTAGTGCTCAGGGGATTGTTGCAGTGCATGTGTTAGTGCCTGGGTAATTGCATGAGTACATGGGTACTGACTGGATGATTAGAGTACTGCAAGGAGAGTGCATGGTGAATTTATAAGTGCTTGTGTTTAGGCGCAGTGATTAGCTAAGGACATGGTGCTGACTGGGTGATTGGAGGAGTGCATGGGTAGTGACAAGGAGATGGCTGGACTGCATCAGTAGTGCTCAGGGGATTGTAGCAGTGCATGTGTTAGTGCCTGGGTCATTGCATGAGTACATGGGTACTGACTGGATGATTAGAGTACTGCAAGGAGAGTGCATGGTGAATTTATAAGTACTTGTGTTTTGGTGCAGTGATTAGATAAGGACATTGAACTTGAGGGTGATTGGAGGAGTGCATGGGTAGTGACAAGGAGATGGCTGGACTGCATCAGTAGTGCTCAGCGGATTGTAGCAGTGCATGTGTTAGTGCCTGGGTTATTACATAAGTACATGGGTACTGCCTGGATGATTAGAGTACTGCAGGGAGAGTGCATTGTAAATTTATAAGTGCTTGGGTTTTGGCGGAGTGATTGGATAAGTACATGGTGCTCGCTGGGTGATTGGAGGAGTGCATGGGTAGTGACATGGCGATGGCTGGACTGCCTCAGTAGTGCTCAGGGGATTGTAGCAGTGCATGTGTTAGTGCCTGGGTCATTGCATAAGTACATGGGTACTGACTGGATGATTAGAGTACTGCAAGGAGAGTGCATGGTATATTTATAAGTGCTTGGGTTTTGGCGGAGTGATTGGATAAGTACATGGTGCTCGCTGGGTGATTGGAGGAGTGCATGGGTAGTGACAAGGAGATGGCTGGACTGCATCAGTAGTGCTCGGGATTGTAGCAGTGCATGTGTTAGTGCCTGGGTCATTGCATGAGTACATGGGTAGTGACTGGATGATTAGAGTACTGCAGGGAGAGTGCATGGTGAATTTATAAGTGCTTGGGTTTTGGCGGAGTGCTTGGATAAGTACATGGAACTCGCTGGGTGATTGGAGGAGTGCATAGGTAGTGACAAGGAGATGGCTGGGCTGCATCAGTAGTGCTCAGGGGATTGTAGCAGTGCATGTGTTAGTGCCTGGGTCATTGCATGAGTACATGGGTAGTGACTGGATGATTAGAGTACTGCAAGGAGAGTGCATGGTGAATTTATAAGTGCTTGTGTTTTGGCGCAGTGATTAGATAAGGACATGGTGCTGACTGGGTGATTGGAGGAGTGCATGGGTAGTGACAAGGAGATGGCTGGACTGCATCAGTAGTGCTCAGGGGATTGTAGCAGTGCATGTGTTAGTGCCTGGGTCATTGCATGAGTACATGGGTACTGACTGGATGATTAGAGTACTGCAAGGAGAGTGCATGGTGAATTTATAAGTACTTGTGTTTTGGCGCAGTGATTAGACAAGGACATTGAACTGGCTGGGTGATTGGAGGAGTGCATGGGTAGTGACAAGGAGATGGCTGGACTGCATCAGTAGTGCTCAGGGGATTGTAGCAGTGCATGTGTTAGTGCCTGGGTTATTGCATAAGTACATGGGTACTGACTGGATGATTAGAGTACTGCAGGGACAGTGCATGGTGAATTTATAAGTGCTTGGGTTTTGGTGGAGTGATTGGATAAGTACATGGTGCTCGCTGGGTGATTGGAGGAGTGCATGGGTAGTGACGAGATGGCTGGACTGCATCAGTAGTGCTCAGGGGATTGTAGCAGTGCATGTGTTAGTGCCTGGGTCATTGCATGAGTACATGGGTACTGACTGGATGATTAGAGTACTGCAAGGAGAGTTCATGGTGAATTTATAAGTGCTTGTGTTTTGGCGCAGTGATTGGATAAGGACATGGTGCTGACTGGGTGATTGGAGGAGTGCATGGGTAGTGACAAGGAGATGGCTGGACTGTATCAGTAGGGCTCAGGGGATTGTAGCAGTGCATGTGTTAGTGCCTGGGTCATTGCATGAGTACATGGGTACTGACTGGATGATTAGAGTACTGCAAGGAGAGTGCATGGTGAATTTATAAGTACTTGTGTTTTGGCGCAGTGATTAGACAAGGACATTGAACTTGCTGGGTGATTGGAGGAGTGCATGGGTAGTGACAAGGAGATGGCTGGACTGCATCAGTAGTGCTCAGAGGATTGTAGCAGTGCATGTGTTAGTGCCTGGGTTATTGCATAAGTACATGGGTACTGACTGGATGGTTAGAGTACTGCAGGGACAGTGCATGGTGAATTTATAAGTGCTTGGGTTTTGGCGGAGTGATTGGATAAGTACATGGTGCTCGCTGGGTGATTGGAGGAGTGCATGGGTAGTGACAGGGCGATGGCTGGACTGCATCAGTAGTGCTCAGGGGATTGTAGCAGTGCATGTGTTAGTGCCTGGGTCATTGCATAAGTACATGGGTACTGACTGGATGATTAGAGTACTGCAAGGAGAGTGCATGGTGAATTTATAAGTGCTTGGGTTTTGGCGGAGTGATTGGATAAGTACATGGTGCTCGCTGGGTGATTGGAGGAGTGCATGGGTAGTGAGAAGGAGATGGCTGGACTGCATCAGTAGTGCTCAGGGGATTGTAGCAGTGCATGTGTTAGTGCCTGGGTCATTGCATGAGTACATGGGTAGTGACTGGATGATTAGAGTACTGCAAGGAGAGTGCATGGTGAATTTATAAGTGCTTGGGTTTTGTCGGAGTGCTTGGATAAGTACATGGAACTGGCTGGGTGATTGGAGGAGTGCATGGGTAGTGACAAGGAGATGGCTGGACTGCATCAGTAGTGCTCAGGGAATTTTAGCAGTGCATGTGTTAGTGCCTGGGTCATTGCATGAGTACATGGGTACTGACTGGATGATTAGAGTACTGCAAGGAGAGAGCATGGTGAATTTATAAGTGCTTGTGTTTTGGCGCAGTGATTAGATAAGGACATGGTGCTGACTGGGTGATTGGAGGAGTGCATGGGTAGTGACAAGGAGATGTCTGGACTGCATCAGTAGTGCTCAGGGGATTGTAGCAGTGCATGTGTAGGTGCCTGGGTCATTGCATGAGTACATGGGTACTGACTGGATGATTAGAGTACTGCAAGGAGAGTGCATGGTGAATTTATAAGTACTTGTGTTTTGGCACAGTGATTAGACAAGGACATTGAACTTGCTGGGTGATTGGAGGAGTGCATGGGTAGTGACAAGGAGATGGCTGGACTGCATCAGTAGTGCTCAGGGGATTGTAGCAGTGCATGTGTTAGTGCCTGGGTTATTGCATAAGTACATGGGTACTGACTGGATGATTAGAGTACTGCAGGGAGAGTGCATGGTGAATTTATAAGTGCTTGGGTTTTGGCGGAGTGATTGGATAAGTACATGGTGCTCGCTGGGTGATTGGAGGAGTGCATGGGTAGTGACAGGGCGATGGCTGGACTGCATCAGTAGTGCTCAGGGGATTGTAGCAGTGCATGTGTTAGTGCCTGGGTCATTGCATGAGTACATGGGTAGTGACTGGATGATTAGAGTACTGGAAGGAGAGTGCATGGTGAATTTATAAGTGCTTGGGTTTTGGCGGAGTGCTTGGATAAGTACATGGAACTGGCTGGGTGATTGGAGGAGTGCATGGGTAGTGACAAGGAGATGGCTGGACTGCATCAGTAGTGCTCAGGGGATTGTAGCAGTGCATGTGTTAGTGCCTGGGTCATTGCATGAGTACATGGGTAGTGACTGGATGATTAGAGTACTGCAAGGAGAGTGCATGGTGAATTTATAAGTGCTTGTGTGTTGGCGCAGTGATTAGATAAGGACATGGTGCTGACTGGGTGATTGGAGGAGTGCATGGGTAGTGACAAGGAGATGGCTGGACTGCATCAGTAGTGCTCAGGGGATTGTTGCAGTGCATGTGTTAGTGCCTGGGTCATTGCATGAGTACATGGGTAGTGACTGGATGATTACAGTACTGCAAGGAGAGTGCATGGTGAATTTATGAGTGCTTGTGTTTTGGCGCAGTGATTAGATAAGGACATGGAACTGGCTGGGTGATTGGAGGAGTGCATGGGTAGTGACAAGGAGATGGCTGGACTGCATCAGTAGTGCTCAGGGAATTGTAGCAGTGCATGTGTTAGTGCCTGGGTCATTGCATGAGTACATGGGTACTGACTGGATGATTAGAGTACTGCAAGGAGAGTGCATGGTGAATTTATAAGTGCTTGTGTTTTGGCGCAGTGATTAGATAAGGACATGGTGCTGACTGGGTGATTGGAGGAGTGCATGGGTAGTGACAAGGAGATGGCTGGACTGCATCAGTAGTGCTCAGTGGATTGTAGCAGTGCATGTGTTAGTGCCTGGGTCATTGCATGAGTACATGGGTACTGACTGGATGATTAGAGTACTGCAAGGAGAGTGCATGGTGAATTTATAAGTACTTGTGTTTTGGTGCAGTGATTAGATAAGGACATTGAACTTGCTGGGTGATTGGAGGAGTGCATGGGTAGTGACAAGTAAGCCTGGGCGTAGTCCGCGAAGTAGCGCTACGCGAAGCTACGCAAAGTGCAGTTCGCACTACGCGAGCTACGCGTAGCACTACGCGAACTGCGTAGTGCACTGTTCGCAATGATTGCACAGTGCCGGATGCTTGTCCGCACTGTGCAATCATTGAAAACGGCATCTTGCACAGTGCGAGCTGTCTGTTACTGCCGCTCGAGTAGATTTTTACTCGAGCGGCAGCTTCTCAACGCGGACTGGTAGTTTCTCATCGCGAGCGGTCGCGAGCATACGCGACCACTCGCAATGAGAAACCTGACCTCCCCGCGTTGAGAATCTCGCCGGGAGGTTTATTTTCCACGCTCGCGATCGGCAACTTGATGTTGCTGATCGCGAACGAGGAAAAAGTCTCGCCGGGATGTCATTTTGCTTGCTCGCGGTCGCCAACTTGACGTTGAGGACCGCGAGCAAGCAAAAATGACCGCTGCACTACGCTACGCTACGCGTGTTTGCACTGTGCTATGTGCAATTCGCGTTGTGCGAAGTAGCGCAAACTTCGCAAACTACGCGAGCGTAGCGTAGTGCTTTGCCCAGGGTTAGTGACAAGGAGATGGCTGGACTGCATCAGTAGTGCTCAGGGGATTGTAGCAGTGCATGTGTTAGTGCCTGGGTCATTGCATGAGTACATGGGTAGTGACTGGATGATTAGAGTACTGCAGGGAGAGTGCATGGTGAATTTATAAATGCTTGGGTTTTGGCGGAGTGCTTGGATAAGTACATGGAACTCGCTGGGTGATTGGAGGAGTGCATAGGTAGTGACAAGGAGATGGCTGGACTGCATCAGTAGTGCTCAGGGGATTGTAGCAGTGCATGTGTTAGTGCCTGGGTCATTGCATGAGTACATGGGTAGTGACTGGATGATTAGATTCCTGCAAGGAGAGTGCATGGTGAATTTATAAGTGCTTGGGTTTTGGCGGACTGATTGGATAAGTACATGGTGCTGGCTGGGTGATTGGATGAGTGCATGGGTAGTGACAAGGAGATGGCTGGCCTGCATCAGTAGTGCTCAGGGGATTGTAGCAGTGCATGTGTTAGTGCCTGGGTCATTGCATGAGTACATGGGTAGTGACTGGATGATTACAGTACTGCAAGGAGAGTGCATGGTGAATTTATAAGTGCGTGTGTTTTGGCGCAGTGATTAGATAAGGACATGAAACTGGCTGGGTGATTGGAGGAGTGCATGGGTAGTGACAAGGAGATGGCTGGACTGCATCAGTAGTGCTCAGGGGATTGTAGCAGTGCATGTGTTCGTGTCTGGGTCATTGCATAAGTACATGGGTACTGACTGGATGATTAGTGTACTGCAGGGAGAGTGCATGGTGAATTTATAAGTGCTTGGGTTTTGGCGGAGTGATTGGATAAGTACATGGTGCTCGCTGGGTGATTGGAGGAGTGCATGGATAGTGACAGGGCGATGGCTGGACTGCATCAGTAGTGCTCAGGGGATTGTACCAGTGCATGTGTTAGTGCCTGGGTCATTGCATAAGTACATGGGTACTGACTGGATGATTAGAGTACTGCAAGGCGAGTGCATGGTGAATTTATAAGTGCTTGGGTTTTGGCGGAGTGATTGGATAAGTACATGGTGCTCGCTGGGTGATTGGAGGAGTGCATGGGTAGTGACAAGGAGATGGCTGGACTGCATCAGTAGTGCTCGGGATTGTAGCAGTGCATGTGTTAGTGCCTGGGTCATTGCATGAGTACATGGGTAGTGACTGGATGATTAGAGTACTGCAGGGAGAGTGCATGGTGAATTTATAAGTGCTTGGGTTTTGGCGGAGTGCTTGGATAAGTACATGGAACTCGCTGGGTGATTGGAGGAGTGCATAGGTAGTGACAAGGAGATGGCTGGACTGCATCAGTAGTGCTCAGGGGATTGTAGCAGTGCATGTGTTAGTGCCTGGGTCATTGCATGAGTACATGGGTAGTGACTGGATGATTAGATTCCTGCAAGGAGAGTGCATGGTGAATTTATAAGTGCTTGGGTTTTGGCGGACTGATTGGATAAGTACATGGTGCTGGCTGGGTGATTGGAGGAGTGCATGGGTAGTGACAAGGAGATGGCTGGCCTGCATCAGTAGTGCTCAGGGGATTGTAGCAGTGCATGTGTTAGTGCCTGGGTCATTGCATGAGTACATGGGTAGTGACTGGATGATTACAGTACTGCAAGGAGAGTGCATGGTGAATTTATAAGTGCGTGTGTTTTGGCGCAGTGATTAGATAAGGACATGAAACTGGCTGGGTGATTGGAGGAGTGCATGGGTAGTGACAAGGAGATGGCTGGACTGCATCAGTAGTGCTCAGGGGATTGTAGCAGTGCATGTGTTCGTGTCTGGGTCATTGCATAAGTACATGGGTACTGACTGGATGATTAGTGTACTGCAGGGAGAGTGCATGGTGAATTTATAAGTGCTTGGGTTTTGGCGGAGTGATTGGATAAGTACATGGTGCTCGCTGGGTGATTGGAGGAGTGCATGGATAGTGACAGGGCGATGGCTGGACTGCATCAGTAGTGCTCAGGGGATTGTACCAGTGCATGTGTTAGTGCCTGGGTCATTGCATAAGTACATGGGTACTGACTGGATGATTAGAGTACTGCAAGGAGAGTGCATGGTGAATTTATCAGTGCTTGGGTTTTGGCGGAGTGATTGGATAAGTACATGGTGCTCGCTGGGTGATTGGAGGAGTGCATGGGTAGTGACAAGGTGATGGCTGGACTGCATCAGTAGTGCTCAGGGGATTGTAGCAGTGCATGTGTTAATGCCTGGGTCATTGCATGAGTACATGGGTAGTGACTGGATGATTAGAGTACTGCAAGGAGAGTGCATGGTGAATTTATAAGTGCTTGGGTTTTGGCGGAGTGATTGGATAAGTACATGGTGCTCGCTGGGTGATTGGAGGAGTGCATGGGTAGTGACAGGGCGATGGCTGGACTGCATCAGTAGTGCTCAGGGGATTGTAGCAGTGCATGTGTTAGTGCCTGGGTCATTGCATAAGTACATGGGTACTGACTGGATGATTAGAGTACTGCAAGGAGAGTGCATGGTGAATTTATAAGTGCTTGGGTATTGGCGGAGTGATTGGATAAGTACATGGTGCTTGCTGGGTGATTGGAGGAGTGCATGCATAGTGAGAAGGAGATGGCTGGACTGCATCAGTAGTGCTCAGTGAATTGTAGCAGTGCATGTGTTAGTGCCTGGGTCATTGCATGAGTACATGGGTACTGACTGGATGATTAGAGTACTGCAAGGAGAGTGCATGGTGAATTTATAAGTACTTGTGTTTTGGTGCAGTGATTAGATAAGGACATTGAACTTGCTGGGTGATTGGAGGAGTGCATGGGTAGTGACAAGTAAGCCTGGGCGTAGTTCGCGAAGTAGCGCTACGCGAAGCTACGCAAAGTGCAGTTTGCACTACGCGAGCTACGCGTAGCACTACGCGAACTGCGTAGTGCACTGTTCGCAATGATTGCACAGTGCCGGATGCTTGTCCGCACTGTGCAATCATTGAAAACGGCATCTTGCACAGTGCGAGCTGTCTTTTACTGCCGCTCGAGTAGATTTTTACTCGAGCGGCAGCTTTCTCAACGCGGACTGGTAGTTTCTCATCGCGAGCGGTCGCGAGCATACGCGACTACTCGCAATGAGAAACCTGACCTCCCCGCGTTGAGAATCTCGCCGGGAGGTTTATTTTCCACGCTCGCGATCGGCAACTTGATGTTGCTGATCGCGAACGAGGAAAAGTCTCGCCGGGATAGTCATTTTGCTTGCTCGCGGTCGCCAACTTGACGTTGAGGACCGCGAGCAAGCAAAAATGACCGCTGCACTACGCTACGCGTGTTTGCACTGTGCTACGTGCAATTCGCGTTGTGCGAAGTAGCGCAAACTTCGCAAACTACGCGAGCGTAGCGTAGTGCTTTGCCCAGGGTTAGTGACAAGGAGATGGCTGGACTGCATCAGTAGTGCTCAGCGGATTGTAGCAGTGCATGTGTTAGTGCTTGGGTTATTACATAAGTACATGGGTACTGCCTGGATGATTAGAGTACTGCAGGGAGAGTGCATTGTGAATTTATAAGTGCTTGGGTTTTGGCGGAGTTATTGGATAAGTACATGGTGCTCGCTGGGTGATTGGAGGAGTGCATGGGTAGTGACAGGGCGATGGCTGGACTGCCTCAGTAGTGCTCAGGGGATTGTAGCAGTGCATGTGTTAGTGCCTGGGTCATTGCATAAGTACATGGGTACTGACTGGATGATTAGAGTACTGCAAGGCGAGTGCATGGTGAATTTATAAGTGCTTGGGTTTTGGCGGAGTGATTGGATAAGTACATGGTGCTCGCTGGGTGATTGGAGGAGTGCATGGGTAGTGACAAGGAGATGGCTGGACTGCATCAGTAGTGCTCGGGATTGTAGCAGTGCATGTGTTAGTGCCTGGGTCATTGCATGAGTACATGGGTAGTGACTGGATGATTAGAGTACTGCAGGGAGAGTGCATGGTGAATTTATAAGTGCTTGGGTTTTGGCGGAGTGCTTGGATAAGTACATGGAACTCGCTGGGTGATTGGAGGAGTGCATAGGTAGTGACAAGGAGATGGCTGGACTGCATCAGTAGTGCTCAGGGGATTGTAGCAGTGCATGTGTTAGTGCCTGGGTCATTGCATGAGTACATGGGTAGTGACTGGATGATTAGATTCCTGCAAGGAGAGTGCATGGTGAATTTATAAGTGCTTGGGTTTTGGCGGACTGATTGGATAAGTACATGGTGCTGGCTGGGTGATTGGAGGAGTGCATGGGTAGTGACAAGGAGATGGCTGGCCTGCATCAGTAGTGCTCAGGGGATTGTAGCAGTGCATGTGTTAGTGCCTGGGTCATTGCATGAGTACATGGGTAGTGACTGGATGATTACAGTACTGCAAGGAGAGTGCATGGTGAATTTATAAGTGCGTGTGTTTTGGCGCAGTGATTAGATAAGGACATGAAACTGGCTGGGTGATTGGAGGAGTGCATGGGTAGTGACAAGGAGATGGCTGGACTGCATCAGTAGTGCTCAGGGGATTGTAGCAGTGCATGTGTTCGTGTCTGGGTCATTGCATAAGTACATGGGTACTGACTGGATGATTAGTGTACTGCAGGGAGAGTGCATGGTGAATTTATAAGTGCTTGGGTTTTGGCGGAGTGATTGGATAAGTACATGGTGCTCGCTGGGTGATTGGAGGAGTGCATGGATAGTGACAGGGCGATGGCTGGACTGCATCAGTAGTGCTCAGGGGATTGTACCAGTGCATGTGTTAGTGCCTGGGTCATTGCATAAGTACATGGGTACTGACTGGATGATTAGAGTACTGCAAGGAGAGTGCATGGTGAATTTATCAGTGCTTGGGTTTTGGCGGAGTGATTGGATAAGTACATGGTGCTCGCTGGGTGATTGGAGGAGTGCATGGGTAGTGACAAGGTGATGGCTGGACTGCATCAGTAGTGCTCAGGGGATTGTAGCAGTGCATGTGTTAATGCCTGGGTCATTGCATGAGTACATGGGTAGTGACTGGATGATTAGAGTACTGCAAGGAGAGTGCATGGTGAATTTATAAGTGCTTGGGTTTTGGCGGAGTGATTGGATAAGTACATGGTGCTCGCTGGGTGATTGGAGGAGTGCATGGGTAGTGACAGGGCGATGGCTGGACTGCATCAGTAGTGCTCAGGGGATTGTAGCAGTGCATGTGTTAGTGCCTGGGTCATTGCATAAGTACATGGGTACTGACTGGATGATTAGAGTACTGCAAGGAGAGTGCATGGTGAATTTATAAGTGCTTGGGTATTGGCGGAGTGATTGGATAAGTACATGGTGCTTGCTGGGTGATTGGAGGAGTGCATGCGTAGTGAGAAGGAGATGGCTGGACTGCATCAGTAGTGCTCAGGGGATTGTAGCAGTGCATGTGTTAGTGCCTGGGTCATTGCATGAGAACATGGGTAGTGACTGGATGATTAGAGTACTGCAAGGAGAGTGCATGGTGAATTTATAAGTGCTTGGGTTTTGGCGGAGTGCTTGGATAAGTACATGGAACTGGCTGGGTGATTGGAGGAGTGCATGGGTAGTGACAAGGAGATGGCTGGACTGCATCAGTAGTGCTCAGGGGATTGTAGCAGTGCATGTGTTAGTGCCTGGGTCATTGCATGAGTACATGGGTAGTGACTGAATGATTAGAGTACTGCAAGGAGAGTGCATGGTGAATTCATAAGTGCTTGTGTTTTGGCGCAGTGATTAGATAAGGACATGGTGCTGACTGGGTGATTGGAGGAGTGCATGGGTAGTGACGAGATGGCTGGACTGCATCAGTAGTGCTCAGGGGATTGTAGCAGTGCATGTGTTAGTGCCTGGGTCATTGCATGAGTACATGGGTAGTGACTGGATGATTACAGTACTGCAAGGAGAGTGCATGGTGAATTTATAAGTGCTTGTGTTTTGGCGCAGTAATTAGATAAGGACATGGTGCTGACTGGGTGATTGGAGGAGTGCATGGGTAGTGACAAGGAGATGGCTGGACTGCATCAGTAGTGCTCAGGGGATTGTAGCAGTGCATGTGTTAGTGCCTGGGTTATTACATAAGTACATGGGTACTGCCTGGATGATTAGAGTACTGCAGGGAGAGTGCATGGTGAATTTATAAGTGCTTGGGTTTTGGCGGAGTGATTGGATAAGTACATGGTGCTCGCTGGGTGATTGGAGGAGTGCATGGGTAGTGACAAGGAGATGGCTGGACTGCATCAGTAGTGCTCAGGGGATTGTAGCAGTGCATGTGTTAGTGCCTGGGTCATTGCATGAGTACATGGGTAGTGACTGGATGATTAGAGTACTGCAAGGAGAGTGTATGGTGAATTTATAAGTGCTTGGGTTTTGGCGGAGTGCTTGGATAAGTACATGGAACTGGCTGAGTGATTGGAGGAGTGCATGGGTAGTGACAAGGAGATGGCTGCACTGCATCAGTAGTGCTCAGGGGATTGTAGCAGTGCCTGAGTTAGTGCCTGGGTCATTGCATGAGTACATGGGTAGTGACTGGATGATTAGAGTACTGGAAGGAGAGTGCATGGTGAATTTATAAGTGCTTGTGTGTTGGTGCAGTGATTAGATAAGGACATGGTGCTGACTGGGTGATTGGAGGAGTGCATGGGTAGTGACAAGGAGATGGCTGGACTGCATCAGTAGTGCTCAGGGGATTGTTGCAGTGCATGTGTTAGTGCCTGGGTCATTGCATGAGTACATGGGTAGTGACTGGATGATTACAGTACTGCAAGGAGAGTGCATGGTGAATTTATAAGTGCTTGTGTTTTGGCGCAGTGATTAGATAAGGACATGGAACTGGCTGGGTGATTGGAGGAGTGCATGGGTAGTGACAAGGAGATGGCTGGACTGCATCAGTAGTGCTCAGGGAATTGTAGCAGTGCATGTGTTAGTGCCTGGGTCATTGCATGAGTACATGGGTACTGACTGGATGATTAGGAGTACTGCAAGGAGAGTGCATGGTGAATTTATAAGGGCTTGTGTTTTGGCGCAGTGATTAGATAAGGACATGGTGCTGACTGGGTGATTGGAGGAGTGCATGGGTAGTGACAAGGAGATGGCTGGGCTGCATCAGTAGTGCTCAGGGGATTGTAGCAGTGCATGTGTTAGTGCCTGGGTCATTGCATGAGTACATGGGTAGTGACTGGATGATTAGAGTACTGCAAGGAGAGTGCATGGTGAATTTATAAGTGCTTGGGTTTTGGCGGAGTGCTTGGATAAGTACATGGAACTGGCTGAGTGATTGGAGGAGTGCATGGGTAGTGACAAGGAGATGGCTGGACTGCATCAGTAGTGCTCAGGCGATTGTAGCAGTGCCTGTGTTAGTGCCTGGGTCATTGCATGAGTACATGGGTAGTGACTGGATGATTAGAGTACTGGAAGGAGAGTGCATGGTGAATTTATAAGTGCTTGTGTGTTGGTGCAGTGATTAGATAAGGACATGGTGCTGACTGGGTGATTGGAGGAGTGCATGGGTAGTGACAAGGAGATGGCTGGACTGCATTAGTAGTGCTCAGGGGATTGTTGCAGTGCATGTGTTAGTGCCTGGGTCATTGCATGAGTACATGGGTAGTGACTGGATGATTACAGTACTGCAAGGAGAGTGCATGGTGAATTTATAAGTGCTTGTGTTTTGGAGCAGTGATTAGATAAGGACATGGAACTGGCTGGGTGATTGGAGGAGTGCATGGGTAGTGACAAGGAGATGGCTGGACTGCATCAGTAGTGCTCAGGGAATTGTAGCAGTGCATGTGTTAGTGCCTGGGTCATTGCATGAGTACATGGGTACTGACTGGATGATTAGAGTACTGCAAGTAGAGTGCATGGTGAATTTATAAGGGCTTGTGTTTTGGCGCAGTGATTAGATAAGGACATGGTGCTGACTGGGTGATTGGAGGAGTGCATGGGTAGTGACAAGGAGATGGCTGGGCTGCATCAGTAGTGCTCAGGGGATTGTAGCAGTGCATGTGTTAGTGTCTGGGTTATTGCATAAGTACATGGGTACTGTCTGGATGATTAGAGTACTGCAGGGAGAGTGCATGGTGAATTTATAAGTGCTTGGGTTTTGGCGGAGTGATTGGATAAGTACATGGTGCTCGCTGGGTGATTGGAGGAGTGCATGGGTAGTGACAAGGAGATGGCTGGACTGCATCAGTAGTGCTCAGGGGATTGTAGCAGTGCATGTGTTCGTGCCTGGGTAATTGCATGAGTACATGGGTAGTGACTGGATGATTAGAGTACTGCAAGGAGAGTGCATGGTGAATTTATAAGTGCTTGGGTTTTGGCTGGAGTGCTTGGATAAGTACATGGAACTGGCTGGGTGATTGGAGGAGTGCATGGGTAGTGACAAGGAGATGGCTGGACTGCATCAGTAGTGCTCAGGGGATTGTAGCAGTGCATGTGTTAGTGCCTGGGTCATTGCATGAGTACATGGGTAGTGACTGGATGATTAGAGTACTGCAAGGAGAGTGCATGGTGAATTTATAAGTGCTTGTGTGTTGGCGCAGTGATTAGATAAGTACATGTTATGTTATGTTATGTTATTTAAATTTATATATAGGCGCAACACCTACCGAAAAAGGGTTTCCCGGCGCCCATCAGAAACAGCAAAAGATAAGGAAATGGAACTTACTGATTAAAAAGCCAAGTTTTAAGTGACTTGCGGAAAAGTATAGAGTTAGTCTGTGTACGGAGGGACATCGGGAGAGCATTCCACAAAACAGGGCCTAGGTAGGAGAAAGAGTGACCACCCATAAGGGATAGTCTAATCTTGGGCACCTGAAATTTAACCTGAGTAGTAGATCTGAGGGTGCGTGATGGCAAATAGGGGTGGACTAGATTTTGCATATACATGGGCGCCATGCCATGCTTAATTCTGAACATATAGTTCAGAGCTTTAAACTTGATCCGATTTTCGACCCTTAGCCAGTGAAGGTCCCTCAAGGAAGCGGAAATAGAGGCTGCTCTAGGGATTCGACAGAGCAATCTGGCCGCGGAGTTGTGTACCCTCTGTAGCTTTCGTAGCACATCTTTATTAGCTCCAAGATAGAGGATGTTACCGTAGTCCAGTCTAGATGTAACAAGAGCCTGGACTACGGTTCTCTGAGTAGGGCTTGGTAGCATCCACACAATTTTTCTTAGCCATTTCAGAATGGTGAAACATGTTGCAGCGACCTTCATGCCTTGTTGACGCATAAATAATGAATCGTCAATAATAAAGCCGAGGTTGCACACATGATGGGAAGGTTGGGGTACTGCACCCATTTCCGAGGGCCAATGCTGTGGACCCCATAGCTCTTTGTTTTTCCCCAGCACCAAAACCTCAGTTTTTTCACCATTCAGCTTGAGAAAATTGGTGTGCATCCATGATGCAATTTTACTAAGCCCAGCCCGGAGAGCAGATTGCTCTGAATTTTTCCCTGCCGAAAGTGAAAAAATGATCTGTGTGTCGTCAGCATAAGAAAATAACGACAGCCCAGACTCTTCAACGATCGTTGCCAGGGGTCTAACATAAATGTTAAACAACATCGGGCTAAGGATGGATCCCTGGGGGACTCCATACGGGGCTGAGTGGATCTTAGAATTTGCTGCAGAAGAAAAGACCTGGAACGTACGGCCAGTGAGAAAGGAGGTTAACTAGCTAAGTGCGGAACCGGTGACCCCTAGGGATTGTAAGGCGTTTATCAACACGGCGTGAGACACTGTGTCAAAGGCCGCACTTAGATCCAATAAAACAAGTGCTACCGTATTGCCTGCATCCAAGTTCTGGCGTAACATTTCGGTGACGCCAAGAAGAGCAGTTTCCGTGGAGTAACCGGTACGAAAACCAGATTGTGAGGGATGCAGAAGCCTGTTAGTTTCAATAAACTGAGACAGTTGGCTATTGATGTGCCTTTCTAAAATTTTAGAGAGTACAGGGAGCAAAGAGATTGGCCGATAGTTCGAAAACACCGCAGGGTCAAGGTTGGCCTTTTCAATAGTGGGATGACCATTGCATGCTTCCATTCCGGGGAACGAGTGATTCCTTTATGGATGCATTTAAAAGTTCCAGGATAGTTGTGAGTACTGGCAATTCAAGCTGCTGTAGTACAGTAATCGGGAGGGGGTCACAAGGGGAACCAGATTTAATACAGCCCAGATGCTGTTTAAGGAAGATCATGTCAAGCGGTAACCAATTTTCTACTTTAGGGATGGAGTTTGTCGTGAGCGCATCTTTACAAACAGGTGCTAAAATAGGTTTGGTGATGATGGGCAGTGACATACTTTCAGTCATGGTGGAGTATATTGCTTCCACTTTGTTAGTGAAAAATTGAGCAAGATCCTCGCATTGCACTTCATTCAAACTGGGGGGAGTGGGCTGAGTTGCGGAGCCTGATAGTTCTTTTACCATTTTGAAAAGTGTTTTGGAACAGTTCTTAGCATCCGTTATAGTTGAGGAAACATAATTTATACGAGCGGCCCTATAGAGGGAGTGATACTCCCTTTTGGCGCGCAAATAGGCAAGTTTGGCATCAGGCGTATAGGCCCTTCTCCACCGTCTTTCCATGTTTTTGCATTTGGTTTTATCAGCTTTTAACTTGTCTGAGAACCAGGGGGCCGGAGGACGGTGATTGATTACCTTCTTACGGGATGAAGGGAGGCAAATGTCTGTGGCTTTCCGGATCCAATTTTGAAATGTTACAAGATCGATATCAAAAATATTTTTAAAAATAGGGGCGTTATTAAAAAGAAATTTATTAAAATTATCAATGTCTAGCCTTTTCCAGTTCTTTGTTAGTTTTAGAGTGCCACATGTCGCCACTTGCGAATTCTTCGGAATCACCATCTTAAAACCAACCAAAAAGTGGTCGGACCAGCACAGTGGAGTTGCTGTGGAGCATTCAATATTGGATAGGTTGGAAAATATAGGGTCCAATAGGTGACCGGCTTTATGCGTAGGACCAGAATTATGGAGCAGGATATTAATTGCTGCTAGGTCTGAGATAAAAGTATTACTAATAGTACAAGCAGAGTCCTCCAAATGGAGGTTAAGATCCCTTAGAATCGAGAAATTCGCCGAGTTAAGCAGGAAGGGGGTAACCAGGTCGGGGAAGGTTGTGGCCCAAGGGCTAGATGGCCCGGGGGGTCTATAGACCAACATACCTGAAAAGGTAAAGTGTGGGGTTAGAGTCAATTTAAACACTGCGGCTTCACAGCCAGTGATCTGTAAGGCATCAAACTTACAACTGTATACATTTTTGTAAATTAAGGCGATCCCACCGCCTATTTTGTCCTCCCTATCCTTCCCAACTATAACATAGTTAGGAGGCAGAGCGACGGCTATGTCTGGACCAGAGCTGGTATTAAGCCATGTCTCTGTGAGAAAGATAGCATCCGGTTGTTTATCCATTAGCAAATCAAAGACATCAGCCTGGTGTTTAGGGAGTGAGCGACAGTTGATGTTAAAAAATAAGAATTCCTTGGTAGGAGGTGACTTACTTTCCATTTTCAGATTAAATTGTTGTTTAATAGGAGTGGTAGATGTTAAAGCGTTGGGTGCCTCGCATAATCCTATGTGCACTGTTAGATTACATCCCGGACAAGAGTCAGTAGCCTTCTCAATATTGAGAAGGGTACAATCTGCTTGTAGATTAGTGCGGTAGTCCAGTATTTGTTTGGAAGAGTAAATTAGAATAATCCTATTTGATGAACCAGAGGTCATGGCCCCGGGTCCCGGTCTGGCGACATGGTGCTGACTGGGTGATTGGAGGAGTGCATGGGTAGTGACAAGGAGATGGCTGGACTGCATCAGTAGTGCTCAGGGGATTGTAGCAGTGCATGTGTTAGTGCCTGGGTCATTGCATGAGTACATGGGTAGTGACTGGATGATTACAGTACTGCAAGGAGAGTGCATGGTGAATTTATAAGTGCTTGTGTTTTGGCGCAGTGATTAGATAAGGACATGGAACTGGCTGGGTGATTAGAGGAGTGCATGGGTAGTGACAAGGAGATGGCTGGACTGCATCAGTAGTGCTCAGGGGATTGTAGCAGTGCATGTGTTAGTGCCTGGGTCATTGCATGAGTAAATGGGTAGTGACTGGATGATTACAGTACTGCAAGGAGAGTGCATGGTGAATTTATAAGTGCTAGTGTTTTGGTGCAGTGATTAGATAAGGACATGGTGCTGACTGGGTGATTGGAGGAGTGCATGGGTAGTGACAAGGAGATGGCTGGACTGCATCAGTAGTGCTCAGGGGATTGTAGCAATGCATGTGTTAGTGCCTGGGTCATTGCATGAGTACATGGGTAGTGACTGGATGATTACAGTACTGCAAGGAGAGCGCATGGTGAATTTATAAGTGCTTGTGTTTTGGCACAGTGATTAGATAAGGACATGGAACTGGCTGGGTGATTGGAGGAGTGCATGGGTAGTGACAAGGAGATGGCTGGACTGCATGGGTAGTGCTTAGGGTATTGTAGCAGTGCATGAGTTAGTGCATGGGTCATTGCATGAGTGCATGGGTAGTGACTGGATGATTAGAGTGCTGCAAGGAGAGTGCATGGTGAATTTATAAGTGCTTGGGTTTTGGCGGAGTGATTGGATAAGTACACACATGTCACATCAGGCCCCACCCCCTCCCTTCACCACTGTGCAAATGCGCCCCCTGGCGGGTTTTAAGTTGGGGGATTAATTTTCCTTGAATCCTGAGGGTCCCTGGGGGCCAACTAGCCCACCAGGTACCTCCAGTAAGCGCCACAGAGCTGCGTTGCAGAGAGGTGGTCCGAGGCCACGCCCCTTTTTACACCTCTCTACAACGCAACTCTGTGGTGCTTACTGGACATACCTGGTGGGCTAGTTGGCCCCCAGGGACCCTCAGGATTCAAGGGGACTTAATGCCCCAACTTAAAACGCACCGCAGGGCGCATTTGCACACTTGTCACATCAGGCCACGCCCCCTCCCTGCACCACTGTGCAAACGCACCCCCTGGTGCACTGTAAATTGGGGGATTAAGTCCCCTTGAGTCCTGAGGGTCCCTGGGGGCCAACTAGCCCACCAGCTACCTCCAGTAAGCGCCACAGAGCTGCGTTGCACAGTGGTGTAAAAAGGGGGCGTGGCCTTGGACCACCTCTCTGCAACGCAGCTCCCTGGCGCTTACTGGAGGTACCTGGTGGGCTAGTTGGCCCCCAGGGACCCTCAGGATTGAAGGGGACTTAATCCCACAACTTAAAACGCGCCACAGGGCGCGTTTGCACACTTGTCACATCAGGCCACGCCCCCTCCCTGCACCACTGTGCAAACGCGCCCCCTGGTGCTTTGTAAATTGGGGGATTAAATCCCCTTGAGTCCTGAGGGTCCCTGGGGGCCAACTAGCCCACCAGCTACCTCCAGTAAGCGCCACAGAGCTGTGTTGCAGAGTGGTGTAAAAAGGGGGCGTGGCCTTGGACCACCTCTCTGCAACGCAGCTCCCTGGCGCTTACTGGAGGTACCTGGTGGGCTAGTTGGCCCCCAGGGACCCTCAGGATTGAAGGGGAATTAATCCCCCAACTTAAAATGCGCCACGGGGTGCGTTTGCACAGTGGTGCAGCGAGGGGCAGGGCCTGATGTGACAGTGTGCAAACGCGCCCTGTGGTGTGCTTAAGTTGGGGATTAAGTCCCTTGAATCCTGAGGGTCGCTGGGGTCCAACTAGCCCACCAGGTACCTCCAGTAAGCGCCACAGAGCTGCGTTGCAGAGAGGTGTAAAGGGGCGTGGCCTCGGACCACCTCTCTGCAACGCAGCCCTGTGGCACTTACTGGAGGTACCTGGTGGGCTAGTTGGCCCCCAGGGACCCTCAGGATTGAAGGCGACTTAATCCCCCAACTTAAAATGGGCCACAGGGTGCGTTTGCACACTTGTCAAATCAGGCCACGCCCCCTCCCTGCACCACTGTGCAAATGCGCCCCCTGGTGCGTTGTAAATTGGGGGATTAAATCCCCTTGAGTCCTGAGGGTCCCTGGGGTCCAACTAGCCCACCAGCTACCTCCAGCTGGCCCCCAGGGACCCTCAGGATTGAAGGGGAATTAATTCCCCAACTTAAAACGCTCCACAGGGCACGTTTGCAGAGTGTTGCTGGGAAGGGGCGGGGCCTCCCGCACGATGCTGTTTTTTTTTTATTTTTTAGAAGGGGGGCTGTGTAGTCCCCCTACTTTTTCTTTTTTTTGGGGCCTTGGGGACCCCATCCCCCAGGGCCTGACCCTTTTTTAAAAAAAACAAAAAACAGGAGGGGGACCCCATCCCCCGGGGCCTGGCCACCCCGTTTGTTTATAATTTTTTTGTTGTGAGGGGGGCCGCGTGGCCCCACTCCTCAGGCCAATTATGGCCCCGGGGACCCCATCCCCCGGGGCCGGCCTGCCGTGTTTTTTAAAAATTTATTTTTGAAAGGGGAGGGGGGCCGCGTGGCCCCCCTCCCGGGCCACTTCTGGCTCTGGGGACCCCATCCCCCGGGGCCTGGCCACTCCGTTGGGGACCGTGGGTGGAGCCCCAATTCCCCCACTGTCCCGCCTGCTCCCCGCCTCCTGCGGGAGCCGGCATTGCTTTTCCACACGGGGAGCTGCTGACATGCAGCTCCCCTTGTGGAAAAGCAATCTTCCATGGATTTTGGAAGCGAGAGCAGGAAACCTGCTCTCGCTTCCAAAATCCAAACCAGTGTTTGCTAAACAGCAGTTTCCCAGGGGTGGGCACCCAGGGACACTGCAGGAGCCGGCCCTGGGGGGTGGCGGTCCCCAGGGCCATCAAGGGCTCCAGGAGGGGGGCCGCACGGCCCCCCTCCTACTATTTAAAGCCTCGGGGAGGTGGTGGTCCCCGGGGCTCGGGGGTCCGTAGCAGACCCCCGCATTTACATTATTAGTGCCCTGGGGAGGTGGCGGTCCCGGGGCGTGTGGGGGGCTCGAGCCCCCACACAGGTGTAATTATTAAAAAATACAAGCCCCGGGGCGTGGTGGTCCCCGGGGCAGCGGGGGGGCCATGTGCCCCCGTGAATATTTAAGAAAAGCCCCGGGGCGTAGCAGTCTCCGGGCCTTGGAGGCCCCCCACAGATTATTAAAAAACAAGCCCCAGGGGTGGCGGTCCCCGGGGCTGCGGGAGGGCCGCGTGCCCTCCCGCACATAAATTACATAGCCCCGGGGAGGTGGCAGTCCCCGGGGCTGTGGGGGCCCCCGCGGGCCCCATTACATAAATAAATTGCCCCCGGGACTTGGCCCACCCCGGGGCATTGAAAACGAAGTGCAGGAGACCACGCTTTGTTTTTTTAAAATTTCGGATGGATTTGCGCACCGGCGCGACCCCGCCTGAATTTTTTTTTTTTTATTGCTTTTTTTTGGGCCTGGGGGTCCCTGTGGGACCCCCTGAGCAGGCCTGGGGGGTCAGGGTGTTTTTACCCTGCCCCCTTTTCTTGTTTTTTTATCTTTATCTCAACTTTTCTTTCTCCCTCGGTCCGAGCACAAGATGGCTGCCAACACTTCCTGGTTTGAAGTGTTGGCAGCCAATTAGAGCCAAGCTCGTGCTCGGGGGTTAGGCTCCGCCCAGATATATATATCTTTTTTTCCTTCAATATCTCAAAAACTACTGAACGGATTTACACCATTTAACAAAAAGGACTCTTTCTGAACCAAGGGCTACCTTTTTGCCAAATTTGGTGTAATTCCGTTCAGCAGTTCGGGCTGTAGCTTTGTCTAAAGTTTCCTATGGAAAATAACATGGAGAAACCGCGATTTGGGACCCCCCATTTTTATCGGCCCTTGCTTGACGAATCACCCCGAAACTTTCAAGACAGGAGCTGACCAGAGCGCCCCACTAGTTTTGAAAATTTCGTGAAGATTCATCAAACGGCGCCAAAGTTATTGGGAAAGAAAAACGCTTTTGAATAGAAACGAGGTCCTAACTATAACTACATACTGGCGACTGCCAGTAGGTAATATATATATATATATATATATATATATATATTACCTACTGGCGGTTGCCAGTAGGTAGTTATAGTTAGGACCTCGTTTCTATTCAAAAGCGTTTTTTCTTTTGCCAATATCTTTATGCTGCTGACGAATCTCCGCGAAATTTTCAAAACTAATGGGGCGCTCCGGTCAGCTCCTGTCTTGGAAGTTTCGGAGTGATTCATCAAGCGGGGCCGAGAAAAAGGGGGTCCCAAAACGCGTTTTCCCCATGTTAATTTCCATAGTAACTTTAGACAAAGCTACAGCCGGAACTGCTGAACGGAATTACACCAAATTTTCAAAAAGGTAGGTCTTGGTTCAGAAAGAGCCCTTTTTTTTTAAATGGTGTAAATCCGTTCAGTAGTTCCTGAGAAATTAGAAAAAGAAAAGTTTCGATATCTGAGCACCGAGGAGGGTTCGCAAACCCTCCCGGGCACGAGCTTCACTCTGATTGGCTGCCAACACTCCAAACCAGGAAGCGTTGGCAGCCATCTTGTGACTCGGTAACCGAGTCACAAGAAAAGAGTAAATAAAAAGGTGAAAAACAAGAAAAGGGGGCAGGGTAGAAGCACCCTGACCCCCTAGGCCTGCTCAGGGGGTCACACAAGGACCCCCAGGGCCAAAAAAGCCTTTTTAAAAACAAAAAATCGGCCGAATTCGCGCTGGGGTCCTCAGGACACAAGTGGACTTCATCCCCCGAGCAGCAGTGCGCCAAGAGGCGCGTTTGCAGAGTGGTGTAAAAAGGGGGCGTGGCCTCAGACCACCTCTTTGCAATCCCGCTGTGTGGCGCTTACTGGAGGTACCTGGTGGGCTAGTTGGCCCCCAGGGACCCTCAGTATTCAAGGGGACTTAATCCCCCAACTTAGAACGTGCCAGGTGGCGCGTTTGCACAGTGGTGGAGAAAGGGGGCATGGCCTTTGTCCACCGCTCAGCAATCCCACTGTGTGGGGCTTACTGGAGGTAAGAGGTAGGCTAGTTGGCCCCTAAAGGACCCCCAGCAGCGAAGGGGACTTCAATCACCATCCAAGAGCGCGCCAGGGAAAGCGTTTGTATAGTGGTGGGCAAAGGGGGCGTGGCCTGCTACGAGTACTTACCAATGCTGTTGTGTGGGACTTACTGGAGGTAATAGGAGGGGTAGTTGGCCCCAAGGATGTCCTTGGGGGCCAATTACCCCTCTTGTTACCTCCAGTAAGTCCCACACAGTGGGATTGCTAAGACGTCTTCGGAGGCCATGCCCCCCTTTCTCCACCACTCTGCAAACGCTCCTCCTGGCAGACTACGGGATGGGGGATGAAGTCCAATTTACTCCTGAGGGAGTTTGGGGGCCAAGAAGCCCTCCTGGTACCTCCTGTAAGTCCTACGCAGCGGAATTCCTGAGCGCTGGTCGGAAGCCCAGCACCCTTTCTCCACCACTCTGCAAACGCGACTACTATTTAAAGAAGCATCTTTCTGCACCTCTGACTTAGAGGTAGTTTTAACCCCCCTGCCCTATTATATACTAGGGCCTTTCAGAGGAGGTCATGCCAATCACAGGGGTACCCCAACCCATAGTGTACCCTAGTGTATGTAGGTGTTTTCACTGTATTCTAAGTGTCTTTTAGCATAGCACTTGCTCCGGGCCTGGTTAGGCAGAGTCAGTTACCACCAGTACCAGTCAGTAAAAAGTTGGGGGCACAGGAGGACTTTGCAACAAGGTCTCTTTCTGCACCTCTGTTGGTTCTTTCTGCATAGCTCTTGCTTCTTTCTGCACCTTTCTTTGTCTTTCTGGACTTCTTTTGCCTCTTTCTGCATTTCTCCTGCTTCTTTCTGCGCCTTTCTTCCTCTTTCTGCACATGTCCTACCTCTGTAGGCATAGTTAGAAATTAGCCTTTAAAAAACCTTTGAAATTCACTGAAAAAACCATAGGTTTCAGGGACGTTATAGTTAGAAATTAGCATTTAAAAAACCTTTGAAATTCACTGAAAAAACCATAGGTTTCAGGCACATTATAGTTAGAAATTAGCATTTAAAAAACCTTAGAAATTCACTGAAAAAACCACAAGTTTCAGGGACGTTATAGTTATTTGGACATTTCACTCGTACAAAACCAGAGAAATTCGGCCGTTATAGTTAGTTCAGCTAACTATAACTCGCGCCCAGCAATGCACTGCTGATGACGTCACATATTACATCATTCATGACATGGTCAGTGACATCACTGGTTTCATAAATGGTAGTCTGTATTTTAGAGTGGGTGTATCAAAGGTTATATTAGGGTGTGAGGAGGTGCATCACATTATCACGTGGATGATGTCATCAGTGATGTCATCAGTGATGTCATTTGAGATGTCATCAGTGATGTCATCAGTGATGTCACTGACCATGTCATGAATAATGTGATGCACCTCCTCACACCCTAATATAACCTTTTATACACCCACTCTAAAATACAGACTACCATTTTTGAAACCATAGACACACCAATACCAGTTATTACATACCCACTGACTGATTCCTAGGTCTACACACACGTCCACTCATTCACCCATACAGTCACTCATACATGCAGTCACTTATCAATACAGCACTATCATTTGCACTCATACACCTATACAGACACTCACACATCGCCACTCATACATAGAGTTACTCACACACCTAGTCAGTCATGCAAAGAATCATTCAGACTCCCATTTACTCACCTATACAGTTATACACACACCACCTCACTTATTCATACAGATACTAACACATACTTACTCTCTTATACAATCACTGATACAAGTACACACTCATCCATACAGCCACTCTCACAATCACTCACTCTCACGTATTGTCATTTATATACTCCAACTCTCACATACACTGCCTTTTACATATGTAGTTACTTGGACATGTACCACTGAGACATCCATTCACTCACCAACACACCCATACACACACTCAACCACCCATATAGCTGTTTCCACATGCACTCTTGAACACATACAGCCAGTGAATCAACCACTCACATATCTATGCACAGAGTCACACACCTCCCACCCATCCACATGGACACTCAGGCACCCATACAGATACTCAGATAACCAATCAATAACCCATATACATACTCATGTAGCTACTCACCAACCGATGCAGCCACTTACACACCAACTGACCGACTGATACCGACATTTACACAGTTTAGTCACTAACCCATGCATCCAGTAAGACACGTTTAATCACTCACTTATACAGTCAGTCACGCACCTACTAAATCATCTATTCAGGCACTTATACACCCACTCATTCCTCAATACACCTTGTCATATATATATATATATAAAACATATTTAAACTTTACAGAAACACACATTTACTGGATGATGTCATCAGTGATGTCATCAGTGATGTCATTTGAGATGTCATCAGTGATGTCATCAGTGATGTCACTGACCATGTCATGAATGATGTAATATGTGACGTCATCAGCAGTGCATTGCGGGGGCACGAGTTATAGTTAGCTGAACTAACTATAACGGCAGAGTTTCTCTGGTTTTGTACGAGTGAAATGTCCAACTAACTATAACGTCCCTGAAACCTGTGGTTTTTTCAGTGAATTTATATATATATATATATATATGTATATATATATATATATATATATATACATACATATATATATATATACATATATATATATATATATATATATATTTACCAGCAGAATGACAATAAATATCCATAAAGTGGGCCCTGCACGTGATCCCTAGTACAGATGATACACGGAGCCAGACTTGGCCAACATTAAAGAAAAATTGTCTCAGCAGAAAGAATAACTTGCAGGTTTATTTAAAGGAAACATTGACAAAGCCAATAGATTTGGCTTTCATATATAGCAGGTGCCCAGAGACATGCAGTATATACAGGGAGAGACATATGCACAAATATATGTACACATGCAGACAGAGCAGGGCAGCTACTGGCTTCCAGGCACACATACACCAATACACATCAGCACTTCTATGTACACGATCAGCTCACATATAGGCACCCATGTGAACAGACAACAGTCAGTGCATGTCTTAAAGGAACCCAGAATTCATACATAGGCGCACATGTACACCCAGTTAGCTGCCAAGTGGCCCACTTCATTTATGACAACCCGGCCAGTCCAGTGCTTCTATCCAAATGTGGATTTTTCATGCCCAGTCCGCCATGTGAGGCATGGCAGACTTGGGCAGGCGAAATCAACCGTAGCCTCCATTCGCAGAAAGAAACCTCCTATTTCAGGGCCATTGGGTGTTTTTGTTTCTCAGAAACTAATACTTTGGGGGTTAATTTCTGAGAAAAAAAGTTGAATGGGCGGCCACAATATGGCGGCGCCTGCCAGCATTAATTTCTGATAAAAGTGACCCCGCCATTTTAGTGAAAACACAAGCATAAGTCAGATATAGGCGCTGTAAGTAGGGCTGCAGGGGGTGCTGCAGCATCCACAAAATAACCATGCTGGTGTTCAGAAGGTGAATGAGCAATAAAAATGCCTCAAAATGCAGTTTTTCTCTTGTCACTGAGGTCAAATGTCAAGCTCTGTCTTTTGACAAGTTGCTGCTTATTTTTTAACAAGGAGATTGGTGTTTACTTTTCTTTCTTTGACTGCAAAGTGATTTTGCAATGTGAACTATGAGACAATCTTGCTGAGTGTGGTAGGAAAGTCTCTCGAATGTTAATTTGTTTTCTAACGCACAACAAAATGAACTTTAGAAATAGTTCAGAATATATCAGTAGTTAGAAAAACACAAATTTCGTACTTTTTGTTTGTAATTCTGAAGTGTGATGGAAACAAATATTTTAATACATCAAAAACAAATCAAGACACTTTCCTTGGTGTTGCGCAAATAATAAGTATTGACTGAAAGCACACATTACAATTTGTGCGCTGTATAGTTTTATCAGTAAAACGTTGGACCTCATTTACTAACTTTTGGCGTAGGGCAGCGCCGCAAGCCTTCCTGCTGCGCTGCCCTACATCAAAAGAAACTGGCAGGAATGCGCCATATTGCACCATGGTGCAAGGGTGTCCGTGCTGTAGGGATGATTGTTTTGGTGCAGGAAGGGACACCTTCCTGCACAAAAACAACCAATGGAGGTGATTTCCTCTTTCTATGTGTGCTGCTGAATGCAGCACACATAGAAAGAGGAAAAAACGAGGAGAAATAATGAAATTTCTCCTCATTGTGCCTCCCCTACACATCCCCTGGGGAGGCGGAGGCTTTTGGCCCATTCCCAGGTTTATACATTGTTGTAAATCTGGGAATGTGTGACATGCCATGGGTGTTACGTAGGAACACCCATCGTAACGCCCCTGGCACGCCTCCCCATCGAAGTGTGCGGCAACGCAGCGACGTGCGCTGCTTTGCCTCACTCCATATCTACAAGGCCATGAAAAGCCACGCAGGGTGGCTTTACGTGGCCTTGTACATATGGCTAAGCCTTTTGCGCCACTGGAACGTCACAAAAAGTGACTTCCGCAGGCGCACAGGGCTTGTAAAATAAGCCCCATCATGTCTGTGCAAATTTAATAGCCATTTCATTGGAAAATGTGCTGTCTTGACGGTGTGCTGCCACATCATGCTTTAGTAATATGTTTACGACAAAATGCACGACCTGCTACATGCTCACACCCTTACCACTCCCCTGCTGAATGGGCATGGCCCATTTGCTCTACTTATCCTTTGTGCGATACTTCAATTCGTCACAATTCTTATGATTCCAGTAATGTAACATTGATGACAGCACCCCCACTCTGAACAGTGTTCCAGTATCACTAACATCAGAAATTAACAGGGGCATCAGAAAACTTTCAATAGTGTGCGTGGTCATGTCAACGGTGGGTGGAGCTGGTACCTGCGCTGCCCCTGTGCCCTACGTAGACACCGGCTAGAGTTTAAGACCACTATAATGTGGTTTCTGTGTTGACGTACTGCTACACCTTGTGTTGCAGCACCCTTTGCAGAATACATTTACAGGTTCTTCAACTTTTTCAGTGCCTTACATTCAGAGACAAAATCAGTTTAAAAAAAAAACAGGATAAAGTTTTTCCAGAAAAACCTAAACTTTGGGGCATATTAGCAAGGGCACTATCGCCGCTTTAGCTGCACTTTTTGCCGCTAAAGTGGCGATATTTATATCGCCCTATCAGCAAACTGTCTCTAACAGCAGTTAGCGACAGTTTGCGGGCATTAGCGCCTGTTTTTACCGCTTTGCATGTCAGCGATATTTATCGCTAATGACATGCAAAGTGGGCATTCCCGACGAACAAACCTGGGAAACACTCGCTAACAGGCCTATCGCCTATTAGCAAGGTGGCCATGGCCCCAGTTAGCGACGTGAAAAGTCGCGCTAACCGGGGTCATCGCCATTTATTTAACACCTGCAATTAGCAGGTGTTAGCCATACCTAACATGGGGGGTGGATTATGCTGATACGACCACAGGGTCGTATCAGCAAGGTGTTCTCCCTTCTCCATGCAACATCGCTGGTTTTTCAGCGATGTTGGCCCATTTCTCCGCTATCGCTGGAATATTCATCGCCATAGCGCTAATCGTTGCTA
This sequence comes from Calotriton arnoldi, assembly GCA_963921515.1. NCBI lineage: Eukaryota > Metazoa > Chordata > Amphibia > Caudata > Salamandridae > Calotriton > Calotriton arnoldi. Next base: position 1,608,310 of record CAWUFW010003465.1, on the reverse strand, counting down.
ATACAGCGTTAGCGTGGCAATATATTCCAGCGATAGCCGGCGATAAAAAAATCACGCTAAGCAGGGTTAGCGATGATTATCGCCTCTTCTTGCTAATATGCCCCTTTGTCTTTATAATTTAAGTAATATTGCTTATTTTTCTTTCCTATTTTCATGTTTTACCATTCTGCAGCAAAGTAGATAAAAGTTGTTTGTCTCTCTCATTCTTTACTAATCTTTTACTCTGTCGGACAGTTAAATTTTTCAGTAGCCTATACAAAAAGGAATATGTAATAGGACATGAGAGAAACTTGCCACAGACAGGCATTGATATTGAAATGCAAACAACCCATAACAGGAAATTCCTGGCTCACGTGGTATCTGTGAAGACAGGATCTTTTTCTATAAAACCCACCAATAAGATAAATGAAAAGGCTTGGTCTGAAAGAATGGCTAAAAAGAAAGAAAACATAAAAAGGCAACTCTCAGCTGCCATAAGTGTTGAAGGAGAAAGGCAGCCCATCTTGAAGCCAAACCCTCCTTGTTGGAACTGACCATCTTTTGTGTGGTATTCTCTCAGATTTGTTTGCCTTCTTTGCTTGAACCCGTTTTTGTTTACCTAATTAGCACCTTTAATTTACTTATAAGCCCCTAGTATATGGTACAATGTGTGCCTAGGGCATGTAAATTAAATGCACTGCAGCACTCATTGTGCCACCCACTAAAGTAGCACTTCAAAACATGTCGACAGGCCTGCCATTTTGACCTTGGACAATAAACTTTTTGCCAGGCCTAAACCTTCCTTTTTAGTAATTATAAGTCACGCCTAGGTTTTTTCGGATGACTGCAGAACCCTGTTCCCAGAACGGACTCTTCTCCCCCAGACTCTTGTGGACTTCCTTGCTGAGCCCCTTCTACCGCCCCATGCAGAATTCCCTTTGAACCCTTTGCAGATCCCCTTCCATGATTCCCCACTGCCCACTGAATGGCCTTTGAAAGGTTTAGATCTCAATGACTCCTCTGGACGTTACCTTAAGTGTGGTTTAGACTAAGACTTACTTCCAACCCCCTGAAGACTCTTGACTGAGCTTCCGAGATGCAAATTCTTGTTCCTCCATATTTACGCTTGTTTACCCTATGGAACTCTTTCATTTCTGAGACCCTTTAAATAACTCATTCATTTCTCCCCTTTGGATTGTGCCTGGGTAAATTAGATAGCTAATGTAAAGACAAAATAAGTTAAGATTGTTTTTAGAGCATCAGCTATTGGTGTTTTTTTTTTTATAATCAGCTATTGGTGTTGTTAGCTTGTTTTGCACTGAATGAACTGCTTGTTAGCATTATGTTGATTCGTCTAAATTTCTTTAGGAGACTTGGTCTCCCTGTTGCAATCTTCTACTTTTATAGCATAGTCTTGGGAGTGATCTATTTGAATTTGATTACTAATTTGTAATAAACACCCTTGAAACTTGCCTACCGATTCCTGGTCCTCATTGAGTAGCCAATTAATTGATTGAATGAAGTGTGACACCTTAACACCCCTCGTCCCTCAGTGCGATAAGCAAGGTCCAGAAAGAAGAGATAAGAAAGAAGAGATAAGACAAATATAAGTGTGGTCCTAGAAAACGCTAGATCACAATCTTATCCAAAACATTAAGATGACGTTTTTATTGATTTAACTAAAATAATTTTATGTGATTTATTTTTAATCTGTTGGTAGAAAAGAAAGTGATTTTTGAGTTGTAAAAGGCAAGTGGATACATAAAAGCCTGTTATGAAATATGTATTCTATATTGGTTGTAACCCCCAGAATTTGGGTGCTCCCGTATTAATATAGAGTTGATTGACTAAGTCTGGTTAGATTGTTTTGGTTTGTTGGTATATGTTGTTAATGCTGTTGATTATTATGTATTGTTTAGGCAGCATTACCATTGCATTTTAATTGATGTGTATGATCTGAAATTAAGGTAACCTTTATTTGATTTTTATTTAAATATTATTTCTATGAGACACTGTCTTGGAAATAAATACATGAAGTAAAAAACATGAGGGGCTAAGACTGAAAAAAGGCATGAGCCCAGCTAGTTACCGCTGTCACTGGCATTTAGCAGCAGTGGCCGGAGCTGGGGCTGCACCGGCTGCAGTGGACTCCCAAGATATATTTTGGACCTGGCACTTCATTTTTTACAAATAAAGCACTGATACCAACCCAATGCTTTCCAGTCTTGATTTGAAGGCGAAGCCCGTTATTAAGTGGACCAGGTGGTCTCATGAGGGGCGAACTGCAAACCTGCCCATATCTACTTGCTGCTGCCTCAATCTTCTTGTGCTACTACCACAGAGTTGGCTTTCAGTATCATTCCTGTGGCTGTAATTTTGTTGCGTCTCGACTCAAAGCGCTCTGAGGTGGCTCCAGGATGTGGGAGTTCTTTAAAAATGCATGAAATAAAAAAAGGAGCAGCTGCAGGTCACTTTTGGTTGTTCACCTCTGGGGTGGGAGTACACCTGCTAATAGGAGATGAGCTATAAAGTAACCTTATATCATGTGTGTGTGCCCGTGTCTATATGTGCAAGTGGTGGTGTGCGTCTGCGTGCATGTGTTTGCGAAAGCATTTCAAATAATTAGAAAATAATGCTTAATTTAACTGTGTTTAAATTCACCTGACTCTTTTTTTAAATGTTATTATTTTTATTGTATTTGACCCGAAAGTCAGAGCGAGCAATACATTGATTCATCATTATTGCCAAATTATTATATTACATAATCGTATCACAAAATAGGAGAACAAACAGTTGAGGAGGAGGGAAGGATAAGGTGTTCATAGAGAAAAGAAGGGATAGATTCGAAGCACGTGGCCTGGTCAGAAGGGCCGGAGCAATGGGTCAATAACGTGGCCGTTTGGGCTCGATATGTAGACAATTTATTTGTCTGTAGACAAAAAAATTGTATAGGAGGATAAGCTACTAACCAGATTATATCGGAAACTGACTGCTGGGAATTCAATACTACATGCAGGGAGTCAGCATCCCAGAACTTTGATTAAGAATATCTCTTACAGTGAACTCCTGCGCATCAAACGAAATTGTACAAATGAAGAAGAATACCAAAACGGATGCCGTAGAGAGAAGGGGGTATACAAAAAGTATTCTACAAGAGGCAGTTAGAAAAACAGAGTCAGTGAATAGATCACAGCTCCTGGCTACTAAGCCGTAAATCGAATCTAGCAGGAATAGACAAGAAGGAACCATTAGAATGATTACTAATTTTAATGAGAGTTCGCAGAAAGTGACACAGATTTTTAGAAGAAATTGGCATATCCTTCATACAGATAATACCTTCAGGGGAGCCATTACATCACAACCCCATCATTCTACCGAGGGACAAAATGGCTGCCAACATTTCCTGAATCGGAATGTTGACAGCCAGCTGACAGCCAATTAGCATGCAGCTCGTGATCGGGACGGTGCGCGCAGGGTGCGCTCAGGGTGCGCGGATCCTCCGTGCCCATAGATATATATGTACTTTTACTTTTGATTTTCTCAGCAACTACTGAACGGATTTACACCATTTAACAAAAAGGGTTCTTTCTGAACCAAGAACTACCTCTTTGCCAAATTTGGTGTAATTCCGTTCAGCAGTTCGTGCTGTAGCCGTGTCTAAAGTTTCCTATGGAAAAATGAATGGGGAAAACGCGTTTTGGGACCCCCCTTTTTTCTCGGCCCTTGCTTGACGAATCACCCCGAGACTTTCAGGGTAGGAGCGGACCGGAGCACCCCGGGATCATTTAGTACATAGTCACTACAGAACTACACCTGCTAAGAAAGACCTGATTACAGTTCTTTTTCCCCTGTTTAAGATGTAAAGCCTGTTAATACAGCAACAAAGTCAGTGAGTATAAAGTTGAAGGGCAGGGATTCAGAGAATCTAAGATGATAAGAAAACTATTGAACTGTAATTCAGAGTTCACGGTCTATTGTTTAGAGAATGCCCATGCCCGAAACGATATATAGGAAGTACCATTCATCCGACAAAAAAGAGAGGGGCATATTAGCAAGGAGTTGCGATATTTATCGCTAACCGCGCTTAGCGCGTATTTTTTTAACGCCGCCTATCGCTGGAAATTATCGCTGAGATAACACCCTATTAGCAAGTGCGATAATATTTCCAGCGATAGCGGCGAAATGCGAGAATATCGCTGGAAATCCAGCGATATTCTCGCATTAACGCTATGGTGGATTTAGCCTTACAATCCACCTCCTATACTTTAAACAGGTAAGTCATGTTCATTAGCAGGTGTTAAATTCTAGCGATAAACGCGCTTAGCGCGATTTATTTTATCGCTTCGCCTGCTTTGTTAATAGGGGGAAGTTGTGTTAGCGACTGTTTTCAGTCGCTTTTGGTTGGGAACGCCTACCTTGCATGTCATTAGCGATAATTATCGCTGGCATGCAAGGCGATGGGTAAACCGGCCGCTATCGCTTGAAAGCTGTCGCTAACGCCTGTTAGCGACAGCTTGCTGATAGGGCGATAAAAATATCGCCGCTTTAGCGGCAAAAAGTGCCGCTAAAGCGGCGATAAAGCCCTTGATAATATGCCCCAGAATTCTTGAGCATATGCGAGCGATTACCAAGAAAGATCAAAGTTACCCTGTCGCTCGCCATTTTGAACTTAAACATAACAGTAACCGAGACTTGCTGAAATTCTTTTGCATAGATCAAGTACAGAAGGAAGAAAAAGGAGGTGACAGAGTCAAAAAGCTACGTAGCGTAGAGTCCAAACACATAATTTAATTACAAACTAAGGTTCCACAGGGCCTCAATAATGAAGAACTGTGGGTCCATATAGGCCAGTGAGGCATCCTGTTCCTGATACCTGAGTTTTTTTCCAGTGGAATATTTATTCTGTTAATATTCCATTAGAATGGATGTGGGGGAGATACATCACTTAATTCTTCCTTCTTTCTTCCCCTTCTTTATGTAACTTTGAAGTAGCATCATGAATTTGAGAAAGGTCATTCTTGCTTCTTAGCCCATTCAGGGCTTGATTGTGGAAAAACGGATTGATGACAAGGTGTTGGTGCGATCTCGCATTTGGATGATGGCATCCTTTTGTTTTAATTGTAATATACATTATGGAATGACCTCTGCCATCAACAGTATGGTTTTCCATTTCGACACTCGCCTTCTCACCATTGAGATTATACTTATGATTCATGATTAATTATTTAATTTTGAGTAGTGTTTGTCATTACTGATCACAGTACCTCCCCTCTTATTATAATTTTGGAATTATAATTGAAATTGAATCTACGCGATTCTGCGCATATGATGTGCGGTAACTCGTAAATGTTGCAATAAGATCTGTCATTTGTAGAGCTACAAGTATCATCTGAAGATGTCAGCCATATTAACATCTTATTGTGGAGAGCGCGTAGAACTTTATCGCTTTCAATGAAATGTTGCATGTGACGTTTTCCTCCCGAGTTTAAATTGTGAATGAAATGTTAGTGAAACTGAAAAAGACGTTGTGCCGAAACGCATCTGTCAGTGCTTTTTTGACTAAGCCAATAAATAATTTTTGTTGATATCTACCCGCGAGAACATTTGTCATTGCCTAGACGACTGTGGCTGTTGGAGTTTGTTACTGTTCTGCGGTTCACCACCGCTGGGGTTGCACCCGGGACGTGAGGTGCGGCGGAAGGTGGAGCACTTTGGAAGACGGATATATATATATATATATATATATATATATGTATGAGAGAACCCGGTGGCTAAAATCCACCGGGTTCTTATATAACATCTGCACTAGTGCTATTAATCTATCACCGATCCCAAATGCACCCATGGTCATCCAGAGTGATACCCAGGTGACCCGGTCAAAGGCCTTCTCCGCATCCAGCATTTTCATTCCGTATTTTAGTTTTTTTGCCTACATCAAATGCTGCAATTGCGGTATTAATATGGGCCGTAGTGTTCCTACCGGGCACAAAATCATGCTGCTGTACTGAGACCAAATCGTGCATTAGAGGGGCGAGGCGAGTAGCTAAGATTTTGGAGTAGATCTCAGCGTCTGTATTTATCAAAGATATCAGGCGATAAGACCCCCTGTCCTCTGATGGCATATCCTTTTTAAGAAAAACCACTATATTAGTCACCCCCCATGACACTAGGGCTTCTCCACAGCTATAAATATAAGTTATCAATTCTATGAACTCTGGGGCAAGAATGTCCATAAACACTTTATAAAATTCAAGACGTATGGAGTCTTCTCCTGCAGCTATCCCAGATGGTAATGCACAAATAGCCGCCTCAACCTCTCCTAGCCCGATATCCCCTTCTAGCATATAGCTCTGCTGAGAATCTAGCTGGGGGATCCTACTCGCCCCAGGGTAGTTTGCCAGGATCTCTCGGTCAATGCTATCTGGTTTATTATACACCTTTTGATAAAAGGAGACAAATTGCTCAGCTATTAATTGTGGGCAAGTATAACCACCCCCGTCATCCCCCACAACGCACTTTATAGGACTGCTAGCCTTTTTATCAGATATCTGATGTGCGAGGAGGCGTCCCACTTTTTCACCATATTCGTACTGGAATGTCTTATTCTTCTGAGCTAGCAACCACCTTCTCAATTACCCCCCGATTTAGCATTTGCCGCCTCTCATTTAGCTTAAGATGTACAGACCGCTCCCGAGGGTCACTGGAGAGAATTGCCTGAGCATGTTCCAGTTCTAAGTCTAAAAATTCCTGCCGACATTGAGCCAATTCAAGTTGCCTACGTTTATTTTGATTTAAAATGAACCGGAGTGTTACCTCCCTAATGTATGCCTTCCTTCAATCCCATATAGTTGCAGCTGAAGAGGTACCTTTACTAATACGTAGAAATTCGACCAATAAACATCTTAAATACTGACAATACTCCAAGTTGGCAAGGAGATGGCGAGGAAATGAGAATGGCCGTCAGGATCCCAACACTTCTTGCGGGATCTGCATCATCAGTATGATAGCACTGTGATCAGATGTAATCTTAGGGCATATCTCAGTATTCGCCCCTCCTAACATCTGCCCTTTTGCCAGTATCATGTCGATTCACGAATATTGCCTATGGGGAGAGAAATAATAGGTGTACCCTGGCAATCGGGGAATTAGAGTTCTCCATGCATCCTCTAACCCATGCAACCTCTTCAATTCCAAAATTGAAGTCCAAGTTCTAGTCATCCTAATTTTTGCTTGGCGATTAGTAGAATCGATATTGTACTCCATAACACAATCAAAATCAACCATTATAATCAAGTCCCCGGCCCAATCCAGCAATTCCATACTTAAAAATTCAAACACACCTGGGTCATCCAGATTGGGGCCATAAACGACACAGATAGTATATTTCTGGTTGTTAATCACTAGCTGAGCTATGACCCACCTTTCCCTACTATCTGCAGAGGTTTTAATAGCTCTTACTACCAAACTCTTATACTTCATTAGAGCCACACCATGTATGGACACTGTCTGGGATGAACAAATGATATTATCATACCCCAATTGATTTAGAGCCTTCCGGTCTTTATACGCCAAGTGAGTTTCAGTTATGCCCAAAATGTGTGGTTTATAAACATGCAAAGTTCCTCCAGTACTATTTGCAGCTTGCGAGCTTGGTTTAACCCGGCGACATTCCAGACACATACATTTCAAACTGAACATTGTGTCATGCTAAAATTAACAGATCCTTCCCTGCCTTTGGTATCAAACTGTCTGCCAAACATCAAATTATATTCTACCTGCCATTTCTGCTCGTTCTTACTTTTAAATCCAGCCCAAACCCACCCCCCTGAGTGTGTAGTAGTGTTAACACAAAAGACTTCCATACCTCCTGTGAATCCCCCAGACCTCCCCTAAAGGACGGTCCTGCCCCCCTGTACCTGGAAAAGGAATCACCCACCCCCTTCGCTGCCAGCTGGATTGACAACCATCTGGGGACACCCCCCTGGAACTCCCCCTGCTCCTACAACCACCTCAGTAAAGATACTAAACAGCCCCGCTGGTTCTACCATATTGGACCCGAAAAGCTAACGTCCATAACATTTCTTATTGAGTAAATAGTTTGGTGTCCTATCCATGAGGCAATGACCCTAATGCCACTGACTCAGAGCTTTTGAAGCCTCCGACTCCAAGTGGAATATTTGTTGCCATCCATCTTTAATGACTATAAGATGTGCTGGCTCTTGTAGAAACACCTGTGCCCCGACTGCCTTAAGTTGGTCTATTAGCTGATGCATCTTTCAACATTGATTCATTGTAGCTTTACATAAGTCTGACTGAACAAAGATGGACATTGAGCCAACTGTTAGAGATGCTGCAGGATCTCTGCCTCCTCGGCTTTGTTAAATTCTGCCCAGACGCTTCCCGCCGTCTAATTGCCATGCTGCTTGTCCTCGCACGGTGCAAGGTTTCCATGTGTTGGGGTCGCAAACCTGCACCTAAATTCGCTCAATGGCTCGAGGATGCATCGCGCTGCCAGACCCTACTGTCTGAATTCTGAGACCTTATGCCAGCTAGATCTCGCCCACTCGACATATGGGGGCCCCTTGTCTCATACCTCCTTGCTCGTTCCCCCCAGCGCCTGGCTTACTCTCCCGCGCTCCCCGCCGGCACTCCGCCCGCGGCGGCCGCCGGTGTAGGACAGTAATTGGCCTCCCCCCTGCCCCTTTTTCTTCTCAGCAGGGCCCGCCTCTCCCCCCGAGACTTGTGCATCTCATACCAATGACTGTTTATTGTCCAAACATGTCTGTGTAACATTTGCTATGCTGTCGTTTTGTGATGTTCTGAGCTATTGGTCCTCTTTGCGATTTTTAATTGTGCTCATGTGCATGGTGCTTTGATTCAGTGCAAGAATGTAATTTGTCTATGCAACTTTGTCAATAAAGGTTTTTGAAAAAATGTTTTAAAAAAAGAGATGCTGCAGGATGGGCTTTGAAATAGATAGCTTGTCTCAGCAGAAAGTTACCAACAAAAATAAGAATAGGGCGGGGGTGTGGAGATTGTACCTGAGGTGCTTGCTTTGTAACAAGCGGTAATCTATGAGCCCGCTGAATCTGAGAGTCCATATCCCAGTCTGATAGCTCTGGAAATGGCTTCTGAAATAAGTTGGCCACAAAGGCTCTGGGATCGCTGCCTTCTCTCCCCTCAGGTATGCCAAAAAACCTTAAGTTATTGCGTTGCTGTCTATTATCCAGATCTTCGATTTTACTTTGGACAAACGCCATTCGACTCTCCTGCTCCTGAATTGTTTTGACAGTCGCAGATCCGACTTCATCCACCCCGCCACTCATTGTTGAAGTTCCGCCATCTCAGATGAAAGTGAGGCTACCCTACTGGTGACTTCCGAAAGAGCTTGATGTATCGCAACATTGTCCGCCTTAACCTTCGCATAGTGGTCCAGTGCCTCAGTCCGTTGAATCTGAAGAAATTAAAGAATTATTGACAGAGTGGGTTCTTTAGCACCTGGTGTATCAGCATAGTTAGTTTCGTCCAAAGCGTTAGCACCAGATCCGGCCACACAGAAGAATGGACCACCAAGGGAGTCTATGTCATCACCTGATCTTAAAGAGATGTTTGCACTAAAGCTAGGACTGCTGCCATTTGGCATCTGATCATCCTCCCCAGGCAATGCTGAGTGAGATTGTAGAGCAGGGCCTACATTTGACAGCCGTGAAATCAGGGCTTTGACCTCACCTTTGGAACTGACCCACTTACGCAGAGGGTGTCCTTAGATCCAGCCTTTGAGTGAGTTGAGACCATATGATTCAATTGGGCATCAGTATGTTGACCATAATCTTTTTTTTTTTAAAAGGCCCTTTGTAGCTTTAGCTCTGACTTGCTTCTTTCCTAGAATTTCCCCTGCGCCAATAGTACTGCCCTCCAGGTGCTCAATTGCCAGGGGTAGTTAATTGATTACCCCTCGTTTGGGTCTCATGCAGACGTCCTTATCTTTATCTGACTCAGCTGTATGGCTAGATAAGGCCTCTAGACCCCCATTCTCTGCGTTAAGTCAATGATTCTGTTATTGCTGCTGATATACACAGGGACACATGAGGTAGTATTTCCCAGGCTATCAGTGCTTGCTTCAGCTTGTTCAGCTGATGCAGCTCCCGTTATGCATTTCTGTCATTCATTATCATCTTGTTCCACAGGGCCAGGCCCGGAACCATCATCAACGAGCCCCAGAATGGACAAGGTACAAGATTTAGCCAAAAGTAGTGACCCCCCCTGGGGGGACGCTGAAGCACTGTCATCAGTAGTAATTTTTCTGCGAGAATTATCTTGCACTGGTTCCGAGCCAGCTACCGTTGTCAATTCCACAAGAGGCTCTGTATCCATAACTCCACTGGTGCTTTGAAACGCATTTAGCAGCCCTTCCACCATTGTTGCATCTGTTGGATCCGTTCTGTCCTCACTGCATGCACCAGCTCGACCGCACTGCCTGATTGAAGTAATTTCAGTATGGGTCGCCCGACCCAGGAGTTAGATGCTTTCCCCTTGGTAGGTGTCGGAGCCGCCAGCGCCGGTTTGCCGCCCAAAGTTGCAGTTGCAGAACCACGTCCCCCCACCCGCCCTCACCCCCATCCTCCTCGTTGCGCCTTTACACGCGGCAGAGCAATCTCGTTTTTTCGGTCTTGCCTCACAAGAAAAGAGCGGCTCTGCCAGCGAGCCGCCCGTACCTGCATCAAAGAAAACCGTAAGGTCCCACAAAACTGCCACTGCATCAGCACCTAAACTTCGCTATCGATGCCAGACAGCAAACTCCACTCGCATACATCGAGTCCGACTAAGCTCCACCTGGGATTGCCGACGGGGCTGACGCCAACCCCGCAAGAGGTGAGCAAGGCGGTGTGGCGGGAGCGGTCCCAGGGAGTGCTCACCGAGGCGGGATCAGCCTGCCATCTTCCTTTCATCAGGTTTCTCACCTGAATAGATGTCAAACAACTTGCATTGACATCATTTCATATTTGCAGAACAAAAGTGCACTTTAATTATTATTTGAACATTTGTTCTCCATGTGCATGTGTTCCCCTGTATACTTTTCCATTTCAGAAAATCAGCGAAATAGAAACTTCATTTGTGGTGATGTTTATTTTATAAAAAAGTTATTATATTCATTTGTGCACCTCCGAGGAAGCCACGTCCAGGATGATCTTGTCTTTGTAACATTCAAGGCTATTTTCCTAAGCTTGAATGAAAGGGTTTTCATTCACTGAAAGTGTTAGTTTGTTAAGTTACATAAATTCACTGTCATGGCTTTTATTTTCTATGCAGACCTCATTCATTAGTATGCAGTAAAATTGGTGTGTACGAGAGGTACCTTATTGAATGTATCTATAGTATTTGAATAGCATTAGTCTGTGCAGTGGCAGCTCCTCCACTAAGGCGGAGGAGCCGCCACTGCACGGAGCAGGGTAAAATAAAAAATAAAATGATAATAACTGAAGTTATTATCATTTTATCTAAAGTATCGTCAGGTTAGGTCGGACGGGGCTTGCCTCCCCTGGCGTCGGGGAGGAGGAGTGGTTGCTGCACTCTAAAGTGTGCATGACGCTTTGGCCTGCCGTCTAGGCCTGGCCAAACCGTCATGCACAATTTGCATGTTCTCCACCTAGGCTGCATTACAGCCTGGGCGGAGAACATGCCCAGGTTCCTTGTCCCCATCTGAGTACCGAACAACGGCGCTCAAACCAATCACAATGCTGCATTGCAGCATTGTGATTGGCTCAGGGGAGCCTGGGTGCTTACCAATCACAATGCTGCATTGCAGCATTGTGATTGGCTCAGGGATGCCTGGGTGCTTCCTGGAAGATGCGCGGAGGAGACATGACGTGGGAATGACGGAGGAGATACGCCGCAATTGCCCCTACCCTGCCCCCGCCACCCCCGTACCGTACCGGCCGCCACTGAGTCTGTCTCTTGTAACATTGCTAGTCCAACCCTGTCGGACCAATAGAAGTAATGAAATATGTGTGGCCTTCTGTGCTTAAAACCCTCATAAGAAGATGCTTTGGCATATGCATCAGAGCTTTTTGCACTTGCTTTTGAGGCATACTCTATGCCTGTCCTCTTGCATGCCCATACTTTGGTTCTGGCTGATAATTGTTAATTCTCTTGCAAAATATGATCTTGAATTATGATTGCTAATTACCCATGATTTAACTAACAACTTTTTGCCTTCTGTCATGATCCTAATTTTAAATAAACCTTTATGGTTTTGACTTGAATTTTTATTTTGTGGAGGTCTCAATTAATAGCATTAGACTTAGTCTTATGAAGGCTCAGACAGCCCCAATCCTACGCCTCGACCCTTTTACTTGTTTAAATTAGAGCGTTGATGTGTGTGCCTTTGTGTATATGTGTGTGTATGAATGTGTGTACGCATGTTCTATGTGTGTGTGTGTGTGTGTGTGGGTGTGTGTGTGTGTGTGAAGATGGTTTATGTCCCAGAATGAACATTTGCACACCTGAACGAGACATCACTCCTTAGCACCAAACCAAGCATTCTGACCTGGCCAGGTCTTCACCGCAAAGATGGGAAGCCTAGGACACCCTGGACCATCACTTTCTCCTTTAATGGTTGGATACTGTGTCAGGAGAAATCCAACCACCATGGCATGATTTGACTTTTTTTTTCTAACAAGCAATCACAATATGATTAAGCTCGCCCCTTTCACCTTCACTCCTCAGGAACTCCTACATGGGGTCCCTCAGTTCTCCTCTCTTTCCACAATGCTATTTAGGTTTCAATTTTGATTTTATTAACATTCACAGCAAATAAATCTCTGATATTGTCATGTCATCCGATTAGAAATTAGGCAATGCTCCTCTAATCTAATATGGGCAACTATTCTCAACTGTTCCAATTAGGCCTCAAGAGTGAAGGGACAAAAAGTGGGAAGAACACAACAGTCATCCAAACATTTGCTAGCTTATCAGAACATTCTCCCTAAATGCACCCTCCTGTAGAGTATTCTCCTGGAAGTATTTGAGTTCTTTAAGTGGCCGGCTTACCCCCCCTCTGAAAACACAGCATAACAAGCCTTCTTCAACGATGTCCATTCACTGACAAATTATCTACCAAGCTTCTAGCTGAGGCCGCTTGTGCAAAGACATTACTTCCCCACATAAAGTACTTTCGCTCGCACTGGGTATCCAATGAAAGCTACCACATCCTTTGACATCTGCACTGTCTTTTTCTCCAGTAGGGCTCTCTTACGAGCTAATGTTTCTTGCCTGAGATCTGGAAAAATAAAAGCCTGTCTCAGCCGAGCATCATGCTACCTTTTTTGATCACTGCAAGTGAAATCTTGTTTCTCAGCTCAGCTTCCATCAAGGTGACCATCACAGTTCCCTCTGAGGCTAAATTGCTACCCCAAAATGTCTGCAGTAGCCTACCTTTCTCCCTAATCAATGGGCGCAGTTCTTGCATCTCAAGTAATTCACTCAACACCGCCCTCAAATCTTCAGGTTCTCAGTTGATATTTGCACTGGGACTCCCAGCACTCTGCATTGAAAGTCCCTCCGCACCTTGTCCAATCTCTGAAGCCTACATCTAACAGACAAAAAGTGATGGGAGGAATGCTTGCAATAAGTCTAAACACTGGCAATCACTCGGGGTAGCATTCCAACCCATCGTTCTTTTGACCACCATGCCACCTCAGTTTGGACCCAGCCATATGCAAATCAGTCTTGACCCTGCTCCAGCACGAATAGTTCAGACCAAACTGCCAGACCAGTTCCTCTTTTGCCCTGATTGGGACTCATCAGCTGTGTTTAGCTTGGTTTCAGTGGCACCATGAGAACGTGACCCATGTCTGTGCATACCCTTGCCACTCAGGACAGTACATCCATCCCACAAAAGTTGATGAGAGTGTCAGAATCCCTTTCAGAGGGCCATGGGGCACACAGGGGCTACTGGGCCCAATTGTGGGGGTTGAGGCCTTTCACTTCTGATGTCCCGGGTCCCGACTAACTATGGATCCTCAGTAACTGGGCCAAGTAGCCCTTCTGCACTTGACTCTCAGGATAAGTGTGGTCTGAGCAGACCAAGACTCCCTTGGGGATATGTGTGGTACAGGGGAACAAATAAAGGCTCACATCTCGAAATGGGTGCAGCAGCAGCAATAAATTATTGTCCAGCCAAATGTTCACTTTTATGAAAAAAAAGAGAAACATTCTATTTCTACCGCTGCCCACACAAAGGACAAATGCGACATTCACAAACAATCACACAATTCCCCTTGAGATTGGGGCTCTAGTATTTCTTTGGCAAATCCTTGTCCATCTCTCTCATGTTTGTGATACTGGCTATTCTCCATTCGCTAATGGTAACATCTAGGGTATGCCCCACTACCAGTGCAAGAGTCCACTTTGACTCTCAACTAAAGTCAACAATGTTCTAGCGCCACAGCGCTTCTAGCAGGAAGTACTCCCAGGGCCGACAAGCCTGAAACCAGTGTTACCCACTCCAGCAGGAGGAAAGCGTTCAGAGTTCCTGAGTGTGCCCTGTCCACATTCAGGTAACCCATTGTTCTTCTGCCCACTATGCCACCTACGTTTGGATCCAGCCATATGAAAATCAGTCTCAACCCTGCTCCAATAGCAACAATCCACCCCAAACTGCCAGACCAGGTCCTCATGGACCCGGAACACAAACAACTCAAGACCGGTTTCACTCTTCGAGGAGCTGGGCCTCGGCTGAGTAGCATATGGCTGGGTCCAAACTAAGGTGGCATGGTCACTATTGACAAGAAGGAACTGAGTGGTTGGCAACTTAGTGCATGGCTATCAGGAAACAAAGAAGACTGTCAGTACATGGATGAGTGGTAAATCCTGTTTATATGTTCACGAACAGCATATTACTTGATTTCTGCTATGAGTAACTGTGTTACAAATGCAGATAGGTCATTGTGATAAGAGACTGACTGAAGAGCAAGTTAGTGCTTGGCTAGCACAAAATCAAGAGATATGGGGCAGCACTGCAAAGTATACCATGCCGTGTTTATAAGGAGGCTTCTGCAACAAATAGCTGTGGTGCAGATGCTGCTTTGCTGTTGATGAAGATACGATATAGCGTTGGCATCAAGTTATCTCTGGGCTGGCAGCTAACCAAGAGGAGGCTAAAAGTGCTTAGCATTGCTGCTTTCAACTCTCTTCACATGACTAGTTGACCTGCTGAGGCTGCACATCCAATGTTACGGGAAGTTACTAACTAGACAGCAGGTTGGTGCTTTGCCGATAGTGCTTGGCAGCGCAGTAGCTGCTGTCTTCATGCCCATGTATAGGGTACTGCTTCTGCAATCACTGGCCGATGTGGCCACCCAGCATATGCTTGAGGTGAGAAGAATGACTGGAAAGCAATTGTTGTTTGCCTAGTAACCAAGCGGATGCCAACAGTGCTTGGCAGCATGGTAGCTGCTGTCTTCATGCCCCTGCATAGGATACTGGCTTCTGAAATCAATGGCTGGTATGGTCGTGCAGCATATGCTACAAGGTGAGAAGAATGACTGGAGAGCAATCGTTGCTTGCCCTGCAATCCAGAGGAGAATAAGAGTGTTAGATGTGATTTACTTATTCCCTTGATAGAGTACTGGTCCCAGCAGTACTGCTGCTGCTTGACCGCCTTTCTGAGAAGAAAGTGAGCGAGTGTTTATTGAAAGTGGAAAAGAACAGGTTGTTTTTTAGGAGGATACCTCCGGTGGCGCATGTCAGTAAATCTGTCAATAGCTTTGTTCACATGTGATAATCATTAAATCACCGTGTTTCTTGTCCCCACATTTATTGTGCAAATAATTTTTACCTTTTTGAATCAATGAATGACAGTATTTATAGAATGCACAGCTACTCCCAAGAGTGTCCCGGCACGAGGATTAAGACAACTACAGACTTAGAAAACCACATCACAACCTAAAAATCTAAGTCCTGAGAGATTTGTGGTAAGCAGATTCATCTTCCAAGCTGCACACTTTAACAGGTAGGACATTCCCGGCTTGTTCCATCAAAAAGGAAAATAAAGAGCCCCCTTTCCTGATCTGTTTGATGTTAGGGATCACAACACATAAACTGTGTGAGGAGCATAAGGCCCTAAGAGGACGACAGTGTATAAATCTGTCTGTGAGGTTTTGAGGACTAGCACCATAAAAGGCCCGGTGTGCAAACACTTAGGTCTTAAACAAAATCCTTTTGTTGATTGGCAACCAGTGAAGGGCATTGAGATGCTGAGAAACATGGTCATGTCGAGGAATTTTAAGTAACAGACACGCAGCTGCGGTTTGTTACCATCTGCAGATGATTATTGAGCAAAGCTGATAAGCCCAAATGGAGCACATGTGCGTAATCCAATCTTGAAGTGATCAGGGCATGGACCACCGTTTTCATAGAGTGTAGCGGAAGCAGGAACAGGAATTTCTTTAAGGACCAAAGTATGGCAGAGCATCCTCCCACCACTGAAATGATCTGAGGTTGACATGACAGTTGGCAGTCTAATTTAATTCCCAAATTCCAAGCAACTATGGCCAGAGAATAGGTAGTGGGTGGTGAAGCTGACCACCACTTCTCCCTCCTCAGAGATGCAGAGGCCACAAATAGCAGAATCTTGGTCTTATCGGATTTACATTGTAAATTGCTCGCTTGCATCCAGTCCAGGACTGACCTCAAACAACTTTTAAAACTCTCCAGGGCATCTGAGGACTCATTTTTTAAAAAAAGGAACAGCTGAGTATCCACTGCATATAGGATGACCTTTACCCTAAATGTCTCCACCAATGGGGCCAAAAGAGCCTTGTAGATGTTGAACAAGGTTGAACAAAGTCCTATGGCACCCCAAGGTTGAGGGACTTG
The DNA here is from genome assembly GCA_963921515.1 of Calotriton arnoldi. NCBI lineage: Eukaryota > Metazoa > Chordata > Amphibia > Caudata > Salamandridae > Calotriton > Calotriton arnoldi. Next base: position 1,591,453 of record CAWUFW010003465.1, on the reverse strand, counting down.
GTGGCAGATGGGAATTGTGACATCCATACAGCATGACCTCTATTTCCCATAAAGGAGCAAATTCATTTGAGCGCCTGGCTCCCACCCCAATATCTCTCAATTTCTGGAGAAGAATGGAGTGGAAGACAGTCAGCTTTATGGAGTCGAACCCCTCAAGAAGGGCCAATTCAGTATTGGCGAGAATATAACTGAGAAGGATGTAACAGCCTGAATCTTTCAAGATACCTTGAAAGTTGAATGTTAATCAACTTTTCTAACATTTTAGAGACTGCCAGGAAAAGTGAGATAGGATGAAAATTGGAATATATATAGGAAACGGGCATTGCGGGAGACCTTGCTTGGGTGTGCCAAGATTCTATCCCACTCCTTTAGGGTCAGCTCGTGTCCAATATCAGTTTCCCAGGTGTGCCAGAGTGTTACCAGCGGGTCCTGTGTTTTATGTGCCAAGTGATGAGTCGACGATCAGTACCTATAGTGTGCAGTGTGCGCGTCAAGGGATGCAAGTCAGGATCTGTGTCAACTATGTCTCATAGTCACTCCAGTTCCCACAATAGTTGCCTGGACCCCAGGAACAGTCCCGCTGGCAGGTGCGTGTGTTCTAACAGTTGGTCAAAGGGGATGAAGGCTCCGTCATGTAATAGGTTGTCCAGGGTTCCCACCCACACCATCTCCCAAAGCTCCACACCTTCTCTCCCCAACCGCTCCCGGAAGGCCAATAGGGCTCTCAGAGGGAGCTCCTGAGCATACTGTGGCATCTCTGGCATGATCCGCAATTTCCTCCTAAGACTCGCTTATGACCACATTTTGCTCTGGTTAGATCTTGTCAGGTGAGTCTTTGTAAAGGATTGGATGAGATGAGCCTTCTTTAATCTTAGATATAGTCACTTTCTGGCGCAACTGTGCTCAGGCATAATTATAGGTAATGTGCTAAAAGACTGATGTCCGCAAGAAGAGGCCCCTGGCTGGAGAAAAAAGCATAAGGCATAAAGAAAACCTAGAGGTAAAGACGGTCACAGGTGCACCAATGATTTGCAGATGATGTACTAGAATCCAGGAGATGATGAAGAATAAGAAAATTCAGGAAGAACCAGAACAGCAGAACTAAAGAGAAGAGCCAACAGTAGCAGTTTTCAGAAAAACCCCAGGGGAAAAAATAGGGACAAAAATAGAACGCAGAGGGGAAAAAAACCTGCAAAAAATACTCAACTGTGTTGCAGCGCAGTGAGAAGGATTTTGAATTCTCCTTTATAGGAAAAAAAATAGCAAAGAGAAAGTATCTGTTCACATGATCCCTGTCAGCCACCTTGGATTGGGCTTCTATCTTGAATTGGGGCAGTAGACAGGTTATGATTCCTGGCCTGGATTCCAGTTTCTGGACAATTTGGTAAACTCTTGGAAACATTTGACTTCTCTTCTTTGAGTGCTGACTTCCAAATTGATAATACCCATCCTGCCAGTCTGGAACAATTCTCCATGGACTGCCAGCGTCCAGGAAGAGCACTATCATGCTGCTTGTGCTCGCTTGTCCCAAAGCACGCGAGATGAGGGCCGCGGCCCAGCCGAGCCGCAGAAAAGAGATGCTGACCAGCTCCACAAGACAGGAAACATCTGAAGCATTGAATGCCTCTGCCAACCAGACAGAAAGGCCCAAGGTATGCCCATGGGACCCCACTTCGTGAACTCTGAGCAGGCGGGACAGTTTTGCAGTGCTGTTCTTAAATAGTTAAATAGTCATACAACACAAAGCTCCAGCACATGTTCAGATGTCTTGTCTGCAAAGTTCCTGTTCAGATAAGTTTTGTCTGCAAGTAAATGTCCTCAGTGACAAACCACCAACCTCTAGAAGCCAAAACTTGATTTAAAACATGCCCTGTGGCAACTTTCCAGCACACCAGCATCAAAGTCTTTAGCATCGACTTAGTTGGCAGTGCAGAGTGGAAGGGGTTGTTGGGTGTGTGTAAACATGCACACAGGTGCGCATCTGTAGCTATGTGTCTGTAGTTTTCTTGGATCTGGAGCGGAACTAATGTTTGCCTCAACAGTGAGTCCTTGAAGAGAACCCCTCTCCCTTTTCCAAAAGGTACCTGGCCATATGTTTATTTGATACAGTGGGAGGGAGGAGTTAAGGTTCCCTTGTTCCCTGCTCATATAAAACATACTTACTACTGATATGCTATGAGTTTCAGTATATGCTGATCACACATGGTCCAGAAAGACTTGGAAGTTTTCATGAGAAGATATGGGAGGGTGATGAACTGCCCTTGACTTTTGACCCCTCCATGACCTCACCGTTCATAGGCTCATTTAAAGTCACACATTAATGATGCAAATGGGCGGTAATAGCGTACCTGCAAGTGCTATACTGCTATTACCACACTGTTTGACTTTGGATTTATCGCTCTATTGTAGGTGAGTGTCATAGTGTGTTGTGGTACTCTTAGGAGGTCACAACCTGGCTGCAAAATCCTTGCATGATTTGTTGTGTGATGAACTTTAAACTTTTATATTCCTTTATTTTATGGTGTTTGTAAAGTGCTGCACACCACCATAAGGCACTTCAGATTGTAGATTGTTTAGGCCATGGAGAAGACAAGGGCTGATAAAACCGTAAAGAAAAAAGAGGATTGCTGACACAGTGTGCTAATTTCCTATTAGTTATAAGCAAATTCTCAGTGATGAGAGAAAAGCTATGGTTGTGAGAACATCACCTAGAATCATGTGCCCCCCACTGGACTTTGGTTGGGCCGCGTGTCTTAGGCATATGAAAGACTTGATCAGTGGGTGAGAAACAGATAGTCTTCATTGGGAAGTGCCCTTGGGGAGAGGTGGGTGACAGGATTAAGAGATAAGGAAAGGCTGCCCGGAAGAGGCGCATCTTCAAGGACTTTTTAGGTCGAGCATCAGCGCATGCGCTGTCTGCAAGACCTGCAGTGATCTCCCTAAAGGAGTGTAATCTGTCATTCTAGCTTGCTTCCTGCAATTGGTTAATTTGTGCGTCGTTTTTTGTTTCCTTGCTTCTTATTTGTAAGCGCTCCGAAACATCATTTCCGGTTTTTCGAGAGGAGCACCGGCCAATTACAGTCCCCTTACACTAGTAAGTGTCATTTGTTATTTGGGCACTTCTTGTTTATTTAATTTAATGCTGGTGTGTGGCACGGCGCATTTTCACTTTACAAAAGCTAACTGCTGCCCACTTTTATTTGTTTATGCACAGCTGTGCATGGCGCGCTTTCGGTTTACCTACGGTTGCCGACTGCTTTTGGTCAACAGTGTTTTTTTGGCTGCGACATTTATAGTATGCAGCGTTTTTTTTGTTGTTTTTTTTTTTCAGTGCCCTCTGCACGTCGTGTTACTGGGGTGATTTATTGCTTAGTGTAATGCTAAAACCCCTCTTTCACGGCTTACAGAAAACCTTTGCACTTCACCAAGGATGAGAACCCGGTGCAGTGTATTTTCTAAGGTTACGCATTCTTAATTAAATGAAGAGCATGGTCTTGTGGCTCGCTTCTAACTGGCTATGTTCACTTGCTGGAAAGCAGAGTCTTGTTTACAGCGTTAGAAGGTGATCGGGCAGGAAACTGCTTTAGACATGTTTAATAATAGTTCGTACTTGCCCATTCCTTGTTTATTTGCTGCACACTTTTCTATTCAGTAATTGGCAAGCTACATATGTCAGAAATATGTGAAACTATTCCTCCCGCATATTTTAATTTAGGTATTTTAAGAGGCTGATTACATTCGGCGTTTACCTGAGGAATGCATTTATGGCCGTAGCATAGAAAATAATTGGGAGACGTTAAACCAGGCTATGCGGTGGGTCACTGAACTTCTTGGTCGAGGTCTCGTATTTACAAAAGTTAGAGCTATTGGCAATGTAAATGACAATGCCTTTTATTTATGTGTTCATTAACAAAACAGGTAAATAAATGGCATTGTCATTTACAATGCCAATAGCTTAAACTCTTGCAAATGCGAGACCTATTGCATTGCAAATGCTTGTTTACTAAGTCACCACCAAGTCTGAGATGTGGTGCAAGAGTATGCCAAGAGATGGGGCCTTAGACGCGCAAGCACTTTCCACCATATTTTCTGTATCAGTCCGAGTGGATAGCAAGAAGGTTACAGAAGATTGATCTCAGGGGCATGGCAGGAGTGAAGCCATGGAGCGCCGTATGGATGGTGTATGATGTCAAGGCCGGCTTTAGAGGTGGTGGCGCCCGGTGCAACAATGTTTGTTGGCGCCCCCCCATCCGTGGGAGAGGTGGTGACCACCTCCACCACAGATTCCCTAACCACCACCTTTTAACAGTGCCCCTCAAGTCTCCATAACCACTCTCTTTCAGATGCATTTAATTAGTTATATAGCGCCGCTCATGTCAGAGCAGTTTGCATCACACACACATTACACAGATACAATCAATCATACATATGTAAATCCGTGTATAGGAAATGTTCAATAAGCCAGAGGACTGCAAGGTGTAGGAGCAGCATGTCATCCATACTGGTAGGCAGTAAGTTTAAGAGTGCTTGTTCTGGAGAAGCACAAACTCAGAATTGAAAACGGAACACCATAGTTGGGGGTTCTCTTTAATAATAATAATCAATTTCTACCCAAATGAACCCTTTTTGCAACATTAATCTATGCTCTAATCTATACTTTGCAGTGTGCATGCAGTTCTTTGATGACAGTAAATAATTCATTGTTCTATTTAGGATTTTAATTTATAAACTGCAAGTAACAAAATGATCTCTCTGACAAAAGCAGTAACCCATCAACCTATTTACATTATATGCACTTTGTGATCTGCATGGTACACGTTCTTTGCAGCAGACATATTAGCCCTCTGTGCTATTTTATGATCAGTCGAAACCTTAACTAGACAAAACTCCAATCTCTCTCCAGGTAGTACATTAATCATCGGAGTTATCCTGACATTTTTATTGTTGCCTGGAAATTGCTGGAGGCATGGAACGCGGCAGCAGGTGCTTTTAAAACGAAAATTCACATGTAAACTCGGCGACCCCTGAAGTAAGCACCCAGTGCGGTGGCACCGGTCGCACCGCCCTAGAGACGACCCTGTATGATGTCTTCAGTTATGTAATTGAAAGTCATTATAGAACGTTCAAGATTGGTGTGAAGTGGTCTTTTCAGATGAGCAGGGCTGGCTTTCGTGCTGTTGGCGCCCGGTGTGACAATCATTTTGGCGCCCCCCCATGACCTCCTCCTTGGATTCCCTTATGACCACCGGGCAAAAATGCCCCTCAACTCTTCCATAGACACCTTCTCACATACATTTAATTTGTTTTAAAGCACAGGTAAAGGCTGACTTTACTAATAAGAATGTATTTCTACCCAAACCAACCCTTGTCAGCAACATTAAGAATAGATAATGAAAGACTGGGGGAAAAAAACATAACGTCCTAACCTATTTTATGCAGTTTGTATGCAGCTCTTTGATGATAGTTCTTAAGAGTCATTGTTCTATATTAGGGTTGTATCCTATGAACTGCAGTGACAACAGGATCTCAGTGACAAAAGCAGTAATCTACTCAGTTACCCACATAAAATACACATCTGTGATCTGCACAGTACGCGTTCTTTACAGCAGGCATATTAACCCTCTGCGCTACTTTATGGCAAGTGAAAACTGGCACTAGACAAAACTCTGATCTCTCTCTCTAGCAGAAATATTAATCACAAGAGTTATCTTGACATTTTTATTGCTGCTTGAAAGCTGGGTCCACAAGGAACTCTGCAGCAGGTATTTTAAATTGCAAGTTATCACTAAACACAGCAACACCCTTGAGGTCAGTGCCCCCCTCTCCAGGTCAGCGCCCGGTGCGGCCGCACCAGTCGCACTGCCCTAAAGCCGGCCCTGAATCTGAGGCTAAGTGTGAGCAGGGCAACAGGACTCACGTCTTTTTGAAGTTTTGAAGTATCTTTTTTGGTGATCCAAGTGTGGGGCATTACAGAAGCCCAAGCGGTTATTGTCTGTTGTGAGTATTATGGTGGTTTTGCATTGATGTTTCACTAGAGAAGGGACTCTGAAGTAGATGATGGAAGACACTTTTGATATTTCGGGTTATGTAGGAAGAGAAGACGAAAGCTCTGTCAAAGTGCACAATGATGTTGCATACTTTGTCTACTATGGGCGCATGAGGCCATGAGAAGAGGAGGAATGATGGGAATATACACACAGTAGTAGAATCTCAGATTTCATCGGCATAGGGAGAACCCTTGGCAGACAAGACTCAACATCCTGTTAGCAACTTGCCAGTGAGCTTCTGACCGGAGAGCTATTATCTAGTTTGAGGAAAGTCTGAATGTCGTCAAAGTGCAGGTGATTTTCTAATGTCATACATGGCTAGGAGATCCTCTAGCTGGTCCACTTGTATGTTGAAGCGGTTCTGTCGAGGACCAAGTCTTGTGGAAACCCATAAGAGATGGTGGACTTTTTTGAGAGGAAGTGTCAAATTTAACTCACTAGTTGCAATGTGTGAAAATCTGATTAGCCATGTCCCTCCAATACCTAAGACCATTATAGGCATGTAAGGAACACTTGATGGTCAAGAGTGTCAAATGATGCAGAGAGGCCCAGTTGTAGAGTGATCGTGCGTGGTTGGAATTCTAATGCTTAGAAGCACGCTTTAAGCTGGATTGGCCGAATCTGGACCGAGAATCATTCAGTGAGTCGTTTACTCCTGGTTTAAGAAGACTTACGGCCTGATTTAGAGCTTGGCGGACGGGTTACTCTGTCACAAACATGACGGCTATCCAGTCCTCCATAATATAAGTGCCATAGGATATGGAGGGGTCCTGTGGGTGAGAGCCAATAGAAATGCTTGACGTCCTGGACTCATAGCAGCGAGGTTTGTGAGAGGTGAGCTAGTCATCAAACTGTTGTCTCAGTTATTTTTGTTGCAGAAAATTGTTCTTAATCGTTGTGTTTTTATTCCTGCAGGTCACAACTACATCGTCCATTAGGGTAAAACAAGTCCATGGCCCTGCACGTTGGAGGCAGCCCACGGTGCTAATGGCTGTGGCTGAAGACAACCACAATACCATTCTCCTACTAATTCATGGTGTCAGCGGATCATACATGTCTGACGTCTTTCTCAATCAGGATTTGGCAGTGGAAAGGCCCTGCTATGCCCGTCTAGTAGTCCCCTTTCTGGTGTAGTACTCACTGGTGAAGTATACCGGGAGAGCTGATTTTCCACTCTCTAAAGCACCCCGAGTTGTGCCTTCTGGGCGCAGTGGGAGCATCGTTGTTTCAATGTAAATTGTGGCATCGCTAACCTGGGCTATGGCTGTACCTGGAATAGGGAACCCAAGGTAGAGCTACTCTGCATCCCGTGGGGGAACCTGGGGAATAGCACTAGCAGAACAAAGATCCCTTTTTGCAACCAAATTCCCTAATACTCGCTTAGTTATGGCAGCGTTTAACATTCGCTCAGTCACCAATGCAGTCTTACACGCAGAACAATTTGTCCGATTTTTTATTCAATTTAATTCAAATCAGAAATGAGGCAAGTTTCCTCTATTTCCTTGACTCGTTAAAGGTTGTCCATTCTGATTTTATCTGAGGGGGTTGCTCTTTCCTTTATCGGTGCAGTGTTTCTCTTAACCACAAAATCTTCAATGTACATACCTGTGCGAGGCAGGTTTAATGCGACGAAGGTGAAGGTGACCCTGGACACATCCATTCTGCTGGACATGGTGTGTGCTCTGTGGGGGTGCTCTTCAGGGGGATGCGGTGGGCAATAACTTCTGAACCACGTACTGAATGAGTCACTAACAGACTGATTATGCTAATGATTGCTGCAATGTGTTTATCTATTGCCTTGCTATATTTTTAAGTTGATGGGTGTTTACATAACACGTTATATATGATAGTTTAAGTATGTACTTATGATCTACATAAACTGTAATGATTCTTTACAGTATTAAATATATTGCTGCAGTAGGTACATAAACTGTTCTCTCCGGGGTGTTCTCATTTTAATTCCTGGTAACAGACTGTGCTTACTTGTCACACTGCTCGACAGTAAAGCGGTCTCAACAAGCACAGGGCTTCCTTTTCACTGTTATCTATGTCACCTCTTAACTGCCTTTAGAAAGATTGTGGAAGCTACATTTCTTTGGAGCAGGATTTAAAAGTGTTTATTTTCAACAGGGTTAGAGCCACAAATTGTATGCAACAATTCTCCACCTGCTATATTCCTTAAAATCCTGCATTACAAATTCACATTCTATCAAACTTTTGTTATTGTTACTTCCATACCCTTTTTTTTTAAAGTGCACCACTCTTTCGCTTCTTCCTTCTGCCTGCCTCTTTTGTATACAAGTTTCTCTAAATCCCATGCCTATCCGTCTTAAGCTCTTTAGGAAACCATAACTATCTTACTAATTCCAGCAAGCAGTTGCTTCTCACATAGCCCTCTCTAATGACCACACCGGTGTCAATAATGTACCTCTAAGAAACTGGCATGATGCATGGAATGAGCATGCAAAATGAACCCCAAAAACGAATGGACTGACCCCTAACTTTGGGCTCACAGGTAGCGTGCCACTCGCTGAAAGCGCTTCAACGCCTCGTCTGGGGTGGTAAGCGCTATATAAACGCAATTTAAATACATGTACAAGGAGATTTATTTCATCCATCAAATATCTAAATTTGCCAGGGTAGTCCGAAGGCACATTTGTCTATATGTGGATTGTGGTCGCTCATGGCTGGCAGATCTGCCTTTTTGTAGTCTTTATCCTCCTCTGAGAACATGAAGAGAGGAAAGAGAGAGTCAATCATTTAGCGGGACATCGTTGACAGCAGGACTCCAGGTGGCATGCTGCTCTGTGCACCCCTCGCAGGATGTCCTGTGACCTCCTGGTCTGTAAAGAGGACCTGAAAGGTGCAGACTGCCACTGCAACTTCCCAGTGCTTAATTTGTAAAATAATAAGTGCCGGGACCCAAAGTTTTGCTCAGAGGCCTGCGGCCGGCACTACGAACACCAAGGTTGCGTAGACTTGATTCCACCTCATGCCTCTTTCATCCACCACCCTACACTCCGCCCCTTTAACGTTTAAAGGCTCTTTTTCATCTTTACTTTCCCGCTCACTGTTTTTCCTTCTTTCTTTTCTCTTCCCATTTCTGTTTTCCTCCCTCTTGCTCTGGAAGAAAGTTTGATAAGTGCCGATCCCCAAAAATGAATGCCGGGGGGATGGGGCCCACCTGCAACCACGGGCACTGCTGTTCCTTAAGGGTCTCAAAAATGATGGCTCTACCCACTAGTCTGTTTCCATAGAAGAAAATGTGCTCTCTGGCCTCTTCTACCAGTGACAGAGCTAGTTAATGCGAGTTTACCATCAGTTTGAATTGCCAAACCTACCAACTGTATTACAGTGTAATACAATTGATGAAAAAGTCATTGTTGTTTGGTGTGTCGACCAAGAAATTGCTGCCCCCTCCTGTAAACCGCCCCCACCCTGCCGCTTAGCTCACAGTTCATAATAAAGGCCGTGATGTGTTGCCAGTCACTGTCTGTGTGGCCAGGATCACACAGCACCTGTCGACGTCCCCATGTCTTTACCTTATAGCAGGCAGGTTTAAGCTACTGGTGAAAGGGCGCCCGGCTTCAACCCTCTCTGGGGGTCCATATTGTCGACAGCCTTCAGGGGCGCGCTGGTTACAGTCCCTGCTGTGCCAAGCTGGCTGCTTTAAAACGCATTAAATGCAGGTTACTGGAGCTATTAATGCAGCCTCCGTGCATTCATTGGTAACTCAATTTCCTCTCTTTGATCCAAATTGCCTGCTCTGCGGGCCTTGCTTTGGGAACGTCAATGGCGTAATCACATTTGAGGGCCCGAAGGAGTCAGAAACGCCGGCCAGAGGCGGGGGCACAAAGCGGCTAATGAAGAAAGACAGCGATTGGATCGGGCAGATATTAGATCAGGCCTGCCCCGTTGCTTCCCTTTTCAGCATAATTAGGCGGGAACATCACATGACATTCATTCCTCAACGGTGACTTTGATTCACTGGAGTCTAATGTGATTCCAGCCCCGTTCCCCATGTTGCACCTGGAGACAGGGCCGCGGAGCGCTGTCACGCGCAGCGCGGGAGGAGACGCGGAGCGGCGGAACAGACCTCTCGCGACATTCATATGATTAATATCGCCCCACCTTTTCTCTCGGTAGAAAAGCATCATTGTTTCGTTTCTGTCTAACGAACTTCAGTTTTCCACCCTTGTGACCAGGACAGTGTTCAGGTTTCGGCTGAGCTAAACAAAAACAGTTGGCAAAGGTAAGCTATAGAAGTGATTGGAATTGATATTTAAGTAAATCTTTTTCGTTTTAAAAAAGGGATAGGATAAAGCACAGCTTCCATTTTCCTTCTTGCCTTTTGTGCCACTGATCCAAGAAGCTCTGATGGAATCCAGCTCTTTTTAATCGTGTTTTCATGCAACCGGGTCTCTTGTGCATTGCGCACGTCCACAGACCCATCTGTTGGTGCCTTTTCCCTCCAGAGTTCTTGCTGTGTCCTATCATCGAAGCAGGCGCCTCCAGTTTTCCATTCCCCCTTCACTAACTGTCCTCTGCGATGTCACACGGTCATCATGTCTCCTTGTGTCTCGCTACAGACAGCTCCAGCTGTCACTCACAGACTGCGTTGGACACAGTACCTCAAAGAGTGTCCTCTGCAGCCTCTCTTTGTCATGATTAGATGGCTGTCTGTCAACATCAGTTCCCTGCTCTTTATTGAACGGCTTACCTCCCTGTGTTGTGTTTGTCTCACGGATGGTGGATAGCTTGTTTGTAGCGCTTACTACCCATATCTGGGGTGCTGAAGCGCTTGTCCACCTGGGTAGCACCCTACATTGTGTGGTTGGAAGGGTGTTGCCTTTGCTTTGAGCCTTTTGTGAGAGGTGTTTCCATGTTGTGCGTGATGACCTCCGAGATGTGTGGTTATCCTGTTAGAGGATGCCACGCTTAGCGATGTGGCAGATCGGAAAGTGTGGGAGATAGACGCACAGTTTACAAATATATCTAATGCTGGCAGCCCTGATTAGCTCTGCAGGCCCCGTTCTTCAGTTGAAAATGTATCTTTTATTTTCTCGACCCAATTGCTCGTGATACCTGTGGCCAGGGGCGCAACTAGACCCATACTTCGGGGTGAGCCAACACTTCAAACTGTGGTGGCCGAGCCATCTTTAGATCCAGAGGGCTCCTTTCACTCTTGGGGCACACATCATACTCAGGGTGGTCATATCTGGGCAATATTTGCTCACAGATGGTCCAGTGGCCACTAACATTGGTGTGAGCGATACATTCTTTACTTGGGTTAAGGGTTTTCCTGAAGAAGTTGTAAACAAGTGGATGGAAAATGCTTCATTTTATACACTTTGGGCCAGCAGACCGAGCAGGATTTCAAATTTCAGGTTCTTGTGTCAAATACAATGAATAGTGCTTTCCTAAATACACTGAGCAAGTTGCATTGGTTTTTGTTATATCGTAGGTAAGTAGTTCCAGTAGTCTTGGTTAGGTTACAGATGATAAGTTTATTGATCTTAGATGTTCAGATAGGTTTTCCAGTATAGATGTAATAAAGCCCCACCAGGAGCAGCTTCTCTGCCGCTCAGCCCAGGATCCAACTGACAGTCCCACTCACAGCATACCCAACATTCCAATGACATCACATTCACACTAACATTCTACTCTCACTGGCTGAACAGCAGAGGCAGAGAAACAGGGAAGATGTAAGGTAGAAACCTAGATATAACACACCTTCCCTCTTTATAAAATGAACAAAGAGAAAGCAAATATAAATAGTAACATTGCAGTAACATCACAGTAATACTGAAGAAACTTGCCAGAAGAAGTATAGCAAATTGCACATAAGTTATGAAAAACATGCTAAAATAAGCAAGTAGAAAGGTGATGTAAAAGGAAGCAATAAGGAAAAGAAATTGCAAAATGTAAACGGTAATGCAATGAGTAAACACGAAGATAGAGTAAAGGAAATTGAAAACTAGAAAAGACACACATCTCCTTCCTTAGCAGAGCAAAAAATTGAAGCAAGAAGTTTCAAAAGGAAGGAAATAGTAAAAGAACGTACATACATGAACAAGAAAGAGGTATACCACGAAAAATTAACAAAGAAATAGTGCACCAATGTAACCACCACAACCACACCAACTGGCCAGACTGGCGAGGAGGATGGAAACACTGAACACAGCAGGAAGAAGGAAAACGACAAGAACAAATGTAAGCAAAAGGTGACCAGCACCCAAAACGGAAAGCAAGCAAAGGTGAATTCCAAAAGCAGGAAGAGAAAAACACCCAAACAGAAAGCAATCATAAGTAAATAACGGGTGACTTACACCCTACCAGAAATCAAGCAGAGGTGAAAACACAAAATAGTGAATCCCGAAGCAGTAAATGCAAGGAAAATGCGATCTGGGTGAGCTGCACCACACGTAAATCAAAAGTACAGTCACACCTCAAGTTAGACCATGCATGAAAGTGCAAGGAAAATGCGATCTGGGAGAGCTGCACAACATATAAAGCAAAAGTACAGTCACACCTCAAGTTAGACCATGCATGGAAGTGCAAAGAAAATGCGATCAGGGAGAGCTGCACAACATAAAAATTAAAAGTACAGTCACACCTCAAGTTAGACCACATATGAAAACCTGCGCACAATAAAACAAAATCATGTAAAGAATCAGAGGAAAAGAAAAATGCTCCAGGGAAAGTGCGATCTGGGTGAACTGAACTACACAGCAAATAAAATTCAGTCACACCTCAAGTTAGACCACTTATGAAAACTTGCGCACAATATAACAAATGCACCGTAAGTAAAAATCATGTAAAGAATCAAAGGAACAAGAAAAATGCTCCATAACAAAGTACAGACTGCAAAACGTAAGAACCTGCATGCCATGCAACAAATACATTACTAACACAGTAGCATGTATAAAGTAATATGATCAAAGGTACATCCAAGAATAAATCAAAACAGGTAAATAAGTAAACTTTAGCATGGTAACATAGCAAAAAATCAATGTAGGTATACGTAGAAACATAAAAATGCATAATAATAGAGCACCGTAGTAATGGGAGCCAAAGATGAGAAAATGAACATGGAATAGGCAATATGGCAGTACATTAAAGAAATGTAGCACAGTATTAGTTACAGAAATAAAAATGATAAAGTTGGTATAAGTCTCAAAACAATGAACTAAAACAAATAAAGTAGTCACCGTGGTCCGTAAGAAAACATGCTGGGCTTAAAGAAGATGTAGCGATAAGAAAACAGTACCTTGGTTGAAGATTACCCTATAGAGGACGCTGGCAGTAAGCGCTGTAAGGTAAAAATGAAGAAGAGTGACTTCACTCCTTGAGATATGTCACATCTAAATAAATACAATTGCTCCGGCATGTAGAATGTAAGGCAAAGTGACAGCTCCAAATAAATGATGGATCCCTTGAAAATTCAGTTTCTCAGACGAGAAGTACGGAGGCAGTGTAACTGAAGCGCACTGCGGAGGTGCACAAGACAGCAAGGCCAGGAGAGGGAAACTGTCAGCAAAGCCCAGGTGCTGCATGACATCAACGCTTGAAATACTTTATTGGCACGCAAGAAAAGAAAAACGTGGTTGGCAAGATGCTGAAGTACGTTGAATCCTGCGAGACACTTCATATGCTGAGAACAGCTTGATGAGTCCAACCGCAAGATGGCGGCACGTTCGGTGACGCAGTGCTGGGTGGTTGTAGGCAAGTGCGTGCACCCAAAATTGCTGCACGGTAACGCTGAGACGGAGAAGGATTCGAAAGCGTCACTGAAGATCAGAGGATCCACGAGAAGGTAAGAGCGCGTGCTGAGCATGGCGCGCGTTGTTTTTCAAACCACGACAGGACGGTTGAACTGCCAAATGTAGAGGGGAAACCGAGGCCCATAATTAAATCAATTATGATTTACCTCAAAATGTTCACAATACTTGCCACCAAACAGGATCCATGTAAAGTGTCAGCGAGTAAGCAAAGCTCAGTTTCTGGGGTGTCCAAAGTTGATTCTTGGCATAGTTGATGCTAGTCACTGGTTCCACGAAAGCATCCCAAAATACACAACGGGTTTGGGAAGTGCTCCTCCTACACCTCTGATGTAGAGCCAGGGTACATCGGCAGTTTGTATGGATGGCGCTTGCTCAAATTGCTTGCTGGGTGCAACGTTAGTGTTTCCCATGTAGAAAGAGTAGGTACACAGGATGAGGTACAGGCAGTATTTGGCAGACAAAGGCAGCAGGAATCAGGCAGGAAGAAGATGTAGCAGGAAACATGCGTCCTGTAAAATGGGTTCTTAGATATAGTGCCAATCTTTGAAGATGCCGGATCCACACAATGGTAGAAATTTTAAAGTAGCAGGAATCAGGTTGGAAAGACATGTAGCAGGAAACATGCCCAGTAAGAAGCAGGCAGTAGAAATCAGGCAGGAAGAAGCAGGTAGCAGGAAATTTACGCCTTGTCTATGGGCTGTCCGGTGAATATGGACACTGGTGGGGCGGGAGGGCGTAAGATCCTTAGGTAAGTTCTTTTTTAAGTAAAATCTTGTATAAAAGTACCTTTTCAAGCTTGAAGTAAATCCTCACGCATGGTTTTGAATCCAACTCGTCGCCAATTTATGTTATATCGTAGGTAAGTAGTTCCAGTAGTCTTGGTTAGGTTACAGATGATAAGTTTATTGATCTTAGATGTTCAGATAGGTTTTCCAGTATAGATGTAATAAAGCCCCACCAGGAGCAGCTTCTCTGCCGCTCAGCCCAGGATCCAACTGACAGTCCCACTCACAGCATACCCAACATTCCAATGACATCACATTCACACTAACATTCTACTCTCACTGGCTGAACAGCAGAGGCAGAGAAACAGGGAAGATGTAAGGTAGAAACCTAGATATAACACATTTACACTTAAAAAACACATTTTATAAGATATTTAGAAATATAAGAATATTTTGGAAAATCAATAAGAAATGACAACCAGATAGGCACATGTGAATATCCATGGTGCCCTCGCAGCACACATTGACATCGATCAGAGGTAACCATTAGTAGAAGCTGCTACAGATGGCTTGCCATTTCATACCCCTGGCACAGCCATTGCTACAACTGGTCTCATGGTTCACTGGCATTGGCAGGATAGGAAAGCAAACACACCTCTAAAAATCTAGTTTTCTTTTTTTCATTTGCCCTTTGTTGCCTCCTGATAGCCTTTGGCTGGTGGTACATAGGAGCTCCTGGAATCACTAAGGGTGGATCAAGGGGTCAACCATATGATGAGCTTGGTGGTCAACTGGTGTGTGATGTCAGTTTCTGTAAAATGGTGTGATGTCACTTATGCTCCCGTTGGCATTTTACTGAAGCACAGCACAGACCAATGCCCACATTGGCACGATATCTGTGAACACTCGTAACAGAAGAATATTAAACAGTAATGACCTTTGTTACAATATTTGACGATTGTGCATGACAACTAACTGGCACAACTTAAACACTGTAAAATATTTACAAATGTAGTAGAGTTCTTGTATGAGACAAAGGAATCATGCATGGGGCGGTTCCTCTGCTACGGCGGAGGAGCGTTGCCCCACTGCCCGCAGAGGCAAACGAAAAATAAAATGATCGTAATGCAGATAATTTTATTTTTCGTCCTGTGGCTGAGTCTTAGGGGCGGGGCAACAGCACTGGTGGGCCCTGCTGTCAGTGCGCATGACGGTTTGGCCGGCCAACTATCATGCGCACTGACATCTCTTCACCCAGCTGTGTTGCTGGGTGGAGAGATAAGCAGGCACAGGCTCCCAGCTCCCGATGGAGCGCAAAACAAGCCCGCTCTGCTCAATCCTGACACTGCTCTTATGGTGAGAGCAGCCTCGGGATTGGCTGCAGGGGAACCTGGGAGCTTCAGCCTGTGCCCAGAAGAGAAGACCGGCAAACAGAGCAGCGAGCAGAAGACCGGCAGGTACGTTTTTTTTATTGTTTCAGCCCCCTCGCGCTGCCCCCCACTCTGCACTGCCCCGGCACATTTTCCTTACACTAACCGCTACTCACCATCAATTAAGTCTTCCTGGGAATGCTCAGTAGTAGTATAGCAAAGTACTTCTAGAAAGAATGGTAAATATATCAAACTGACATTTTACTGAATATATGAGTGTTAGAAATGGGAGTCTCCAGTTGGCAGAGGTAGGTACCTTTGTCCAAATAGGGACCCTTCTTCCTAGTCAGGATAAGGGAGTTACACTCCTAAAATAACCCCTGCTCACCCCCTTGGTAGCTTGGCACGAGCAGTCAGGCTTATCTTAGAGGCAGTGTGTAAAGCATTTGCACATAACCAACAGTAATACAGTGTAAGCACTACAAAATGACACCACACCAGTTTAGAAAAATATCCAATATTTTTATTTAAACAAGACAAGACCAAAAACGATAAAAATCCACAATACAGTACTTAGAAATCTTCAGTTATCAAAATAACCTTGAAAAACAGTTCCTTGAAGTCGGTAGCTCCGTCTGGGGCTATCGCAGTGTCGTGAATAACAAATCCAAACAGTTTTGGCTGACCGCGGCGTCGCAGGCCAGCTACGGTGTCGGGAAGACCCGCAAAACAGTACCTTTAGAAATGCAGGGTGTCGGCGACCTCTCGTTGAGCTCCGAAAGCACGGCGTCCACAGGCGTCGGATCCGGAGGTCGGTGCAGGAGTCGTCGGGCCCTTGAAGTCACACGTGTTGCAGATCGAACTCCTCGCTGTTGAAGTCAGGAGCGCTGGCGTCGGGTGCTGCGGTGCGAAGTGCAGCGGTGCGGCGTGCGATGCCCTCAGGTCGCTGTGCGAGCAGCGGCTCGGTGGCGGCGTCAGATAGCGTCGTCGGTGAGACCAGGGTCGCGGTGCGAAGTGATGCGTTGCTCATCGCGGTGCTGGCAGGTCACGGTGCAAGCAGCAGCATCGTCGTTGCTGAAGCGCTGTCGTCGGCTGAGGAACTGGAGTCGATGGCGCCGGCGTCGGTAGGCCAAGGCTGCGGTGTGGGATGAGGGCGGTGCGTCATGTAACATTACGAGCGGTGCCCTCGAACCACGGTGCAAGCAGCGGCATTGAGTTTGGCGTGAGCAGCGTCGTCGAGGATACCAAGGTGGTGTCGTGAAGCGAGGCGATGCGGAGTGCGGTGCCCACAGGTCGCGGTGCGAGCAGCGGCTCGGTGGCGGCGTCAGCAGGCGTCGTCGGTGAGACCAGGGTCGCGGTGCCCTCTGCGGTGCCTTCAGGACACGGAGTCGGCAGCGGCGTCGTAGACGGCGTCGGGTTGCTTTTTCTTCTGTTGCAGCACAAAACATGCAGTTCCCAGTGCTGAGGGCAGAAGAACTTGAAGTCTTTGCTGTT
Organism: Calotriton arnoldi; assembly: GCA_963921515.1. Classification (NCBI taxonomy): domain Eukaryota; kingdom Metazoa; phylum Chordata; class Amphibia; order Caudata; family Salamandridae; genus Calotriton; species Calotriton arnoldi. The sequence continues at coordinate 1,574,033 of CAWUFW010003465.1, read as the reverse complement.
CCTGAGACTTCTTGAACAGGGGGCAAGCTCTACCTCAAGTCCTTGAAGAAACTAACAATATTAGATTGCAGAAAGTCCAGTCCAGTCCTTTCACTGCCCAAGACAGAAGCAGCCACTGCAGGCCAACACAGCAAAGCACTCAGCAAAGTGCTAGTCCCTCCTTCTTCTTGGCAGTCTTCTTGGTCCAAAAGAGTTCTAAAGTTCAGGGGTTTGGGCCCCACTTTTTATAGCTCAAAATCCTTTGTCCTCTCAGGCAGAGAGTGTCTGTGCCCAGCCAGAACCAGTTCTGCCCTCTCTGGTGTGGCTTCCTGGCAGGAGGTGGAGACGGCATTGCCAGAGGCAGACCAGGCCCATTCAGGTGAAAGGAAATCTCCTCCCCCTACTCTAAATGCAGCCCAGGTCTATTCAGCCCTTTCCTGACCCACCTAGACTATCTGGAGCCACTGCCCCTCCCCAGCCCCTGTCATCCAAAACCCAGACAGTCAATCCACAAACCCAGCAGAGGCCTACTGGATGGCTGAGCAAGAAAATACCTACTTTCTAAAAGTGGTATTTTCAAACACAGAATGTAAAAATCACCTTCACTAAAAGATGCATCTTTAGATTCTGAGTTCAGGCATACTAAACTTCATTTCTCCACCTAGTTTCCAGGGCCAGTTATGTTTATAAGATGTTATAAACAAACTCCCCATTCTGTCCTATGGCAACAGGTAGCCTTGCAATAGTGAAAAACGAAATTGGCAGTAATTCACTATCAGGACATGCCACGCCCACCAGGGCATGTCCTACCTTTCACATACACTGCACCCTGCCCACAGGGGTACCTTTGGGCCTACCTTAGGGGTGACGCACATGTAAGAAAAGGGAAGGTTAGGGCCTGGCAAGCGGGTGCACTTGCCAAGTCGACATGGCAGTACCAGACTGCACACAGGCTCTGCAATGGCAGGCCAGAGTTACATTTACAGGCTGTTTGTGTGGGTGGCACAATCCAGTGCTGCAGCCCACTAACAGCATTTGATTTACAGGCCCTGGCACACTCAGTGCACTTTACTAGGGACTGACACATAAATCAAATATGCCAATCATGGAAACACCAATCCATAACACAATTTACAACAGGAGCACTTGCACTTTAACTCTGATCAGCAGTGAGAAAGTGCGCAGAGACGCTAAGCCAGCAAAAACAGAGTAAAAACCTGGAGGTCAGAAAGCAAAAACTCAGGGGAAACACGCCAAAAGATGCCAAGTCTAACACATGTCCCCTCCAGCTGAAAGTAGGGAGAACTACCCAACCTCCTGGGAGTTCTCTTCACTAAGGCGGAAGAACCTGGACAGACCATCTACGTTGGCGTGTTCTGTGCCAGGACGGTGTTCCACCGTAAAGTCCATTCCCTGTAGGAAGATGGACCACCTCAACAGTTTTGGATTCTCACCCCTCATTTGCATCAACCATCTGAGGGGCCTGTGGTCCGTCTGAACCCGGAAGTGAGTCCCAAACACGTAGGGCCTCAGCTTCTTCAGTGCCCAGACCACAGCGAAAGCTTCCCTTTCTATGGCACCCCACCTCTGTTCCCTGGGGGTAGTCTCCTGCTAAGGAAGACTAAAGGCTGGTCTAGGCCCTCTTCGTTCAGTTGTGAGAGCACCGCTCCCACACCATGCTCTGAAGCATCGGTCTGCACGACAAATTCCTTGGAGAAGTTGGGTGCCTTGAGCACGGGCGCCGTGCACATGGCAGCCTTCAGGGCATCAAAAGCCTTCTGGCAGGACTCAGTCCAGATCACCTTCTTGGGCTGCTTCCTGGAAGTCAGCTCTGTTAAGGGGGCAACAATGGTGCCATAGCCCTTAACAAACCTCCTGTAGTAACCAGTGAGACCTAAAAAGGCTCTCACCTCTGTCTGGGTCTTGGGGGGCTCCCAAGCCAGGATGTTGTCAATCTTGGGCTGTAGGGGCGCCACCTGGCCGCGTCCTACCTGGTATCCCAAGTACACCACAGAACCCTGCCCGATCTGGCACTTACTGGCCTTGATCGTGAGGCCTGCCCTCTGGACAGTCCTCAACACTTCACCGAGGTGCTGCAAGTGTTCTTCCCAGCTGGAACTGAACACTGCGATGTCATCCAGGTATGTGGCACTGAAATCCTCCAGTCCAGCCAACACCTGGTTGACCAACCTCTGAAAGGTGGCAGGGGCATTCTTCAACCCAAAGGGCATCACACGGAACTGGTAATGTCCTTCTGGGGTTGAGAATGCTGACCTCTCCTTGGCCCCATCGGTTAAGGCAATCTGCCAGTACCCACACGTCAAATCGAACGTGCTGAGGAACTTGGCAGCTCCCAACCGATCAATGAGCTCATCAGCTCTGGGGATTCGGTGCGCGTCAGTCCTGGTGATGGCATTGAGCCCACGGTAGTCCACACAAAACCGCAGTTCTGGAGTGTCACCGGGTGCAGCAGCATTTGGGACCAAGACCACTGGGCTGGCCCAAGGACTGTTGAAGGGCTTGATCACCCCTAATGCCAACATCTTAGAGACCTCCTCTTTGATGCTGGCCCTGACCCGGTCAGTCAACCTGTAAATCTTGTGTTTTACAGGAGGGCTGTCACCAGTGTCCAAGTCATGGGTACACTAGTGAGTGACACCTGGGGTCAGAGAGAACAGTGGGGCAAACTGTCCCAACAACTGGTGACAGTCGCTCTGCTGCTCTGGGGTCAGTGTAGGGGAGAGGATCACACCTTCCACTGACCCATCGTGCTCCTTGGTGGACTGGAGGTCAGGGAGAGGTTCACTCTCCTCTTCCACCCCATCATCTGTTGCCAAGAGCATGCTCACTTTGGACCTCTCGAAGTGGGGCTTGAGGTGGTTCACGTGCAGGACCCTCAAAGGGTTCCTTGGAGTCCGCAAATCCACAAGATAGGTGACATCACTTTTGCGCTCCACCACCTCAAACGGCCCAGTCCACTTGTCCTGCAAGGCACAAGGTTCAGCTGGGGCCATGACCCACACTTTTTGCCCAGGTTGAAATTCGACCAGAGTGGCATTCTGGTCATACCACTTCTTCATTTCTTCCTGGCTTGCTTCCAGGTTCACCTGAGCGAGTTTCCTGAAACGGGCAGTTTGGTTTCTGAAGGCCAGCATGTAACTAAACACATCCTGGGGAGTTTTCCTAGGAGCTGCCTCCCAGCCCTTCTTCACCAAACTCAGAGGTGCTCTCACAGGGTGACCATACAGAAGCTCAAAGGGACTGAACCCAAGAGACTTCTGTGGCACCTCCCTGTATGCAAAGAGAAGGCATGGCAAGAGGACATCCCACTTACGCCTCATGGGCTCTGTTAGACCCTTAATCATGCTCTTCAAGGTCTGGTTGAATCTCTCTACCGGGCCGTTACCTTGTGGGTGGTAAGGAGTGGTGAAATTGTAGGTTACACCACACTCCTTCCACAGGGATGTCATATACTTGGATATGAAATTGGTCCCCCTGACAGAAACCACCTCTCTGGGGAATCCCACGTGGGAAAAGATCCCCATTAACGCCCGGCCCACCACTGGCTCCCTCGTTGTCCTGAGAGGGATTGCCTCCGGGTACCGGGTGGCATGGTCCACCTGTTGCCCATGGCTGTCTTGGGATCCAGTGGCCCCACAATGTCCATCCTTACTCTTTCAAAGGGTGTTTCAACTACTGGAAAAGGTTGGAGAGGAGCTTTGACCTTCCTCCCACTCTTACCACTTGCCTGGCAAGTGTGGCAAGACCTACAATGTCCATCCGACTGCCTTCGCATTTGGGGCCAGAAGAAGTGGGTGACAAGCCTGTCAAAGGTCTTGTCCTGCCCCAAATGTCCTGCCAAAGGCACGGCATGAGCCAGACCCAGTAGGAAGGTCCTGAAGCGCTGGGGTACCACCAGCACACGGGCTGACCCAGGCTCAGCGACCTTAGGCTCACGATACAGGAGATCATTCTCCCAGTAGATCCAATGTGATCCAGACTGATTACCAGCTGCCTGGTCTGCAGCCTGCCGCCGCAGACCCTCCAGAGAAGGGCACTCTTTCTGCTCCCTGCAGAATTCTTCCCTGGTGGGACCCCCTTCTTGCTGACAATGGGTCAGCTCAGAGATGTTCCCCAGTTCAACTACCAGCTCCCCTGTAGGCACCGGGGCGTCCCCCTCAAGGTCCGCCTGCTCCCGGTCCCTGGGAACTGCAGGGGCCGGTTTCCCGCGCCCCCTGCTCTTTCTCTTGGCAGGGACCTGGGCCACTGTTTCAGGCTCCAAGTCCTTCTGATCACCCTTTCTGGCCACCATTGACCGAGTGGACATGCATACCCATTCTGGCAACCCAAGCATCTCCAAGTGAGACCTGAGCTCAACATCCTTCCATAAGGATTGCTCCAAGTCGTTACCTAGTAGACAATCTACAGGCATGGTAGGGCTCACAACCACCCTCAAGGGACCTGAGACCCCCCCATTCAAAGGGAACCTGCACCACCATACACTGGTGCTCTGAGTTGTCCACAGCAACTACTTGGTGGAATGCCCCTGGGACTACCTGCTCTCCAGAGACCAGGTGACACCGGACTGAGGTCACACTGGCTCCAGTATCTCTGAGAGCCTCTACCCTTTTACCATTGATGGTCACCCAGGTGATATATTTCTTTGTGCTAGGGGGCACCTGGTTTCCTGGGACCATCTCAATGTCCCCTAGTGAGACGAGGGTCGTTTCTGTGGGATCCCCACCCTCCTGTGGGTACCCTCCTCCCCAAGCGCTACACTCGCCAACACCTTGGTCTGCCCACCAGTGGGTGGCTGTGCCCTCTTGGGACACTTGGGGTCCCCCTTCAAGTGACCCACCTGGTCACATGCAAAACACTTGCGGGGCCGGTCTCTGCAGGCTTTCCTGAAGAGACCACTGCTTTCTTATCTCCTGGGGGATGGGAACCTTTACCCTGGGTGTTAGTTTGGGGCCCTTTAGAGAACTCCTGTGCTTTACCCTTGTCCCCCCACTTTTCTGCTGGGGACCCTGCCCACCTTTGGCTGAGTCTCCCCAAACGCTTTCTTGTGGACCCTGGTACTCACCCAGCAGTCCGCCTCCATAGCAAGCTTCCTGGGGTCAGTTAGCATACTATCAACTAAGTGCTGGCACAGCTGTGCAAAACATAGACTAAACAAGTGCTCCCATGCAATCAAATTGTAGAGCCCCTGAAAATCTGTTACATTACTGCCCTTCACCCAGCCATCCAGAGTCCTGCAGAAAGAATCTACACATTCCAACCAAGTGTTGGCATCGGTTTTCTTGCTGGGCCTAAACTGATCCCTATACTTCTCAGGCGTGAGACCATACCTGGTGAGGAGGGCGTCCTTCATATCAGCATAGGTGAGGTTCTGCCCCTTGCCCAAAGCTATCAGAGTATACCTAGCTTCTTCTGGGAAGAGCGGCCACAACCCTGCCCCCCAATTCTTCTCAGGGACCCCATTCATATGAATAGACGCCTCATACCTCTGGAACCACCTTTGTATGTCACCCCCCTTCTTGAATTCCTTGCCTACATTCTTGGGGATGTGCACAATTCTGTCTGACTGCCCTGACGAATTGCTGCCACCATCTGAGCTGGTTCTACTCCTCTGTTCCAGTTCCTTTATCCTGATCTCATGGTCTAGCATCATCCTTTTCTCCTCCATGGCTAACTTAAGCTTCTCCAGTTCCATAGCAACTCTCCTTGCTTCCCGCCTGTCCTCCAGCTCCTCTGGGGACAAGCCACTGCTGCCTGGTTTAGAGGGTGCCCCCTCCCAAAAGCACATCCATCCTTGGAATAGGCTCCTCTGCCTCCATGCCACTATCCCCAGACAGCTCACTAGCATGTCTGGCTGCTACCCAGGCCCTCAGCGCCTTTTGTAGCTCTTCTTTTCTGGTGAGGCCCCTGGTTTGGACTTTGAGATTTTTGCAGATCGCCTTCAATTCCTTCACATTGTAGGTTTCTAACCTCTCCTCCTCAAAGGCCACTTCCAAGGATGCAGCAAATGATGCAATTGATTCAGGCATGTTGTACTGGAAAGTTCAAGTTCAAGACCAATGGAAAGGCAGCAATAGACCAAAAACCAGTATGTAGTACTTAATGGTCTGCGATATGGGAGTAGTGCACACCAATCACTGTAAGTCAAGTGCAAATGCAAGTCCTATCCTCACCGCTGACAACCAATGTTAGAAATGGGGGTCTCTAGTTGGCAGAGGTAGGTACCTTTGTCCAAATAGGGACCCTTCTTGCTTGTCAGGATAAGGGAGTTACACTCCTAAAATAACCCCTGCTCACCCCCTTGGTAGCTTGGCACGAGCAGTCAGGCTTATCTTAGAGGCAGAGTGTAAAGCATTTGCACATAACCAACAGTAATACAGTGTAAGCACTACAAAAGGACGCCACACCAGTTTAGAAAAATATCCAATATTTTTATATAAACAAGACAAGACCAAAAACGATAAAAATCCACAATACAGTACATAGAAATCTTCAGTTATCAAAATAACCTTGAAAAACAGTTCCTTGAAGTCGATAGCTCTGTCTGGGGCTATTGCGGCGTCGTGAACAACAAATCCAAACAGTTCTGGCTGACCGCGGCGTCACGGGCCAGCTACGGTGTCGGGAAGACCCGCAAAACAGTACCTTTAGAAATGCAGGGCATCGGCGACCTCTTGTTGAGCTCCGAAAGCACGGCATCCGCAGGCGTCGGTTTCGGAGGTCGGTGCAGGAGTTGTCGGGCCCTTGAAGTCACACGCGTAGCATATCGAACTCCTCGCGTTTGAAGTCAGGATCACTAGCATCGGCAGGCGTCGAGCGCTGCGGTGCAAAGTGCAGCGGTGCGGCGTGCGATGCCCTCTGGTCGCAGTGCGGGCAGCGTCAGATGGCGTCGTCGGTGAGACTAATGATGCGGTGCTCGTCGCGGTGCTGGCATGTCACGGTGCAAGCAGCGTCGTCGTCGTTGCTAAAGCGCTGTAGTCGGCTGACGAACTGGAGTCGATGGCGGCGGCATCGATAGGCCAAGGCTGCGGTTCGGGATGAGGGCGGTATGTCGTGTAATTTTACGAGTGGTGCCCTCGAACCACGGTGCAAGCAGCGGCGTCAAGTTTGCCGTGGAGCGGTGTGGTTGGGATACCAGGCGGCATCGTGAAGCGAGGCGATGCGGAGTGCGGTGCGCACATGTCGCGGTGCGAGCAGCGGCTCGGTGGCGGCATCAGCAGGCGTCGTCGGTGAGACCAGGGTCGCGGTGTGGCATTGCGGCGGTGCCCTCTGCGGTGTCGCGAGCTGCGTCGTAGAAGGCGTCAGGTTGCTTTTTCTTCTGTTGCAGCACAAAACACGCAGTTCCCAGTGGTGAGGGCAGAAGAACTTGACGTCTTTGCTGTTTCTGAGACTTCCTGAACACGGGGCAAGCTCTACCTCCAGCCCTTGGAGAAACTCACAATAATTGATTGCAGAAAGTCCAGTCCAGTCCTTTCACTGCCCAAGACAGAAGCAGCCACTGCAGGCCAACACAGCAAAGCACTCAGCAAAGTGGTAATCCCTCCTCACAGCTTCTTCAGCTCTTCTTGGCAGTCTTCTTGGTCCAAAAGAGTTCTAAAGTTCAGGGGTTTGGGCCCCACTTTTTATAGCTCAAAATCCTTTGTCCTCTCAGGCAGAGAGTGTCTGTGCCCAGCCAGAACCAGTTCTGCCCTCTCTGGTGTGGCTTCCTGGCAGGAGGTGAAGACGGCATTGTCAGAGGCAGACCAGGCCCATTCAGGTGAAAGGAAATCTCCTCTCCCTACTCTAAATGCAGCCCAGGTCTATTCAGCCCTTTCCTGACGCACCTAGACTATCTGGAGCCACTGCTCCTACCCAGCCCCTGTCATCCAAAACCCAGACAGTCAATCCACAAACCCAGCAGAGGCCTACTGGATGGCTGAGGAAGAAAATACCTACTTTCTTAAAGTGGTATTTTCAAACACAGAATGTAAAAATCACCTTCACTAAAAGATGCATCTTTAGATTCTGAGTTCAGGCATACTAAACTTCATTTCTCCACCTAGTTTCCAGGGCCAGTTATGTTTATAAGATGTTATAAACAAACTCCCCATTCTGTCCTATGGCAACAGGTAGCCTTGCAATAGTGAAAAACGAAATTGGCAGTAATTCACTATCAGGACATGCCACGCACACCAGGGCATGTCCTACCTTTCGCATACACTGCACCCTGCCCACAGGGGTACCTTTGGGCCTACCTTAGGGGTGACGCACATGTAAGAAATGGGAAGGTTAGGGCCTGGCAAGCGGGTGCACTTGCCAAGTCGACATGGCAGTACCAGACTGCACAGAGGCTCTGCAATGGCAGGCCAGAGTTACATTTACAGGCTGTTTGTGTGGGTGGCACAATCCAGTGCTGCAGCCCACTAACAGCATTTGATTTACAGGCCCTGGCACACTCAGTGCACTTTACTAGGGACTGACACATAAATCAAATATGCCAATCATGGAAACACCAATCCATAACACAATTTACAACAGGAGCACTTGCACTTTAACTCTGATCAGCAGTGAGAAAGTGCGCAGAGACGCTAAGCCAGCAAAAACAGAGTAAAAACCTGGAGGTCAGAAAGCAAAAACTCAGGGGAAACACGCCAAAAGATGCCAAGTCTAACACATGTCCCCTCCAGCTGAAAGTAGGGAGAACTACCCAACCTCCTGGGAGTTCTCTTCACTAAGGCGGAAGAACCTGGACAGACCATCTACGTTGGCGTGTTCTGTGCCAGGACGGTGTTCCACCGTAAAGTCCATTCCCTGTAGGAAGATGGACCACCTCAACAGTTTTGGATTCTCACCCCTCATTTGCATCAACCATCTGAGGGGCCTGTGGTCCGTCTGAACCCGGAAGTGAGTCCCAAACACGTAGGGCCTCAGCTTCTTCAGTGCCCAGACCACAGCGAAAGCTTCCCTTTCTATGGCACCCCACCTCTGTTCCCTAGGGGTAGTCTCCTGCTAAGGAAGACTAAAGGCTGGTCTAGGCCCTCTTCGTTCAGTTGTGAGAGCACCGCTCCCACACCATGCTCTGAAGCGTCGGTCTGCACGACAAATTCCTTGGAGAAGTTGGGTGCCTTGAGCACGGGCGCCGTGCACATGGCAGCCTTCAGGGCATCAAAAGCCTTCTGGCAGGACTCAGTCCAGATCACCTTCTTGGGCTGCTTCCTGGAAGTCAGCTCTGTTAAGGGGGCAACAATGGTGCCATAGCCCTTAACAAACCTCCTGTAGTAACCAGTGAGACCTAAAAAGGCTCTCACCTCTGTCTGGGTCTTGGGGGGCTCCCAAGCCAGGATGTTGTCAATCTTGGGCTGTAGGGGCGCCACCTGGCCGCATCCTACCTGGTATCCCAAGTACACCACAGAACCCTGCCCGATCTGGCACTTACTGGCCTTGATCGTGAGGCCTGCCCTCTGGACAGTCCTCAACACTTCACCGAGGTGCTGCAAGTGTTCTTCCCAGCTGGAACTGAACACTGCGATGTCATCCAGGTATGTGGCACTGAAATCCTCCAGTCCAGCCAACACCTGGTTGACCAACCTCTGAAAGGTGGCAGGGGCATTCTTCAACCCAAAGGGCATCACACGGAACTGGTAATGTCCTTCTGGGGTTGAGAATGCTGACCTCTCCTTGGCCCCATCGGTTAAGGCAATCTGCCAGTACCCACACGTCAAATCGAACGTGCTGAGGAACTTGGCAGCTCCCAACCGATCAATGAGCTCATCAGCTCTGGGGATTCGGTGCGCGTCAGTCCTGGTGATGGCATTGAGCCCACGGTAGTCCACACAAAACCGCAGTTCTGGAGTGTCACCGGGTGCAGCAGCATTTGGGACCAAGACCACTGGGCTGGCCCAAGGACTGTTGAAGGGCTTGATCACCCCTAATGCCAACATCTTAGAGACCTCCTCTTTGATGCTGGCCCTGACCCGGTCAGTCAACCTGTAAATCTTGTGTTTTACAGGAGGGCTGTCACCAGTGTCCAAGTCATGGGTACACTAGTGAGTGACACCTGGGGTCAGAGAGAACAGTGGGGCAAACTGTCCCAACAACTGGTGACAGTCGCTCTGCTGCTCTGGGGTCAGTGTAGGGGAGAGGATCACACCTTCCACTGACCCATCGTGCTCCTTGGTGGACTGGAGGTCAGGGAGAGGTTCACTCTCCTCTTCCACCCCATCATCTGTTGCCAAGAGCATGCTCACTTTGGACCTCTTGAAGTGGGGCTTGAGGTGGTTCACGTGCAGGACCCTCAAAGGGTTCCTTGGAGTCCGCAAATCCACAAGATAGGTGACATCACTTTTGCGCTCCACCACCTCAAATGGCCCAGTCCACTTGTCCTGCAAGGCACAAGGTTCAGCTGGGGCCATGACCCACACTTTTTGCCCAGGTTGAAATTCGACCAGAGTGGCATTCTGGTCATACCACTTCTTCATTTCTTCCTGGCTTGCTTCCAGGTTCACCTGAGCGAGTTTCCTGAAACGGGCAGTTTGGTTTCTGAAGGCCAGCATGTAACTAAACACATCCTGGGGAGTTTTCCTAGGAGCTGCCTCCCAGCCCTTCTTCACCAAACTCAGAGGTGCTCTCACAGGGTGACCATACAGAAGCTCAAAGGGACTGAACCCAAGAGACTTCTGTGGCACCTCCCTGTATGCAAAGAGAAGGCATGGCAAGAGGACATCCCACTTACGCCTCATGGGCTCTGTTAGACCCTTAATCATGCTCTTCAAGGTCTGGTTGAATCTCTCTACCGGGCCGTTACCTTGTGGGTGGTAAGGAGTGGTGAAATTGTAGGTTACACCACACTCCTTCCACAGGGATGTCATATACTTGGATATGAAATTGGTCCCCCTGACAGAAACCACCTCTCTGGGGAATCCCACGCGGGAAAAGATCCCCATTAACGCCCGGCCCACCACTGGCTCCCTCGTTGTCCTGAGAGGGATTGCCTCCGGGTACCGGGTGGCATGGTCCACCTGTTGCCCATGGCTGTCTTGGGATCCAGTGGCCCCACAATGTCCATCCTTACCCTTTCAAAGGGTGTTTCAACTACTGGAAAAGGTTGGAGAGGAGCTTTGACCTTCCTCCCACTCTTACCACTTGCCTGGCAAGTGTGGCAAGACCTACAATGTCCATCCGACTGCCTTCGCATTTGGGGCCAGAAGAAGTGGGTGACAAGCCTGTCAAAGGTCTTGTCCTGCCCCAAATGTCCTGCCAAAGGCACGGAATGAGCCAGACCCAGTAGGAAGGTCCTGAAGCGCTGGGGTACCACCAGCACACGGGCTGACCCAGGCTCAGCGACCTTAGGCTCACGATACAGGAGATCATTCTCCCAGTAGATCCAATGTGATCCAGACTGATTACCAGCTGCCTGGTCTGCAGCCTGCCGCCGCAGACCCTCCAGAGAAGGGCACTCTTTCTGCTCCCTGCAGAATTCTTCCCTGGTGGGACCCCCTTCTTGCTGACAATGGGTCAGCTCAGAGATGTTCCCCAGTTCAACTACCAGCTCCCCTGTAGGCACCGGGGCGTCCCCCTCAAGGTCCGCCTGCTCCCGGTCCCTGGGAACTGCAGGGGCCAGTTTCCCGCGCCCCCTGCTCTTTCTCTTGGCAGGGACCTGGGCCACTGTTTCAGGCTCCAAGTCCTTCTGATCACCCTTTCTGGCCACCATTGACCGAGTGGACATGCATACCCATTCTGGCAACCCAAGCATCTCCAAGTGAGACCTGAGCTCAACATCCTTCCATAAGGATTGCTCCAAGTCGTTACCTAGTAGACAATCTACAGGCATGGTAGGGCTCACAACCACCCTCAAGGGACCTGAGACCCCCCATTCAAAGGGAACCTGCACCACCATACACTGGTGCTCTGAGTTGTCGACAGCAACTACTTGGTGGAATGCCCCTGGGACTACCTGCTCTCCAGAGACCAGGTGACACCGGACTGAGGTCACACTGGCTCCAGTATCTCTGAGAGCCTCTACCCTTTTACCATTGATGGTCACCCAGGTGATATATTTCTTTGTGCTAGGGGCACCTGGTTTCCTGGGACCATCTCAATGTCCCCTAGTGAGACGAGGGTCGTTTCTGTGGGATCCCCACCCTCCTGTGGGTACCCTCCTCCCCAAGCGCTACACTCGCCAACACCTTGGTCTGCCCACCAGTGGGTGGCTGTGCCCTCTTGGGACACTTGGGGTCCCCCTTCAAGTGACCCACCTGGTCACATGCAAAACACTTGCGGGGCCGGTCTCTGCAGGCTTTCCTGAAGAGACCACTGCTTTCTTATCTCCTGGGGGATGGGAACCTTTACCCTGGGTGTTAGTTTGGGGCCCTTTAGAGAACTCCTGTGCTTTACCCTTGTCCCCCCACTTTTCTGCTGGGGACCCTGCCCACCTTTGGCTGAGTCTCCCCAAACGCTTTCTTGTGGACCCTGGTACTCACCCAGCAGTCCGCCTCCATAGCAAGCTTCCTGGGGTCAGTTAGCATACTATCAACTAAGTGCTGGCACAGCTGTGCAAAACATAGACTAAACAAGTGCTCCCATGCAATCAAATTGTAGAGCCCCTGAAAATCTGTTACATTACTGCCCTTCACCCAGCCATCCAGAGTCCTGCAGAAAGAATCTACACATTCCAACCAAGTGTTGGCATCGGTTTTCTTGCTGGGCCTAAACTGATCCCTATACTTCTCAGGCGTGAGACCATACCTGGTGAGGAGGGCGTCCTTCATATCAGCATAGGTGAGGTTCTGCCCCTTGCCCAAAGCTATCAGAGTATACCTAGCTTCTTCTGGGAAGAGCGGCCACAACCCTGCCCCCCAATTCTTCTCAGGGACCCCATTCATATGAATAGACTCCTCATACCTCTGGAACCACCTTTGTATGTCACCCCCTTCTTGAATTCCTTGCCTACATTCTTGGGGATGTGCACAATTCTGTCTGACTGCCCTGACGAATTGCTGCCACCATCTGAGCTGGTTCTACTCCTCTGTTCCAGTTCCTTTATCCTGATCTCATGGTCTAGCATCATCCTTTTCTCCTCCATGGCTAACTTAAGCTTCTCCAGTTCCATAGCAACTCTCCTTGCTTCCCGCCTGTCCTCCAGCTCCTCTGGGGACAAGCCACTGCTGCCTGGTTTAGAGGGTGCCCCCCTCCCAAAAGCACATCCATCCTTGGAATAGGCTCCTCTGCCTCCATGCCACTATCCCCAGACAGCTCACTAGCATGTCTGGCTGCTACCCAGGCCCTCAGCGCCTTTTGTAGCTCTTCTTTTCTGGTGAGGCCCCTGATTTGGACTTTGAGATTTTTGCAGATCGCCTTCAATTCCTTCACATTGTAGGTTTCTAACCTCTCCTCCTCAAAGGCCACTTCCAAGGATGCAGCAAATGATGCAATTGATTCAGGCATGTTGTACTGGAAAGTTCAAGTTCAAGACCAATGGAAAGGCAGCAATAGACCAAAAACCAGTATGTAGTACTTAATGGTGTGCGATATGGGAGTAGTGCACACCAATCACTGTAAGTCAAGTGCAAATGCAAGTCCTATCCTCACCGCTGACAACCAATGTTAGAAATGGGGGTCTCTAGTTGGCAGAGGTAGGTACCTTTGTCCAAATAGGGACCCTTCTTGCTTGTCAGGATAAGGGAGTTACACTCCTAAAATAACCCCAGCTCACCCCTTGGTAGCTTGGCACGAGCAGTCAGGCTTATCTTAGAGGCAGAGTGTAAAGCATTCGCACATAACCAACAGTAATACAGTGTAAGCACTACAAAAGGACGCCACACCAGTTTAGAAAAATATCCAATATTTTTATATAAACAAGACAAGACCAAAAACGATAAAAATCCACAATACAGTACATAGAAATCTTCAGTTATCAAAATAACCTTGAAAAACAGTTCCTTGAAGTCGATAGCTCTGTCTGGGGCTATTGCGGCGTCGTGAACAACAAATCCAAACAGTTCTGGCTGACCGCGGCGTCACGGGCCAGCTACGGTGTCGGGAAGACCCGCAAAACAGTACCTTTAGAAATGCAGGGCATCGGCGACCTCTCGTTGAGCTCCGAAAGCACGGCATCCGCAGGCGTCGGTTTCGGAGGTCGGTGCAGGAGTTGTCGGGCCCTTGAAGTCACACGCGTTGCATATCGAACTCCTCGCGTTTGAAGTCAGGATCACTAGCATCGGCAGGCGTCGAGCGCTGCGGTGCAAAGTGCAGCGGTGCGGCGTGCGATGCCCTCTGGTCGCGGTGCGGGCAGCGTCAGATGGCGTCGTCGGTGAGACTAGTGATGCGGTGCTCGTCGCGGTGCTGGCATGTCACGGTGCAAGCAGCGTCGTCGTCGTTGCTAAAGCGCTGTAGTCGGCTGACGAACTGGAGTCGATGGCGGCGGCATCGATAGGCCAAGGCTGCGGTTCGGGATGAGGGCGGTATGTCGTGTAATTTTACGAGTGGTGCCCTCGAACCACGGTGCAAGCAGCGGCGTCAAGTTTGCCGTGGAGCGGTGTGGTCGGGATACCAGGCGGCATCGTGAAGCGAGGCGATGCGGAGTGCGGTGCGCACATGTCGCGGTGCGAGCAGCGGCTCGGTGGCGGCATCAGCAGGCGTCGTCGGTGAGACCAGGGTCGCGGTGTGGCATTGCGGCGGTGCCCTCTGCGGTGTCGCGAGCTGCGTCGTAGAAGGCGTCAGGTTGCTTTTTCTTCTGTTGCAGCACAAAACACGCAGTTCCCAGTGGTGAGGGCAGAAGAACTTGACGTCTTTGCTGTTTCTGAGACTTCCTGAACACGGGGCAAGCTCTACCTCCAGCCCTTGGAGAAACTCACAATAATTGATTGCAGAAAGTCCAGTCCAGTCCTTTCACTGCCCAAGACAGAAGCAGCCACTGCAGGCCAACACAGCAAAGCACTCAGCAAAGTGGTAATCCCTCCTCACAGCTTCTTCAGCTCTTCTTGGCAGTCTTCTTGGTCCAAAAGAGTTCTAAAGTTCAGGGGTTTGGGCCCCACTTTTTATAGCTCAAAATCCTTTGTCCTCTCAGGCAGAGAGTGTCTGTGCCCAGCCAGAACCAGTTCTGCCCTCTCTGGTGTGGCTTCCTGGCAGGAGGTGAAGACGGCATTGTCAGAGGCAGACCAGGCCCATTCAGGTGAAAGGAAATCTCCTCTCCCTACTCTAAATGCAGCCCAGGTCTATTCAGCCCTTTCCTGACGCACCTAGACTATCTGGAGCCACTGCTCCTACCCAGCCCCTGTCATCCAAAACCCAGACAGTCAATCCACAAACCCAGCAGAGGCCTACTGGATGGCTGAGGAAGAAAATACCTACTTTCTTAAAGTGGTATTTTCAAACACAGAATGTAAAAATCACCTTCACTAAAAGATGCATCTTTAGATTCTGAGTTCAGGCATACTAAACTTCATTTCTCCACCTAGTTTCCAGGGCCAGTTATGTTTATAAGATGTTATAAACAAACTCCCCATTCTGTCCTATGGCAACAGGTAGCCTTGCAATAGTGAAAAACGAAATTGGCAGTAATTCACTATCAGGACATGCCACGCACACCAGGGCATGTCCTACCTTTCGCATACACTGCACCCTGCCCACAGGGGTACCTTTGGGCCTACCTTAGGGGTGACGCACATGTAAGAAATGGGAAGGTTAGGGCCTGGCAAGCGGGTGCACTTGCCAAGTCGACATGGCAGTACCAGACTGCACAGAGGCTCTGCAATGGCAGGCCAGAGTTACATTTACAGGCTGTTTGTGTGGGTGGCACAATCCAGTGCTGCAGCCCACTAACAGCATTTGATATACAGGCCCTGGCACACTCAGTGCACTTTACTAGGGACTGACACATAAATCAAATATGCCAATCATGGAAACACCAATCCATAACACAATTTACAACAGGAGCACTTGCACTTTAACTCTGATCAGCAGTGAGAAAGTGCGCAGAGACGCTAAGCCAGCAAAAACAGAGTAAAAACCTGGAGGTCAGAAAGCAAAAACTCAGGGGAAACACGCCAAAAGATGCCAAGTCTAACACATGTCCCCTCCAGCTGAAAGTAGGGAGAACTACCCAACCTCCTGGGAGTTCTCTTCACTAAGGCGGAAGAACCTGGACAGACCATCTACGTTGGCGTGTTCTGTGCCAGGACGGTGTTCCACCGTAAAGTCCATTCCCTGTAGGAAGATGGACCACCTCAACAGTTTTGGATTCTCACCCCTCATTTGCATCAACCATCTGAGGGGCCTGTGGTCCGTCTGAACCCGGAAGTGAGTCCCAAACACGTAGGGCCTCAGCTTCTTCAGTGCCCAGACCACAGCGAAAGCTTCCCTTTCTATGGCACCCCACCTCTGTTCCCTAGGGGTAGTCTCCTGCTAAGGAAGACTAAAGGCTGGTCTAGGCCCTCTTCGTTCAGTTGTGAGAGCACCGCTCCCACACCATGCTCTGAAGCGTCGGTCTGCACGACAAATTCCTTGGAGAAGTTGGGTGCCTTGAGCACGGGCGCCGTGCACATGGCAGCCTTCAGGGCATCAAAAGCCTTCTGGCAGGACTCAGTCCAGATCACCTTCTTGGGCTGCTTCCTGGAAGTCAGCTCTGTTAAGGGGGCAACAATGGTGCCATAGCCCTTAACAAACCTCCTGTAGTAACCAGTGAGACCTAAAAAGGCTCTCACCTCTGTCTGGAGTCTTGGGGGCTCCCAAGCCAGGATGTTGTCAATCTTGGGCTGTAGGGGCGCCACCTGGCCGCATCCTACCTGGTATCCCAAGTACACCACAGAACCCTGCCCGATCTGGCACTTACTGGCCTTGATCGTGAGGCCTGCCCTCTGGACAGTCCTCAACACTTCACCGAGGTGCTGCAAGTGTTCTTCCCAGCTGGAACTGAACACTGCGATGTCATCCAGGTATGTGGCACTGAAATCCTCCAGTCCAGCCAACACCTGGTTGACCAACCTCTGAAAGGTGGCAGGGGCATTCTTCAACCCAAAGGGCATCACACGGAACTGGTAATGTCCTTCTGGGGTTGAGAATGCTGACCTCTCCTTGGCCCCATCGGTTAAGGCAATCTGCCAGTACCCAGACGTCAAATCGAACGTGCTGAGGAACTTGGCAGCTCCCAACCGATCAATGAGCTCATCAGCTCTGGGGATTCGGTGCGCGTCAGTCCTGGTGATGGCATTGAGCCCACGGTAGTCCACACAAAACCGCAGTTCTGGAGTGTCACCGGGTGCAGCAGCATTTGGGACCAAGACCACTGGGCTGGCCCAAGGACTGTTGAAGGGCTTGATCACCCCTAATGCCAACATCTTAGAGACCTCCTCTTTGATGCTGGCCCTGACCCGGTCAGTCAACCTGTAAATCTTGTGTTTTACAGGAGGGCTGTCACCAGTGTCCAAGTCATGGGTACACTAGTGAGTGACACCTGGGGTCAGAGAGAACAGTGGGGCAAACTGTCCCAACAACTGGTGACAGTCGCTCTGCTGCTCTGGGGTCAGTGTAGGGGAGAGGATCACACCTTCCACTGACCCATCGTGCTCCTTGGTGGACTGGAGGTCAGGGAGAGGTTCACTCTCCTCTTCCACCCCATCATCTGTTGCCAAGAGCATGCTCACTTTGGACCTCTTGAAGTGGGGCTTGAGGTGGTTCACGTGCAGGACCCTCAAAGGGTTCCTTGGAGTCCGCAAATCCACAAGATAGGTGACATCACTTTTGCGCTCCACCACCTCAAATGGCCCAGTCCACTTGTCCTGCAAGGCACAAGGTTCAGCTGGGGCCATGACCCACACTTTTTGCCCAGGTTGAAATTCGACCAGAGTGGCATTCTGGTCATACCACTTCTTCATTTCTTCCTGGCTTGCTTCCAGGTTCACCTGAGCGAGTTTCCTGAAACGGGCAGTTTGGTTTCTGAAGGCCAGCATGTAACTAAACACATCCTGGGGAGTTTTCCTAGGAGCTGCCTCCCAGCCCTTCTTCACCAAACTCAGAGGTGCTCTCACAGGGTGACCATACAGAAGCTCAAAGGGACTGAACCCAAGAGACTTCTGTGGCACCTCCCTGTATGCAAAGAGAAGGCATGGCAAGAGGACATCCCACTTACGCCTCATGGGCTCTGTTAGACCCTTAATCATGCTCTTCAAGGTCTGGTTGAATCTCTCTACCGGGCCGTTACCTTGTGGGTGGTAAGGAGTGGTGAAATTGTAGGTTACACCACACTCCTTCCACAGGGATGTCATATACTTGGATATGAAATTGGTCCCCCTGACAGAAACCACCTCTCTGGGGAATCCCACGCGGGAAAAGATCCCCATTAACGCCCGGCCCACCACTGGCTCCCTCGTTGTCCTGAGAGGGATTGCCTCCGGGTACCGGGTGGCATGGTCCACCTGTTGCCCATGGCTGTCTTGGGATCCAGTGGCCCCACAATGTCCATCCTTACCCTTTCAAAGGGTGTTTCAACTACTGGAAAAGGTTGGAGAGGAGCTTTGACCTTCCTCCCACTCTTACCACTTGCCTGGCAAGTGTGGCAAGACCTACAATGTCCATCCGACTGCCTTCGCATTTGGGGCCAGAAGAAGTGGGTGACAAGCCTGTCAAAGGTCTTGTCCTGCCCCAAATGTCCTGCCAAAGGCACGGAATGAGCCAGACCCAGTAGGAAGGTCCTGAAGCGCTGGGGTACCACCAGCACACGGGCTGACCCAGGCTCAGCGACCTTAGGCTCACGATACAGGAGATCATTCTCCCAGTAGATCCAATGTGATCCAGACTGATTACCAGCTGCCTGGTCTGCAGCCTGCCGCCGCAGACCCTCCAGAGAAGGGCACTCTTTCTGCTCCCTGCAGAATTCTTCCCTGGTGGGACCCCCTTCTTGCTGACAATGGGTCAGCTCAGAGATGTTCCCCAGTTCAACTACCAGCTCCCCTGTAGGCACCGGGCGTCCCCCTCAAGGTCCGCCTGCTCCCGGTCCCTGGGAACTGCAGGGGCCAGTTTCCCGCGCCCCCTGCTCTTTCTCTTGGCAGGGACCTGGGCCACTGTTTCAGGCTCCAAGTCCTTCTGATCACCCTTTCTGGCCACCATTGACCGAGTGGACATGCATACCCATTCTGGCAACCCAAGCATCTCCAAGTGAGACCTGAGCTCAACATCCTTCCATAAGGATTGCTCCAAGTCGTTACCTAGTAGACAATCTACAGGCATGGTAGGGCTCACAACCACCCTCAAGGGACCTGAGACCCCCCCATTCAAAGGGAACCTGCACCACCATACACTGGTGCTCTGAGTTGTCGACAGCAACTACTTGGTGGAATGCCCCTGGGACTACCTGCTCTCCAGAGACCAGGTGACACCGGACTGAGGTCACACTGGCTCCAGTATCTCTGAGAGCCTCTACCCTTTTACCATTGATGGTCACCCAGGTGATATATTTCTTTGTGCTAGGGGGCACCTGGTTTCCTGGGACCATCTCAATGTCCCCTAGTGAGACGAGGGTCGTTTCTGTGGGATCCCCACCCTCCTGTGGGTACCCTCCTCCCCAAGCGCTACACTCGCCAACACCTTGGTCTGCCCACCAGTGGGTGGCTGTGCCCTCTTGGGACACTTGGGGTCCCCCTTCAAGTGACCCACCTGGTCACATGCAAAACACTTGCGGGGCCGGTCTCTGCAGGCTTTCCTGAAGAGACCACTGCTTTCTTATCTCCTGGGGGATGGGAACCTTTACCCTGGGTGTTAGTTTGGGGCCCTTTAGAGAACTCCTGTGCTTTACCCTTGTCCCCCCCACTTTTCTGCTGGGGACCCTGCCCACCTTTGGCTGAGTCTCCCCCAAACGCTTTCTTGTGGACCCTGGTACTCACCCAGCAGTCCGCCTCCATAGCAAGCTTCCTGGGGTCAGTTAGCATACTATCAACTAAGTGCTGGCACAGCTGTGCAAAACATAGACTAAACAAGTGCTCCCATGCAATCAAATTGTAGAGCCCCTGAAAATCTGTTACATTACTGCCCTTCACCCAGCCATCCAGAGTCCTGCAGAAAGAATCTACACATTCCAACCAAGTGTTGGCATCGGTTTTCTTGCTGGGCCTAAACTGATCCCTATACTTCTCAGGCGTGAGACCATACCTGGTGAGGAGGGCGTCCTTCATATCAGCATAGGTGAGGTTCTGCCCCTTGCCCAAAGCTATCAGAGTATACCTAGCTTCTTCTGGGAAGAGCGGCCACAACCCTGCCCCCCAATTCTTCTCAGGGACCCCATTCATATGAATAGACTCCTCATACCTCTGGAACCACCTTTGTATGTCACCCCCTTCTTGAATTCCTTGCCTACATTCTTGGGGATGTGCACAATTCTGTCTGACTGCCCTGACGAATTGCTGCCACCATCTGAGCTGGTTCTACTCCTCTGTTCCAGTTCCTTTATCCTGATCTCATGGTCTAGCATCATCCTTTTCTCCTCCATGGCTAACTTAAGCTTCTCCAGTTCCATAGCAACTCTCCTTGCTTCCCGCCTGTCCTCCAGCTCCTCTGGGGACAAGCCACTGCTGCCTGGTTTAGAGGGTGCCCCCCTCCCAAAAGCACATCCATCCTTGGAATAGGCTCCTCTGCCTCCATGCCACTATCCCCAGACAGCTCACTAGCATGTCTGGCTGCTACCCAGGCCCTCAGCGCCTTTTGTAGCTCTTCTTTTCTGGTGAGGCCCCTGATTTGGACTTTGAGATTTTTGCAGATCGCCTTCAATTCCTTCACATTGTAGGTTTCTAACCTCTCCTCCTCAAAGGCCACTTCCAAGGATGCAGCAAATGATGCAATTGATTCAGGCATGTTGTACTGGAAAGTTCAAGTTCAAGACCAATGGAAAGGCAGCAATAGACCAAAAACCAGTATGTAGTACTTAATGGTGTGCGATATGGGAGTAGTGCACACCAATCACTGTAAGTCAAGTGCAAATGCAAGTCCTATCCTCACCGCTGACAACCAATGTTAGAAATGGGGGTCTCTAGTTGGCAGAGGTAGGTACCTTTGTCCAAATAGGGACCCTTCTTGCTTGTCAGGATAAGGGAGTTACACTCCTAAAATAACCCCAGCTCACCCCCTTGGTAGCTTGGCACGAGCAGTCAGGCTTATCTTAGAGGCAGAGTGTAAAGCATTCGCACATAACCAACAGTAATACAGTGTAAGCACTACAAAAGGACGCCACACCAGTTTAGAAAAATATCCAATATTTTTATATAAACAAGACAAGACCAAAAACGATAAAAATCCACAATACAGTACATAGAAATCTTCAGTTATCAAAATAACCTTGAAAAACAGTTCCTTGAAGTCGATAGCTCTGTCTGGGGCTATTGCGGCGTCGTGAACAACAAATCCAAACAGTTCTGGCTGACCGCGGCGTCACGGGCCAGCTACGGTGTCGGGAAGACCCGCAAAACAGTACCTTTAGAAATGCAGGGCATCGGCGACCTCTCGTTGAGCTCCGAAAGCACGGCATCCGCAGGCGTCGGTTTCGGAGGTCGGTGCAGGAGTTGTCGGGCCCTTGAAGTCACACGCGTTGCATATCGAACTCCTCGCGTTTGAAGTCAGGATCACTAGCATCGGCAGGCGTCGAGCGCTGCGGTGCAAAGTGCAGCGGTGCGGCGTGCGTTGCCCTCTGGTCGCGGTGCGGGCAGCGTCAGATGGCGTCGTCGGTGAGACTAGTGATGCGGTGCTCGTCGCGGTGCTGGCATGTCACGGTGCAAGCAGCGTCGTCGTCGTTGCTAAAGCGCTGTAGTCGGCTGACGAACTGGAGTCGATGGCGGCGGCATCGATAGGCCAAGGCTGCGGTTCGGGATGAGGGCGGTATGTCGTGTAATTTTACGAGTGGTGCCCTCGAACCACGGTGCAAGCAGCGGCGTCAAGTTTGCCGTGGAGCGGTGTGGTCGGGATACCAGGCGGCATCGTGAAGCGAGGCGATGCGGAGTGCGGTGCGCACATGTCGCGGTGCGAGCAGCGGCTCGGTGGCGGCATCAGCAGGCGTCGTCGGTGAGACCAGGGTCGCGGTGTGGCATTGCGGCGGTGCCCTCTGCGGTGTCGCGAGCTGCGTCGTAGAAGGCGTCAGGTTGCTTTTTCTTCTGTTGCAGCACAAAACACGCAGTTCCCAGTGGTGAGGGCAGAAGAACTTGACGTCTTTGCTGTTTCTGAGACTTCCTGAACACGGGGCAAGCTCTACCTCCAGCCCTTGGAGAAACTCACAATAATTGATTGCAGAAAGTCCAGTCCAGTCCTTTCACTGCCCAAGACAGAAGCAGCCACTGCAGGCCAACACAGCAAAGCACTCAGCAAAGTGGTAATCCCTCCTCACAGCTTCTTCAGCTCTTCTTGGCAGTCTTCTTGGTCCAAAAGAGTTCTAAAGTTCAGGGGTTTGGGCCCCACTTTTTATAGCTCAAAATCCTTTGTCCTCTCAGGCAGAGAGTGTCTGTGCCCAGCCAGAACCAGTTCTGCCCTCTCTGGTGTGGCTTCCTGGCAGGAGGTGAAGACGGCATTGTCAGAGGCAGACCAGGCCCATTCAGGTGAAAGGAAATCTCCTCTCCCTACTCTAAATGCAGCCCAGGTCTATTCAGCCCTTTCCTGACGCACCTAGACTATCTGGAGCCACTGCTCCTACCCAGCCCCTGTCATCCAAAACCCAGACAGTCAATCCACAAACCCAGCAGAGGCCTACTGGATGGCTGAGGAAGAAAATACCTACTTTCTTAAAGTGGTATTTTCAAACACAGAATGTAAAAATCACCTTCACTAAAAGATGCATCTTTAGATTCTGAGTTCAGGCATACTAAACTTCATTTCTCCACCTAGTTTCCAGGGCCAGTTATGTTTATAAGATGTTATAAACAAACTCCCCATTCTGTCCTATGGCAACAGGTAGCCTTGCAATAGTGAAAAACGAAATTGGCAGTAATTCACTATCAGGACATGCCACGCACACCAGGGCATGTCCTACCTTTCGCATACACTGCACCCTGCCCACAGGGGTACCTTTGGGCCTACCTTAGGGGTGACGCACATGTAAGAAATGGGAAGGTTAGGGCCTGGCAAGCGGGTGCACTTGCCAAGTCGACATGGCAGTACCAGACTGCACAGAGGCTCTGCAATGGCAGGCCAGAGTTACATTTACAGGCTGTTTGTGTGGGTGGCACAATCCAGTGCTGCAGCCCACTAACAGCATTTGATTTACAGGCCCTGGCACACTCAGTGCACTTTACTAGGGACTGACACATAAATCAAATATGCCAATCATGGAAACACCAATCCATAACACAATTTACAACAGGAGCACTTGCACTTTAATACTGATCAGCAGTGAGAAAGTGTGCAG
The DNA here is from genome assembly GCA_963921515.1 of Calotriton arnoldi. Taxonomy (NCBI): domain Eukaryota; kingdom Metazoa; phylum Chordata; class Amphibia; order Caudata; family Salamandridae; genus Calotriton; species Calotriton arnoldi. The sequence goes on along the minus strand of CAWUFW010003465.1, from coordinate 1,550,686 downwards.
AGACACTAAGCCAGCAAAAACAGAGTCAAAACCTGGAGGTCAGAAAGCAAAAACTCAGGGGAAACACGCCAAAAGATGACAAGTCTAACAATGGGTCTAAAACAAACAATGAAAAAAGCTTTGGATAAATTGGACTAATCATAGTGTGAGCAGAAGACTGAGTTGCAACATACTGATGTCTGCTGGGTTCCAGCAGGAATGAAATTGCGCCAATAGATGGGCCATACCATCATTTTCCCCTTAATTTAGGGAAATTGCATTAACCACTCTAAATCGGCTAATCCCAAAGCAAGAGTAGTTCTGGCTAAAGACAGCTGCACAGGTGACAAAAGTTCAAAGGAAGGGAGGCGCACTCTGATTGAAGTCACTCAGAAGACATCTGTAGTGCAAACAAATCTTCTTTTTATTGATGTTGCTTAAACTATGAAACGAGCCATTATAGAAATGGGGTTACCCAAAGGCGGTCATGGACCTGGGTTCAATGCGATACAAAAAACAATGGTCCCTGACCCTTCTTATAGAAAATGATGCGTATCACACAGCACAGTTATTGTTTGGAATTATTTTGGAGCATATAACCAATTAGCTCAAAGTAATCAATACAATAGTTAGTTCGTACACAGGTTTATACAAAAGTGCAACAACCAAGGCGTATACAACAAGGTTTTATTCACATCATTGTTGAATCAAACGTTACTAAATAAGAACAATTTAAGAAGGAAGGGAAAGGAGTGGGAGGTAGCTCCAGTGGAACGTGCAAGAATAAAGGGGGTGCTCTAGTGTGTAGAAAATAAGAAGGGGAATTCCAAACAGTATAATAAGAAATTAAAGATCATTCCAAAAGAGGACTGGTAAATAATTCACAGTCAACGGTAACCTGGCCACATTTAAAGCAATCAAAATTCTTTTTATATTCAAATTGTAAGCATATAAATGTATCCTTATATAGCACGTTGGGTTTAGGGCTTGTGATCCAGGTTGATTAAGTGGGTGGGCGTCGACGTTTCGACCCGACTGGGGGCTCAGAGGGTAATTTGAAACCTCGGCCTGCGGGTCTTCTTCAGGACAAGGGTGGAGCAACCTGAGTTAAGTGTGTCTTCCTAGTGGCACACCCGCAGGATTATCTGGCGGGGTGCGGGGATTCACTCCCGTCTAGTGAGTCATGGTGGGCGTCCCCATCCGTGAGTAAAGGGTAACGCAATCCAAGCAGTAAGGCTTGATTCTTATTGTTTGGTAAACAAAACCGAGCGTCCGCAGTCCGCACGAGTTGCTAGAGACTCGCAGCCGAGGTTTCAAATTACCCTCTGAGCCCCCAGTCGGGTCGAAACGTCGACGCCCACCCACTTAATCAACCTGGATCACAAGCCCTAAACCCAACGTGCTATATAAGGATACATTTATATGCTTACAATTTGAATATAAAAAGAATTTTGATTGCTTTAAATGTGGCCAGGTTACCGTTGACTGAATTATTTACCAGTCCTCTTTTGGAATGATCTTTAATTTCTTATTATACTGTCTGGAATTCCCCTTCTTATTTTCTACACACTAGAGCACCCCCTTTATTCTCGCACGTTCCACTGGAGCTACCTCCCACTCCTTTCCCTTCCTTCTTAAATTGTTCTTATTTAGTAACGTTTGATTCAACAATGATGTGAATAAAACCTTGTTGTATACGCCTTGGTTGTTGCACTTTTGTATAAACCTGTGTACGAACTAACTATTGTATTGATTACTTTGAGCTAATTGGTTATATGCTCCAAAATAATTCCAAACAATAACTGTGCTGTGTGATACGCATCATTTTCTATAAGAAGGGTCAGGGACCATTTTTTTTTAAACTATGAAACGGGCACACAGCCAACGCATTTCGTTCCCTTGTACCAGGGGAACTTCATCAGGGCTGTAACAAACATAACATAACTGACATGAATATACATATATAGGAATCCACAATAATCACAAAATACACATTAAAACAATGAAAATGACATCCTTTTAGTTTATCATAATATGCGTTTTTATAAATGTACATGTGGGGTGTGGTTATTGGTGTCTTATTGTCATGAATTGATTTCTTTATTTTTTGGTTTGTCTGAACTCTTGAAACACCTTTGGGTCCTCTTTGGTTGATATTTGGCTATTTTAGCAAAAATAGTTTTTATCTTTTAAAATATTTTCGTTTTTTTGTTTTGTGTTGTTAAATTATGTCATTTTCATTGTTTTAATGTGTATTTTGTGATTATTGTGGATTTCTATATATGTATATTCATGTAAGTTATGTTATGTTTGTTACATCCCTGATGAAGTTCCCCTGGCACAAGGGAACGAAACACGTTGGCTGTGTGCCCGTTTCATAGTTTAAGCAACATTAGTAAAAAGAAGATTTGTTTGCACTACAGATGTCTTCTGAGTGACTTCAATCAGACTGCGCCTCCCTTCCTTTGAACTTTTGTTGCCTTTTTGACATCCTCCAGCAGCGGATGTCGGGAGTAGCTGCACTCACAAGATATGTACAAAACTGTTGGAATTTAAGTGCTCGATCATTGTCAGCTGTTGAGCGTGTGGTCTTTACAGATGCACAGGTGCTAGTTCCACAAGGTAATAGTGGTCTGCATCCACCCTCTAATAGTCAAACTACTCCAAAACCATAAATACATTAAACCAGAAAAAACACACAAAAGGGAGCGCCTCAAGAATCCAACAATTGTATTGTAGAGTTTGTTCTCTTTGTTTCTTCTCTCCTCCTTTCATGAAGTACACAATGTTCAATGGTGTCAATATCAATGTACTCTTCTCTAATATCAGAATAACATGGGAGCCGTGGTATGAAGTCTCAAAACAATTCTCTTTATTATTCTTCAATACATCAAAGAAACAGCCCGGCCAATGCGTTTTGTTCTCCGAGAGGACTTCATCAGGGTTAATGTATTCCTTTACAGCAATGTCACATCAAATTCCAAGTGTAAAATGGATCAGTTCTCCATGAAATTCTCGGAACACTGGTACTGTTCCTTTATTGTTGTAGGGGAATACCAGGTGACCACATACAAATATCACAGCTTAATATCCACACCCCAGTGGGTTCTGTAAGCTCAGACCGGATAATACAACACACCACCACCGTCTTTAACCTTCTTCAGTGTTGGATTCTTGAGGCGCTCCCTTTTGTGTGTTCACTCTAAATCAGCGGTTGCTCTTCCGTTATGGTGGCGGAGCGTCGCCCCCCGCCAGCAGCCTCCAAATCGTGAAAAATAAAACATTAATAAAACAGATTTAGTATTGTTTTATTTTTCAAGTTCTACACTGGGCTGAGTCTTGAGGGTGGGGCCATTGCGGGGGCAGTCACCAAGAGGAGTGGTAGGTGCACTGCTATCAGTGCACATGTGGGTTTGGCCGGCCCTCTCAGGATGGCCAAACCAACATGCACACTGAGCTGTCTTCAACCCAGCTGTGTTGCCTGGTTGGAGACAGCTCAGCACAAGCTCCCAGTCTCACTGGGAGCACAAATCGAGGGTGCTCAGGCCAATCCTGACGCTGCTCTCATGCATGAGAGCAGCGTCAGGATTGGCAGTAGGGGAGACTGGGAGCCTGTGCTGCAGTGAGGAGCAGAAGAGCGGCAATGCGGTGGGCACCAGAGCAGGTAAGTTCTGTTTTTTGGTTTTGTATTGTCATCTGTCTCCCTAACTCACGCCCAGTCCACCCTGCCATTCTTCCCTATTCCGGCCGCTACTGATCTAAATTACAAATTTAAACCAATGAATAAGCCTAAACTAGCATTATGTATCACTAAAATAACATTATTATGTGGTACTAGGTTCAAAACACATTACCCTGTTAAAAATGAAACACAGGGAAAACACAAGTGAGACTTTGCTCCTTTATCCTTGCATCTCTGCCCATCACATGTGAGGGTCCTCAAGGTTCGGTGTTGTTGCTCCTTTTCGTTAATGTTTATTCCAGGCAGTAAATAGGACATATTAGTCACAAAGAGCTTCATTTAATGTTGATAACACTGAATTTAATCTGAGTCAATGACCCAAGGATAAATGTAATGACATCATATCAAGTGATGAAATTAATGGATGTGGGGTTCTAAACATGAATTTTCCTTTGTACTCTGTCCACAGATGCCAGCTATATTGGAAGTCACACCAAACTAAAGGGCGGCGTTAAAAACATAAGTTTTATTTGGAACTTGGACTTGTGTCAACTGCACAAAGCCCTTCACTTTCAGCTTGAGAGCACACGCGAGTCATGGTGTAGACGTGATAGAAACTAGTATACATTATGGCAATACCCTTTATGGGGGTTTCAGAGAGTCTCATATACAACAGCTTCAGCCGCTCAAAAACTCTGGTGATCCCCTCATTTTTGCAATGAAGGAGGGGCAAATCCTGCCATATGAAATCACACAAGGTCTATCAATAGACTAGATGTTGCACAATCAAGGTATTAAAGACAGTCAAGAACCAAAGGTAGCAGGGCTCAAAGGGAGCAGAAACTTCTTGGTGAAAGCAGATGATAAGTGCTCTACAACTTGCACATGCAGTGGAACTAGATGCCAGCAAATGGAAAAGACAGGGAAGTTCCTGCAGTCCCCGATTTATACAGCAACCAACGGGACAAACTCCAGCAAAATCCTGCACTAAGCAGCCGCACAGGGCCACTCCACCATGGTGAACTCAAAGACTCAGCAATCACAATTACAGAAGCACCAGAAAGAATCTACAGCAGGAAGACAATGAAATCAAGATGATGGAAATTTCTTATCGGCATTCAGGGTGGCACAGGTACCCCTCAAATGATGGTACACAGTCTGCTACAGTGCTGCCCTGGGATCCCCAAGTACGCACTGAAGAATTAATTGACACAGGAGGAATAGCAGGTGCCACTGGCATAGGTGTTGAAGATGCATGGCACCACAATACCGCTCAGATTTGGACTCATAAGGCAGGTATATGTTAGGACGTCACCTGTACATCTGATGATGCCACCACCAAGCCCTGTTTCGGAGAAAAATATGGCTTTAGCAAAGTTTCTGCAACCAAATGGGGGCTAGTCTAGCATGGAGGTCTTCAACCTTTTCTATAGTCAGAGCTAAGTCTGATCAATGAAGAGTATTCTGAGCTACTATGGATTAGATACGGGTACATAATGAACAAGTAACCTAACCTCAGACACGCCCCCTCCCTGAACACCTTCAGGAAGACCCTCAAGACCTGGCTCTTCGGCTAAACAGATCTGCGGACCCCCCCACCCCCTCAGCGCCTTGAGACCCTCACGGGTGAGTAGCGCGCTTACAATTCCCTGATTGATTGATTGATTGACCTCTGCCCTTTTAGAGTACTCAGTCCTGATGCAGTTGGCACAGAGCTCCAATCCTACAAGAGCTGTATTTGGAAAAAACAGTTTCGTCCCTTTGGTCTCACTTGTGAACTGCCTCTGAGAGGTGAATGTTTCACTGGTGTTTGTGGTTTCTTTCATGCAATACATTGGATGACAGTTCTTTTGTTATATAAGCTCGGACCCAAAATAAAACACACATCTTGCTAATTGCGCTGGAGTGCATTGGTTGTTGACCAAAAACAGTCCCAACATTAATGACTCAAGATTAAGAATTACTGGTGGCAGGAACGGTGAAGGTTTCATATTCGAGGGTTTAATAGGCCTTAGGGGATTCTGAAAGGTGCACAAAGACTTCATAGTGCTCTACAGGAAAACATATATACATACATTTGCCTCCATCCTCAGGCCCATGGGAAAACCTACGAGTCAATGAAGAAGGTCAAATTAATGAATGATACATTTAGGTAGTTTAGTACTTTTCAAGAAAGGAGGAGAGAGGCAGAGGAAGGAGAGGGTGAAGGAGAAAAGGATAAAGAAAGGAGCAGAAGAGAAAAGGAATAAAGGACAAGGAAAGGAGAAGAGGAGGAAAGAAAGAAACAATGTGAGAAAGGAGAAACGTACAGAATGTAAACAACAGGAAGAGAGTATAGAAGAAGGAAGAAAGGGAAGACAGAAGGAAAGGAGGGAAGACGGAAAGGAGGGGCAGGAAAGATTGGTAATGAGGATGGAAATAAGTAATGAGGTAAAGGAAGGATAGATGGATAGCAAGGGTAGAAGGAGAAGAAGGAATGAGAAAGAAAGGAAAGAAGGAAGGGTAGAAAGTAATGAAATAATTTAAAGAAGCAATGAAAGAAGCAAGAATGCAAAGTGAAGAAACAGAACAAAGGTTTGAAGGTGAGGAGAGGAAAGAAGGGATGAAAGAAAGGAAAAGAAAAAAGAAGGAAGCAACAAAAAAGAGAAAATGAGAATGAAGCAAAAAAGGAACAAAGGAGAGAAAGAACAGAAATTGGAGAGTATGAAAGAAACAAACAAGGAAAGGAGAAGAGAAGAGAGGAAAAGACAGAAAGGAGGAGCGAGAAAGATAGAAACAAAACAAAAGCATGAGAAACAAAATTGAAACAAAGGAAAAAAGAGAAAAGAAAGAAGGCAGCAAATAACAGAAAAATAGATCAAAGAGTGTGCCCGGAGGCATGCATTTGTTGGCAGGGTGCTTGCCAGGAAGACTGGTGAGATTGATGATACAACCCTGCTTGAATTCAGAACTGCTGCAGTTACACCTGGATGGCTGCAGGGAGCTCAGTGCTTGCACAGATGCCCTCCTGCCCAAAGCTGCACGTCACGCATATGAAATCGGTGATGAGTAGGCTACGCTTTTACCAGATGTAAGAACGCAATCATTCTTTTGTTCAGTTATTTTTTTAAATAGCGCTGCACATTATGATTGCTCTCACAGGTCAAAGAAAATAAAACCACTATTTAAATGTATGTTCAAGGGCACCCACCAACAAAGTACATATTTATCCATTGGAAGGCAGCATCTTTCTGTCAAATCCCCCCTCTGTATTTGAATTGCCATTTGATGGGGCCTTATTTTGTCTTTTGTGTTTGTGGGAGTGTTGCTGGGTACCCCTGTTGTTTGTTTGTCATGTGATGACAACAGGTTTATCCCTGCTGTGAACGTTCAGTTTATACACTGCACTTCACTGCTCCTTGACTTCGAGCTATAAAGAGTTAAGCAGAATAAAAAACACAAACAGACGTTTATGAAGTTTGTAGCCGTCCTTGCGAGGATTAGAGGAATGCTGTTGAAGGTGTCCGGCGTGGAGGACTCAGCTCCAGCCGAGTCCACAGACCCTGACGGGGGAGGGGCTAAAGTCCTTTCAGCCCAATGGGCGTTGCACGCCTGGCTATTGCACTGGCGTAACAATAGCCCCGCAGCCCACACGGTGTGGGGGGCACCCAGCTCCAGGGGCCCCCTCCGGCATTGTACACAGGCGGCGGGCCCCTAGACTGGAAGCTCCTGATTGGGTCTGGAGCCTGGGGGCCCCCCCCATGTCCTTTGCAGGCAGGGCCCCCTTACGTTTCGTTACGCCACTGGGCTGTGGCAGGAGTTTGCCCTCTCTGTGATCTTAAGGACCCACCAGAGGTAACAAGCATGGATCTAGAGTGAGTGGGAACCAGGCACCTGCACAGACAGCAGTCATGACAGTCTTCCTTTATAGGATTCCCACTGTGACATCAATGTCGATTGAAGACACTTGCCAAGATGGACCGTGTCATTGCCACCCTATTTCTCATTCTACGATGACAATGCTGAGCTAGGTGCCTATTTGAGACCTGCAGGATGGACTATGTTAGAGTCATCCGTTGGCCAGCAGTTTGTGATCTCAGTAAGCATGTCCGGTTAGTCCTAAGTAGGTATTTAAGAGGTTTGGTGTAGCCTGCTTCTGATCCACCCACTTGCCAGCAAGCTCCTGAGGTCCTTTCATACATTAGATGCCCGTCCCATTGACAGTGAGGGATCTGATAATGATATGATATAGTGACAGAGTACTTGTTCTCCATCTTGTGTTTAGATGTAGAAGGTGGAGAAGAAGTCAGTAAGTCTCTGAAGTTTGCGTGGGGGATTACGCGTACCCTAACTTTTAGTTGCATAGCCTTTCACTGCTAACGGCATGGAATTCCTTTTTTGAAAACTTCCAATTACTTAGTACTCAAAGGGAGTGTGTTGTATCATTTTTTATCTTTATTTAACCTTTTTCTTTTGTTTAGACACTTTTGCATGCTTTCCTGCCCCCCCTCACTTACATGTCTGTCTTCTCCCACCTTCTCACCCACTGGTCCACTGTGGGCCCCCACACCTGTTTGCTATCCTCTTCTTTCCTGAAAATCCTTCATAGCGTCCCAGACAAAGCTACTAACGGTTTTCATCCATGTTAAAATATGGAATATAATGTTTTATATACTTTCAAGATAGCTGACATGTCAACCTAATACATGTTGCGTCACGTTGCAAAATTGCAACGCAGCAGTCATTTTGAAATTAGGTAAAACAGTGTTTTCTGTTCTTTCAAGACGCTGGGTCGCTGCAGGTGGCTTTGCAAACGCCGACTCATTTTAAAAGCGTTCTGCATTGACAAAGCTTTTAGCGTCACTAACACACCAAAGGCAAAGCAGACTGATGGACTTTGCCAATGAGTATTTTAACTGTGACACACAACCAGTCCCCTCCAAACGTCGAGGTACACAATGCTGACTCAGCATTCGCCAGTGTGTCCGACTGAACGGGTGTGTTCGGTGCTCTAGCCACAATTTTCCTAGAAGGGTGGACTTCATGGCGCTCTAAGCACCAAGGATGTTCAGAAGAGGGGTATGGGGTGAGGCAGAGGCTTGAAGGGAGCAGGAACTTGTAGAAAATAAAGGACTCACCGAAACATTGCAATGGCAGCTGCGGGTAATACAACCTCAAACTCGAACAGTAGAATAACATGGTGAAAGTACAGATTATTTATTTGCACATTAGCCAAATCGACCAGTGTACATTGTACAGAGGTGAAAATTACAGTTCACCCCCCACATAAATATGGATCAATCGCTAAAAACGACAACAGGGCCTGAGGATGAGAGAGAAAACAAACCGCCCCAATCCACTCCAGTGACCACAACCAAGGACCAGGCAGCAGTCGACAGGGCATCACTTTGGATCACAGAGGCCTACATCACAGGGACTAGGCTGGAAGAAGAGAGGGCGAGGGAAGGAATGGAATTGTTCTTCCCCTCTCTGCCATAGGCAGGGTGCACGCAAACACACATGCACGTGCACACACCCACACATTCATGCACATGTGGCCTAGTGGTTAAATATGCTGACCTAAGATTGAATTATGACTTGACATTGTATAATCTTGGGCAAATCACTTAATCTCCCTGTGCCTTAAAAGAAAAAAAAGGAAAAGTAAAGAAGTGTAACATAATTCCCACTTGATGTTCGTGACCTTGATTGCCTCCTAACAGCTTATGTAATGCACAGTGCTCTGTGGCTCTCAACTAGGTTCATGCTATAAAAATACCAATACATACGTAAATATACACTGTATAGCTTCGAGTGACTGTGTAAGATGTGTAGCTATTATCCAGACTCATCCAGGCAATTAACATACATTGCGATGGCAGTAGTCAGCATAGTGCAATCTATACAGAGTCCAAGGTAGAAACCCACCCTTATGAGTCCACTAAGCCTCGTTGATGGGTCTAAAGAATAGTATGATGTCCAACTTTCTGGACACATGAGGACCTATTCGCAAAGATAAATTTGATTGTAAACTAGGGGTGGGCGGAATTTGCGTAGTCGCGCTACGCAAAGCTCCGCAAAACGGTAAAAAATCTCCGCGAGCACGCAAGAGTTCCGTGAACACGCGGAATTGTTGTTCCGACCGTTCGCGATGCTTTTTTCCTACTCGCGAACGCTGTTTGCGTGCTCGGGGGGAAATATCTCGCGAACACGCACTTTGAAAGCGCGAACAAGCAAAAAATTCTGCGAAGCCGCGGATCGCGGAATTTTTGGCAATTCCGTGTTCTCCGCGGAACGTGAAATTACCCAAATTCCGCAAATTCCGCGAGGCCTATTGTAAACATAATGTCTGTGAATCCCAGAAAGTAGTAAATTTGCATGTAGGTGTAAATCGGCAAGTGTAGATTTACTATTTTCTTTGTGAATTAGACCCATTGTTTTAAACTTTATGAGTGCAGAGGTGTCCCCAATAACTTGTTAGTGGGGTCTGTTGTGATCTTGCTTGAATGGTTCTGTATATATTGACATGCAGAACTTTCGCATATGAGGGTTCTGTTGTCATGGTGCTGTCCTCGCAGCTCAGCAGCTTTGTCAGTTGCCACTGGCTGTTGAGAGAGCACCATATTTTCATGAGCTGTCAGAGAATAAACATTAAATGGTCAACTTCATCCGTTCTGAACCTAATTACCACATATTTTGGCGACGATCTACAGTCAACCAGGTGTTACGCTCACAGAACGTGGGAGAGGACCTTCGCGTCATAGGAGAGCGCAGATAAGTGCTTATGTGTGCGGAACTTAGGGGGAAATGACTGTTTCTGTGTTTGACCCCTGTAGTGGGAGAAACGCGTAGTGAGCACTGTTGGCGGCTCGAAGTTACTGTCGGGCAAGGACGAAGGCATCAACGCGTACAGCTGCGCCGAGCGGTATGGTCTGTGGGGAACGTTCTATTAGGGCCTACCACTAGAGGTGAGATGAATAACAGCTGCGTCAGCGCTGCGTAGCAGTTGAAAAGCAGCGCACTACGGGAGAAAATGGAGACGATCAGCGCGATTAAGGGTGGATATACTCTTGTGGCCTACCTCCGTGCCAAGTGAAGACGCCTTGAAGTACGGCTGTTGAGCTGAGCAAGTGTAGCTGTGCCTTGACACGCCCACGGTGGGAGGAGCTGCCAGTCTTAAAGAGGCTCCTCCGGAATTTGTTGTCAGGAGTGCACGCAAGCCTGCTCGGTTAAAGGACAATGTTTAAAAGGGAAAGTGCATTATCCTGTAGTGTTTTTTTCCATGAGCTCAAAATAAATAGACATCCAGGGCAGAGTAGTGTTGGCACTTAGTGTATTCGTGCAAATCCTGTGAGCTTAAAATAAATAGACATCCATTGCAGTGTAGAGTGGGCACTCAGTGTATTTTTTTTTTCACTTATATATTCATGCTAATTTGCAGAGAGTTGTTACATCTGAGTCTCTGTTAAATATATTAATTAACATGGAAAGAAGAGATTTTGTTTGCAGGAGGGTCAAGTGTAGAGGACCGGCGAAGGAATAGACCCAAGGCAGAGTTCTTCATCAGGAACAGGAAAGTTGAGTTGACTTGATGGTGGATTCAGGGTCATTATATACCATATTACCCAAAAGTTTGTTTCAGAAGGAGTGGTCTAATGTAAGATTGCTGCCAAAAGATATAAACCCCGGTGGGTATCAAGGAGAACAGATAGATATTGTGGGCTACATGCAAACAGACATTCATTTAAAAAACAGATTAGTTAAAGGCAAAGATTACATAGCTGAGTCAGGGCCACCTATTTTGGGTTGGTATCATCAGTATGATCTCCACATTAGGATTGATCCCCATGCTGCGGTACAGGTAATGGTAGTAGACGAGTTGACTGTGGAAGATATTTTGGAGGATGCCAAGGAGGTGTTCAGGGAAGAGTTAGGGCACTTGGAGGGGTATGTACATAAGATAGAAGTCAGACCAGGGGTGATACCAGTTCAGCATAAGGTGAGGAGAGTCCCAATAATGGTGAGTGATGAGGTAAGGAACATGTTGGATGAAATGTTGGGTAAAGGTATTATAGAAACAGTAGAAACATCAGCTTGGATTTCTCCAGTAGTCATCACTGAGAAGGCTGATGGAAAGTTGCGCTTTTGTGTTGACTTAAGAAGCATGAATCAGAAGTTTCCAACACATTTCCGTTACCTAATATAAATGAGCTGGTCTTACAGTTGCAAGGTGGAAAGTATTTTTCCAAATTAGATCTGCGGCATGCATATCACCAAATTCGTTTGCATGATTCTTCTAAACACTTGACGGCATTCCTTACGATGAAGGGCACTTTTCAGTTTACGAGGATGACGTTTGGGCTATCCTCGGCTGCAAGTGTTTTTCAAAGAATGGTGACGGAAGTCTTCAAGGGTTTAAAGAATGTCATCTATTTCCAGGATGATATCTTGGTATTTGGTGATAGTGTAAGCACTCACAACTTGGCTCTAAAGGAGACTCTTGCAAGACTGTCAGAGTCTGGACTAACAATGCTCAGTGAGAAATGTGCGTTTTTGGTCACTGAGGTGGAATATTTGGATCACACGATTTCATTTGAAGACGTGAAATCCAAAAAAGACTTAGGGCCAGATGCATCAAGCATTTTTTGCCTTCGCAAACGGCCGTTTGTGAACGCAAAAAAATGCCCTTCTGATGCAGCAAACCCTATTTTGCGATTCGGTAACCTGTTACCGAATCGCAAAATGGGTTTATGATTCGCTATTAGGAAGGGGCGTGTTTAGGGCGTCCCTTCCTAATACCGAATCGCATCGGTTTGCATGAATGTTTTGCGACTGAAATGCGGTCGCAAAACATTTGCATTTTACCACCTACTTCAAGTAGGTGGTAACCAATTCGCAAATGGGAAGGGGTCCCAAAGGGACCCCTTCCCCTTTGTGAATGTCTGTAAATGCATTTTCGAAGAGCAGGCAGTGGACCCACGGACCACTGCCTGCTCTTAGAAAATGAAAGGAACAGTTTTCATTTTCTCTTTTGTAAAGCAGCCTGTTTTCCTTTAAGGAAAACGGGCTGCTTTACAAAAAAAAAGATTGCTTTATTTTAAAGCAATAACGGAAATGGTGGTCTGCTGACCCCAGCAGGCCACCACCCCGTGATTTTTGCAATTCCTAGAGGGTCGCAAATTGCGACCTACCTCATTAATATTCATGAGGTAGGTCATTTGCGATCCCCTAGGAATCGCAGAAAGTGTTAAACACACTTTCATGCATTCCGTTTTGCGATTTTCTAATTGCGAATCGCAAGGATTCGCAATTAGGAAATCGCAAAATGGTTTGTTGATGCATCTGGCCCTTACTTGCCTAAATAAGGTTGGCTCCAGTTGCTTGTAATAAAGACCAGTTGCGTTCATTTCTAGGTCTAATCAAGTACTACTCGAAATTTGTAAAAAGATTTGCAAGTAAAACTGAATTGTTGAAGGTGCCCATGAGGAAGGGAGCCGGGTTGAGTGGGGACCGGAGAGCAGAAGTGTTTTGAGGTGATAAAAGAAGAGATTTGTGGTACAGGCATTTTTATACCTTTCAATGTTAATGGTAACACTATTGTGACGGTGGATGCTAGTGACAAAGGCATTGGAGCAGTATTGTCTCAAAAGGTGGGTCCCTCTGAGAAAACGGTGGCTTTTGCATCGTGCACCTTGACTGCTGTTGAGCATCATTACTCTGTTATAGAGGAAGAGACCTTAGGAGCAGCTTGGGGTGTGGAATATTTTAGAACATACGTGTGGGGACGAAAGATTATTCTTCGCACTGATTACAAGACTCAGGTAAAAATTTTGTCACCAGGTGGGGTGGGCAAAGGGTCTGCCAGATTGGCTTGATCGACATCCCGGTTGCAAGAATACAACTTTCTGGTGGAATTAATACCTGGCTGGCAGAATGTGCAAGCAGATTGATTTTTACTTCTGCCCTTGGATTGGAAGAGAATGGATGAGGTAGGGGTGACTAAGTGTGCAAGGGAAGGGGCAGTTGCCAGTGTGGAAGATGTGGTCTAGTGGAGTCGTGGTGCAGTTGGCAAAGCTGAGTGGGTGGTTGCCATGGAGAAGAATTAGGTATTGAAAGCAGTGTTGAATCTCATTCTTAAAGGTGGAAGAAGGGAGAACACTTTACGTATCACAGTGAGACCATATAATGCGCTAGTGTATGAATTGTCGTCAGTTGCTGACCAAATTGTTATGCGGAGTGATAAAATTGCCCCTCCATTTGGCATTCGCAAGAGATTGTTTGACTTAGCCCATGAAGGACACTTGAGGCAGACTGTAACAAAGAAGAGGTTGAGATGCGAGTTTTGGTGGCCGGGAATTGGCAGTGAGGTGGTTGAATGGGATGAAAGGTGTCGTGAATGCAGTGAGTGTGAGAAGAGGTTGAAAATTGGAGCACAGGTTGTACTAAGTTCTGTTTATGATCCTGGACAGGTGTGGCATAGCGTGTGTCTTGACTTCATTGGTCCCATGGCTGAGGTTGAACATAACAAGAGATTTGGTACTGTTCTAATGGATGTTCATTCTAGGTGGTTGATTGTACGTTTATTACCTGAAATCACTACCTGAATTACTATAAATGTTTTGTGTGAGATATTCAAAGAGGAAGAATACCTGGCTGTGCTCATTACAGACAATGGAACACAGTTGACTTCTGGAGAGAGGAGAGAGTTCTTGTGTTTTTGTGGAATCAAGCATTCACGCACAGCGCTTTACAATCCACAAGCCAATGGAATCGTGGAGAGGGCCAACCACATGGTTAAGGGTGCAATTGAGTTGGCTTTAGCCAATGATTTGGATGTAGAGGAGGCCATTTGTGACTTGATGTGGGCATACCACACCACTGAAAATGCTGCCACTAGTGTGGTGCCTTTTGTTGCCATGAGAGGGAGAAAACCTACAAAAAACTATTACCTTGTTGGATAAGGGAGTTGGTTGAGGGGAAGTGGAGAGTGTCAGAGATGAGAGTGTTCTCCCCTGTATTTCTGATGAAAGTAAGGGTCAATTGAGCATTCACAAAGGAGATTGGGTCAAAGTGAGGTCTGGCCATTTACGGAGTGGTTTGAGCAAATTCCGTGGTCCTTTCCAAGTCAAGGAGGTTCATCAGTGGCATGTGGTGTTGATCAATGGGGAAAGATGGAACATTCGTAGGGTAGGTAAATATTGTTCAAGTGACAAATCACCTAGGAGGAGAGAAGATGGAGGTGCATGTACTGGCTAGATGTTGCCACAGGATCACCAGTTGTTAGGAAATTCTTGTGTGAATTAGAGTTTGAGAGTTGTGGGACCAGATGGTGAGAATTTGGGACATAATCACAGTGTCAATGGTAGTGACCAGGAGATACCTTGTCGTCAGAATACACCATGTTGTTAGAGACCCCTGCGAGTCAGGAGGCCTCTTAGTTACTTGCAAGATTTTGTGGTGGAGTAGTTCATTCACTGTTTGCCTTATTTCTGTCATGTACTAAAGGTGAAAGTCTCTTAATCAATGTTTTAAAGTTGTTTGATTGGCATCTTCTTTTCACAACGTTTATATAAAGATGCTGTAACTTTTTTTCGGAATATGCCGTGCTATGTGTGATTCATATTTTTCTGTTATTACATTTTATTGTTATTTTCATGTTTGCTGTCCTCTTTCCCTTGTAGAAGATTTCTTCTGCTTTAAAATACATTTCTTTTCTGTGTTAATTTCTTCTTTTATCTTGCAGCCTTTCCATGTTTATTATTCTTCCTCCTGTGTTGAGGAAAGGGAGATATGTTGTGATCTTCCTTGTATGGTTCTGTGTATATTGACATGTAGAACTTCAACATATGAGTGTTCTGTTGTAATGGTGCTGTCAGTTGCCGCTGGCTGTTGGGAGCAGCAGCACCACCTTTTCATGAGCTGTCAGAGAATAAACATTAAATGGTCAACTTCATCCATTGCTGAACCTAATTACCACAGGGCCCCTATATGGGTATTTACCTTCTGAGGCCCTCATTACAAGAAGTCTCCTAATACTGATGGGGCCAGTAACAGCAAACAGCAGTTAGTGGCACTATCAGAATTATGAAATCTGCGGAAGCACTTCATATCTCTTACACCGCAGATCTCTTAACTTTCACCCGGAGAGTTCAGCAGCTAAAAGCAGTGAAAAGCTGAGGGTTAAAGTCAGGCATAACATGAATTCCTGGGTGAATCAGACCAAAAATTACTGATCCCCCTGTTAATTTCTCTTATTGGGTCAACTTTTCCTCATCCTTGGAAATACCAGTAGCCCCAGTGATGGACACTCTGGGGGTGGGGAAAATCTGGCATGTTTACCATGCCTCTCATAATAAGGGTCTTTACCTCTCCTTTACACCTCCTGCAGCTTCCTCTGCCTGCACCTCTGCAACACCTCTTGCTAATGCCACCATCACATTACCACTACTTATTGGCATGTGCGAGAGACAGGAAGGGGCGGAACACCAGCCTGTGCATCCTGTATTGGGAAAACCTCTGCTCCCAGGATAGCTCTGGCTGCCATACAGAGAGGATGGATTTATCACACACCACATTGGTCACCTGGGTGGCTGAAAGAACTACTCAGGCTTCTCGTCCAGGCAGTGACGTAGCAAGGCTGCCATGAGACCTGGTGCAAGCATGAACATGTGCGTTTGTCTCCTGGTTGTATATTGAAATACTGCAACAATTGGTGTTCACTGTGCCATTAAATGGTCCCCGGTGCCACCGCACCTCCTGTGTTATTGATAGTTAGGCCCTTAGTTCAGGAGAGGCTCAGTTCAGGGGGGAGGTGGGGGCATCACCACAGAGAAATAATAAACAAGGAAAAGAGACGGGGCAGTGATATATGCCACAATGGAGCCAAGATATGTGGGTAGAATAAATATTTATTCATCAGAAATACACCCACGACTGAAGGAGGTCTGGCAGCATTCAGAAGCCAACAGCAACTGACCTAACCTTGCTGTGAAGACTTCCAATGCTCCCATTCAATTCCAGAACGTGGAATGAAAAACACACGTAAATCATAACATGACTTATAAATTGCATATTACAACACCTTCCTCCTTTCCAAAAAAACAAAAATAAATTCAAAGCTTATAATCCTCAAACTAATAAAACAAATATCATAAAATAGCACATAGTGATTGAGTTTGCTTGATGCTTTCCTTTGACGACTGTTAAGCTTGCTTTTCACTGAATCTCCTACTGAGCTAGTTGGCATAACATGAGTGGAGATGAGCTTACTCTTCACTGGTTTCTCTGATACACTAGTGTGACCAACTTGAGAGGGTTGGAATGATACAGATTCTTTACGTGGGGCATTAGTTTGTGCAGCCTCTGAATTCAATGTCATTTGCAACTGCTGTGGATGCAACCAACTAGGCCAATCACAGTTTTCCAACTGATCATCACCACCCCCTTGTATGAGGTCTGCCTGTTGCTTAGTAATGAGAACAAAGTTCCTTTTGTCCCACCAACCTTTACCGTCAAGAATAACAGAACCTTTCTTTACTTTTGTTACTTGAACTGGTGATGAAAATCTCGACATACCCTTCTGTACCCCGTTAGGATTTTTTATAAAGATCCAATCACCAACATGCAATTGGGTATTCAAAAACATTTCCCTGCATCCACATTTTGCCTCATCACATTTTGCTTCTGTGACACATGGGAACTCATTATGACTTATTTGTAGCTACATTTGCTCCACTACCAGTTTGGAAACAGATTTGTGTGTACTTTTCCTCCCCCATATAAGTGTGAAAGGAGCAACCCCAGTGGTGGAATGAGGTGTTGTGTTATAGCTCCACAACTTGGTCTTCACAAGTCCTGAATATTCAATCCTGAAGAGAAAGCTGTTTGAATGACTTTTTTGATCAATCTGTTGGCTCTCTCTACCATTCCATTAGATGAAGGAGAATAGAGAGCCACTTTAAAATGTTGCACTTCACAGGATTTTAAACACAAACGCATGCAGTGCGATGCAAAATGTGTGCCATTGTCTGTGACACTTGTTTTGGGCGAACCTTCTAATACAAATATACATTATGAAAATCTAATAGCATTTTCTGTGCTTGGAGAATCACAAAAAACATAGTAGATCCATTTTGAGTGATAGTCAATAAGCAATATCTAATATCTGCTGTCAATGGACAATACATCATTTGGTCCTGAAAAGTCCAATCCAACTGTTTCCCAGGGATTGTCAACAAAAGGTACCGGGTGAGGTGGTGCCTCCACGGTTCTCCAATGTTTATCTGAAAGGAGACATTCAGCACAAGCATCAATCATGAATTTTACTTGTACATCCATTGAAGGCCACCAGTAATACGGCTTTATACGTTTACATGTTTTGGTAATGCCAAGATGTCCCTGGTGAGCTACCCGAGCGATGTCTTTCCTTAAACTTTCAGGAGAAACAAACAAATCATGTTGCACGATCATGTCATTAGCAATGGATAACTCAGTGGCTACATGTGCAAAATTCTTTAGTTCACCTGACAGATTTCTACACTCTGGCCAATCGTTGATTATAAAATGTTTGACTTGACTGAGTTTCTCATCATTAGAGGAAGCACTTTGCCACATCTGTTCTGTTATTTCCTGAGCGCACTCTTCAATAGCATCCACAGCGGCAACCACACACTCAGAGGCCGATTCCGATTCAGGCCGGAAATCTCTCCGACAGAGCCGGACCCGGAGAGATTTCCGACCGAATCGGACTCTGGCAGTCCGACCGAACGAGTACGATGCGCACGCATGCAATCGGACTCGAGTCGGTCGGACTCCCATTGAGTCAATGGGAGCCGGACGTACAACGCGTACGCGGGCTCCCATTGACCCAATGGGTGCGAGGCGAACAAGGGTGCCCCCTACAGCGGGTACGCCTCGAAGCGACTCGCGGCGTACATGCACAGGTAGGGGGGAGTGTGCGACTCGCGCGGCTACGCGTACAGGGGGGTCCGACACGGACCCCAAAAGTGCGGCTCCGACTGCTCTTTTGAGCCGGACGGCGCAAGTCGGTCGGACTGCTCGCGGCGCGCATCGTACTTGCCCGGCCGGGGAACGTCTCCATCGCGCGATGCAAGTCGTGTCCGTGCGAGTCGGTCGGAGCGCTTCGGACCCGCGAACAAGTCGGTCGGCGATTTCGCGTGCGCTCGCATCGTACTTGCTCGGCCGGACGCACTTACGAATCGGTCGGGAAAGAGGGCTCCGAATCGGATCCGGTTAAGCCGAATCCGATTCGGTGCCCTACCGGCCGAGATCGGAATCGGCCCCTCAGTGTCATCCAATTCATCATCAAGTGCTTTGTTCTCAAATGCCATTTGTAATAGACAGTTGGCCCTGAAGTTTTTTCCACCAGGCAAATGTTTGACCATAAAATAATAATTTTGCATTTTAGAAAATAAGCATATTAACCTCGCCAATGCTTTGTGAGAACCACCACCACTGAGAATGTGCAATATAGGCTTGTGTTCTACATAGATCTGAAATTCACGCACCCAAATATAGGGGTATATTACGATGGCGGTCGGATGACCAACGCCGGGCCGGCAGTGGCGCCCGCCGTACCGGCGGTGGACATCCGCCCGCCATCGCAACCAGGAAAACCGCCGGTCACATTAGGATGGCGGTGGTGACCACGGCGGTGGGAAATTCCGACTGCCGCTTTACCGCCGGTTGCCATCTGCACTCCTGCCTGGCGGACGGAGCAGGACCAGGATAATGGTGGCAGTGCAGAGCAGGCTCCGCCGGCAGGATTATGATGCCGGCGGTAGCCAGCCTTTCCTCAGCGGCCAGACCGCCATTGAAAGGCATGCAGTGAGTGTCTTCCGGGGGCCTGTTGCGGGCCCCCAATATGTTGGGGTGGGGGTGGGTGCACTGGGGGGGTACCCATGGCCCCCCCCTAAATTTCCCTGTACCAGGTGGCAGGCACTGTGCAGTGCCTGCCACGCAGTGCAGGGAAATGCAGGACATGCTCCTTTTGACATCGCAGCGGTGCTGCGTGCATCAGGAACCGCCGCAATGTTAAAGCCTGCAATCCGACCGCAGCAGTCGGATTTCGAGCATGGAACATCGTAATATGACCGGCGGTTATGTCGCGGGCCTTGCGGGCGGTCGTTTCCCGTTACCATGGCGGTCGGGGAGGTTTTCCGACCACCATCGTAATAGGCCCCATAGTGTTTGAATTTTTCTACAGCGCACACACATGCTAGCGCCTCCTGTTCTATGGTGCTGTAATGTGTTTCTGCATGTCTTAATGTCCTGGAGGCAAAGGCAATAGTACACTTTATTCCAGACACCCACTGACCAAGAATAGCCCCAATATATATCTGAATATTTTTTAAGGTTTCTAAATGTCATGATCTCTGTCTCTGTGAACATGGTGCCATTCTACCCTAATGAACTGGCATCAACTGTAATCAAACATTTACAGTTATCCTGAAATGGATTTGGGTCGGAGCCTCTTCAATTAATTTTTTTACATTCTCAAATGTTTTGTCCAGATCCTCTGTCCATATGTACTTCACGGTATGCAGACATAATATCGATGTTTAAATATCGATATACCAGAATATCGATGTTTAAATATCGATGTAGCACAATATCGACCTGCAAGAATATCGTCGACCAGAATATCGACATGCAGGTAAGAAATATTGTTTTACTTAATATCGAAGTTAGTAATATCGTTAGTAAAAATATTGTTAATAATATCGAAATTTATTTTAGTGTTCTGTATTTTAGTATATGTGTTAAAAGTATGTGATTTAAATATTTTGTATAAGTATAGCTTATTTTTGTAATGTATGTTTGAAATTTTTAGAAATAATTAATTTTATGATAATTAATTTTTGCGTATTATTGGGGCCGATTACGATGGCGGTCGGAAAACCATTCCGCCTGCCGTGGCAATGGGAAAAGACCGCCCGCATGGCCTGCGGCACCACCGCCGGTCACATTACGATGCACCGCCGGAAAAATCTGACCGCCGCGGTCGGAACCCAAGAAACACCTGCGGCGCACGTGCAGAAAATGCGAAATACCCTCCACGGCGGTCGGATCCACTGCGGAAACCTCACAACCCGCCGATACACAAGCGGAATTCCCATGAGTGCAATTATGATCTTACCGCGGTGCCAGTGGTACGACCGCTTGTTTCCGACCGCCGCGATTGACAGCAATGATGAATGGGAGAGCTGGAGGAATGACCATTGCAGTCCGACCGCGGTGTCCACGCGGAAATAGTAATGGCGGTCGGAAGCAACTACACCACAAAACCACCAAATGTTGCTGTGTATCTGGCTCAGCCAATGAAAACAGCCAACACACCCCATTGACACATGCCCCTGGCAAATAAGAACTACAAATGCCAGCCCAACACAGACAACACACCTGACATGAATACTCAGTTTGGACCCACCCACATAGCAGAGCATAAAACCAGCCCCTGCATGACCACAATTCTTTGCACAACTCCAGAACTGAAGGGCCCAACAACATCACACAAAGGATCGGCAACCCTGTACACATCACACCATCACAAACACACACACACCACACACATCACCACCACCACCACCACCTGCACACCTGCACTCTTAACCACTCAGCACATCACACACCATGGCACATAAGATGCCCAAATTCACTGATGGTGAGTTGTCAGTCATGGTGGATGAGATAATAAGAGTTGAGCCATATATTTTAGGAAGCAGGGTCCAACAGACCCCATCAGCCAGGCATAATCAAATGTGGCAAAGGATAGTTGACAGAGTCAATGCTGTAGAGCAAGTTCCACGCAACAGGAAGGAGATCAGGAAGAGGTGGACTGACTTCAAGAGCAAGGTCAAGGAGAACAGCAAGAACCGTGAGCTGGCAAACCGGACTGGCAGTGGCCCTCCCATTCCACCAAGAACATTCAACGCATGGGAGGAGAAGGTGCTTGGCATACTGCACCAAGAGAGTTGCACTGGAATTGAGGGGGGAATGGAGGCTGGTAAGTACCAACAAAAGTCTGCCATAACACTGCTATGTAGTAGCTTGCACAACTAAAAAGCAACACCTCCTAGGCCCAAATGTACTCATGTCCACCACACTACCCCAAAACAGGTCTCACAGATCCCACAATAACTCCCTCTCATTCACCACAAAGGTACATAACAATATTTACATGGGGGCACATGTATAGGCAGCCAGCACTACAACTCCCAACAGGCCCCCTTGTCCCACAGCTCAGCAGGATGGAGCATCCCCCACACCCCCAAGCATGGGGCAGCCATTTCCCTCTAATGTGTAACTTCACAGGTAGGTAGCCATCTCAACAGGGAGGGGTCGTTGTGGCTATGAAGTCTGCACTACAACTCCCAACAGGCCCCCTTGTCCCACAGCTGAGCAAGATGGAGCACTCCCCACAACCATGTGGCAGCCATTTCATTCTTCTCATCAAACGTACAGTTAGGTAGCCATCTTAACAGGGAGGGGGTATGTGGGTAGGAAGCCAGCACTACAACTACCACCAGGCACTCTTGTTCCACAGCTCAGCAGGATGGAGCATCCCCCACACCCCCAAGCATGGGGCAGCCTTTTCATTGTTCTCATCAAACTTACAGGTAGGTAGACATCTTAACAGGGAGGGGTCTTTGTGTGTGGGAAGCCTGCACTACAACTCCCACCAGGCACCCTTGTCCCACAGCTGAGCAGGATGGAGCATGTCCCCCCCACCCAGAACCATGTGGCAGCCATTTCATTGTTCTCATCAAACTTACAGGTAGGTGGCCATCTTAACAGGGAGGGGTGTTTGTGTGTGGGAAGCTTGCACTACAACTCCCACCAGGCACCCTTGTCCCACAGCTCAGCAGGATGGAGCATGTCCCCTCCACCCAGAACCATGTGGCAGCCATTTCATTGTTCTCATCAAACTTACAGGTAGGTAGCCATCTTAACAGGGAGGGGTGTTTGTGTGTGGGAAGCCTGCACTACAACTCCCACCAGGCACCCTTGTCCCACAGCTGAGCAGGATGGAGCATGTCCCCCCCACCCAGAACCATGTGGCAGCCATTTCATTGTTCTCATCAAACTTACATGTAGGTAGCCATCTTAACAGGGAGGGGTCTTTGTGGCTGTGAAGTCTGCACTACAACTCCCAACAGGCCCCCTTGTCCCACAGCTCAGCAGGATGGAGCCTCCCCCACACCCCAAGCATGGGGCAGCCATTTCCCTCCAATGTGTAACTTCACAGGTAGGTAGCCATCTCAACAGGGAGGGGTCTTTGTGGCTGTGAAGTCTGTACTACAACTCCCAACAGGCCCCCTTGTCCCACAGCTGAGCAGGATGGAGCATCCCCCACACCCCCAAGCATGGGGCAGCCATTTCCCTCCAATGTGTAACTTCACAGGTAGGTAGCCATCTCAACAGGGAGGGGTCTTTGTGGCTGTGAAGTCTGCACTACAACTCCCAACAGGCCCCCTTGTCCCACAGCTGAGCAAGATGGAGCACTCCCCACACCCAGAACCATGTGGCAGCCATTTCATTCTTCCCATCAAACTTACAGGTAGGTAGCCATCTTAACAGGGAGTGGTGTTTGTATGTGGGAAGCTTGCACTACAACTCCCACCAGGCACCCTTGTCCCACAGCTGAGTAGGATGGAGCATGTCCCCCCACCCAGAACCATGTGGCAGCCATTTCATTGTTCTCATCAAACTTACAGGTAGGTAGCCATCTTAACAGGGAGTGGTGTTTGTGTGTGGGAAGCTTGCACTACAACTCCCACCAGGCAGCCTTGTCCCACAGCTGAGCAGGATGGAGCATGTCCCCCCCCACCCAGAACCATGTGGCAGCCATTTCATTGTTCTCATCAAACTTACAGGTAGGTAGCCATCTTAACAGGGAGGGGTGTTTGTGTGTGGGAAGCCTGTACTACAACTCCCACCAGGCACCCTTGTCCCACAGCTGAGCAGGATGGAGCATCCCCCACACTCCCAAGCATGGGGCAGCCATTTCCCTCCAATGTGTAACTTCACAGGTAGGTAGCCATCTCAACAGGGAGGGGTGTTTGTGTGTGGGAAGCTTGCACTACAACTCCCAACAGGCCCCCTTGTCCCACAGCTCAGCAGGATGGAGCATTCCCCACACCCACAAGCATGGGACAGCCATCGCATTGCTCTCCCAAAACTTACACGTAGGTAGTGACTGCATGTACCCCGCCATCCTCATCTAAATGCATGTAGCCACATAACAACATCAGCACTAACATGCCAGCCAACTTGGCATAGTTTTCAATGCCACATCCAGTGTGCAGACATCTAAGTGAACGTAACTGTCACATATTTTGAACTCATACTCACCAAGTCACAAGTGAAACAAATGCATCCCACAATTGTGCACAGCAGAGAATGCAATGTGGAAGTGCCATGGTGTCTGAGCATGAATGCCCATCTCAACACCAAACATGCATGGTCTACATGGAAAAAAAGGGAAGTACATGTGATTCCAAAGCTATGTATAACATGACAATGGTTCCTACTAGCTCTGTTGAAATAGATAACATGAACAGCTAAATGAAAAGACGCACAACAGAAAATTGATGTCACGCAATCAGGTAGATGAGGACATGTCCGTGTATTCACACTATCTGTACACTGCACCAAGTATCAATTCACAACGGACACCATGGACTTAAAAGGTATGTACCTCAACGTCATGACATGGTGCACAGCATATAGCAGGCATACAAAGTCATTGCATTGTAAAGTGTGTGTTGTATCAAATGTCTCAACCAATTGTCTAACATCAAGCTTGTTGCGTGCAACTCAATCACCATATCACCTCTGTTCAACAGGAGATCAACAACTAACTGCAGAGGATGACACCAACATGCGGAGCCAGTCCCCCCACTGGAACGTGGACTCTCGGATGCAGATTCCCCAACATTCTCGGACGAGGATTCTCAAGCTGGCCCCTCTGGTGTGGCAGGGACTAACATGTCTCAAGCCCTCATTGTCCCCACCACCACCACCACGGCAAGACCAACTGTGCTGCCCCCATCCACTACGAGCTGTGTGGCCTCCACCACCACCACCACGGCAAGAACAACCGTGCTGCCCCCTGCCACTACGACCTGTGTGGGCTCCACCACCACCACCACCATGGCAAGAACAACTGTGCTGCCCCCTGCCACTACGACCTGTGTGGCCTCCACCACCACCATCACCACTGCTGCCTGCAACACACGCCCCGCCACGGTGGTTACCAACACCACCACACAATCCCAGCATGACAGGGAGAGTGTGCCAGTGCGACGGGGGACTATGCCACAGGTCCGTGTCAGGAGGGCAGGTGGGAGTACAACTGGGGCAGAGACACAGGAGGACAATGACCCTGAATCCCTGGCCACCATTGCAAGAGTCCTTGGTGCCTATCAAGCAAACCATGGAGTAATGGGCCAGCTTGCCGAAGACATGCATGAGATCCGCCTGCTGCAGCAGTCCATGGACACACGGATGGGCCAACTTGTCGACCTTGTTGGCTAGCTAGTGGGTGTTCTGAGGGACAGACTCCCAGCCCCAAGTGCCGCTCCACCCCCCTCCAGTGGATTGCCTGCTGTGCAGCCCAACATTCCAGCTGCACCCACAGAGAGGGGTGTGCAGGAGGAGAGTGAGTTCTCAGACACCACTGACCCTGCAGCAGATGCCCCCCCTCCCAAACGCACCAGGGGCCGTCTGAGAATCCACAGGGGAGGATTTGGTGGCAGGCCACCATACCAACGCCACTCACAGAGCCAGCCATGATGGTATCTTGTTGTTCCCCTTTGCATTGACTATGTTGACTATTCTTGCCCACATTGCCATGTTGTTGGCCTGAGTCTGTTGGACTGTGTGACTTCAGCTTTGGGGTGACTACACTATTTGTCTCAACTACCATGACTGACAACTCATTTATTCACTGTTCACATTTATGTACATATCCCCGTCACTTGCACAAAAACTAATTCCAAATAAACACTCTTCACATACCTATGTCTGTGTGAGCTACATGTTTATTCCAGTATGTACAATGACAAATCAGATTTCAATGTTACAACAGCTGTGAAACAGAGGAGGCATTCAGAGGGTGAATGAACCTAGAAAGACACAAGAGAATGACATTTACTCATCAGGTGACGCCTTCACAGCAGAAATACAACACTAGGCATCAAGGTACAAAAACAAGCACCCATAGCAATGGTCAACAACCTCAACATACACATGATGTACCTGGATACACATACCCTGTGCCACACACATCATCCCTCATCACACACACAACAACAGCCAGCAGTTAAAGTTATCTATGCCCTGATAGTAACATCCAAGCAAACACACAATGTCACTTGTCTACAAAGTCACTTACATTCAAGGGAAGTAGTTGGCAATGAGCTGTTGACACAGGTCAACACCTTCCTCTTCACCACTATCGTCCGCACTGGAAGTGTGTGGGTGTGCAGGAGGGGGCATCTGCTGCTCATCGTCATCCATGATCAGCGGAACGACTTTGCGCAAGGCAAGGTTGTGTAGCATGCAGCATGCTACACCTATCCGGCACACCTTTCGTGGGGAATACAACAGTGCACCTCCGCTCTTGTCCAGGCGCCGGAATCGGGACTTCAGTAGGCCAAAGGTGCGCTCCACCACACGTCGTGTCCTACCATGTGCCTCGTTGTAGCTGACTTCACCCGGGGTACTTGGATTCCACAGTGGGCTCAGCAACCACGGCCTGTTGGGATACGCTGAGTCACCTAGGTGTGACATACACAGAGAAATGTTGTGATACAAACAGTTGACGAGAACAGCATGTCACACACAGCACACTACTTGACTCAGTGTACTCACCTACAAGCCATGCACGCTCTGGATGTAGATTTTCCATCAGCCGGGGTACAATGCTGTTCCGCAGGATGTAGGAGTCATGGGCGGAGCCAGCAAATCGCGCACAAACATGGCTGATGATCATATCAGCTTGGCATGCCACCTGCACATTTATGGAATGGTAGTGCTTCCTGTTCCTATACACTTGCTCACGTGCCTGTGGTGGGACAAGGGCAATGTGTGTGCCGTCAATGGAACCAACTACATGAGGAATGTGGCCAAGGGCATAAAAACCAGCCTTCACAGCAGGCAAATCTGCTGTATTTGGGAATCGTCTGTATTGGTCCTTGTATAGCATCATTGCGGACACCACATCCCAGAGCACCATGCTGAATGTTGGTTGCGACATGCCACCGGCGGTGGCCACCGTGTATTGGAAAGAGCCCGTAGCGAAGAAATGCAGCGCTGCCATGATCTTCACGGTTGGGGATAGGGCAGTTGGATATGTGCGTTGAGGCCTCAGATGGGGCTCCAACTGAGCACACAGCTCTTGCAGTGTAACGCGATCCAGACGAAATTTCCTGATGATGTCCACATCCTCCATGTCCGCCAGGACTGTGAAAGGCTGGTGCACATTTGGTCGTCGCCTACATGAAATGGGAGAGGACTAATGTTATTCAAATTACACAATGAGATGTGTCCGACTTCTCACATCTTAACTCACGCAGCAGAAACAATGAACGTACTCCAACAATTGCTGAATCCACAACTCAGATGCAGTGAGACATTCACCACATGTGTGTTTACAAGGGGTCATGTTGTACATACTGACTACCATACAAACATATTCAGAGCAGTCGCGGTCCGTGTAGGAGTGCCGGCCGGGCGGTGACGTGGGGCGGGGGAGGGACAGGGTGGGGGGTAGCAAAGTACGGATTACGGACCAATACAGGTAAGTAAACATTTAAATCAATAAAACGAATTTCGTTGTGAGCGCTGCATCGCCAAATGCGATGCAGTGCGCGCAACGAAATTCGTTTCATTGATTTAAATGTTTACTTACCTGTATTGGTCCGTAATCCGTACTTTGCTACCCCCCACCCTGCCCCTCCCCCGCCCCACGTCACCGCCCGGCCGGCACTCCTACACGGACCGCGACTGATTCAGAGGCTGTGAATGGTACACCAATACATCTGGTGGCCCCAGGCCTAGGAGTAGGTGACACAGCACAGGTATGAGACAGCAACACTGCTGACTCATATGTAGCTGCTTTACCTGCCTCACCTTCTTGCTTAAGTTGCACAGACCACTAGTTATCATCACAATGTGCACAGTGTGTGTAAGCTGAGCACATATCCTACTTAAATCAGCCATGGGCACAGTAACATACCACCATTATGTGTTCAGGCAATCATTACTGTTGTTTGATTAGCCATCTCACACATTAAGTTGATTCCAAAGATGAGACAACATCATACAACCAATAGATGTACATCCACACACATATCATAGGTGACGTAAGTGCATGTCAATGCATGTCACATTTTCCACAGACATGGCATGTGTAGGCATCAGTGAGTTTAATGTCACACCAGCATTCATTGTACAAAACAAGTGCATAAAGACATTATGGAGGCATAGTGTTCAATTGTTAAATTAGACCATTGCCATTGCTAGTGCATAATGTGCCCATAACAGCGGTAGGCGTGCACCGCCACCGCAGGGCCGCTCATTGGCCACACTTGAAAGATGCAGCATAGCGGTAGCGACCGCCTGTCCTCCGCGGTGTGACACCACCAATGCCATTGTAGCCAATGGGAACCGCGATCGCGGTAGTGAAATGCTACTTTGGAAACCGCGGTAGGCGTGCACCGCCACCGCGGGGCCGCTCATTGGCCACACTTGAAAGATGCAGCATAGCGGTAGTGACCGCCTGTCCTCCGCGGTGTGACACTACCAATGCCATTGCAGCCAATGGGAACCGCGATCGCGGTAGTGAAATGCAACTTTGGAAACCGCGGTAGGCGTGCACCGCCACCGCGGGGCCGCTCATTGGCCACACTTGAAAGATGCCAGCCAGGTGGACCAATTGCAGCAGCTGCCTGCCACTGATACCAACCCAGGGGCCTATAAATCTCTGTGGGAGAGCCACACATTTCACATGCATTCAGACACTGCAGACTGCCATTCCTCTACAACTGCATATTTTGCTGTATCCTGGACCCAGTGATGGCGAGAACAGAGAATGTCAGGGCCCGTCCCTTCACTACAGAGGAGCTGGAGCTTCTGGTGGACGAGGTCCTTGCACAGTATGGGAGGCTTTTGGTGCACCAGATGTACTGGTAAGTGTCCCTGATTCCAAGTGTGAGAGTGATCAAAATGATACCATGATGTTGCTGTGCAGTAGTATGTGCCTGTGAGTGCAAGTCGATGTACAGGCATCCTAATAGTTGACATGGCATGCTCCATACATGTTCTGTGGGACTTGACTTTAATTATGTGTAGAAAATGGACACTCCTACAGCCATTCTTGCACAAACTTAATGAACATGTTGGTCTGAGACTAGGTGATGTAAATGTGTGTTACACTGCCATGCATGCTAACTTCATGTCAATGGTGTCTGTAGGCTTATTTCCACACCTACATAAGTTGATTGTAGGTAGGGGGAGACATGCATTGTTTAAAAAGCCACACAGATACGATGGTGTTCTGAAACAGCACAAGTCGGGACTGATTTTTACTGTGCCATGTTATGTGACTGTCCACTCACTCTTCACAACCTCATATGTGACTGTTGAAATGTATATTGGTATGGAGCACTAACTTATGTGTGTTGACTATTTCTTAAGTGCACTATGTTGATGTGAGCATCATGCACAATAGTCCAATGCATGAGTGGAACCCACTTGATGTTAATGCAACAATGACACTTCACATCAATGTAAGTAGTAGATGTCATCCTTACATTGATTTGAACATGTGTTCAGTCTCGCATGTGTTGGCACTTTTCACCCTCTCATGCTGTACATCCATGTGATTTATCTGAGGGACCATGTTGAGCGGCACTGTGAGTTCCTCTGGCCTGCACAGACACTGTCCAATGTTACTCTGAGCCATGCCTAACTGGACTGAGTCAAACATGTGTTTAGTCCACACACCTAATACTCACTGAGCCATCATAGTCCTGAGAATTGCACAATAGAGGACTTAACATTGTGAGAAGTGCGTGATAAATCAGATTATGTCCCAATATGTTTCCTGAAAAATGCATTGAGCCATTCACAGGCCAAGGGCATCATGGGGTGTGTAGTGGTGGACACAGTGAGTCTGCCACTACACTTCATTATTACTGTATTGCATGTCATGCTCACTCACATACTGCATCACAGATGAGGGCCTTCTGCACATGGCTGTCTGTGCTGCCATTGTGCATGTGTATGAGATGGCCATGTACTGTGTGCCTTGCCATACATGCATTCATTTCTGTGTAGTATTGTAATGAACATGTACTATGTGTCATGCTGTATGGCCTCTGATGAAGATGTAGCGATTTGTGTGCCATGCATTTATGTTCTCCTGTGCTGACACACAGTGTGAATGACACAGGGTCTCTGATACTTCCTTTTCTTGTCTCCTATGCCTGCAGCTGAAGGTCCACCAGCGTAAGGCCACATGGAAGAACATTGCACGGAAGGTGCGGACTCTGGGTGTATCCAACAGACGGCACACACACTGCCACAAGAGGTGAGACGACATCTCCCGTCTGAGCAGGACCGTGGCAGAGATGACGGTGGGGCTGGTCCCTCGCAGTGGCAGGTTGGCGCGCTGAACCATGACTCCACTAATGTCCCGCATCTTGTCTGTGACACAGCCAGAGCTGTATGAACGTTTGAGGGACCATCAGCAGGGAGTAAGTGGTGAGTATTCTGCGTAGGCTGACTTTGGGTGTGAGTGACTGCATGAATGGCGACCGTGAGACATTGCTGATCTTGCTGCTGTGTAAATTTTTAGGAACTACTTCTCAGTGGCCTATGTGTTCAGTGCAGGTGTCATGTATTTTCCCATAGATGGACTTTATCATGTGTTTCATACAATGGCCCTTGCCATTGCATGATGAGATGTGGCCTTATGACATCTTCTGCATTCTGGGTGTCATGGACATCACCAGGCAGTGTACAGCAGTGTGCATCATGTCAGTGTGCATTTAACGATGTGTGCACTACAGGACTTGTAAATGGTGTGAAGTACACATCTGACACCAACGTGCATCAGTTTGCAAGATGAATTGCTCATCTTGTCAGACATCAGTAGCTCATGGACATTATTAAGTAGAAATTTGAATCTGTATCTGTGTTGTCCCCTTACAGTGACTCCATATGTGACAGAGGCAACATGCTGAGATGTATGCCTCTCTCACATACAGGCACGTGGGTATGCTTGCAGAGATGTTTATGTTACATTACAAGGAGGCAGGGACCTGCTATTTGCCGGTGTGAACCTCACATGGCTCATTGATGTGAACAATGCATATTTCCATGCATCTTCTGTGTTCAGCATGATTGTTGCACATGCAGACTGCACAGGGTGTTGTGCAACTTGGGGTTGTCATTATCTAGTCTAGTTCTGTGCTTGCTTTTGATGTTTGTGTGTATGGCACTGTACTGAACCTATGTCTCTGTCCATTGCAGCATCTACCGAGTGCACGGAAGGCCATGATACGGACACCAGTGCTGAAACATGTGGCACGCATGATAGCCTTGAGATCACTGATGTGACCAGCGCCTCGGAGGGGGACAGGAGTGTCCTTGAGGACTCACGCACAGAAAGCACAACCTCAACATCATCGGACTCCAGTGGGGAGTCAGCGACAATGGTGGTCACAGGGAGTGACAATGCTGCCTCTTCCTCCACCACACATCGGCCAGTGCCCACCATCCCGGCTACTACCACTAGTGCTGTCCGTGCCCGCAGGGCTGTTAAGGGTAGAGTCGCCTTCACCCCAGGCACCGCTGCCCCTGCCCCTGTCTCCCCTGCTGCCCTCAGTGTTGAGGCGATTGAACTCTTGCGCCAGCTGTGTGTGGGTCAGACAGCTCTCCTAAATGCTTTCCAGGATCAGGACAAGAAGTTGGGACAGGTTCTGGCATTTATGGAGGGCATTCATTCGGACGTGGGTGGGCTACACAGGACTGTCCAGGGTTAGTCCTCCACCGTGACGGCAGCCATTCAGCTATCACAGCATCCAAGTCCAGCCCCAATGCCTTCACCAACCACCCTGCCAGTGGCAACCCCTGAGGGGAGTGACCACACAACTGAACCCTCAGGCCCCGAGTCGTCGACACCCAGCACACGACAGCAGCGCTCCAAGCGTGCAAGACCACAGACACCATCCCCAAAAAGTGACACAGGCACACAGGGACGCAAAGAAAAAGCCCTTCACAGGACACTCAGGGGCATCAGGCAAAGAAGCAGGCCTCTAGCTCACGGTCCACAAGATTGCACCCATCACAAGAGACTGCCATCCACACAACTGCTCCAAGTGACAGACAAACAGTTGGCATGCCTGATGTGGTGCTGGTGCCGCTGAAGGGAAAGCCCACAAAGCAACCTAAGACTGCTTCACCCAGGACCTCTACTCCCACCCACACCCCTGTGAAGCGTGGTCAGGAGAGCAATGTGAGTCATTCACCAAGGCCACAGGGGATGGAGGGCAAAAGGCAAGTAAAAAGCAAGGCGAAGTCCACATCCGGCAAATCCCCACAAGGAGGGCCACCTGCACCTGTCACACCTTTGGTGGAGAGGGACTCTGTTGTGCCAGCCACACTTCCCACTACTCCCAAGACACTTCTGCAATATCGTATACCCAAGAAGTGTAGAGGCAGCCCTCAACATTCACCCTCACCCACTGTGTCTCACGGCAGCGTCTCTCCGCCTCCACGTGCCACCATGCCAGCCGGTCCGAGCAGCCCTACACCTGCCACAGCCACTACTGCCTCTATGTCCAGGGAAGACATGGCTTGGCAGTTCGGGCTGGACTGTTCCCATGAGGCACAGGGTCAGACTGATTTGCATATGGCCATGTCTGAACTGGGGTGGTGGAGTGAGCTAAAGAATGATGATGGATTAAACCCAGATCAGTTGACTGGGGGTGAGTGTTTGATTAGCTCAAGCGCTCCGTCCATCATCCCCTTTGGTATCGCTTTGTTCGCCCTAAGTTGGCAGGGTATGCCCAGACGTGGGTCCCTTGCTCACTTTGCCACTGGATTCAAGCTAGCCTGGCTGATGACGGCTGAATAGCCAGAAACCGGTCCCAGGATGCTTGTTTCCGGTCCAGGGAAGACATGGCTTGGCAGTTCGGGCTGGACTGTTCCCATGAGGCACAGGGTCAGACTGATTTGCATATGGCCATGTCTGAACTGGGGTGGTGGAGTGAGCTAAAGAATGATGATGGATTAAACCCAGATCAGTTGACTGGGGGTGAGTGTTTGATTAGCTCAAGCGCTCCGTCCATCATCCCCTTTGGTATCTCTGTGTCTCACTGCAGCATCTCTCCGCCTCCACGTGCCACCATGCCACCCGGTCCAAGCAGGCCTATACCTGCCACAGCCACTACTGCCTCTGTGTCTCACAGCAGCATCTCTCTGCCTCCACGTGCCACCATGCCACCCGGTCCAAGCAGGCCTACACCTGCCACAGCCACTACTGCCTCTGTGTCTCATGGCAGCATCTCTCCGCCTCCACGTGCCACCATGCCACCCAGTAGAAGCAGGCCTGCACCTGCCACTGCCACTACTGCCTGTGTGTCTCATGGCAGCATCTCTCCACCTCCACATGCCACCATGTCACCCAGTAGAAGCAGGCCTACACCTGCCACAGCTACCACTGCCTCTGTGTCTCACGGCAGCATCTCTCCGCCTCCACGTGCCACCATGCCACCTGGTCCAAGCAGCCCTATGCCTGCCACAGCCACTGCTGACTCTGACGAGCCTCTCTCTCCCAGGTCCAGTTCCGCCAGTGGCCACTACAATCAGCCACCTCCCAGTCCAACTGACAGGCAAAAATGAGGCACAGACCCCCTCCCATACCCATCTCTCCCACAGCGGTGCCTGGACTGCACTTTGATAGCCCCGGTGCTTTGTTCATTCACATGGCAGTGTACGGTGTTCCACATTCACTGTAAACATTTTCATGCACACATGTGCATTGTTAGGACTGTGGACTGGCCAATGGCCTTTTATTTGTTTGACATTTTGTGCCTATCAGGATATTTTGCAATAAATACTGTTACTCCTGTTGTATCGTTTGTTACTGCCCTTGCTTAATTAAACATTTTGATGTGTGGGTATGGATGAATGTGCCACATGCTCTGCATGGCACTTCCACATTGCCATTGACTTCATTCACTTTGTCATTGTTTGGCAAACGTAACACACACTTTTGGTCTGCTTTACTCTGAGGTTTGGGGGTGCAATGATGTTTGTGGGTGTTGATGTACTCTTGCAATCATCATTTGCTGTTGATTTCAGTATGATTGTACACATGTCATGTTAGGGGGCTATACCACAACAAGTGGTGAATTCTACACACAGTCTAACTTGCGGGGTGTCCAAGGTTGGTGATGTCTGTGTGATGTGTTTGGATGTGTGGACAGCAGTGTGTGTGTGGTAATCTTGTGAACGCCTGTCTTCGTACTCACATGGGTATATTTGGATGTGTGCAGTTGAGTGGTCACACAGTGTGCTTGGCCTGTCCTTGTCAGTGGTGTTGAGGTGTATGTGGCCCCGTACATGCCAACTACAAACATGTATGTTCCAGGTGGGGTTTGCCCCCTACTACTCATCTTGGCAGTGGCAGGAAGGAGGTTTCACATTACATGCACCTATTTGGCATTATTTGCAGGTGGGGTTTGCCCCCTAATACTTATCTTGGCAGTGGCAGGAAGGGGGTTTCACAACACAGGCAGCTTTTTGGCATTACTTTGCAGGTGGGGTTTGCCCCCTAATACTCATCTTGGAAGTGGCAGGAAGGGGGTCTCACAACACATGCACCTTTTTGGCATTACTTTGCAGGTGGGGTTTGCCCCCTACTACTCATCTTGGCAGTGGCGGGAAGGGGGTTTCACATCACAGGCACCTATTTGGCATTACTTTGCAGGTGGGGTTTGCCCCTAATACTCATCTTGGCAGTGGCATGAAGGGGTTTCACAACACATGCACCTTTTGGCATTACTTTGCAGGTGGGGTTTGCCCCCTAATACTCATCTTGGCAGTGGCAGGAAGGGGTTTCACAACACAGGCAGCTTTTTGGCATTACTTTGCAGGTGGGGTTTGACCCCTGATACTCATCTTGGCAGTGGCATGAAGGGGGTTTCACACCACAGGCACCTTTTTGGCATTACTTTGCAGGTGGGGTTTGCCCGATAATACTCATCTTGGCAGTGGCAGGAAGGGGGTTTCACATCACAAGTACCTATTTGGCATTACTTTGCAGGTGGGGTTTGCCCCCTAATACTCATCTTGGCAGTGGCAGGAAGGGGGCTTCACAACACATGCACCTTTTTGGCATTACTTTGCAGGTGGAGTTTGCCCCCTACTACTCATCTTGGCAGTGGCAGGAAGGGGGTTTCACACCACAGGCACCTTTTTGGCATTACCTTGCAGGTGGGGTTTTGCCACCTATTACTCATCAAGGCAGTGGCAGGTAGGGGGTTTCACATCACAGGCACCTATTTGGCATTACCTTGCAGGTGTTGTTTTGCCACAATATACCTATGAACTTGTTCACATACATCACTATCCCTGAATATCAGATGGGCACACATTTTGATGTTGAACAGGGTGGGATGGTAGGAACTGTGATGGTATCAGGTAATGTCAGCTGCTACCAACAGAGACACATGATGTACATTTGGGCCAGGGCCAACACAATCCTTACACGTGCCTGTGACTGCCCATGCGTGCCGCTGGCCCTGCCTACTGGATTGTGCAGAACTTTTCCCGCGTCTTCACCGCTGCGGTGACGTGACCGGGAGGATGTGGTGATGACGTTGTTGATGTATGACCCCGATGCAGAGGTGTGGCATTGACGTACCTGCAGTGTTGTCGACGTCGTCTTTGTTGATCGCGGATCAGGAACAGCAGCGGTAGGGCTTGTAGGGCAGGATCCATTGCGGTAGCGAACGCGTGGAGTTGTGTATTATTGCCGTTTTCCTCCGCAGTATTGTTTCCGCCGTGTTTCAATGGGTGGTTTCTCCGTTGTGGTCCGTTTGCCTATTTGAGGCATTGTGATTCGGACGGCGGTCTACACGTCATTCCGCACGGCGGTCTCCCGCTATTGGCTACGTCCGCCGTCGTCGCGGAACCAAGGTACTGGCGGTACTGAAAACTCTGCGGCGGTAGGGATTTGGCCTATATCTGCCCATCGTAATATGGCGGTCGGGGATTCGCGACCGTGGTTGGCAAAACAGCACCCGCCAGGCCGGCGGAAGCCACCGCAGCCACGGCGGTGCCGATCCGCCCGCCATCGTAATCGACCCCTTAGTTCCGTAGCGGGTTGTGGGTTTATAGGGGAATAGGGTGGAAAGTAATTTAATTATAATATATTTATTAATAATTTTTTTAAGTTATTAATTTTATAAAAATTAAATTTTGCGTTTTAGTTCCGTAGGGGGTTGTGGGTTTATAGGGGAATAGGGTGGGAAGTAATTTAATTATAATTAATTAATTAATAATTTTAATTAATTCATATTTTTGTATTTAATAATTTAAAGTGTTAATTGTGTTAATTAATTTGTTATTAATTAGTTATTAATTGGTTATTAATTATTAATTATTAACTGGTAAATATGTTAATCGTGTCATTTTTTTGGGAGCGGGTTGTGGGTTTATAGGGGAGTAGGGTGGGAAGTAATTTAATTATAATTAATTAATTAATAATTTTATTAATTAGTACTTATGTATTTAATAATTTATATTGTTATTTGTGTAGTTTGATTTGTTATTAATTAATTATTAATTGGTTATTAATTACTAATTATTAATTGGTAAATATGTTAATTGTGTCATTTTTAAGGAGCGGGTTGTGGGTTTATAGGGGAGTAGGGTGGGAAGTAATTTAATTATAATTAATTAATTAATAATTTCATTAATTAATATTTATGTATTTAATAATTTATATTGTTAATTGTGTTACATAATTTGTTATTAATTAGTTATTAATTGGATATTAATTATTAATTATTAATTGGTAAATATGTTAATTGTCTTGTTTTTTTAGGAGCGGGTTGTGGGTTTATTAGGGAGTAGGGTGGGAAGTAATTTAATTATAAATAATTAATTAATCATTTTTATTAATTAATATTTGTGTATTTAATATTTTATATTGTTAATTGTGTTAAATAATTTACTATTAATTAATTATTAATTGGTTATTAATTTTTAATAATTAATTGGTAAATATGTAAATTGTGTTATTTTTTTAGGAGCGGGTTGTGGATTTATAGGGGAGTAGTGTGGGAAGTAATTAACATTTAATATATTTTTTATATAATATTTAGTTATTGCTATTTTATAGTCTTAATAGTGTGAATTAATTTATTACTGATTGTTTTTAATTTGATTGTTCATTGTTATTAGTAAATTAATTAATTGTTAAGCAATTATGTTAATTGTGTCATGTTTTACAATATTGGTGGTGTCATTTATAGGGGGATTTTGTGGGACGTAAATTATTTTTTATTATTTAAGTATTTGTTAATTAATGTTTATTATTTTGCTGGAGTGGGAATAGTAAATTATTCCATTCTGCTATCCAACACTTTCCCTACTGTTGCAATTGTTGGAGTGGGAATAGTAATTTTATCCCCTCCGCTAAGTAACACTTTCCCTACTGTTGCACTCGTTGGAGTGGGAATAGTAATTTTATCCCCTACGCTATCCAACACTTTCCCTACTGTTGCACTCCGTGGAGTGGGAATAGTAAATTATTCTCCTCCGCTATCCAACACTTTCCCTACTGTTGCACTCCCTGGAGTGGGAATAGTAATTTTATCCCCTCCGCTATCCAACACTTTCCCTACTCTTGAGCTCCCTGGAGTGGGAATAGTAATTTTATCCCCTCCGCTATCCAACACTTTTCCTACTGTTGCACTTGCTGGAGTGGGAATAGTAAATTATTCCCCTCCGCTATCCAACACTTTTGTATAGTTGCACTTGCTGGAGTGGGAATAGTAATTTTATCCCCTCCGCTATCCAACACTTTCTCTACTGTTGCACTTGTTGGAGTGGGAATAGTAATTTTATCCCCTACGCTATCCAACACTTTCCCTACTGTTGCACTCTGTGGAGTGGGAATAGTAAATTATTCCCATCCGCTATCCAACACTTTCCCTACTGTTGCAATTGTTGGAGTGGGAATAGTAATTTTATCCCCTCCGCTATCTAACACTTTCCCTACTGTTGCACTCGTTGGAGTGGGAATAGTAATTTTATCCCCTTCGCTATCCAACACTTTCCCTACTGTTGCACTCCATGGAGTGGGAATAGTAAATTATTCTCCTCCGCTGTCCAACACTTTCCCTACTGTTGCACTGCCTGGAGTGGGAATAGTAATTTTATCCCCTCTGCTATCCAACACTTAACCTACTCTTGCACCCCCTGGAGTGGGAATAGTAATTTTATCCCCTACGCTATCCAACACTTTCCCTACTGTTGCACTTACTGGAGTGGGAATAGTAAATTATTCCCCTCCGCTGTCCAACACTTTTGTATAGTTGCACTTGCTGGAGTGGGAAAAGTAATTTTATCCCCTCCGCTATCCAACACTTTCTCTACTGTTGCACTTGTTGGAGTGGGAATAGTAATTTTATCCCCTATGCTATCCAGCACTTTCCCTACTGTTGCACTCTGTGGAGTGGGAATAGTAAATTATTCCCATCCTCTATCCAACACTTTCCCTACTGTTGCACTTGCTGGAGTGGGAATAGTAAATTATTACCCTCCGCTATCCAACACTTTCCCTACTGTTGCACTTGTTGGAGTGGGAATAGTAAATTATTCCCCTCCGCTATCCAACACTTTCCCTACAGTTGCACTCCCTGGAGTGGGAATAGTAAATTATTCCACTCCGCTATCCAACACTTTCCCTACTGTTGCACTCACTGGAGTGGGAATAGTAATTTTATCCCCTCCGCTATCCAACACTTTCCCTACTTTTGCATTCCCTGGAGTAGGAATAGTAATTTTATCCTCTACGCTATCCAACATTTTCCCTACTGTTTTAGTTAATGTAGTGTAAAATGTTGCTTTAAAATTTAATAATTATTTTAATATTTTAATTCATTATATATATAAATTTTATTTTTATATTTATTTTACAGGTGTATGTATATATATATGTATTTATAATTTTTATTATGTTTCTAACATTTTATAATTTAATAAAATAATTATTTATCAACATTATTAAGTAAATATATATATAATTATTTTTATATATGTATGTTTAATTGCTTTTTATATTACATTTATTATTTATAATTCTTTAATTTTTTAATAATTCTAACTATGGGGACTATTACGATGGCGGTCGGAAAACCTCCCCGACTGCCATGGTAACGGGAAAAGACCGCCCGCATGGACCGCGACATCACCGCCGGTGGAATTACGATGACCCGCGGTCGAAATCCGACCGCGGCGGTCTGATCGCGGGCCTTAACATTGCGGCGGTTGCTGCTGCCCGCAGCACCGCCGCGATGCCGAAAGGAGCATGTCCTGCATTTCCCTGCACTGCGTGGCAGGCACTGCACAGTGCCTGCCACCTGGTACAGGGAAATGTAGGGGGGGACCATGGGTACCCCCCCCAGTGCACCCACACCCCCCCAACACATTGGGGGCCCGCAACAAGCCCCCGGAAGACACTCTCCGCATGCCTTTCCATGGTGTTTGACCGCTGAGGAAAGGCTGGCTACCGCCGGCATCATAATACCTGCTGGCAGAGCCTGCTCTGCACCACCACCATTATCCCGGTCCTGCTCCGTCCGCCAGGCAGGAGTGCGGATGGCAACCAGCGGAAAAGCGGCGGTCGGAATTTCCCACCGCCGCGGTCACCACCGCCATCCTAATTTGACCGGCGGTTTTCTTGGTTGCGATCGCATGCGGATGTCCACCGCCGGTCTGGCGCGCGCCACCGCCGGCCCGACGGTGGACATCCGACCACCATCGTAATAGACCCTTATGTTTTTATTAATTATATTTATTATTTAATTTATTTTATATTACTTTTAAGCCATTTAAAAAAAACAATATTTTGAACAACGATATTTTAAACAATGATATTTTGGTTTCGATATTGTTGTACTTACCTTTGTAGAGATAGGATGTCGATATTCTTGACATCGATATTCTGTACACGATATTTGTGTACCTCGATATTCTGTCAGTGATCCGTACTTCAGTCCTTTTCTTAGCTGGGCTCTTGAAGGTTCAACTGTCTAGAGATACTCGTGGACAAAGCGAGCATGGTACTCTGCCAGCCCTAAGAAGGAGCAGAGAGCATCTTTATCTTTTGGTGGAGCTGCATCACGAATGGCCTTAATAAGGGGACATTGTGGCTTGATACCATCTGAAGAAGTCCTATGCCCTAAGTAATCAAGTTCCTATGTCCCAAAATTGGCATTTGTCCTGTAATTTGCATTTGTTGTGTCTTACAGACAACCCACCATGAAAAAATCTGGCCAACACTTTACTCAAGATCTCATTGTGTTTCTCATGTGTCAGCAAAGATCAATATATCGTATTGACAAGTCTGAACACCTTGCAACTTCCCAAATAGATTATCCATGAGCTTCTGGAAGACGCTGGCAGCTGAATTGAGACCAAAGGCTTTTTCAAGTATTTGAACGCTCCAAAGGGAGCCACAAATGTTCCTGCGAGTAAACCGTGAGCGGTATCTGGTGGTAGGCAGAACCTAACTCTATGATAGAAAAGTCCCCCCCCCCCAAAATTAGCTATCAACTCCTGAATCTTTGGGAGGGGAAGGCAATCTACAAGTATGTTTTTTTTTAAAGAGCGCAAGTCCGCACAAAGTCTGACCTCACCAGATTTTTTCCACAGTTGGTGACACTCATTGGGACGAATCAGATGGTGTGATTACTCCTTCTGAGCATAAAGTTAGTACCACTATGAGTTCTTCCCTTGCTCTCAGAGGTACGGGACGAACCTTGGGAGTTACTGGTTGGGCATATGTCTTAAGCTGGTTGTGATGCTCAAACCCTGCCCCTACTCTATCACTAAACATCTCTTTGTTCAGAGCCAGAATCCTTTCAATATTCTCTAAATATGGGGTTTCTTCAACCAATGCTATCGGTAATTCCCTCAGAACTACAGGATTCTCTGCTCCATGTTCAAGGTACAGCCCTATTTTGACCAGGCCTTGCCACCCAATTATGGGGCATATGTACAAGCCCCTATCGCCACGGGAACGTCACTTTTTGTGACGTTTCCGTGGCGATAGGGGCTTCACCTTAATTTCAAGGCAGCTTTATGCCACTTAACGTGGCTTAATGCTGCCTTGTAAATAAGGCCCCCTTTCACGATATGCTTAGCATGAAAGGGGTGGGCAGTGGGTGTTGTGGTGGGCGTTCCACCGCAACACCCATTGATTTTGACGCTGCCCCCTATTTACAAGGGCAGCGTAAATAGGAGGCTGCGTTAAAATTAAGACCAGGGAAAACCTGGTCTTAAGTTAGCGAAACGAGGAGAAATGCTATATTTCTCCTCGTTTTGCTTTTCCATGTGTGCTGCCTTGTGCAACACACATGGAAAAGGCAAAAAGCATTTTATTGTTTATGTACAGGAAGGTCCCCCTTCCTGTACATAAACAATCTTTAAAAAAAAATGCCATTTTGTCACTTCCATGTGTGCTGCATTAAGCAGCACACATAGAAGTGACAAAATGGCATTTCAAGATTGTTTATGTACAGGAAGGGGCACCCTTCCTGTACATAAACAATCTTTCCCCTGCACGCAGGCACCCTTGCACTATGGGGCATGGGTGCATGCGGTGGCGCTACACTGCTAAGTGCAGCGCCAGCGCAGGGGGAAAGGCAAGGCTGCACCATATTGTTGTAAATATGGTGCAGCCTTGTGTTTCTGAAGTGGCGGCGTGAGGTGTTAAGCCATGACGGCTAACGCTTCACTCCACCACTTCTGTTGTACATATCCCCCTATGTCTCTTCCCTTGGTTAGAGCGTTTCTACCTAAGCCTTCTATTTTAGACGTGAAAAACTCAAGCATGTCTATATCTTTTTCTCCGAATGCCTTAGGATTAATATCAGTTTGTGTGAGAATAACTTTATCACCCCGATTCTCGTGAAATGTTACATCTGATAGAATTGTTATTGGCAATCCAGAATCAGCCATAACTTTAAAATTAACATCTCCAATGGTAGCGTCACATACTGGACCCTTCACTCGCTTTGAATTGAGTATGGTTTTGCATTCAACTAAAAGGACAACATTATTTAATCTCTCAGCACACGTCAACATTTTCTGAAAATTTCTATATTATTGATCTTCTCTGGTTTTCTGTTACCATTTTTGCAAACTGTTTGAAAATATCCCACTTTTTTACATAACATGCACCCTTTTCCTATCGTGGGACAATCGCTGTTGTTTCCGATGTGAGCTTTAGATCCACATCTGAAACAACAACAACCCAATTGTTTTGAAGGTTGTTTCCATGTTTTACCACCAGTGTGCACAATATTCACAGTAGCTTCTCTTTCATCAGAATTCATGGTCAATGTGTTAATAGAGTGCTCCTCATGTATTGCTTTTGATGAAATCATGGCACGTTCAATCCCCTTGGCTAAATTAATGGTTTCCAATAACGTAGGGTTTCTGCAGCTGAGTAGTCTTTCTTGAATTTTCTTTGAGTGTCAACTAAATACAAACTGGTCTCTTGCATAAGTGTCACTATTGGCTCCAAAATTGCAACTTGCTGCCAAGACCATCAAAGCTGATACATATTCTTCTACACTCTCCTCCATGTTTTGTTTTCTTTTGAAAAAATGATGCCTCTCGAGCATTATGCTCGGTTCTTTAGAGTACGGCTTCCCAAGACATACTACAGCCTCTTTGTATTGATCCCATTCACCATCATCAACAAGTGAGCCTCCTTATGGTGAAGCAATGACCGGTAGGTTTTTATCGAATACCTGTTGTTCAGCAAAGGCAATGCATCTAAACAGAATTGCCAGTTTGCATTCTGGACTAAATTTCACTGCATCTATGGCAACCAAATAATTTTCTAAAATTCTCAAGCAATGATACCACTTATTGGTTGGTTGCCAGGTTGTTGTAAGAAAAGAGGTGCCTGGTCTATGTGCTGTGATGTTGCCAAGATGAGTGAACAGAAACAAATTGGTGTACAGTCAGTATAAGAGTAATTTCAAAACTGAATTGGCAGGATGAATGTTGTCTTGACACTTGAAGTACTCCATTTTGTCTTATTCTTTTTTAAACAAATAGTAAAAACGTTTTTGAAAGAATTAAAATAGAATCTAACTTGCAGAATGGTCGCTGCAGTGAAGCGTGCACGTCTTTTTTTTAAAGAAATAAATGTTGCGCGTTTCTAAGGCCCCTTCAAGTATCACAAACGTCTTAACTCTGCATATGACGCATGAGCTGGGAGCGCTACAAGATCAGAGTATGTCCTGATACAGAGAACAATCCATGAACAATGTCCCAGCGGGAGTCTGCAACGCCATGACTCGCACGCTGAAATCGCTGCCTTGAGGAGATTGCACGAGAAACACTCACACGTCGTGCACTGCAGTTGAAACTTGCGCACTTCTCACACACGCCCCACATTACCTGCTGAGTCTTGTTTCACTGTTTTATGCTCCTTTACCTCCATACGCTCCTTTACCTCCACCTCTCAACAGGAGCCACATGTGCTCCTGACACATGGCACAGAGCCACCAAAAGAGAATCTTCAACAGGAGACAGTCTAGGAGAGACAAACAACACATTGCTACCCATCATGGCGGTAGTCAGTGGGTGTATCTTTTCTTCTTCCGCTTGTCGCCAATTTATGGTATATGAAATGAAGGAGCCAAGATATGTGGGTAGAGTAGACATTTATTCATCAGAAATACACCCACGACTGGAGGAGGTCTGGCAGCATTCAGAAGCCAACAGCAACTGACCAAATGTCGCTGTGAAGACTTCCAATGCTCCCATTCAATTCCAGAACGTTGAGTGAAAAACAACACTTAAGTCATAGCATGACATACATTGCATATTACAGGCAGACTGCCGTGATTGTTCTGCTGTTCGGTGACACCCTTCCATC
Source organism: Calotriton arnoldi (assembly GCA_963921515.1). Taxonomy (NCBI): domain Eukaryota; kingdom Metazoa; phylum Chordata; class Amphibia; order Caudata; family Salamandridae; genus Calotriton; species Calotriton arnoldi. The sequence continues at coordinate 1,506,821 of CAWUFW010003465.1, read as the reverse complement.
ACCATAAAACAGGGAACATTCTGTCTGAGTATTGTCACTGTGGGGAGAAGAAGTCACATTGAGCCCTGTAGCCAGGATCTCTTACTCTGCTTCTGTGCATCAGGCCTTCTCTGGAGCCTTCTTCCAGGCCCACCTCACGCTGCCAGTGCAGCAGTCTGCAGAGTGCATTGGAGGCTGGACTACCCTGTGACAGAGGTGGGATGGCTGGCACTGCTGCCCCTTCAGGTGGGAGGCTTCATTTTATGTTGAGGCTATGGAGCCCAGAGGGAACCCTGCTAATCTCATTCACAGGAGCGAGTGTCTTGTCACAAATCACTCAACACGAAGGTTTCCCAAGCTCCTTTTTATTTGAGCTGGGTAATAAGAAACAGATGATAGCCGGGCGGCACAGCTTCCACTGCCACAGCCTCCACAACAGGAATGCTGTACAGTGGAACCCTGCCCATGGAATCTCCCACACATTCCATGTCACTTGCCAAACCACCAACATAATAAATCTACAACCACAACACATCCCACCTCTCTATTATCAAAATACATTACCGCACTACAAAAATCCAAAAACAACAAAGGAAACTTACTCACTCTATGCAAGAAAATCAAAAAGGAAACTTAACCCACTCTAATGCCAAATAAGACCAAATCATGAACTCGTATTACATAATATATTCTTTTAATCATCCTGGTAACACTCTTTTCCTCTTAGTATTGTCCAACACCTCAGGTATCATCTCCTCACATGTAGCTGCTTGATTTCCAACCTTCGATGCCTGAGATACAACTTCATTGACACCTTCCACCTGCACACCATCATTCCTTATCGCATCCTCCACATTCACAAACTCCTCCTCCTCATTAACAGTCCTTTCCACAACTACCCCTTCCTCTCCTTTACCGACCAACCGATCTAATGCAATAGCTGATTGCACCCCACTCCGTTAAAAAATATCCTCCATCCACTCTGAACCCCTATTCTTGTTCTCCTCCGGTCCTTCCCTCACTGCCTCCTCAGCACCTCCACTTGCTCCTAGAGCCACACATTTCAGATTCCACACTTTCTCATTCTTCAACCGAACAGCATTTCTCAACACCTCCACCACCTCCTGATGTGCAAAAAATGCACTCTCTCCTTTGGGGATCTTCCCAGGTTTCTTCACCCACACCCAATCGCCCACCTCCACTCGAACTTCTTTTATGCCATGAACTCTGTCATAATAAGACTTACTCCTCTCATGTGCCTCATCCAACTTGACTTTAACTGCCCTGAGTGACCACTGCTCGACCGCCCATCCTTTAACCGCGCTGGAGTAAACTTACACCTTGGTCTTCTTCCTCTGATTATTACAAATGGAGGTAGACCAGTAGAATCATGAGCGGTTGCCCTATAGGCCAAAATCGCCTTCTTCACTTCCAACCGCCAATCTCTCTGCTTGTTCATTGCTCCTTGAATAACTCCTTTCAATACTCGGTTAAACCTTTCCACAGTGCCATTACCACTGGGATTATAAAGTGATGTAGTTCTATGCTTCACACCAATCCTCTCCAAATAATTCTTCGCAGCCTTAGAGGTAAACTGCACTCCATTGTCACTCTATAGCACTGCAGGCATACCTTCTGACACAAAGGATCTGTCAAAAACGAATCACTGACATAATATCGACAGACACTATATCGACCTACCATAATATCGGGACAAAAATATTGAATACACAAATATCGACACACTATACTTATTTAAATAAATACACAAATATCGAGACCAAAATATCGTCATACACTTACATCGATATCAGTATTATCGAACACAAAATTATCATTACAAGAAATATCGAACATGTTTAAAAAAGATACAAGGCGTCAATAATATCGATAACCACAATATAGACACTAATAATATTGTTAGAAAAATTATATCGACATGTTAAAAACATTTATAAACATACAAAACTTACCCCAAACAATATATAATTATTAATAAACACACACAACATACAAAAGAAATCAATTAAAAAATGTTTTAAAGACACTTAAAAAAATTACCATAAAATATATTAAATACACACAATTATTTACTATTTAACATATATTATACCTAAATAAAAAGCACATATTATTTATCATCGAAAACAATATAATTCACATATAATATAATAAAACACTTTAAAATAAAAAACATGTAATAACTGAAACTTAATTAGCGTTTTCCATATATGGAAAGCAACCACCAAATCAATTAAAACAATAAATATCAACCAATGAAGTACACACACTATTAAAATAAACCAATGAAATTAAAACAACAATTAATTAAACATTATATAAACACACAAAAATTAAGCATTATTTTACACTTCAAACAAAAAAGAAAGAAAAAGGAGAAACTCTGCCGGATTGCTGCCAGAACACTGGACTACATTATAGAAAACTCTGTTTCCTGCTCCACAAAGTAAGTAAAATACCATTTAGAAAGGAATACTGCTGCTAATCTTCTAAAAGCACTATTTTTAGATACAAAATAATTGATGTGTTTTTTAAATTTATATCTCCTCTACAGATAATTCTAAAAAGATCCAAACACCTGCAGAACACTGTGAAAAATCGAGTTGCAAATAAAGTAAGTATCAAACCGAAATAAATTAAAACAATTTGGTAAAATACCCAACAGAAGTCCAAGTTAATCCCAAACCCCCAGCCCTTTATACACAGTCAAACAAAATTATTAAAATTACTTTTTTTACAAACATGATTATCTCAGGAAGAAAACTAAAGGCAAACAGTAAAGAAATCCCATCAGTATTGAAAACGACTTCAAATTCAACGTTGTAAGTATACAACTGACAATGTATATATTTCAGAAAATAAAACAGTACAGGAATATTTATAGTAATTTTTCTATACATTTTTCTTAGCATTTGAAACATCACAATGACTGAAGGGCCCAATTTATAACTTCACAAAAAAGAAAAATTTTACTATGTTATATGGGGTATGTGTACACCCAAGAAAAGCAAACAGGAGACAAACTCAACTGGAAATGTAGTAAATACTATTCTAATAAATGTTATGGGAGGGCTGCAACAAAGGAAACAACTGTACTATATGTTAGGGAGCATAACCACCCCCCTAACGTTGCTGAAATGCTTTAGACGATATAAAAGAAGCTAGTACTAGATCAGAAAAGTCTACAACAGAAATACTAAAAGAAATGCTCCCCAAAATCCCACAACATGCAAGTGGCCAAATGCCCTCCATCTCGTCCCTAAAAAGAACAATAGCTAGAACTAAAAAAGCTACTACCACCACCACACCTGTCCCCAAAACCTTTGCAGAAGTAGAAATTCCCCCAGAACTCACAATTACCCATAATGAAGAACAATTTCTTCTTTATGATAACAAATCAACAGACAAAAGAATAATATTATTAGGAACTGCTACTAATTTACAAAAACTCCAAACCTGTGACACTTGGATGATGGACAGGACTTTTAAAATATGTCCCAAACCATTTTATCAGTTATATACTATACATGCACTTTATCAAAACACAAACATCCCTTTTCTATATGCTTTATTACCAAATAAGCAAAACTCCACCTATATTGAACTATTAACAAAAATTAAACAAGAAACCAATAATTATTTTCCCCAAAAAATAATCATTGACTTTGAACAGTCAATGATACAAGCAATATTAAAAACCTACCCTCACACAGCAATTCAGGGTTGCTATTATCATTTTAATCAATGTATTTGGAGACACCTCCAAAAATCCACACTATGTGCGCTGGGGGGTACCCATGGTACCCCCCTACATTTCAGTGCACTACGTGGCAGGCACCGTGTGGTACCTGCCACATAGTGCACTGTAATGCACAACATGCATTTTCAACATTGCGGCGGGTGCTGCTGTCAGCAGCACCCGCCGCAATGTTAAAAATGCACGATGCAACCGCCATGGTGGCAGTCGCATCCTAATGTGGTGTGCGGAACCGCCGCATGTATTGCGGACGGTCCCGGTCACCACCACGATGGCGGACGGACTCCAGTCCGTCCGCCATCGTAATCGGCCCCTAAGTTTGCAAAAATATTATATATGAAGGTATACATATGTACAAAATATTTAGGGGTCGATTCCGATCTGGGTCGGAAAACTCTCCAACCGAGCCGGATCCGGAGAGATTTCCGACCGAGCCGGACTCCTACAGTCCGACCGAGCGAGTACGATGCGGCCGCATGCTGCCGGACTCGATTCGGTCGGACTCCCATTGAAGTCAATGGGAGCCGGTCGTACGACGCGTACATGGGCTCCCAGTGACTCAATGGGTACGTCGCAAACAAGTGCGCCCCCTACAGTGTGTACGCGTCGGTGCAACTCGCACCATACTTGCATGTTTAGGGGGGACCCTTGGGTCCCCCTGTGTTCGACTCGTACGGCTACGGGTGCAGGGGGTCCGGCACGGACCCCAGAGTCCGGCTCAGGGAGCTTTTCGAGCCGGACGCTCCGACTCGATCCGGCTGTCCGACGCGTCCATCGTACTCGCTCGGTCGGATAATGTCTCCATTGCGTGGTGCTATTCGTTTCCGTACGAGTCGGTCGGAGTGGTTCGGATCCGGAAACGGTTCAGTCGGAACACACGCGTACATTCGCATCGTACTCGCTCGGTCGGACAGCTGTACGAGTCGGTCGGAAAAAACGCGTACGGCTCGTACTTTTTCCGGCCGGATCCCGTTCGGAGAGCTTCCGACCGAGATCGGAATCGGCCCCATAGTATCTGAAGAATAAAGATTGTATTTTTTTCTCTATGTCTAACAATATATATTAAATATACTTTTAATAAACTAAAATGTTTCTTTTCATTAATAAATGTTTGAAAATAAAGAAACAGATCAATAAAAAAATAACGTTTCATCATTTATTTGTTATTTTTTTAAACTTTGTATATGTAATAAAATATGTATGTTACATCAATGTACTTTATAAAATGATTTATTTTATAATTATTTATAATGATATATTATTTATTAATACAAACTATGGGGGTGATTAGAATGGCAGGCAGATCGCCACCGCCGGCCCGGCGGTGGCGATCAGGCCGCCATTCCAACCCGAATTACCCCCGCCATATTATAATGGCGGGGGTATCGCGGCGGACGCAAAGTGTGTCTGCCGCTTTTCCGCCGGTCGGCAATCGTTCCGATTGCCGGCCGGACGGACTTGGGCCTCAATATGGTGGCAGTGTCTAGCAGGCACCGCCATCCATATTAGGATGCTGGGCTTCAAAGGCCTTTCCATGGCGGCTTCGCCACCATGGAAAGGCTGGCAGGGATTTGCAATGGGGGCCCGTTGCGGGCCCCCGGGGGGGTGGGGGTGCACTTGGGGGGTACCCATGGTACCCCCCTCCATTCCCATGCACAAGGTGGCGGGCACCGCGCGGTGCCTGCCACGTTGTGCATGGGAATACACGACATGGCAATTTGGCATTGCGGCGGGTGCTGCTATAAGCAGCACCCGCCGCAATGTCAAAGATGCGGAATCGCATCCTAATTAGCGGTGCAGGACCGCCGCAAGTCTGGCGGCCGGTCCCAGCACCGCGAGGATGGCGGGCGGACTAAAGTCCGCCCGCCATCCTAATCACCCCCTATATTATTATTTTTAAACATTCCCACTGTACACTACATTAATTCTCACAATTTACAAAACTGTAAACATATATTTTTTACTATTCCTACTCCAATTTCTATTAAGTCAGGGAATGTGCTGGACACTAAACATATATAATTTACTATTCCCACTCCAATTAATACTAAATCAGGGAAGGTGCTGGACACTAAACTTATATAATTCACTATTCCCACTCCAAACTATATTAACTCTGGGAAGGTGCTGGACACTAAACATTTATAATTTACTATTCCCACTCCAAATAATATTAAATCAGGGAAGGTGCTGGACACTAAACATATATAATTAACTATTCCCACTCCAATTAATATTAAATCAGGGAAGGTGCTGGACACTAAACATATATAATTTACTATTCCCACTCCAAACTATATTAACTCTGGGAAGGTGCTGGACACTAAACATATATAATTTACTATTCCCACTCCAAACTATATTAACTCTGGGAAGGTGCTGGACACTAAACATATATAATTTACTATTCCCACTCCAAATAATATTAAATCAGGGAAGGTGCTGGACACTAAGGGGTCGATTCTAACAGTATTCGTCCGGAAAAAATACAAGCCGAATGCGTGTTTCCCGACCGATTCGTGCACTGGTCCGGACGAACAAGTACGATGCGTATAACAACCCAGTTTCCGAGCGAGCCGTACTCACCCAATCCAGCTCCTGTTCCCCGCCCGAGCCGGATCCGTAAACGCCGATTCGAGCCGCACGGAACCAAATACACAGCACCTTCCGGCCGGACTAGTACGATGATCATTCCGTATGCGCCGAACCCGTCGCTACGTCCGGCACGTTTGAGCATCCGGGCGAGCCGTACATAAGCTCCGTTTTGCGCCACAAGACGATCCACGGCTACGAGACGAACAAGCCAGCGACGAGTACGAGTTGAAGACACGAGAAAACCGAACGAGATGATCCAAGCATGAATCCCATTGCGCAGGTCCTACCTATACTCTACATCTATTACCGGGACCGGCACGGACGCGTACGGCGCAGACGGTAAGTCAAACACCAACAATACAAACAAACTACACGTACCTGAAATATGTCACACACACATAGGGATGCACAAATGACGTACACAAGCAACAGCAGAACCATAGGGGTGGGGTGGCCAACACAGATGCCATACACACCCCTAGGGGGCTGGATGCCTGCCACTACCACCACCCCTACTCAGGGGGGCATGGATGCCTGTCACTACTACCATCCCCACTCATGGGGGGATGGATGCCTACCACTACTACCACCCCTACTCAGGGGGGCCTGGATGCCTGTCACTACTACCATACCCACCCTTAGGGGGCTGGATGCCTGCCACTACCACCATCCCCACTCATGGGGGGATGGATGCCTACCACTACCACCACCCCCACTCAGGGGGGGCTGGATGCCTGTCACTACTACCATACCCACTCATGGGGGGATGGATGCCTACCACTACCACCACCCCTACTCAGGGGGTCCTGGATGCCTGTCACTACTACCATACCCACCCTTAGGGGGCAGGATGCCTGCCACTACTACCACCCCTACTCAGGGGGGCCTGGATGCCTGTCACTACCACCACCCCTACTCAGGGGGGCATGGATGCCTGTCACTACTACCATACCCACCCTTAGGGGGCTGGATGCCTGTCACTACTACCATCCCCACTCATGGGGGGATGGATGCCTACCACTACCACCACCCCCACTCAGGGGGGGCTGGATGCCTGTCACTACTACCATCCCCACTCATGGGGGGATGGATGCCTACCACTACCACCACCCCTACTCAGGGGGGCCTGGATGCCTGTCAATAATACCATACCCACCCTTAGGGGGCTGGATGCCTGCCACTACTACCACCCCTACTCAGGGGGGCCTGGATGCCTGTCACTACCACCACCCCTACTCAGGGGGGCATGGATGCCTGTCACTACTACCATACCCACCCTTAGGGGGCTGGATGCCTGTCACTACTACCATCCCCACTCATGGGGGGATGGATGCCTACCACTACCACCACCCCCACTCAGGGGGGGCTGGATGCCTATCACCACTAACATCCCCACTCATGGGGGGATGGATGCCTACCACTAACACCACCCCTACTCATAGGACGGGTAATGCATGACACAACCAGCATACTCCCACATAAGGAATGACAGAAAATTACATCCCCCCCAACACCATGACAAGCGTGTGTAGTCTGTGTCAAATGCCTACAAGACTGAACATGACATTGAACATACAATGTGACCCCCTATCACATGTGTCACACATAAATGTGTGTGGCCTCCACAATGCAAGCCGACCATGGCCACTGTGGCAATGGGCTCGAACACCCCATCACCACAGTGACCAAAAGGTAAGTGTGGTGTCCATAGCTGATGCACCTTTTGAACAGTGTGGCAATGGGGCCTAAAGCCCCATCACCACAGTGACCAAAAGGGAAGTGTGGGGTCCATAGCTGATGCACTTTTTGAACAGTGTGGCAATGGGCTCGAACACCCCATCACCACAGTGACCAAAAGGTAAGTGTGGGGTCCATAGCTGATGCACCTTTTGAACAGTGTGGCAATGGGGCCTAAAGCCCCATCACCACAGTGACCAAAAGGTAAGTGTGGGGTCCATAGCTGATGCACCTTTTGAACAGTGTGGCAATGGGGCCTAAAGCCCCATCACCACAGTGACCAAAAGGTAAGTGTGGGGTCCATAGCTGATGCACCTTTTGAACAGTGTGGCAATGGAGCCTAAAGCCCCATCACCACAGTGACCAAAAGGTAAGTGTGGGGTCCATAGCTGATGCACCTTTTGAACAGTGTGGCAATGGGGCCTATAGCCCCATCACCACAGTGACCAAAAGGTAAGTGTGGAGTCCATAGCTGATGCACCTTTTGAACAGTGTGGCAATGGGGCCTAAAGCCCCATCACCACAGTGACCAAAAGGTAAGTGTGGGGTCCATAGCTGATGCACCTTTTGAACAGTGTGGCAATGGGGCCTAAAGCCCCATCACCACAGTGACCAAAAGGTAAGTGTGGGGTCCATAGCTGATGCACCTTTTGAACAGTGTGGCAATGGGGCCTAAAGCTCCATCACCACAGTTTCCAAAAGGGAAGTGTGGGGTCCATAGCTGATGCACCTTTTGAACAGTATGGCAATGGGGCCTAAAGCACCATCACCACAGTGATCATAAGGTAAGTGTAGTCATGGTAAAAGCTGCCAAAGCCAAACTGCATGGATGAATCCTGGTCACACAACAACAAACACATCAGTGGCATAGTAGTGCTTGTGTCCCATAGCAACATAGATTGGTCGAGGCAAACAGTGCAGTGTCACTGAAACATCGTTTTGGCCATGTGCATACAAACATCACCCATGGGGGCCCACATTGTCAACATTCACAAATAACACAATGACAGAAGTGACCATCATAATGCTGACCCACATATCTGCACCAATGGACACACAAATGTAGATATCCTGTGGAGACTGTAGATGTCAGGTGAACAAATACCATACCATGGCAGCAATGGGACATACAAACCATGATTATTGTGCTGACTGATGACCTAGGAGTCCCAGGGACAGCAGGGGAAAGCCACCAAACAACATACAGCCAATGGCACACTCAAGATATGCCAATGCAGTGGTGCAAAGGCACAAACACAAACAGGCAGACTCACACTGCATATCAAACACAACAGGTGATGGGGGTGTGTGCCAGTGTCCCCAGGCAACCACACAACACATGAGGAGGCCTGAATTCCAACCACACAGAGTTACTCATGGATCGGATACCCCTATGTGGGCAATTAGGCATTGTTAGATGAGAGGGAGCCCAAATTACACATGTCACACAAGCTTGTAGGAACAGCAACTAACACAGCAAGAGACAGACCCACCACAGCACTACCCCCAGGGACCCCACATTGTGCTGACACTAGCCTGCATGATAATCCCACTGTGATGACAAAGGTAGATGTCGTTCACTCTGTGAACCACAGCCATGTGTCCTGAGCAACAAACCACCATCACACCTACACAAGCTCTAATCAATCAGCACAGCCTGCCAGTCAAGGCCAATATGGAGGTAGGGGTCTAGCCGTGCAACAACTCACATTTGCACACACTCAACACCACACACCCTGATCTCCACCAATGTGCAGCAGTGAAGCTCACATGGACTGGTGACATTGCACATGCACCCATGACAATACCAGGGGTGGGAACTAAGGTGCAGAAACCCATCACACATGGCCAGTCAACAAGACTCGTCAATGTCTGACACACAGCACAGTACGCCGTACATGGGCATGATGTGAAAACCACCACAATCAATGGGATCCTGGCCATAGTCACACACCAACGAAGAAGCCAAGGTGACACACTAAGAACACACGTACACAACTTCCAACATTGCAGCTCTGACCCTGAGGAGTGGCAGCAGTCACACACACAACGTGTCACAATCACTGAAAGCTACCACAAACTGTAAATCACATGACTTGTGTAAACAACAAGTGCCAAGGGGAATCCTGAATGTGTCCCATCTGCGTTTGACCACATCCCCAGCCCTGACAACAAAGACAACCTGGGATGACAACCTCATGAACATTAGTTAGCCATGCACCCACATCACGGAGAAACAAGGTCCAAGATGCTGGATGAACACAGAACAACTCAGCAAGCATCACAAACAGGAACATCCCTAGGGACACAGCCTGTGTAGGAAAAGGGAAGGGAACACGCACAGACATGCTTACACAACACACAACACAGGCCCACGCAATGTCACCGGATTACACACTCCCATGAGGGCACTCCACTCCTGTGGAAGGTCCGCTGTGCCAAACCTTGTCTGTGCACGACCCAAACATGTCAGCAGAACACTCCGTCAGTGAGTCAACAACTACAACACACAGAAGGCTCTGCTCACATCAGCCTGGGTATGGGAGTGTCACGTCAGTCATCTGCATACACCCAAAACACGTGTCAAGCAAGTTGCACTGTATACACAGATGAGTCCTTCGACATTGATGTGCAAAACTGCATGTCCAGTGGAGCTGGGCACACAGTCAGGGAAATCGGAACATTGAACAGTGGTAAGCCCACCAGATGTGCATCAGTGTAAGACAAAGATGTACATTTACAAATGCAAAACGTACATCCCTGTGTCAAATGCTGAACATTACACCCTCAGACTGCAGCAAAGGATGCCATAGATCCAGACTACAACAGGACACATATCCCATGGACCACATGGAGTCCATCACAGCAACACTTCATTTTCCTGATATGAACACTATTACAACTGCAAATGCAGGATGCTACTCATCCACATCATGTGCATCAAAAGAAAACCCACAATTAAACAAAAAGAGGCTTTATTCAGCAAATGTCAAGGAAAACTCTGAAGTCCAAAAGAAACTAAGGCCAATGGCCAGTCCAAAATCACAGTCCCAACAGGGTGATAAGTGACAACTGGTCACCCATTGCTTGCCTGCACTGGTACGGACAGGGGACATCCCCCTTGGAGGGGCATACAAGGGGCAGGCCAGGCACCGCAGGGACAGGATCAGGAGATGGCAGAGTGAGGCAGTGAAGGGGTGGTGGGTGCAGGAGTGTCACCGGCAACTGCAGTGGAGGTGTCTGACTCAGGGGGGGCCGGCACCACTGTGGTACACAAGTCAGTTGGTGTGGGTGCTGCAACCACTGCAGTGGGCTGGTCTGATGTAGTGGACTGGGTCCCCACTGCAGTGCCCGAGTCAGACGGGGTGGTTGTGGACTGCACTGCAGTGCATGACTCCAAGGGAGTGGAAGGGTGGGCAGATGAGGTGGGCAGGACAGAGGGAGGGGACCCGGTCTCCACACCAGTGGCACTAACAGGCAGAGCGTCTGGGTTGGGGGTGGAAGAGCAAGTGGCAGCTGGGGAGGGCCTAAGCAGTCTGGGGATGCGGTATCGGTGTGTGGGGGAACCTGGGGCAGGGTGTGGCGGGGGAACCTGTGGAGTGGTGGCCTGGGGGATGGAGGAGAGAGACTGGGTGGTGGAGCTGCGTGGTGGTGGTGGTGGGGTCTTGCTCTTCCTGGTCCGGGGGGACTTCCGAATGGGGTCCTGTGTCTGCCTGCGCCTGGGGGAGGGTGTCCGGGGGCGAGAGGCACTCCCCTCTGTGTGGGTGGACTTCCTCTTCCCCCGGTATGCTGGATCAGCAGGATCGGAGGGGAAGAGGCTGAGGTCACAGAGGAAGATCTGCTGTGTAGGTGCGGTAGCAGGTGAGGCAAGGGAAGAGGTCTTGGAGGGAGAGGATTTGGAGGACTGCGGAGTGACTGTGGATGCCTGTGTGTGTGTCTGTTCCCCATCCCCTGTGTGTGTGGTATCAGTCCCCTGAGGATGCTTATGTGCACGTCTTGCCTTTCTCTTGGGTGTGTCTGTGCTGCTCGTGTCTGTGTGTTTGGGTGATTGTGCATGTGTGCATGTGCTTTGGACAGGTAGGGTGGCAGGAAGTGTGGATGGGGCAGAGGTGGGAGGGGCGAGGGACTGTTGGAGGAGGGACACAGCTGCCATCAGGGAGGAGTCCATGGACTTATTGCTCCTCTGTAGGGCAGACATACCCGTCGAGATGCCCTCCATGAACGACACCAGCTGTGTCAACAGAGTGGTGTGTGCATGGAGGACACTCAGCATTGCTGTCTGCCCTACATGGAGCTGCCGAAGGAGGTACACAGACTCCTCACTCAGGGCAGCAGGGGACACAGGGGAAGGGTGTGCGGTGCCTGGCACGAAGGAGACACGCGCCCGAGCACGGGAGCCTCCACGGACCTTAGGAATGGGAGCCAATGGGAGGGCGGTGGTGGTGGTGGTGGTGGTGGCGGGGCCAGACAGAGTAGCTGGCCTTTGGTGGCTGCTGAGACCCGCCTCCACAAGGTAGTCATCCTCCGAGCTGCTGTGGTCCTCAGCTGAGGTGGATGGTGCTGAGGTCTGCTCGGTGTGGCTCCCCTCGCCCTCTGTGCCACTAGGTCCCTCTGACCACTCGTCGGATGCTGACCCAGTCTGGCTCCGCTGCTCCTCCTGGTCCGTGGAGCTGTCCCCTCCTGTGGCCGTGGATGTATCTGCAAACAATTAGGGAAACAGACAAAGATCAGTCACCTGCACTGACCGCACACACCACAGTAAGTACAGCACATCACAGAGCAAGCCCTGGCATCCTTAGTTGAACATTGCCTACAGTCCTCACACAGATTCGGGGAAGCCAATTGTCAGTCTGATGGTCAACCATGGGACTCACACCCCTCCTGCCCTTGCACCCATCTGTCTGGTGCCTGTCTGATGGTAAGACCCCAGTGTGGACACATGCACCACCTACACAGTTGTTGGACATTGCAGGGAACACGGTGAAGTATGTGAACATGCACACATCACATCTCTTGCCACTGAGTCAGTGCAGGTGTCCGGATAAAGGGATGGCCAGAGTCTAAATAGAAATGCATGTGATGCATACCAGCACCAGACACCATGATGCACCCATGTCTGGATAGTCAATGCCACAATGGGGTGCATGTTGCACATGTCACTCCCCTGCAGGATCAGTCTTAGGAAGTTTAATGCCATGACACAGGCATGCGTGCAAAGTCATACATCACTGTCTCCAGTCACATGGCCATGGCAGCCAGCCAACAACAGTCTGCACTGTGTCACAATCCTAAGACATGGGGAATGCAAGTTATGTAACTGACAAGTGCACATGTCCATCCCCCAAAAACCACATCATCTGAACTACTATTTGTCCACGTCATACCAATTGGACATATGGGGGACATGAAACACAACTCTCTGAACATGAGCACCTCACAGTGTGCTGTGAATGAAAAACAGCTGCCTGAAAGTCACAGTCGCATACACCTGTGTGCACAGTCAAGAGATCAGACACCTATAAGTCACAGACGTATCGTCCATCATGGTCACATCTCCGATGGCATGCTGAGCCCTAACCGATAAACATACCAGTAGTCCTGACAACGAAGACACAGCACAATGAGACAGAGGCAGACACCTGAGGGTACATTTCACTGATCACAACATGCCAGATGATACACGGGAGTGGGAGTACAGAGTGTATTGTATGCCCTGGAGTAGGCATGACTGTCCAGCTCCACCTGTAAGAGGGATGAGTCATGGACAGTAGGCAGGTGGCTAAGCATGTGTGACACACTTGATACACATACTCCTGAGGCCCAAACATTGTTCCCACCGGCAGCATGGGTGTGTGCCAAATTCCCCAGGGACATGTGGTGATTCAGATCAGCAAGTGGATCACATATCAAAGTTACACCCAGATTACATGTCAGAACTTAGGCATTGTGTAAGCAATTGACCCACCCATGAATCGCACAACATAGTCACGGGAACAAATGCTGTCCCCCACCTTGAGCGAAGCTAAATGCAATGACACAGTCCCCAAGTGACACAATTTCCTGACTGTAAGGGCCACACATATGCGTATCAGAGGAGAAGTGGGCATGTCACAAATGAGGGACATGGGTCCTGGACCACATGACTGATGTACTGTGGAAGTTTAACCAGGCCAGAGGAGGGCACATAGCATGTCAGACAAAGTGCACAGTGCAGTCATGGACTCCCCCTCCTTGCTGCTGTCTGCCCTTCAGCTGCCCATCCAGGTCAGGGAAGACCACTGCCAGGATCCGAAGCATGTGGGGGGTCAGGGTCCGGTGTCCGCCCCTCCTGCGAGGAGGCGACAGCTTCAGCTGGACCCATGCGATCCTCCGGGTCCAGCCCGAAGGTCCTGCCACCTCTTCTGGCAGTTGCGGATCCTGCGCCTGTAGACCCCCACGGATCTTACTGCCCGGGCGATGGTCAGCCAGATTTCCTGCTTCTGGTGGGCATCAACCTGTGAGGATGACAAAGTGAAAAGGCCATTACTACACATGCAACAAATACGTGCATCACACAGTTGGAGATACATGTCTCAATCACAGGGGCATATGATGTACATAGGCAGTGCAACAATGGCTATGAACAGTTTGCCAGCAGTCACTACATGGTATCATTGCATGGGAAGTAAACCTTGTTGGAAAGCACTGTTACTGCACTGTACCTGTTCAGTGCACGTAACTACACACTTTCGGGTGTGACAACTACTCAGTGAGCATGCTAGCCAGTGGTGTGCACACTGTAAGTCCTGCTAGTCAGACAACATGCACAATTAGTAAGGCAGTGGACAGCACACTCACCTGCTCCCCTGGTTTCCCATACAGCTTGCTGTACTGTGGAAGGAGGTTGTCCAGCAGGGCCTGGTTCTCCTCAAGGCTGAAGGCTGGGGCTCTCTCCACAGTACGTGCCATTGCAGTAGCCAGAGGATGCAGAGACAGCAGCAGTATTGGTGGCAGATGTCGTCCTGGAGCATGTAGTGCAGGCAAGTGAGCTCTCAGGGGAACAGCCAGCATTATATGTGTGCTGCAGAGGCAGATACTGTCCCATGTGTCCAAAGTGATAGGTCCAAGTCGTTTGCACCTTCTGAATCTGACCAATCCATGGAATAGCAGCACTAATACACATCCACAGCATCCTTCAAATCTTCAACTTCATGACACCCATGATTTTGCAACATTGTTGTGGCTGGCCAACTGAATTCACTGCATCAGAATCGTTGGAGCTTCGAAAACGCGTCCGTTGCCATGCCAGGCCCCAGCCAATGCGTGCACACCGATCTGTCCATTGCAGTACAACGCGTATTTCGGGATACAACGCGTACCCGCTCACAACAGATGCAATGGGCCGGCCGGGCACACCGATCGGTCCATTGCTGTAGAACGCGTACCCGCTCACAACAGATGCAATGGGCCAGCCGGGCACACCGATCGGTCCATTGCTGTACAACGCGTACCCGCTCACAACAGATGCAATGGGCCGGCTGGGCACACCGATCGGTCCATTGCTGTACAACACGTATTGCGGGATACAACGCGTACCCGCTCACAACAGATGCAATGGGCCGGCCGGGCACACCGATCGGTCCATTGCTGTAGAACGCGTACCCGCTCACAACAGATGCAATGGGCCGGCCGGGCACACCGATCGGTCCATTGCTGTACAACGCGTATTGCGGGATACAACGCGTACCCGCTCACAACAGATGCAATGGGCCGGCCGGGCACACCGATCGGTCCATTGCTGTAGAACACGTACCCGCTCACAACTGATGCAATGGGACGGCCGGGCACACCGATCGGTCCATTGCTGTACAACGCGTACCCGCTCACAACAGATGCAATGGGCCGGCCGGGCACACCGATCGGTCAATTGCTGTACAACGCGTATTGCGGGATACAACGCGTACCCGCTCACAACAGATGCAATGGGACGGCCGGGCACACCGATCGGTCCATTTCTGTACAACGCGTACCCGCCCACAACAGATGCAATGGGCCGGCCGGGCACACCGATCGGTCCATTGCTGTACAATGCGTATTGCGGGATACAACGCGTACCCGCTCACAACAGATGCAATGGGCCGGCCGGGCACACCGATCGGTCCATTGCTGTAGAACGCGTACCCGCTCACAACAGACGCAATGGGTCGGCTGGGCACACCGATCGGTCCATTGCTGTACAACGCGTACCCGCTCACAACAGATGCAATGGGCCGGCCGGGCACACCGATCGGTCCATTGCTGTACAACGCGTATTGCGGGATACAACGCGTACCCGCTCACAACAGATGCAATGGGCCGGCCGGGCACACCGATCGGTCCATTGCTGTAGAACGCGTACCCGCTCACAACAGATGCAATGGGCCGGCCGGGCACACCGATCGGTCCATTGCTGTACAACGCGTACCCGCCCACAACAGATGCAATGGGCCGGCCGGGCACACCGAGCGGTCCATTGCTGTACAACGCGTATTGCAGGATACAATGCGTACCCGCTCACAACAGATGCAATGGGCCGGCCGGGCACACCGATCGGTCCATTGCTGTAGAACGCGTACCCGCTCACAACAGATGCAATGGGCCGGCCGGGCACACCGATCGGTCCATTGCTGTACAACGCGTACCCGCCCACAACAGATGCAATGGGCCGGCCGGGCACACCGATCGGTCCATTGCTGTACAACGCATATTGCGGGATACTACGCGTACCTGCTCACAACAGATGCAATGGGCCGGCCGGGCACACCGATCGGTCCATTGCTGTAGAACGCGTACCCGCTCACAACAGATGCAATGGGCCGGCCGGGCACACCGATCGGACCATTGCTGTACAACGCGTACCCGCCCACAACGGATGCAATGGGCCGGCCGGGCACACCGATCGGTCCATTGCTGTACAACGCGTATTGCGGGATACAACGCGTACCCGCTCACAACAGATGCAATGGGCCGGCCGGGCACACCGATCGGTCCATTGCTGTAGAACGCGTACCCGCTCACAACAGACGCAATGGGCCGGCTGGGCACACCGATCGGTCCATTGCTGTACAACGCGTACCCGCTCACAACAGATGCAATGGGCCGGCCGGGCACACCGATCGGTCCATTGCTGTACAACGCGTATTGCGGGATACAACGCGTACCCGCTCACAACAGATGCAATGGGCCGGCCGGGCACACCGATCGGTCCATTGCTGTAGAACGCGTACCCGCTCACAACAGATGCAATGGGCCGGCCGGGCACACCGATCGGTCCATTGCTGTACAACGCGTACCCGCCCACAACAGATGCAATGGGCCGGCCGGGCACACCGAGCGGTCCATTGCTGTACAACGCGTATTGCAGGATACAACGCGTACCCGCTCACAACAGATGCAATGGGCCGGCCGGGCACACCGATCGGTCCATTGCTGTACAACGCATATTGCGGGATACTACGCGTACCTGCTCACAACAGATGCAATGGGCCGGCCGGGCACACCGATCGGTCCATTGCTGTAGAACGCGTACCCGCTCACAACAGATGCAATGGGCCGGCCGGGCACACCGATCGGACCATTGCTGTACAACGTGTACCCGCCCACAACGGATGCAATGGGCCGGCCGGGCACACCGATCGGTCCATTGCTGTACAACGCGTATTGCGGGATACAACGCGTACCCGCTCACAACATATGGAATGGGCCGGCCGGGCACACCGATCGGTCCATTGCTGTACAACGCGTACCCGCTCACAACAGATGCAATGGGCCGGCCGGGCACACCGATCGGTCCATTGCTGTACAACGCGTACCCGCTCACAACAGATGCAATGGGCCGGCCGGGCACACCGATCGGTCCATTGCTGTACAACGCGTACCTGTACAGGTCAGTCGCATATGTCACCATGCTTGTCACTGGTGAACGTATGCCAGCCACATATACCTGCCAGAGACCCAGGGGCACACCTACAACACCACACCCAGTCCACACTGTTTCCTAAGGCATGTAAGGCTGCATTACCTTTTCTGTGTATGGGGGTTAACTTGTGGTTTCGGTGGTGGCACTTGTGGGCAGCCACACCCAGGCTGTGCATGTGTTCATGGGGACAGGGTCCTTTGTGTGTTGTGCACATGACCACTGTGATGTGCAACAGTTCATTTCGGAGCATGTGGCATGGTCACATTTCCAGGTTGTGTATGTGTGTGACATGTCACATACCCCCAGGGTCCCATGGGGGAAGGCATGTACGTCACAGGATGAACCATTGCCACAATAGTGATGTCCCTCCACAGTCTGTGTGCATGTTGTGTTTCCGATGTCTCTGATTCCATGTGCACGATGGGAGACAGTCTCCACATCAACGTTGTTTGTGCATGGACTTTGATGTTGTGCGTCACTGGCGTCCATGTATGTCCTGCGGAGGCGACAGGGGCCACTACCTGTGGGAGTCATGTTTGTTTTTCTGACGTGTACAAGATACGCCATGTCATGCCAGTGTCCATGTGGCAAGACAGGGTCACTGGGAATCTACCTGTCAATGAGCTGTGATGCCTGTGGCGCATCTGTCCAGACATGTCACTGTGGTGTGTGTGTGGAACGTGACAGCAGTAAATGGGTACTGTGACACAGCCTAATGGTTTCCCATCGCACAACCTGGTACCAGTTGTGCACACATGTTGTACTGAGAAGTTAGATGATGGGCATGTAGGTGCGAGTTATGTCCGAACAGAACGGCACACACATCAAGTACTTGTGTCTCGTAAAGATGTATCATGTGAAATTGAGTATGGTGAATGGCACATATGTGGGGTGACTGACAATCTTTCTTTCTTCAACCTATGCACTGCAGGGCTCCAGCTGTCCATAGACCATTCCCTGACCTGGCAACGATGGTGGAACGTGACAGCATCCGACGGTACCGCTTCACCAGGCAGCTGATTGAGGATTTGGCAGTGCGCTTGGCACCACATTTGCAACCTGGCCGGCCGTAACCTACGGTGCTGACCCCCAAGGTGAAGGTAATGGCAGCCTGTTAGATTTGGGGGTCTCTAGTTGGCAGAGGTATGTACCTTTGTCCAAATAGGGACCCTTGCGTCTAGTCAGGGAAAGTAGGTACACTCCCGAAATAACCCCTGCTCACCCTCTTGGTAGCTTGGCACGAGCAGACAGGCTTAGTTCAGAGGCAGTGTGTAAAGCATTTGTGAACACATACAGTAATCAAGTGACAACACTACAAATGGACACCACACAGGTTATATATTTATAAAAATAGGTATACTTTATATAGATTTATCACAAGACCATAAACGACAAAAATAATCCACAATACTGTTAAGAATACTTAGTTCTGATCAAAAGGCTTAATTCAAGGTTCTGTGCGAGTCGGTAGCCTCCTCCGGCTACGGCGGAGTCGAGAACAAACAGAGTCTAACAAATCCAGCTGACCGCGTCGAGACGGGCCAACACAGCGTAGACAGACTCGGTCACAGTACCTTTTACTTGAAGCGGCAGGCACGGGCGTGCGAGCCGGATGGCTGTTCGTCGCGGTCGCGATGCAAAAATGGAAGCGTTGCAGGACGCGTTGTCCCTCGATGCGGTGCAGGCAGCGGCTCGTTGACGTCGTCGAGACGGAGTCGGTGAGACCAGGGCCGTGCGTTGCAGGGCGAGACGGTGCTTCGATGCGGTGCTGGCAGGTTGCGGTGCGGCGACGGAGCCGGATTCAGGAGCTGGCGTCGATCAGTCCGGACAGCGGTGCGAGTCGGGCGGTGCGTCGCAAAGCGTGCGAGCGGTGCCCAACTCCGGTGCGGTCACAGGACTCGAACTCAGCAGCAGTGACCGTGTCGGTCGGACCAGTTCGATTCGGCGTAGCGAAGCGTTGCAGGACGCGTTGTCCCTCGATGCGGTGCAGGCAGCGGCTCGTTGACGGAGTCGGTGAGACCAGGGCCGTGCGTTGCAGGGCGAGACGGTGCTTCGATGCGGTGCTTGCAGGACACCGAGTCGGTCGTGAGAGTCGGTCACAGCTCCCTACCTCTGTAGCCACTGAAACAGAGTTTCCAGCAGCAATTCACAAAGGGGGTGAAGTCCAATGGTCCTGGGACTTCGGTCAGGGGGCAAGCTCTCTTCCAAGCCCTTGGAGATCCTTCACAAGTTGATGAAAGTCACAGCAAAGCAAAAGTTCCTTTCTCCTCTCTTTGGCAGTCAGGCAAACCACTGCAGGCCAATCCCCTAAGCAGTACTTCAGGCTTAGGGATAGTTTCTCCTCAGTTTCTTCTTGGTTCCGCTCCTCAGTAAAGGTTTCTTCTTGTTCCCAAAAGTGATCTAATTTTCCTGGGGTCTGGGTGCCCCTCTTATACCCTGATTCTCTTTGTTCTCTGGAGGCAGAGAGGCCTCTGCCTAGTCCAAAACCAGTTCTGGTCAGTCCTGGAGCACTTTGTTTTTCTGACTCCTTCTTTCCTTTCAGAATGTGGGGCAGAGTGCTCAGCCGCCCGGCAGGAGGTGGAGCCAGCATTGTGGAAGGCAGGCACAGCCCTATTCAGACCCAGGTGCAACTCCTCCCTCCACTCTGGCTGCAGATCTTTCTATTCAGCCCTGCGCTGACTCACCCTGTCTCCGGTAGCCACCCCCAGCCCCTGTCACTCAATCTCCAGACAAGGAATACACAACCTAGCAGAGGCAGGCTTGGATAGTTAGGCAAGAAAATACCCACTTTCTAAAAGTGGTATTTTCGAACACAGAATGTTAAAACCAACTTCACTAAAAGATGTATTTTATCATCCTGAGTTCAGGCATACTAAATTCGTTTTTCTACCATGTTCCCTGGGTCAGTTCTGACTATAAGGTGTAATAGTCAGTCTGCCCATTCTGGCCTATGGGGAGCAGGTAGCCTTGCAATAGTGAAAAACGAAAATGGCTGTAATTCACTATTAGGACATGCCACACACACCAGGGCATGTCCTACCTTATACTTACAATGCACCCTGCCCTAGGGCCTACTTTAGGGGTGACCAACATGCAGTAAAGGGAAGGTTTTAGGGACTGGTAAGTGGGTGTACTCACCAAGTCGACATGGCAGCCCTAGGCTGCACACAGGCTCTGCGATGGCAGGCCTGAGACACATTTTACCAGCCGCTTCTGTGGGTGGCACAACCAGTGCTGCAAGCCCACCAGCGGTATTGGATTTACAAGCCCTGGGCACACTGAGTGCACTGTACTAGGGACTGACAAGTAAACCAATCATCCAATCATGGAGTCACTAATACATATATCAATTACCGATAGGGAGCACTTGCACTTTGGCACTGATTAGCAGCGGCAAAGTGCCCATGAGCATCTAGTCCAGCAAAAACATATCGGCAACAGTGGAGGCATTACGAAAAAATGGAAGGGAGACCCACGCCAAGGATGCCAGGTCTAACACGTGTCCCCTCCAGCTGAAATGTGGGGAGAACTATCCTACCCCTAGGGAGTTCTCATCGCTAAGGCGGAAAAATCTGGACAGTCCATCAGCATTGGCGTGTTCTGTACCAGGGCGGTGTTCCACCGTAAAGTCCATCCCCTGTAGGGAAATGGACCACCTCAACAGCTTTGGATTCTCACCCCTCATCTGCATCAACCATCTGAGGGGCCTGTGGTCTGTCTGAACCCGGAAGTGAGTCCCAAACAGGTATGGGCTCAGCTTCTTCAGTGCCCAGACCACAGCAAATGCCTCACGCTCGATAGCACTCCATCTGTGTTCCCGGGGAAGTAACCTCCTACTGATGAAGGCTACAGGTTGGTCTAGGCCCTCCTCATTGATCTGTGATAGAACAGCCCCTACACCATGCTCTGAAGCGTCGGTCTGAACAATGAACTCATTGGAGAAGTTGGGTGCCTGGAGCACAGGCGCCGTGCACATGGCAGTCTTCAAGGTGTCAAAAGCTTTTGACAGGCGTCAGTCCAAATCACTTTCCTGGGCTGCTTCTTGGAAGTCAGCTCTGTCAAGGGGGCAACAATGCTGCCATACCCCTTGACGAATCTCCGGTAATACCCGGTGAGTCCTAGGAAGGCTCTCACCTCTGTCTGGGTCTTGGGGGCTCCCAAGCCAGAATGGTATCAATTTTCGGTTGGAGGGGCGCCAC
Source organism: Calotriton arnoldi (assembly GCA_963921515.1). Taxonomy (NCBI): domain Eukaryota; kingdom Metazoa; phylum Chordata; class Amphibia; order Caudata; family Salamandridae; genus Calotriton; species Calotriton arnoldi. The sequence continues at coordinate 1,484,596 of CAWUFW010003465.1, read as the reverse complement.
CTGGCCGCTCCCAACCTGGTGTCCCAAGTACACCACAGAACCCTGCCCAATCTGGCACTTACTCGCCTTGATTGTGAGGCCTGCTCTCCGCAGCGCCATCAACACTTCCCAGAGGTGGCGCAGATGTTCTTCCCAACTGGCACTGAACACTGCGATGTCATCCAGGTAGGCGGCACTGAAATCCTCCAGTCCAACCAACACCTGGTTGACCAACCTCTGAAAGGTGGCAGGGGCATTCTTCATCCCAAAGGGCATCACCCGGAACTGGTAGTGCCCATCTGGTGTGGAGAATGCTGACCTCTCTTTGCCCCATCAGTCAAGGCGATCTGCCAGTACCCAGACGTTAAGTCAAACGTGCTGAGGTACCGCGCAGCCCCTAACCGATCTATGAGCTCATCAGCTCTGGGGATGGGGTGGGCGTCAGTCCTGGTGACGGAATTGAGTCCCCTGTAGTCCACACAGAACCGGAGTTCTGGTGTGGCACCAGGCGCGGCAGCCTTTGGAACCAAGACCACTGGGCTGGCCCAAGGGCTGTTAGAGGACTCAATGACCCCTAGCGCAAACATCTTGGAGACCTCCTCCTTGATGCAGGCTCTGACCCTGTCAGTCACCCTGTAAGCCTTGTGCTTCACAGGAAGACTGTCCCCAGTGTCCACATCATGGACGCACCAATGAGTGACACTGGGAACCAGGGAGAACAGGTCAGGGAACTGTCCCAACAGTTGGCGACAGTCACCCTGCTGCTCAGGTGTCAGGGAGGTAGAGAGGTTTACTCCCTCCACTGATCCATCTTGCTCTCGGGCTGACAGGAGGTCAGGAAGAGGCTCGGTCTCCTCCTCCATTCCATCATCTGTAGCTAAGAGCATGCCCACTTGGGACCTCTCCAAGTGGGGCTTCAGGCGGTTCACATGCAGGACCCGCAAGGGGTTCCTGGGAGACTGCAAGTCCACCAAATAGGTAACTGGACTCTTGCGCTCCACCACCGTAAAAGGGCCGGTCCACCTGTCCTGGAGCGCACAGGGCTCCACAGGGGCCATGACCCACACTTTCTGACCAGGCTGAAGCTCTACCAGAGTGGCATTCTGGTCGTACCACCGCTTCATCTCCTCCTGGCTGGCTTCCAGATTTGCCTCAGCAAGCTCTCTGAAACGCCTAGTCTGGTTCCTGAAGGCCAGCATGTAACTGTATACATCCTGGGGAGGTTTCCTGGGAGATTGCTCCCAGCCTTCCTTGACCAAACTCAGAGGTCCTCGCACCGGGTGTCCATAGAGGAGCTCAAAGGGACTGAACCCTAGAGATTTCTGTGGCACCTCCCGGTATGCAAACAACAGGCATGGTAAGAGGACGTCCCATTTACGCCTCATGGGTTCTTCCAGACCCATAATCATGCCCTTGAGGGTCCGGTTGAATCTCTCAACCAGACCATTTCCTTGAGGGTGGTAAGGAGTGGTGAACTTGTAAGTTACACCGCACTCCTGCCACAGGGACTTCATGTACTTGGACACGAAGTTGGTACCTCGGTCAGACACCACCTCTTGAGGGAATCCCACACGTGAGAAAATTCCCATCAGTGCCCGTCCCACCACGGGGGCCGTCACTGTCCTCAGAGGGATGGCTTCAGGGTACCGGGTGGCATGGTCCACCAAGACCAGGATAAACCTGTTGCCCATGGCTGTCTTGGGGTCCAGTGGCCCCACAATATCAATTCCCACCCGTTCAAAGGGGTGCTGACCACAGGGAATGGCTGGAGAGGAGCCTTGTGCTTCCTCCCACTCTTTCCACTTGCCTGGCAAGTCTGGCATGTCCTGCAGTGAGTGGCGGCACTCCTGCGCATCTGGGGCCAATAGAAATGGGTAACAAGCCTGTCAAAGGTCTTGTCCTGCCCCAGATGTCCCGCTAACGGTACATCATGAGCCAACCCCAGTAGGAAGGCTCTGAAGCGCTGGGGTACCACCAGCACACGGGCTGACCCAGGCTCAGCAACCTTAGGCTCTGAATACAGGAGACCATTCTCCCAGTAAACCCAATGTGATCCAGACTGACCACCTGCTGCCTGGTCTGTGGCCTGTTGCCTCAGACCCACGAGAGAAGGGCATGTGTTCTGCTCCTTGCAGAACTCTTCCCTGGAGGGTCCTCCTTCTTGCTGCCAATGGGTCAGCTCAGGTAGGTCCCCCAGTTCAGCTACCTGTTCCCCTGTAGGCTCCAGGGCATCCCCTCAGGGTCTGCCTCCTCCTGGACCGTGGGAACCTCGGGGGCCGGTTTCCCGCGCCCCTGCCTCCTCTCTCTCCGGCAGGCACCTGGGCCTCCCTCTCAGGCTCCAGGTCCTCTTGAACACCTTTAGCTGCCATTGACCGGGTGGTCACACATGCCCAATCAGGCAAGCCCAACATTTCTAAATGCGCACTCCGCTCCACCTTAGCCCAAGGTGAGCTCTCCAAATCGTTCCCTAACAAACAGTCAACAGGCATGGCTGGCCTCACAGCTACTTGAAGAGTACCCGAGACCCCCCACTCAAAGGGAACCTGAGCCACCTTGCAGTGACTCTCTGTGTTGTCAGCGGCAACAACCGGATAGAATGCATCAGGGATAACCTGCTCTTTAGACACCAGGTGACACTTGACAGCTGTCACACTGGCTCCTGTGTCTCTCAGAGCCTCCACCCTATGGCCATTGATGGTCACCCACTGCCTGTATTTCTTAGTGTTCTCAGGCAGCGGGGTCCTAGGGACCATCTCAGAGTCTCCTAATGAGACAAGGGAAAACACTGTGGGATCCCCCCACCTTGGGCACCCAACTCCTCCCCCAGGGCTACACTAGCCAACTGCCGGGGGACTGCACTGGTGGGTGCTGGTTTTCCATGCAAAGGGCAACGAGGATCGTTTGCCTTGTGGCCAGGGGCGCCACACTTGTAACATACCAGTGGTCCCTGGTGAACAGGGGGGCCTGTCAGGGCCACTGGCTTCTTCTCAGGGGAGGCTGGGAACCTTTCCCTTGGTTCCCTTGGGGTCTACTTTGGGGCCCTTTATGGAACTCCTTCTGTTTACCCTTGTCCCCCCACTCTTCTGCTGGGGACCCTGCCCACCCTTGGCGGAGTCTCCCACGTGACCCTTGTGGACCCGGGTACTCACCCAGCGGTCCGCCTCCTCAGCAAGCTGCCTAGGGTTAGTCAGCTTACTATCAATCAGGTGCTGGCGTAGCTCAGGAAAACAATTACCGGACAAGTGCTCCCAGGCAATCAAATCAAAGAGCGCCTGAAAATCAGTCGCTTTGCTACCCTTTACCCAACCATCCAAGGCTCTGCAAAAGAAGGTCACATATTCAACCCAGGTACTGCTTTCAATCTTACTACAGTTCCTGAACCTTTGCCTATAAAGCTCAGGGGTCAAACCATACCTAGTCATTAAGGCATCCTTCATGTGGCTGTACGAATTATAGACTTCAGAGGGCAAATCCAACAAGGTATCCCGCCCTTCACTGAGGAACCGTCCCCACAACCCCGCTCCCCAATCCTTCTCAGGGACCCGGTGGGAAGACATGGCTACCTCATAGGCTTTGAACCACTGCCCTATGTCGTCATTTTTAAAAAACTCCTTCACCACATCTTTGGGAATATACACCCTAGCTTCAACAGGCACAGGCGGTACACTGCCACCAGAGGGAGTAATCTCTAAGCTCTTGGCCTTCAATTCCAACTCCCTCAAAACTTTCTCATGTTCAAACTGCATTTTCTTTTCCTCTAGGGCTAATTTCCTTGTTTGCATTTCGAATTCTAACTGCTTATTCAGCTTGAGTTTGGTCAGCTCCATTTCGTGCACCCTACTCTCTTTCCTGTCCTCCAACTCCTCTGGAGACAGTCCTCTGGCAGAAACACTGCTACCTACTGGGGAAGGTGGTCTTCTAGCCCCTAGACCCAATAGCCCCTCCAGCTGCCCTTCTGCATTCTCAGCCCCCTCCTCAGGGGCACTCCTTGATTCGACCCAGGCCCTCAGCGCCTTTTGGAGGTCCTCCTTCCTGGAGATCCCGGTCATGGACACTTTAAACTTTTTGCAGAATTGCTTGAGCTGCTTAAGGGTGTAGCATTCTAGCCTCTCTTCCTCCCAATCACATTCAACAGAGGCTACTGATGCTGGTTTCTCCATAGTGACTGAACTTGGCATTTGCAAAAATAGGAAATCCCAGAAAAACTGCTATTAAAGTATGTGGTTGCGTTTTGGTCTGCACTCACTAAGTAGTGTTCACCAATCACTGTACATGAGTCACAAATGCAAGTCCAGAATCCTCACCGCTGACCACCAATGTTAGATTTGGGGGTCTCTAGTTGGCAGAGGTATGTACCTTTGTCCAAATAGGGACCCTTGCGTCTAGTCAGGGAAAGTAGGTACACTCCCGAAATAACCCCTGCTCACCCTCTTGGTAGCTTGGCACGAGCAGACAGGCTTAGTTCAGAGGCAGTGTGTAAAGCATTTGTGAACACATACAGTAATCAAGTGACAACACTACAAATGGACACCACACAGGTTATATATTTATAAAAATAGGTATACTTTATATAGATTTATCACAAGACCATAAACGACAAAAATAATCCACAATACTGTTAAGAATACTTAGTTCTGATCAAAAAGGCTTAATTCAAGGTTCTGTGCGAGTCGGTAGCCTCCTCCGGCTACGGCGGAGTCGAGAACAAACAGAGTCTAACAAATCCAGCTGACCGCGTCGAGACGGGCCAACACAGCGTAGACAGACTCGGTCACAGTACCTTTTACTTGAAGCGGCAGGCACGGGCGTGCGAGCCGGATGGCTGTTCGTCGCGGTCGCGATGCAAAAATGGAAGCGTTGCAGGACGCGTTGTCCCTCGATGCGGTGCAGGCAGCGGCTCGTTGACGTCGTCGAGACGGAGTCGGTGAGACCAGGGCCGTGCGTTGCAGGGCGAGACGGTGCTTCGATGCGGTGCTGGCAGGTTGCGGTGCGGCGACGGAGCCGGATTCAGGAGCTGGCGTCGATCAGTCCGGACAGCGGTGCGAGTCGGGCGGTGCGTCGCAAAGCGTGCGAGCGGTGCCCAACTCCGGTGCGGTCACAGGACTCGAACTCAGCAGCAGTGACCGTGTCGGTCGGACCAGTTCGATTCGGCGTAGCGAAGCGTTGCAGGACGCGTTGTCCCTCGATGCGGTGCAGGCAGCGGCTCGTTGACGGAGTCGGTGAGACCAGGGCCGTGCGTTGCAGGGCGAGACGGTGCTTCGATGCGGTGCTTGCAGGACACCGAGTCGGTCGTGAGAGTCGGTCACAGCTCCCTACCTCTGTAGCCACTGAAACAGAGTTTCCAGCAGCAATTCACAAAGGGGGTGAAGTCCAATGGTCCTGGGACTTCGGTCAGGGGGCAAGCTCTCTTCCAAGCCCTTGGAGATCCTTCACAAGTTGATGAAAGTCACAGCAAAGCAAAAGTTCCTTTCTCCTCTCTTTGGCAGTCAGGCAAACCACTGCAGGCCAATCCCCTAAGCAGTACTTCAGGCTTAGGGATAGTTTCTCCTCAGTTTCTTCTTGGTTCCGCTCCTCAGTAAAGGTTTCTTCTTGTTCCCAAAAGTGATCTAATTTTCCTGGGGTCTGGGTGCCCCTCTTATACCCTGATTCTCTTTGTTCTCTGGAGGCAGAGAGGCCTCTGCCTAGTCCAAAACCAGTTCTGGTCAGTCCTGGAGCACTTTGTTTTTCTGACTCCTTCTTTCCTTTCAGAATGTGGGGCAGAGTGCTCAGCCGCCCGGCAGGAGGTGGAGCCAGCATTGTGGAAGGCAGGCACAGCCCTATTCAGACCCAGGTGCAACTCCTCCCTCCACTCTGGCTGCAGATCTTTCTATTCAGCCCTGCGCTGACTCACCCTGTCTCCGGTAGCCACCCCCAGCCCCTGTCACTCAATCTCCAGACAAGGAATACACAACCTAGCAGAGGCAGGCTTGGATAGTTAGGCAAGAAAATACCCACTTTCTAAAAGTGGTATTTTCGAACACAGAATGTTAAAACCAACTTCACTAAAAGATGTATTTTATCATCCTGAGTTCAGGCATACTAAATTCGTTTTTCTACCATGTTCCCTGGGTCAGTTCTGACTATAAGGTGTAATAGTCAGTCTGCCCATTCTGGCCTATGGGGAGCAGGTAGCCTTGCAATAGTGAAAAACGAAAATGGCTGTAATTCACTATTAGGACATGCCACACACACCAGGGCATGTCCTACCTTATACTTACAATGCACCCTGCCCTAGGGCCTACTTTAGGGGTGACCAACATGCAGTAAAGGGAAGGTTTTAGGGACTGGTAAGTGGGTGTACTCACCAAGTCGACATGGCAGCCCTAGGCTGCACACAGGCTCTGCGATGGCAGGCCTGAGACACATTTTACCAGCCGCTTCTGTGGGTGGCACAACCAGTGCTGCAAGCCCACCAGCGGTATTGGATTTACAAGCCCTGGGCACACTGAGTGCACTGTACTAGGGACTGACAAGTAAACCAATCATCCAATCATGGAGTCACTAATACATATATCAATTACCGATAGGAGCACTTGCACTTTGGCACTGATTAGCAGCGGCAAAGTGCCCATGAACATCTAGTCCAGCAAAAACATATCGGCAACAGTGGAGGCATTACGAAAAAATGGAAGGGAGACCCACGCCAAGGATGCCAGGTCTAACACAGCCCTACACTTCTTTGCCACTGGTACCTTTCAACACACTGTGGCGACTGCTGGTGGGATGTCACAGACTATGTTCAGCCGTGTGCCACGCAATGTTTTGGAGGCAATGTTGAGATGCCTGAACCAGTACATCTATTTCCCTACACGTCAACAACTCACTGACGTCAAGAGTGACTTCTATGCCCTGGGGAGGATGCCACATGTCATTGGCTCCATTGATGGGACACATGTGGCTTTGATACCACCACAGGCCATTGAGCAAGCATACCGGAACCGTAAACATTACCATTCGATCAATGCTCTGGTGGTATGTCTTGCAGATATGAGCATCACACATGTGTGTGCCCATTTCCCTGGTTCAGCACACGATGCCTACATGATGAGGAGTAGTCGCATCCCGAGGATGATGGCACAGATGCAGAACCAGCGTGCCTGGCTTGTCGGTGTGTACTGACTTTGTACCATTGTGTGTGTTCTGATCTGTAGTATTCCACCCACTTTTCCAAATGAGCTAATGTGCACTTGTCTGTCCGTAGGTGACTCCGGATACCCCAACATGCCGTGGTTGCTGACACCCCTCAGTAACCCTGTGACACCAGCCCAGATGCGCTACAATGAGGCACATGGTCGGACCAGGAGAGTGATTGAGCGGACCTCTGGTCTCCTGAAGAGCTGCTTTCGCTGCCTGGACAAGACAGGAGGGGCCCTCCCATATGCCCCAGCAAAGGTGTGCAAGATTGTCATCGTCTGCTGCATGCTACACAACCTGGCAGTGCGGAAGGAGTTGCCTCTCATCCTGGATGACGATGACCAACGTCCGCCACCTGTGGAGGATCCTGGCCTGGACCACGATGCCAGTGATGATGATGATGATGATGGTGATGTCCGCACACAGCTCATCACCAACTTCTTCAGCTGAATGTGAGTATCCAGGGAGATGTAATGTGAATGATGTGAGTTTGCATGATATGTGTGGGTGGTGCTCTGGTGCTGTTTGAGTGTGGCCATGTGCTACTTGACTGGATGCGTGCAGCAATGTGTCCTTACAGGTAGTCTGTACTCCCCAACAGTTTTGAAATGCTAACTTGGTTTTGTGTAGTTGTCTTGTGACATGTATTGGGCATGAGTATTGCAGTTCTGCCCTGTTCTTCAGTGGTTTTAACTGTGTGTCATGTCTGTCCTTCACAGGGTGCTTACTGAGTACTTTGGTCAACTTGGATCCCCCGACACCATGATTCAGCTTTCAGGGTGGCAGCAGTAGTTTGCCTACAAGTGATGTGCCACAAACCCCTGGACTTCATATCTTCTGCACTTGTTGACTGTGTGGCCACTGCCACGTGGGTAAACCTTGCATTTGTAGTGGAAACAACATGTTGCAAATGTGTAATGTACCTGTGCTTCACTTTGGGATGTGCGTTGTCTGTGGTCACACATCTGACTGACATTTGCTTACTGCACCTGTGGGCTAGTTGCCACAGACTCTGAATAGGTGTGGTGTCTGTGCATTCCACTGTATTTCCTGGCAACATCACTGTGGGCGATGAGTCCGATGGCCCTGGTGTCTCTGTGTTGTGTAGCCCTAGTGGTGTGTCTCCCTCATATGTGTCACGTCACCATGACTCACACGACGGTGTTGTACTTGCTGTAGCACTTAGCATACACAGTGTAATTTAGCAGATCATCATCACCATAACAGTATCCACATTTGAATAACAACAGAGGCAAGTATGGTGTACTAGTGATTTTATTTACAGAAATGTGTGTGTGTATATTGAACAGGATGGTGGGTGCTGTACATTGGGATTGTGATCCAAAGTTCCCAAATGAGTTGGAAGTCTTGGTAGCAGAAATGTCCTGAGTGAAGTCCACAGTCATATGATACATTAGTCCAACTTGAACTCCCCATGTCATGTGGGTGAGTAGTGTTGCATTCGACAGGGTGAAACGTTTGCACACAAAGGGGAATTTCCGGAACAGGTGTTGGCTTCCTGGGGGATGTACGTGGCCATCAACCTCTCAGTTTTCCTTCCTCGGATGACCCCTCTTCTTTGGGGGGGGACCCTCACGTGCAGGCTGCTGCGGTGCAGGGGAGTCTCCGCCAGAGTCCTCCCCCCTCCCTGTGGCGGTGTCAGTTGTTGCAGCACCAGATGTTGTGGGCACACAGGAAGGTGTGGCCATGTTGGTGCTAATCTGGCGGAGGCATGTCAATATGTCCCTATGCACCGCTGTGAGTTCTTGCAATGTGTCCCACTTGGACTCCATGCAAGACATGTGTGTCTCCACACGGGACATGTGGGAGTCCAAGCAGGCATGATGGGCAGCCTGCTGCTGTTGTATGTCCTTGAGGATCCCCACTACCTGTCTGACCTCTCCGGTGCTATCCTGGTACGCATCAGCGATGCGTGCCAGTTGTGGGTCATCATGCAGTCCAGACCCCTCTGCAAGCAGCGACCTATGTCTACCACCCCTACCACCACCCCTGGTGACACGTGCAGGACCTGCTATGGCACGCACAGGTGACCCGGGGCCCCCTTGGGGGTTGTTAGTGGTGTTGACGTCCGTTGCTCCACGGTGGGCTGGGGCACTGTGCTGTTGTCATCGGTGGTCCTTGGTCTGTCCGTGTCGGCGGGGGTGGTCTGTGTGTTGGCAGTTGTTGGAGGGGTGGGTGCAGGGGGTGCAGATGTTGTTCCAGCTGGTGCTGCATGATGACTCACACCGGAGGTGCCAGGTAGGTCTTCGCCATCCGAGGAGGGCAGAGGCTGTTCCACACCAGTGAGCTCTGTGTCCCCCGGAGCCTGGGACAGGGACTTCTCCTCGCCTGCTGCTGTGTCCCCATCATCATCACCTGTATTTGGAAGAGACACACATTGTATGTTATGTTTCTACAGGCATCAATGGTTCACAAACCGGACAGTTGTGACTGTACCTCTGGATGCGGGCATGTACATTGCATTGTCCTAAGTTGTCACAGTAAGAGGTTGATATTGGTGTAGCACATTGTCATGCATACCTGGGGCATTTCAATGTGAATGTTGAGGTGTGTGCATGGCCAGCATTGGTTGTATTTGGTGGACATCCAGCCATCCTTCTCCACCTAGCCCAGTTATCCCACCATGAAGCATGCCACCCTTGCAGTGGGTTCAGGTTGACTCTCAGGATGTCATTCAGTGGTGTCTTGCTGTTGGTTGTTGCACAGTTCCCAGCAGGGCCTTGTGCACCCCACAGCTGTACCCAGTGTCAGCCATCTTGTCAGTCCTTATCCACTCCCTGTGATGTGGGCATGGTTCAGAGTGGTGTTGATGGGCCAATTGTGAGGGTGAGCAGTATCTGTGACTACAACTCCCATCATGCTATTGCCTACACCCCCTTCCCAGCATGCCCATACTTCCTTCCTTTTGAGTGGACTTCACTGTGTGTGAGTGTGACAGCAATGGCAAGATGGCTGACAGTGGTGTCCTGCTGTTGGTTGTTGCACAGTTCCCAGCAGGGCCTTCTGCACCCCACAGCAGTACCCAGTTTCAGCCATCTTGTCAGTCCTTATCTACTCCCTGTGATGTGAGCATGGTTCAGAGTGGTGTTGATGGGCCAATTGTGAGGGTGAGCAGTATCTGTGACTACAACTCCCATCATGCTATTGCCTACACCCCCTTCCCAGCATGCCCATACTTCCTTCCTTTTGAGTGGACTTCACTGTGTGTGAGTGTGACAGCAATGGCAAGATGGCTGACAGTGGTGTCCTGCTGTTGGTTGTTGCACAGTTCCCAGCAGGGCCTTCTGCACCCCACAGCAGTACCCAGTTTCAGCCATCTTGTCAGTCCTTATCCACTCCCTGTGATGTGAGCATGGTTCAGAGTGGTGTTGATGGGCCGATTGTGAGGGTGAGCAGTATCTGTGACTACAACTCCCATCATGCTATTGCCTACACCCCCTTCCCAGCATACCCGTACTTCCTTCCTTTTGACTCTGCTTCCCTGTGGGGTAGTGTGCCTGTGCTGACAGGAAGGCTGACAGTGTTGTCCTTGTGTTTGTTTGGCTACAAGTCCCAAGAGTGTCCCTGTGCTTCACACAGCATTACCCAGGGTGGTGGTTCTTTGTGGGATCTTCATTTGGTATGTGAGGCATTGCATTCTCCCAGGTGGGTTTTGTGGAGTTTGTGTTGAGGGTGTGTGTGAGGTGAGCTGCTTGTAACTATGGTCAGTGCTGTGAGTCCTCCTTCCCACCCAGCCAGATATCCCACCATGCAACGTGCTTGCATTGCAGGGAGTGCAAGTTGGCTTTCAGAATGTCAGGCAGTGGTGTTCTGCTGTTTGTTGGTGCCCAGTTCCCAGCAGGGCCTGGTGCTCCCCACAGCAGTACCCAGTGTCAGCCATCTTGTCAGTCCTTATCCACTCCCTGTGATGTGAGCATGGTTCAAAGTGGTGTTGATGGTCCAAATGTGAGGCTGCCCATTATCTGTTACTACGAGTCCCATCATGCTCTTGTTTACACTGACTTCACCAGCAGACACAGGATTCCTTCCTTTCTGTGAGCTTCCCTGTGAGGTGGTGTTCTAGTGGTGGCTAAATATCTGACAGTGTTTGTTGGTTAGATTTGTGGCACTGCCTGGCTCAATTTGGTATTGGATTTGTACATGTCATGAGACAGTTACATATCACTATGACATGGCATGTATTGTGTTTATCTGACTAACATGCACTTCTTGGGATGATTATCTTTTGGTTGCTGTTGATTTGCTAGGGGTGCATGGTTTGACTGTCCCCTTGACAGTGATGTGTGTGTATTGGCACACAATATTGTGTTTATTAGTTGTGTACTCACCAGGCTCTGGGATGTTTGTTAGTCCATATACGCTCACTGGTGGTAGGATGGCCCGCACCTTCTCCTCCCCGGGCCTGAGGTATACTGGTTTGGCAGGAGGGCCACTGCCGGTGTGCTGGCTCAGGAGGTAATCCTTCTTCAGTAGGTCCCTGACCCTCCTGCGCACATCATACCACCTGTTCTGGATGTCTTCCTTTGTGCGCATACATGGTGATTGTGCGTTCACCCTGTCGACGATCCTCGCCCACATCTTGGTTTTCTGCGACATGGGGGTCTGTTGGACCAATGTGCCAAACAACTGTGGCTCTACCCTCAGGATCTCGTCTACCATGACTTCCAATTCACTATCTAGGAACTTTGGATTCTTCTTTAGGGGCATGGTGATGGGTGGTGGTGGTGATTGATGTGTGTGTGTGTGCAAGTGAGGGTGTGTGAGTGTAGGTTTTGCTGGGTGTGTGTGAGGGTGCTATTTGTTGAGGTGCTAATGGTGTGTGGCTTTTGTGTTGGATGAGCTGTGTGTGGTCTGTGTTTGCTGTGTGATGGTGTTCTCTGCTGGCAGGTCAGTGGAATTTGCAAGGGATCATGGTAGGGATTTGTGGCCTTTATGTAGGTGGAGTTGGGGGTGTGTCCTTGTTTCATTTTTTTCACCCCCTGTATTTATTGGCTTTGTCATTGCTTGTTTGGCCCTTTTTTTTGTATTTTTTCATTTGTGATTATTGTGCATGTAGGAGTTGTTCTTCTGACCGAGTAGGTTGTTGCAGTTGTCTCGTGCGCGCCTCTCCGAGTCGTTCCCGCTGTGTTTCTGCTCAGTTTCATATGCGGCGTACGCGTCGGTCGCGGAGTATTGTGTTTGTTCGGCTGGCTTTTGTATGCGTGTCCGTCGTACGGCTTGGGCTCCGTGCGAATCGGTCTGAATTTGCACCCATTGCATCGTACTGCGCGGGTCGGAGTTTGCGGGTACGTTTCGTTCGGGTTATTTCCTGGTGCGTGTCGGTCGGTTCGATTTGCGTGGTTTCCCGGCTGGATAGCTTGTTTCCGTCCGGGTCGGTCGTTCGCCTTGAGTTCCGTATGAGTCGGTCGTGTTTCCCATGCATTTCATCGTGCTACCCGGGTCGGACGGCGCCGGTACGTGTCGGTCGGACTAAATTCCCGTTCCGAGTCGGTCGGTACGTTTTCCGGCCCGAATCGGAATCGGCCCCTAAACATATATAATTTACTATTTCCACTCCAATTAATATTAAATCAGGGAAGGTGCTGGACACTAAACATATATAATTTACTATTTCCACTCCAAACTATATTAACTCTGGGAAAGTGCTGGACACTAAACATATATAATTTACTATTCCCACTCCAATTAATATTAAATCAGGGAAGGTGCTGGACACTAAACATATATAATTTACTATTCCCACTCAAATTTATATAAAATCATGAAATATTCTGGTCACTAAACATATATAGTTTTATATTCACAATTCCAAAATCAAAAATTATTAAATTAGGTTACTCAGTATCAAATTTATAAATTATATTCATAAATTAAAATAAATCATACATTTTAAATTTAAAATAGTAAACAAATTTTTTAGAACATCTTTCCATATATACATTTTTTAAATAATTATAAAATATAAAACATATTTTTATTAATATATTATCATAAATATTATATATTTTATTTAAATTTTATTTTTATTTTTTAATATTATTAGCACATTTTGATACATAATTCATTAAATTTAATTAATATCTCTAATTATTTTTAAAAATCCCATTTTCAAAAAAAATAATATTTAAATTTAATTTTTTTAAAATAAAAATTAAACAAATTTATCCCCTTTTAACACAACATTACATTGATAAATTACATTTTTTTTAATTTTTATTAATTAAAAATATTAATTATTTTTAAATATTTAAAAAAATAATGAATTCCCCACCTTTATTCCCTATAAACACAACATCCCTCTCCTAAAAAACAATTTTGATTTAATTTTTTTAAATTGTAACTTTAAAAAAAAAAATGTAAAACACTACCCACCCTTATCCCCTATAAACCCAACATCCCGCTCCTAAAAAACAATTTTAAATTAATTTTACAAATTTTTATATTTTTTTAAATATTTTTTAACAAATATTTTAAAACACTCCCCACCCTTATCCCCTATAAACCAAACATCCCGCTCCTAAAAACAAATTTAAATTAATTTTACAAATTTTTATATTTTTTAACAAATATTTTAAAACACTCCCCACCCTTATCCCCTATAAACCAAACATCCCGCTCCTAAAAATTATATTACAATTCTAAACTTTTATAACATTAATTAACTATTATTATAACATTAGCAAACATATAACAAAAAAAATTATTACTATAAAGATTTTTTTGCATAACGATATTTTAACAAACGACATTTATGACAACGATATTTTTTACAAAACACTAAATCGATGTTTTGTACTTCGATATATTTAACATCGATATTTACTACTTTCAATATTAAAAACTCAATATTATTACACATCGATATAAAATTTTCGATATTATGTCTACTTACCGTCAAAAACAACCACAACAGAGAGTCTGCCAAACCGCTGCTGCTGTCACCCAGAGTATTGTGTGGAGGGCCGCAATGTTTTTAGGCTGCAGTACTTCCTTTCACCCTTTGATTTCTACTTGTTGCATGAATCTCACCTGTTACCCTTGATCATCCATATGAGCCTGTTTGCCTTTTATATCAGATGCTCCACAGCTCCCCTTAACAAGCTCCACAGCTTCCTGTCGCAGCTTCCACAGTTCTCTATCACAGCCTCCATATTTTTTTTATTTTTTTTAACTGAGTTTTATATAGCGCGAACTTGACCCGAAGGTAACGGGTATCAGAGCGCTTTCTCCATCACAGGCTCCCCAGCTCCACATCATAGGCTTCAAAGCTCCCGATCACAGCCTCGACAACTCTCCATCACAGCCCCCACAGCTACCCATCATGGGCTTCAAAGCTCCCGATCACAGCCTCCACAGCTCTCCATCATAGCCTCCTCAGCTCACCAGCAGAGGCTTCAAAGCTCCAGATCACAGCCTCCACAGCTCCCCATCATAGGCTTCAAAGCTCCCGATCACAGCCTCCACAGCTCTCCATCACAGCCTCCACAGCTCCCCAGCATAGGCTTCACAGCTCCCCATCACAGCCTTCACTGACTCCCATCATAGGCTTCACAGCTCCCCATGGCAGCCTCCACAGCTCTTTCCGTCACAGCCTACAGCTCTTTCCGTCACAGTCTACAGCTCTCCATTACAGCCTCCACAGCTCCCCAGAGTAGGCTTTCAAACTCCCCATCACAGCCTTCAATCATAGGCTTCCCAGCGCCCATTCACAGCCTACACAGCTTTCCATCTTAGGCCTCACAGCTTCCCATCATATACTCCACAGCTCCCCATCACAGGCTCCACAGCTCCACATCACAGGCTTCAAAGCTCTCCACCATAGGCTCCACAGCTCCCCAATCACTTGCTCCACAGTCCTCTATCATAGGCTCCACAGCTCCCCATCACAAGAGCCAGAGATACACATTATAGGCTCCACAGCTCCCGATCACAGCCTCCACAGCCTCCACCACAGTCTCCAGCTCTCCATCACAGCCTCCACAGCTCCCTAGCATAGGCTTCACAGCTCCCAATCACAGCCTCCATAGCTCCCTGCTATAGGCCCCACACCTCCCAGGCTGTCCCTTTCATTAGCTTGTGGTTTAGGTTGTGGGCCAGGCTTGGTTTACTGTGCAGCCTTTGTGTTGTGATGTCTAGCGACTCCATCCTCTGCACCCCGAGGTCCAGCTGCACAGCCACAGGCATGTCTCATGATGTTTCCCTTTGGAGAGCAGTGGACACAGAGGTAGGACTCAGATTAAATGGCCCCCGTTATGATTATCTAGTTGCATTACCCAGTCCCTACAACAAGATTTGTAAATAAAGCAGTTTACAGTACACAGCTTATGTTTAAACGGTATTGAGCCCCATCACCAGTATTCCTACCAGCCTCCTTTATTTTGCTTTACTGGGGCGTCCAATGTTCCACCTCCCACAGATCTGCGCCCGAAGGCGAGGTACCCCCAAACTCCCAGTACCACGAGCAGCCGCTCTGAGCTCCACTGAAGTCTCTTATCTATGCCCGGTTCGTTTACACTCCCGACTCTGGTCACCCCTCAGGGTCTGATCCAAGCCAGATGTTTGCTCACAATGATTATTAATTTGCCAGAAGCAGTGCTTTACATGGGCCGGCACTGTCAGGTACTGAGTACCTGCACTTCTCAGCAGAGGTTCAGTAGTTTTAATTGGAGATTACCAGAAGTTCTCAGATGCAAGTAGGCACACTGGCACACATAGGGTACAAGTACTTCTATTTTTCCATATCAAGCACCATGGACGTCACTTAGGGGTTGTCAGAGGTCGCAGCTGTGACCCGTGGTTTGCTCCCGGCAACCCCTGGCACTTCCTTTGCTATCTCTGGCCTCAGAGGTGGCAAAAGGAGTCCAAGAAAGAAAGTAAACAATATCCTGATGAGCGCTGTTTACTTTGTACTACTTCAACTGGGATCAAATTTTGTAAAATAAGGAAATTCAGCAGAGGAATGCCACTCATCTGAATAAACAAAAAAGTGAAGTCGAAACACTATCATCTTTCTTTGTTGTGAAAAGATTTTAAAAAATGATATTAGAACCATAGCTTTATATTTGTGCTTAGTAAGAGCGGTCAAGGTGTCTTGAATAAAAACGTTTTTCCAGTCGTAGGAATACTGTAAACGAATAAAATAAATTTGTTTTGTAGCACAATAATATCCAGTTAAAAAGAAAGAAACTGTCATATTTCCCTGGCTTATCATTTCCGTAGCCTTTTTAGAATACAGCTACATATGTACAGTACATGTATTTTGTTAGTAACTGCTGTGTTGCATTAACTATGCACTTATTATGGGGTTCTTAATGTCTACAGCAAAGGTCCTTTAGGGTCACGTCCTATGATGTCACTGAGGTCAAAGGATGTGTGATGTCACTTCTGCCACCCCTGCGTTTTGGTGAATCGACGTCCATGTCAAGCACTGGCCACAGATATGTGCTAGCTGACAGGCACCAGTGGCCTTTTTGTTGTTTAATTTCTAAGGCGAGTATTAATTTCTGTAAATAAACAATTCTTCGTAAATACACGGGCTTATTTACAAGCCCCTGGCGCCACCCGTACGTCATTTTTCCCATGTTAAAAATGACGCAAAAGTGGCGCAAGGGGCTTGTAAATAAGCCCCACAATACTCTGCACGACTTCTGTCGAGCCTCTCTTTGTCCCCCATCAAGCTGAACAGGGCTCGCATTTGTCATTTGATATAACCCAAATTCGTCCAGCAGGGGGCGCATGCAATGTGAATTTCACGGCTTTAACTCAGACTTTTACCAGGCTAACACCAGTCAATTTCATAATTTGTCAATAGTAGACCCATGTTGAATATAGGTAGCCGATCGAATCAGGGTTTGAAACCAATAAATCAATATTATCTGCATGTGACAATACCTGGTGTCCCGAGCCCTCTCTCACCGAGTACCCTGAATATCAATTGTATTCCACTGCAACATTTATATAGTACTTACCCCCCAAGACAACAGATATCTTATAAGTTTAATACAGACTAGAGATTTGGTGAGTTTCGAAAGAGCCAAAAAGGCATTTCCTATGCACCTAATTATAACTACCAAGTGGCGCAATAGTTATATTTACACACACAAACACACACGGACACACACGCACACACACACACACACACACACACACACCCACACACACCCACACACACTCACACACACATATATATTATATCCTGGCGGTCGTCAGTAGGTAGTTATAGTTAGGACATAGTTTCCGTAGGAAAGGCGTTTTTTGTTTGGCTAATAACTTTGGCGTCATTTGACTAATCTTCACGAAATTTTCAAAACTAGTTTCCCACTCACTCAAGCTGCTGTCTGGAAAGTGTTGGGTGATTCGTCAAGCGGGAGCCGAGGAAAATGGGGGGTACCAAAACACATTTTCCCCATGCAATTTCCCATAAGGATTTTAAACATGACTACAGCCCGCACCACTCAACAGAATTACACCAAATTTGGCAGAAAACTAGTTCTGGATCCAGAAAGATCTCTTTTTGTTATGTGGTGTAAATCTGTTCAGTAGTTTTGGAGTTATTAAAAAAATAAGATTTATGCATATCTAGGGACGCAAATCCTCCACGTATCTAACAAATCTCAGGGTGAGATCTGATTGGCTGCCACCACTTCAACCAGGAAGTGTTGGCAAACAATTTGGGACTCGGGATTTGGCCGAAGTCTGTCCTAAGAAAAACGTTCAAAAAACCACAAGGGGGAAGGGTAGAAATACCCTGCCCCCGTTGGCCCATGGGTGGGGTCCCACAGGGACTCTGCCGGGAGCCAAAAACCTTTCTTTAAAAAATGTTGCCGCAATTCGCGGATGATCCGCAGCAAATTTTTAAAAAAAACAAGCGCAGTTACCCATGCTTGTTTTTTATTTTTGACCCCCGGCTGGACCAGGTTCCGGGTGGATTCATAATATTATTATGGGGGGGTGCACATGGCCCCACTCCCAAGGCTGATTTCGTCCCCAGGGACCCCATCCCTGGGACCTGGCCATTAAAATTAATTGGGAGGGGGCACGTGGCTCTCCTCCTGGGCCCTGGGGTCCAGCCAAAGTTGAAAAAGGAGGAGGAGGCACGCAGTGTCCCTCCTCAGGCCAATTTAGGCACCGGGGACCCCATCCCCCAGGGCCCAGCCATTAAAATAAATTGGGAGCGGGCATGCGACCCCCTTCCTGGGCTGATTTTGGCCCTGAGGACCCCATCCCTGGGGGCCAAGCCAAAGGTGAACAAGGGGGAGGGGACACTCAGCCCCCTTCCCCAGGCCGATTTCGGCCTCAGGGACCCCATCCCTTGGGACCTGTCCGCCATTTGATAAGGGAGGGGGGCTGCGCAGACCCCCTACCGGAACCAATAATGGCCCTGGGGACCCAATCCCCTAGGGCCGGCTCCTGCTATGTCCCGAGGTTACCACTCCCAGGACATAGCGGTTTCCCTGCCCGCACCTGCAAGGGCAGGGAGACCTGGGTTTGCTCTCGCTTGGCGGGAGCAATTTCAAAGATCCCGCCAAGCAAGAGCAAACATGAAACTCACTCCCAGCTAGTGGGAGCTTTAAAAATGCTGCGTGCCCCCTCCCCATTTACAGTTAGGCCGGCCCCAGGAGATGGTGTCCCTGGATCCAAATTGGCCCAGGGAGGGGAGCTGGGTGCCCCTCTCCCCCTTAAATCCATTGGTGGTCTCCGGGGGATGGAGTCCCTAGGGCCGAAAACTGCCCGGGTAGGGGGGCTATCCCCTAAAAAAAAATGTGCCAGGGCCCTGGGGATGGGGTCCCCGGGGCCAAAATTGGGCCAGTGAGGTGGGCTGCTTGCAATCCTCTCAGATTGGCTGCCTTTAGTGGGTTGGCCATTAAAATATCATAATTAAATATTACTTTATGTTAAAAACACCTAGAAGTTCACTGAAAAAAATCAAACATTATAGGGATGTTATAGTTAGGAAATAGCATTAAAAATCAGTAGAAATTCATTGAAAAAACAAAGGTTATAGGGAAGTTATGGTTAGGAAATAGAAATACCTTAGAATTCACTAAAAAATAAAGGTTACAGAGGCAGCGCCTTGACACCCTTGGGTAAATGCGAGCTAGACATATCCTATTTTAATTATATATATATATATTATCTACTGGCGGTCGCCAGTAGATAGTTATAGTTACAACCTATTATCCATAGGAAATCCGCGACATTCTATTTGAAATAACTCTCTTGCTGGTTGACGTATCTTCGCAAAATTTTCAAACTTTGTGGGGCGCTCCGGTCCGCTCCTACCCTGAAAGTCTCGGGGGATTCGTCAAGCGGGGGCCGAGAAAAAGGGGGGTCCCAAAACGCGTTTTCCCCATGCAATTTTCCATAGGAAACTTTAGACACGGCTACAGCCCGAACTGCTGAACGGAATTACACCAAATTTGGCAAAGAGGTAGTTCTTGGTTCAGAAAGAACCCTTTTGTTAAATGGTGTAAATCCGTTCAGGAAACCTGCTCTCTCTTTCAAAATGCAAACCAATTGCTTTTCCACATGGGGAGCAGCATGTTAGCTGCTCCCCATGTGGAAAAGCAATGCCGGCTTCCGCAGGAGGCGGGGAGCCGGCTGGGACTGTGGGGGGATTGGGGACCCCCCCACAGTCTCCAACGTGAGGCCATAAGTGGCCCGGGAGGGGGGCCACGCAGCCCCCCTCCCCAAAGTTCACATTTTTTTTTTTAAATAAGGGAAAGGCCGGCCCCGGGGATGGGATCCCGGGGCCTTAAATGGCCTGAGGAGGGGGCCATGCAGCCCCCTCCAAATAAAAAAATAAAAATCGAGGCCATGCCCCGGGGATGGGGTCCCCGGGGCCAATACAGGCCCAGGGAAGGGGGCCACGCGGCCTCCTTCCCGTTTTTTTTTAAATTTAAAAAAAATGCTCAGGCCCCGGGGGATGGGGTCTTCGGGGCCAAAAGTGGGCAAGGGAAGGGGGCCACGCAGCCCCCTCCCATTAAAAAAAAAAAACGAAAAAAAAAACGACCGGCATCGTGCCGGAGGCCCCGCCCTCCCTGCAGTACTCTGCAAACGCGCCCCCTGGCGCGTTTGCAGAGGGGAACGAATTCCCCTTGAATACTGGGGGTCCCTGGGGGCCAACTAGCCCACCAGGAACCTCCAGTATGCGCCAGGGGCTGCCTTGCAGAGACGTGTACATAGGCCACGCCCCTTTTACACCTCTCTGCAACGCAGCTCTGTGGCGCTTTTGGAGGTATATGGTGGGCTAGTTGGACCCCAGGGACCCTCAGGATTCAAGGGGACTTAATCCCCCAACTTAAAACGCGCCACAGGGCGCGTTTGCACAGTGGTGAAGGGAGGGGCGGGGCTTCATGTGACATGTGTGCAAACAGGCCCCGTGGCGCGTTTTAAGATGGGGATTAAATCCCCTTCAATCCTGAGGGTCCCTGGGGGCCAACTAGCCCAACAGGTACATCCAGAAAGCGCCACAGAGCTGCGTTGCAGAGAGGTGTAAAAGGGGTGTGGCCTCTCTACACGTCTCTGCAACGCAGCCCCTGGCGCATACTGGAGGTTCTTGGTGGGCTAGTTGGCCCCTAGGGAACCTCATGATTCAAGGGGACTTAATCCCCCAACTTAAAACGCGCCACGGGGCGCGTTTGCACAGATGTCACCTCAGGCCCCGCCCCTCCCTTCACCATTGTGCAAATATTCCTCTAAAATCTGCCTTACTACGAATTCCGATTTACTCACCTGTTATCAGGAGAGACCTCAGTGCTGCATCTTTCAGCCCAGTACTGGTCCTGAAAAGTAATTTTAACCGTACTTACCGGTAACTTGAATTTCCTTCATAGGCTAACATTGACTGGTTTCACTTGGAAATTCTTCTAAGTGTGGAGTTTTGGAACTTTATAATATTCCTCTAAAATCAACCAAAGTACGAATTCCAATTTACTCACCTGTTATCAGGAGAGAACCCAGTGCTGCATCTTTTAGCCCAGCACTGACCCTGAAAAGTAATTTTAACCGTACTTACCAGTAACTTATATTTTCTTCCATAGGAATCCATTGTCTGGTTTTCAGCAGAAAAGTTTCAAAGTGTCGATTTTCACAAACTACAAATATTCCTTAAAAATCGCCTGTATGACTTAAACGCATTCTTTCAACTGTTTACAGGAGATGCACCAGTGCTGGATCCAGGATCCAACACTGAGTAAGAAAAAGTAACGATAACAGTTTTTACCTGCTAAGTGAATTTCCTTCCATAGGATAACATTGGTGATTCTATGAGAAAAAGTTTCTAAGTGTCAACTTTTAAAATACAATAATATTCCTTAAAAATCACGACTGTAACCAAAACGCTTTTACTCAACTGTTTACAGGAGATGTACCAGGACTGAATCTAGGATCCAGTCCTGTGGTTAGAAAAGTAATCCATAAAGTAACTAATTGCATTTAACTAGAAATTCACATTGAGCTGAATGTTGCATTGTGTTTGAAAATGTGTTGCCCATTGCAACAACTGTAACTACTGTACTTAAAAGTCTATTGCCTATGTGCAAAGTATTTAAACTAAAGTAATTCATTCTGAGAAAGTATTTTTTGTAATGTAATGTATAATGTAATTACAATGTAATTTAAAAAATAAAATATGTAAAAAAAATTGTTTCTAAAAATGTAGTAAATCAGTATGAAAAAAATTAATATAACAATTAATACATTTAAAAATTGTCATTTACAAAACCTTTGAAATTCACTGAAAAAACCGTAGGTTTCAGACATGTTATAGTTAGGAATTAGCATTTAAAAAACCTTTGAAATTCACTGAAAAAACCATAGGTTTCAGATATGTTATAGTTAGAAATTAGCATTTAAAAAACCTTTGAAATTCACTGAAAAAACCATAGGTTTTAGGGACAGTTATAGTTAGTTGGACATTTTACTCGTACAAAACCCGTGAAATTCCCCCGTTATAGTTAGTTCAGCTAACTATAACTCGCGCCCCGCAATGCACTGCTGATGACGTCACATATTACATCACTCATGACATGGTCAGTGACATCACTGATGACATCACTGATGACATCTCAAATGACATCACTGATGACATCATCCACGTGATAATCTGATGCAGCTCTTCACACCCTAATATAACCTTTGATACACCCAATCTAAATTACAGACTGCCATTCGCAAAACCATAGACACTCCAACACCAATAACTACATACCCACTCACTGATTCTTAGGTCTACACACACACATCCACTCACTCACCCGTACAGTCACTCATACTTATGGTCACTCAGTACAGGACTATCATATGCACTCTTACTCCTATATAGACACTCAAACACTCATCCATAGAGGTACTCACACACCTAGTCAGTGATGCAAATAATTAAACACACTGCTATTTACTCACCTATACAGTTATACACACACCAGCTCACTTAATCATACAAATACTAGCACATTGTTACGCTCTTATATAATCACTGATACAAGCACACACTCATCCATACAGCCACTATCACAATCACTCACTCTCGCTTATAGCTATTTATATACTCCAACACACATATATACTGCCTTTCACATATGTAGTTACTCACACATGTACCACTGGGACATACATTCACTCACTAACACACTCTTACACACACTTACCCACCCATACAGTCTATCACAGATGCACTCTTGAAACCATCCACCCAGTGAATCACCCACTCACACATCTATGCACAGTCGCACACACCCCATCCACACAAACACTCAGGCACCCATACAGATACTCAGACAACAAATCAATAACTCTTATAGACACTCATGTAGCTATTCACAAACCCATGCAGCCACTTACACAGCAACAGACAGACGGATACAGACATTCACCCAGTTTAGTCACTAACCCATGCATTCAGTAAGATACGTTAAATCACTCACTTATAGAGTCAGTCACGCACCTACTAAATCATCCATACAGACACTTACACACCCACTCATTCTTCAATACGTCTTTTCCTATATATATTAAAAATATTTAAACTTTACAGAAACACACAGTCACTGGATGATGTCATCAGTGATGTCATTTGAGATGTCATCAGTGATGTCATCAGTGATGTCACTGACCATGTCATGAGTGATGTAATATGTGACGTCATCAGCAGTGCATTGCGGGCGCGAGTTATAGTTAGCTGAACTAACTATAACGGGGGAATTTCACGGGTTTTGTACGAGTAAAATGTCCAACTAACTATAACTGTCCCTAAAACCTATGGTTTTTTCAGTGAATTTCAAAGGTTTTTTAAATGCTAATTTCTAACTATAACATATCTGAAACCTATGGTTTTTTCAGTGAATATATATATATATATATATATATATCCCAACAAACAGTTCGCACCTTGTGGAAAGAGCCCCACTGCTGGGTTGCAGTCTTCAATTCAAGCGTGATGTGCAGCATGGAGGGCAGTGCACACAACCACGTTACACAATCATACGCGTTTCAGGATATTCATCCCTTGATCACTGGCAACAGGAAATCATTCACTGGACATTTGCAAGAGCCACCATTTTATTCATAGACAAGCCACGCCCACTGGCCTCCGGGCATTGTGGTACTTGTGGTCTTACATCACATTCCCAAGTGGGTTCCGTGAATGTTCCCCATCATAAATAAAAAAACCCCAGTGGGTGGGTAATGGACACTGCTTCACTCCGTGATGCCTGTAAAATCACGCTGCGGGGACCCCACCAGTCTCGAGTCCAAGTAGTCCTGCACTCGTAATCCGCTGCTACGGCGGGCAATTTCCGCGACCGGGCAGGCCGCTAATAATCCCAACAAACAGTTCGCACCTTGTGGAAAGAGCCCCACTGCTGGGTTGCAGTCCTCAATTCAAGCATGATGTGCAGCATGGAGGGCAGTGCACACAACCACGTTACACAGCCATACGCGTTTCAGGATATTCATCCCTTGATCACTGGCAACAGGAAATCATTCACTGGACGTTTGCAAGAGCCACCATTTTATTCATAGACAAGCCCCGCCCACTGGCCTCCGGGCATTGTGGTACTTGTGGTCTTACATCACATTCCCAAGTGGGCTCCGTGAATGTTCCCCATCATAAATTAAAAAACCCCAGTGGGTGGGTAATGGACACTGCTTCACTCCGTGATGCCTATAAAATCACGCTGCGGGGACCCCACCAGTCTCGAGTCCAAGTAGTCCTGCACTCGTAATCCGCTGCTAAGGCGGGCAATTTCCGCGACCGGGCAGGCCGCTAATAATCCCATAAAACAGTTCGCACCTTGTGGAAAGAGCCCCACTGCTGGGTTGCAGTCCTCAATTCAAGTGTGATGTGCAGCATGGAGGGCAGTGCACACAACCACGTTACACAGCCATACGCGTTTCAGGATATTCATCCCGTGATCACTGGCAACAGGAAATCATTCACTGGACGTTTGCAAGAGCCACCATTTTATTCATAGACAAGCCCCGCCCACTGGCCTCCGGGCATTGTGGTACTTGTGGTCTTACATCACATTCCCAAGTGGGCTCCGTGAATGTTCCCCATCATAAATTAAAAAACCCCAGTGGGTGGGTAATGGACACTGCTTCACTCCGTGATGCCTGTAAAATCACGCTGCGGGGACCCCACCAGTCTCGAGTCCAAGTAGTCCTGCACTCGTAATCCGCTGCTACGGCGGGCAATTTCCGCGACCGGGCAGGCCGCTAATAATCCCAACAAACAGTTCGCACCTTGTGGAAAGCGCCCCACTGCTGGGTTGCAGTCCTCAATTCAAGCGTGATGTGCAGCATGGTTTTTTCTAGATAGATATAGATATATATTCACCAAAAAAACACAGGTTACAGAGATGTTATAATTAAGTTCAGATTTTACACACACAAAACCGTAGAAATTCAGAAGTTAGAGTTATCTCAAGTAGCCAAAACTCATACCCTAAGGTAACTATAACTTGAGCTCTACCATGCACTGGTAATTACCCCACTTGTCACATCACTCATGATATCTAGTTTGACATCACTGTTAATATCACTGCAACATTTGCTGTAAAATTATTGATGAGAAAACTGCATGGAAAGGGCACGCGTTTTAGTTACCTGAGATAACTCTAACTATAATTGCTGAATTTCTATGGTTTTGTGTGTTTAAAATCTGAACCTAACTACAACATCCCTGTAACAATTGTTTTTAGTGAATATATATATATATATATATATTTATATATATATATATATATCTAGATATAGATATATATTCACTGAAAAAAACAAAGGTTTATATATATATATTCACTGAAAAAGCCACAGGTTTCAGGGACGTTATAGTTAGTTAGACATTTCACTTGTACAAAACCAGAGAAATTCGGCCGTTATAGTTAGTTCAGCTAACTATAACTCGCGCCCCCGCAATGCACTGCTGATGACGTCACATATTACATCATTCATGACATGGTCAGTGACATCACTGATGACATCACTGATGACATCTCAAATGACATCACTGATGACATCATCCACATGATAATCTGATGCACCTCCTCAAACCCTAATATAACCTTTGATACACCCACTCTAAAATACAGACTACCATTTTCGAAACCATAGACACACCAATACCAGTTTCTACATACCCACTCACTGATTCCTAGGTCTCCACACACATCCACTCATTCACCCATACAGTCACTCATACATGCAGTCACTCATTAATACGGCACTATCATATGCACTCATATACCTATACAGACACTCACACACCGCCACTCATCCATAGAGTTACTCACACACCTAGTCAGTCATGCAAAGAATCAATCACACTCCCATTTACTCACCTATACAGTTATACACACACCACCTCACTTATTCATACATATACTAACACATACTTACACTCTTATACAATCACTAATACAACCACACACTCATCCATACAGCCACAATCACTCACTCTCACATATAGTCATTTATATAGTCCAACACTCACATATACTGCCTTTCACATATGTAGTTACTCACACACGTACCACTGAGACATGCAATCACTCACCAACACATCCATACACACACTCACCCACCCATACAACCCTTCACAGATGCACTCTTGAACCCATACACCCAGTGAATCACCCACTCACACATCTATACACAGAGTCACATACACCCCCCACCCAGACACTCAGGCACCCATACAGGTACTCAGACAACCAATCAATTACCCATATAGACACTCATGAAGCTACTTACCAACCCATGCAGCCGCTTACACACCAACTGACAGACTGATACAGACATTCACACAGATTAGTCACTAACCCATACATTCAGTAAAACACGTTTAATCAGTCACTTATACAGTAAGTCACGCACCTACTAAATCATCCATTCAGACACTCATACACCCCCTCATTCTTCAATACACCTTGGCGTATATATATATAAAACATACTTAAACTTTTCAGAAACACTGAGTCACTGGATGATGTCATCAGTTATGTCATCAGTGATGTCATTTGAGATGTTATCAGTGATGTCACTGACCATGTCATGAGTGATGTAATATATGACGTCATCAGCAGTGCATTGCGGGGTGCATGTTATAGTTAGCTCAACTAACTATAACGAGCGGAATTTCTCTAGTTTTGTACGAGTGAAATGTCCAACTAACTATAACGTCCTTCAAACCTATGTTTTTTTCAGTGAATTTCTATGGTTTTTTAAATGATAATTCCTAACTATAACATCCCTGAAACCTATGGTTTTTTCAGTGAATTGCTATGGTTTTTTAAATGCTAATTTCTAACTACAACACCCCTGAAACCTATGGTTTTTTCAGTGAATATATATATATATATATATATATATATATATATATATATATATATATATTTTCACCCTTTCAGAGTTGGAGTGCAGGGAACTCTGGGTAGTTCCCAGGTTTAAGGCGTAGAACAACTCCTTTATGTGGAGCACTCCACAACACCACCAATACGCCAGTATTTTTTTTCTTTTCCTTTGTGAAGTGTCAGTGGTGCTGTGGAGTGCTTCACATAAAGCTCTGAGAGAGCGAGCGGCCATTCCCGCTCAATAACTACCATTGAGAGTTCTGGAGGAAGTAAAGGGGCCTTTCTTGCTCCCTTATGGCAAGTGAAAGCCCTGGAGAAAGTAAATTGGCCCTTCCCACTCACTAACAGAAGTAAGAGTCCTGGAGGGGCCTTCCCCCTCCACTGATCACAGATGAGGCATGGAGGGAGCGGAGGGGCCCATCCCACCCTCTAACCGTAAGTGGGAGTCCTGGTGGAAGTAAAGTGGCCCTTCCCGCTCACTAACAGCAAGTGAGAGTCCTGAAGAAGACAAAGGGCCCTTCACCCACTGACCACACGTGAGAGCCCTGTTGCAGGCAGAGTGGCCCTTCTCCCTCACTGACCACAGTGACGACAAGTGAGAGATTCAAAGGAAGAAAAGGGTCCCTTCCTGCTCACTAAGCACACGTGAGAGGCTCGGAGGAAGCCGATGGGACCTTCTCTCTCATTCACCACAAGTGAGAGCCTCGGAGAGTGTAGAGGGTTCCACTAACAACTCACTAAAAACAAGAAAAAGCTTCAGATGGAGCAGAGTGGCCCTTCTCATTAACTAACCACAAGTGAAAGCCTAGGGGGAGTAGAAGGGCCCTCCTTACTCATTTATCACAAGTGGGAGCCTTGAGGAAGTAGTGGGGCCTCAGCCATACTAGTTAGAACGTCCGAGGGAGAAGAGAGCCATTCTCACTCAGCCTTGAGGAGCTGATAGGTCCTCCTCACCCACCGACCACAAGCAAGAGTCCTGGAGGACACAGAGGGGCCCACCACACTCACTAACCACCAGTGAGAGCCCTGGAGAAACCAGAGGGGCCCTCCTAACCCACTGACTATACGTAACTGTCTGGGAGGGAGCTGAAGGGCCTTCATCATCACTCACTGACCACAAATGACAGCCCAGGGAGGCAGAGGGGCCCCGAAGGAAGCCAAGGGCCCTATGCATGGAAACTAGTGAGAGCCTCCCCACAAGAGAGGGCCTCGCCGCGCCCAAGTGCACTCTTGGACTGATTGCACACTACATTTTGGCAGAGTAGTGTAGTTATCACGAAAACACAACCGCAGAGAAAAGGGCTGGCTCTTTTTATCTAACTTTTGTATTATTGTTGAGCAAATTTTGGCGAATTTTTGAAGCAACGTTTTAGGGTTAGAATGCTTAACTACTTTTAGGCGTAACATTGTAAGAAACTTTAAGGTTACCGACATGAAACAGATTTTTTTTTTTTTAGGGGCACTCTTTACCTGCCTGCTGGGCTGTTAGGTGCTGCGCTACCCCGTCTCCGAAGATTTTGGTGGGATGGGGAGGCTTCGCTGTCGCAGTGTCTACTACGAGTAAGCTACCAGCGCCTCTGGCTGGTGTGACACTCTGAGCGTTAGATAATACCCCCCTTTATCGAAACCGCTCTGACCCCCAAATGCCTCACACATTTTACCACAGAACGTGAATTACAACGGCTTGGCGGTTCAAGTAATGTTTCCAATACACGCTCACAACTCACAGGTGTATTGCAGCAGTGCCGAGTAGTGCCGCTGCTCTCCTGTGAGAAGTTGGCCTGGTATATGCTGTCCACTAGTTATAGTGGGCACCTTGCACCAGTCCGAACCATCTTTATTGATGATAGGTTTAAAGACAACCTTTATTGAAAGCTATCCTAGTGGTAGCTATGGAGAGCAGCCTTCAGGCTAAGTCTTGAAGGAGTGTTTAGCGGTTTGTTTTACCAGTCTATAATCTCGTGAATGACCAAATGAAAGGAGAACCACACCAGGTATATATATAAAATATATGTATTTATTACTAAACACTACCCAATAGTCTCTTTATGAGGCTAGAGGTCAAAGTACACAAGTTACAAGTCAAATAGCACAGTAAAGTAGCACAATATACGATTAGCCCTAGGGGCGTACCAAACCATATATTAAGAAAGTGGTATAAGGACCACGACTTAAGTAGACACAATGCTTAGAGCCTGTAGAATCGCTGGGACCCCAAGGAACCACCCAAGGTAGTGACACAGGGGACACACGGGGGCTGTGTGCAGTGTGTGAACACAGCCGCGAGCTCCGTTATCGTCTATGGGAAAGTCGCGGTTAGAGTTTTAGAGTTTAAGGACACTTAGAAATGGACTGGGACCAAACCCTGTTGGACTTAGACAGTTCTAGGGTCAACACCCAGGGGAGCACCAGAGTACTCGAGTTACCTCACCCAGGGAAGCCGGGTGCACAGGTGTCAAATGGTGTCGGGTCGCGTCGTCGTTTTCAATGGCAGTCTGCAGAGAAGTGCTGCTGACGGGAAGATGCGAAGTGTCCGAAGAGATCCAAGCCTGGATCGAAGTTGAGAAGAACCTGAAAGCAGAGGGGACAGAGTCTGGGTCACTTGCCAGTGACCAGGGGCACGATAGTCTAATGCCCACCGATGTCGGGTGCTTCAGGTGAAAGAGGTGAAGCTTGACTCTTCAGCCACAAGGACCAGGAGGCGTCGACGACAACCAGGAGCTGGATTCGAGCTGTCCCACAAAGGATGTCGAGTGATGGAGCATTGGTGTCTGGATTGAACACAACAAGCCTTGGCAACAGCAACCCACGCAGAAAAGAGAAAGATGCTTCGGTGCAGACCAGCAAGGTCTGAAGGACTCACCACTCAGTGGGGAGTCAGGGCACGTCTGAAGCAACCAGAAAAGCCCAAAGAAAATCAGAGTTGCCTTCACAGGGATCCACCAGTCGACGGACCAGGGATTGCGAAGGAGCCTTGAGCAGAAATGCAAGAAGTGGGCCCACGGAACACTTGTGGAGTGTAGGCTCACAATCTTCAGTGCAAATGGTGCTCTGGGCCTGGGCTACAAGTAACCCAAAGCAGGACTTCAAGAGACGTCGAGAAGTTGATGCACTAGCAAATGTGCACGGTGTCCAGGAGTTCCGGTTCCACGTCACTTGTGAGGGCTGCGGGTCTCAGCTTTGCTGGGGACTTGGGTCGGCCTCTGAGAAGTCTGGAAATCCTCTTCCTGGGCTGCAGTTACTTCGGAGTCCGGCGGGAGCTTCGGAGATGCAGACTGGCAAATGCTTTGTTGGTGCCTGCCAAGCAGGGGAGTCACTCCTTGACCAGTCCTATAGTCTTGAGTAGAGCGTCGAAGTTCCAGGATTCAGTTGCAGAGTTTCGTCCAGGGATATCTAAAGTCCTGTTGCCAGGGGTTCCTTACTTATACCTAAGAAAGGGGTTGGACTAACTCTGTGGACCCACCTATGGGAGGGTTTGGAAAGAGGGGTGGCTACACCCATTTCCTTTGTCCAGTTTTGCACCAGAGCAGGGGCTGGCAGCCCCTGTGACCGGTTTGAACTGGTGTATGCACGAGGACACCAAATGTGCCCCCAGTGCAGGACTTCAAAGCACTCTTGGAGTGCACCCACCCAGCCCTAATCCACTAAGGCCTGTCTGGGAGGTGGTAACACCTCCCTGTGACAGGAAACCTATTGTCCAGGCCTCCCCTGCCGGAGTTTCGGTCAGCAGCAGGAGGCCAGACTTGTGTCTGTGGCTGCAGCATCCATTTTGTGATGCCAGGGCTCTGTTTAGCTGGTACCGGGTATACCGGTGCTGTCATGTCTTTCCCTCTAGAAGGGTGGGATCATACTCCCACACCAGTTACTGGTGTGGGGGTATGATTCCAAGGTGTTTGACACCAAACACGACATGTTTCCGTGCAGCCATCCTAAAGTTAGCATTTACCGCAAGGATATAATGCACTTAAGAGTATATGGTCAGGCTGCACCACAGACAACCCCGGAGAGGAGATTCCGAGGGCTGCAGAGGGGCTCTGCTCATGCATGGGCACCCTCTCACATATAACCAAGCACCCTGCATTCAGGATTGATAAGGCCTGCCATAGGGGTGACTGATAGGTTTCTATGTGCAGTGATAGGTGAGATATAGTGAACCTATATCTCTGCAAGGGGTGCATGCACCACCCCACTCAGGCTGCAGTAGCAGTCCTGTGGTGTCATTTTGGATGGCTTTCCAGGGGTGGTACAATACATGCTTCAGCCCCTGGTAGGCCTCTGGGGTACCTATGCCCTGGGTACATAGTATACCATATATTAGGGACTTATAACGGCACCCCAGAATCCAATCTGAAGTGTACTTAAGGTAAATGGAATCAATTTAGAGAGGAAGCAGCTAGGCTGGGGTCCTGGATAGCAGGGCCCCAGCCAGACTAAAGTCGAAAAACAGTGAGACATCAGCAAAAAGTGCGGGTAACCATAAGAGGCAGATCCTACTCTCCTACATCTCCCATTAAATGTATTGCAACAGTGCCAAGAAGTGCCGATACTCTCATCTTAAATGTACTGCGGTAGTGCCGGTACTCTCACTTTAAATGTACTTCGGCAGTGCTGATACTTGCCGGTGCTCTCCCATTAAATGTATTGCAGCAGTGCCAGTACTCTCACAGTAAAAGTATTGCAGCAGTGCCGAGAAGTGCAGGTACTCTCACATTAAATGTACTGCAGCAGTGCCTAGAAGTCCTGGTGCTCTCCCATTAAATGTGTTGCAGCAGTGCCGAAAAGTGTCAGTACTCTCACTCTAAATGGATAGCAGCAGTGCTGGTGCTCTCCCATTATATGTATTGCAGCAGTGCCGAGAAGTGCCGGTGCTCTCCCATTAAATGTATTGCGGTAGTGCTGAGAAGTGTCGGTACTCCCACAATAAATGTATTGCAGCAGTGCCGAGAAGTGCCGGTACTCTCACATTAAATGTATTGCGGCAGTGCCGAGAAGTGCCGGTACTCTCACATTAAATGTGTTGCATCAGTGCTGAGAAGTGTTGATACTCTCACATTAAATGTAGTGCTGCAGTGCCGGTACTCTCACAATAAATGTATTGCAACATTGCTGAGAAGTGCTGGTACTCTCGCAGTAAATGTATTGCAGCAGCGCTGTGAAGTGCTGGTACTCTCACATTAAAATTAAAGATGTGCAGGTTCTCAGTACCGGACTGCACCTACCCCTTTAAAGCACTGTCTCAGACACATTATTAGTTTCAAAGGTCCTTGCGTGTAGCGACGCGTGTTTATTTTTCGGCACCAAAACACAAAATGTTTTTAAAATAATTGCACAACTCAAACAGACCATAATAGTAGTAAAAAAAATATATATATATCTGCCAACCTCTTGTGGGGTCAAGGGGACTTTTGGCACCGGAAAGAGCCCCATTGTTAAGTAGATCTTTGCAAACACAAACATACAAACCGTGCCTACCATGTACCTACCTCTTAGCGCAAAACCCTACAAACAGCCCGCCTGAAAATCTCTCCCCCAACACATCTCAAAGCACTGCCCGCATGTGATGCCAGCTCCGCCGGCCAGGTGCTTCATTCAGAGCTTTCTGCGCATTAAAATGTAAAAGAAATTAGTGACTCGAAACAGCCCCCAGAAAGTAATTAGTTGTTTATACACCGACTTTTATTTATTTAGGAGCTTTACCGCACTTATCATTTTCCAAGAGATGTAAACATCGAACAATTACACCGCGCTTTGTTTTTTTTTATTTTCACGGCAAGATTCGCGAACTCACCGTGAATTCCGCCAAAATGTTTTTTAAAAAATGCTTTTTTGGCCCGGGAGGTCCCTGTGGGACCCCCTGACCAGGCCTAAGGTGTCAGGGTGTTTCTAACCTGCCCCCTTTTCTTTTTCTAAACCATTTTCTTCCCTTTTTTCTTGTGACTTGGTTTTACCGAGTCACAAGATGGCTGCCAACACATTTTGGTTTGGAGTGTTGGCAGCCAATGAGAATGAAGATCGTGCTCGGGAGGGTTCGCAAACCCTCCTCGGCCCTCAGATATCAATATTTTTATTTTTTTAATTTCTCAAGAACTACTGAATGGATTTACACCATTTAAAAAAAAGGGCGCTTTCTGAACCAAGAGCTACTTTTTTTGCTAAATTTGGTGTAATTCCGTTTAGCAGTTCGGGCTGTAGCCGTGTCTAAAGTTGTATGGAAATTAACATGGAGAAAACGTGTTTTGGGACCCCCCTTTTTTCTCCGCCCCCGCTTGACTAATCACCCTGAAACTTTCAAAACAGGAGCTGACTTGAGTGAACCATAAGTTTTGAAAAATTTGCGAAGATTCGTCAAACGGCGCCAAAGATATTGGCAAAAGAAAAAACGCTTTTTGAATAGAAACAAGGTCCTAACTATAACTACCTACTGGCGTCCGCCAGTAGGTAATATATATATATATATATATCCTCCAAACAATGCCCCTGCATTAAAGACGCACTCCTCCAGATGGTAAGTACAACTTTTATTCACCAGGGAACAGGGTTACAGCGCCGCGATTTTATCCATAGCCTGACGCGTTTCAGTGCATTCATGCACTTTCTTCAGAGGCAATCTTTAAAAGCACATCCATTTTCAGGCTCACCACAAGTCCCCAGTGCATTGCCTCCATTTATGTGGGCCTCCGGTGTGCCGTTTTTTTTCTCAATTACAAAGCATGCCGGGATTTGCAGTGAAATTCAAGCCTCATTCAAACCTCCGATAGTTCTGTGCAATTAAAAGAAATTACATGGACCATTTACAGCCCTTCAATCGGCTTCCAGGGCTGTAAACCTGTTCCGTTTATGTGGAACCAACTGCGCCGTCCTTGAAGTCCTGTCAGTCAGGCTTGACGATCCCTTCCATTTCGAGGGCGGTGCGAACTTTCACGGCTGGACTCGCCGCATGTGAAATCCTCCAAACAATGCCCCTGCATTAAAGACGCACTCCTCCAGATGGTAAGTACAACTTTTATTCACCAGGGAACAGGGTTACAGCTCCGCGATTTTGTCCATAGCCTGACGCGTTTCAGTGCATTCATGCACTTTCTTCAGAGGCAATCTTTAAAAGCACATCCATTTTCAGGCTCACCACAAGTCCCCAGTGCATTGCCTCCATTTATGTGGGCCTCCGGTGTGCCGTTTTTTTTCTCAATTACAAAGCATGCCGGGACTTGCAGTGAAATTCAAGCCTCATTCAAACCTCCGATAGTTCTGTGCAATTAAAAGAAATTACATGGACCATTTACAGCCCTTCAATCGGCTTCCAGGGCTGTAAACCTGTTCCGTTTATGTGGAACCAACTGCGCCGTCCTTGAAGTCCTGTCAGTCAGGCTTGACGATCCCTTCCATTTCGAGGGCGGTGTGAACTTTCACGGCTGGACTCGCCGCATGTGAAATCCTCCAAACAATGCCCCTGCATTAAAGACGCACTCCTCCAGATGGTAAGTACAACTTTTATTCACCAGGGAACAGGGTTACAGCTCCGCGATTTTGTCCATAGCCTGACGCGTTTCAGTGCATTCATGCACTTTCTTCAGAGGCAATCTTTAAAAGCACATCCATTTTCAGGCTCACCACAAGTCCCCAGTGCATTGCCTCCATTTATGTGGGCCTCCGGTGTGCCGTTTTTTTTCTCAATTACAAAGCATGCCGGGACTTGCAGTGAAATTCAAGCCTCATTCAAACCTCCGATAGTTCTGTGCAATTAAAAGAAATTATATGGACCATTTACAGCCCTTCAATCGGCTTCCAGGGCTGTAAACCTGTTCCGTTTATGTGGAACCAACTGCGCCGTCCTTGAAGTCCTGTCAGTCAGGCTTGACGATCCCTTCCATTTCGAGGGCGGTGCGAACTTTTACGGCTGGACTCGCCGCATGTGAAATCCTCCAAACAATGCCCCTGCATTAAAGACGCACTCCTCCAGATGGTAAGTACAACTTTTATTCACCAGGCAACAGGGTTACAGCTCCGCGATTTTGTCCATAGCCTGACGCGTTTCAGTGCATTCATGCACTTTCTTCAGAGGCAATCTTTAAAAGCACATCCATTTTCAGGCTCACCACAAGTCCCCAGTGCATTGCCTCCATTTATGTGGGCCTCCGGTGTGCCGTTTTTTTTCTCAATTACAAAGCATGCCGGGACTTGCAGTGAAATTCAAGCCTCATTCAAACCTCCGATAGTTCTGTGCAATTAAAAGAAATTACATGGACCATTTACAGCCCTTCAATCGGCTTCCAGGGCTGTAAACCTGTTCCATTTATGTGGAACCAACTGCGCCGTCCTTGAAGTCCTGTCAGTCAGGCTTGACGATCCCTTCCATTTCGAGGGCGGAGCAAACTTTCACGGCTGGACTCGCCGCATGTGAAATCCTCCAAACAATGCCCCTGCATTAAAGACGCACTCCTCCAGATGGTAAGTACAACTTTTATTCACCAGGGAACAGGGTTACAGCTCCGCGATTTTGTCCATAGCCTGACGCGTTTCAGTGCATTCATGCACTTTCTTCAGAGGCAATCTTTAAAAGCACATCCATTTTCAGGCTCACCACAAGTCCCCAGTGCATTGCCTCCATTTATGTGGGCCTCCGGTGTGCCGTTTTTTTTCTCAATTACAAAGCATGCCGGGACTTGCAGTGAAATTCAAGCCTCATTCAAACCTCCGATAGTTCTGTGAAATTAAAAGAAATTACATGGACCATTTACAGCCCTTCAATCGGCTTCCAGGGCTGTAAACCTGTTCCGTTTATGTGGAACCAACTGCGCCGTCCTTGAAGTCCTGTCAGTCAGATGGTAAGTACAACTTTTAATTGCACAGAACTATCGGAGGTTTGAATGATTCTTGAATTTCACTGCAAGTACCGGCATGCTTTGTAATTGAGAAAAAAAAACGGCACACCGGAGGCCCACATAAATGGAGGCAATGCACTGGGGACTTGTGGTGAGTCTGAAAATGGATGTGCTTTTAAAGATTGCCTCTGAAGAAAGTGCATGAATGCACTGAAACGCGTCAGGCTATGGACAAAATCGCGGAGCTGTAACCCTGTTCCCTGGTGAATAAAAGTTGTACTTACCATCTGGAGGAGTGCGTCTTTAATGCAGGGGCATTGTTTGGAGGATTTCACATGCGGCGAGTCCAGCCGTGAAAGTTCGCACCGCCCTCGAAATGGAAGGGATCGTCAAGCCTGACTGACAGGACTTCAAGGACGGCGCAGTTGGTTCCACATAAACGGAACAGGTTTACAGCCCTGGAAGCCGATTGAAGGGCTGTAAATGGTCCATGTAATTTCTTTTAATTGCACAGAACTATCGGAGGTTTGAATGAGGTTTGAATTTCACTGCAAGTCCCGGCATGCTTTGTAATTGAGAAAAAAAACGGCACACCGGAGGCCCACATAAATGGAGGCAATGCACTGGGGACTTGTGGTGAGCCTGAAAATGGATGTGCTTTTAAAGATTGCCTCTGAAGAAAGTGCATGAATGCACTGAAACGCGTCAGGCTATGGATAAAATCGCGGCGCTGTAACCCTGTTCCCTGGTGAATAAAAGTTGTACTTACCATCTGGAGGAGTGCGTCTTTAATGCAGGGGCATTGTTTGGAGGATATATATATATATATGTATATATATAGATATATATATATATATATATATATACACATATATATATATCACTGCCATAAATATCTGGTTTGTTTGAATCTCTGCATGCAACGGTGTCCGGGGATGCCATTAATTCCGAAAACAAATTCTGCTCCTTTCACAGAAAAGATGTTGACAATCTAATGGTGCTTGTTTTTTTAGAAATCCATTTAATTGTGGTAAGCTGAAAGTAACCCGTTTTGGCATAACTGCCTTTATCAAACAGGCAGCCGACGCAAACCAAGTCACTTCCTTTATACAAACCAACAGTAAAAATAAAAGGCAGACTCCATTAACATTGTGCAGCAGCATCAAAAGAAAAGGAAGCATTACCAAACAACATTGCAACATATACGCAGTTTTGGATCCGAACCATAATCCTTATATCTCGTGGGTATTGTATTCCCCAGTAAGCCACCACTTAACCCAACATTTCTCTCAAATATTAGTCTATGTGTTTCCATGTGGAAATAATTTCAAGAGGCATACTGAATTCTCTGTTCATATTACTTCTGCTTTAATTGATGGATAAATGTGTCTGCATGGAGTGTCTTGCAGTAACTGTAAGTGGCCATGTGCAATGCCTGACACTCTAAGGCTGGACTGGGGTATATCTGCACTTGTTTTAACACTTTTTGGGCTTTACTAACTTTAGAAGTGTAGTTGGTGAATAGCCATAGTCTGACCCTTTTGTGGCTGTGTGTTTCTATTAGCATGCCCCTCCCTAAGTCCTCCTTAAATTTCCCTATATCCTCCCAGTTAGTAGCATGTATTCCCCATTTCCCAGCCCCTCCCCCTTGTCCCTCCCACATTTACCACTAATTGGGATACCCATGTGTGCGGAGAGCTCCACCACCATGGCAGAGATTTCTGCATAGCAAATATAGACGAGGCAAAAGTCAGAGCTCTGCCTGTTGGTTTGTGAATACCATTTTGTAGCATGTCTAGTAATACTATAGTAGTACTGCTTTATGTACTACTAAATGATGTTTGTGAATAGGCCCCTTAGTTTTCTCACCCTTCTCAGAAGCTTGTCTGTTTCAGAAATACTATTGTGCAATTGTAAAATGTTGTAGACTGAACTGAAATTTTGGATAGAAACATCTCAGGGAAGTCCATCCTTTGCTGTGGCATGATCCACACGTTCGAAGATGAAGAGACTAAATAAGAGATGTTCCATGCGTGCCCCTGAGAGCTGCATCAAAATATGATTTTCCACATAACTACTAACTGTGTGAGTGATTTGTATTTCAGTTCACTGAATGTTCACTTATCAAATGTGGCTATCCTGAAATTCTGGCATGGATCCACTAGTTATAGACTACGAATGGTCAAAAAACCTGTGAATTGAGTCTGTCATACATTCATTTGTTTCATATTCAAGCAGATAGCATCGGTATTCATTTTAAAATAATTGAGAAGTTTTGGCTAAGCCTATCAGATTTGTGAGAGAGCTTAGGGCCCGATTACGATCTCACTAGGAATGCCCTCCGTACGACTCGGATCCGAAGGGCTTTCCAAGCGATTCGTGCTGTGCGAGTCCGACCGAACGAGTATGATGCAGCCGTATGCTGACGGACTCGGTTCGCTCGGACTCCCATTGAACTCTATGGGAGGCCGTGTACCGACGGGTACACAGGCTTCCATAGCAAAAAAAGGGTGGGTGGGGAAAAGTGTACACCCTGTGGCGGGCACCCCATGTTGCCTGCCACACTGTGCATGCTTGGATCGGGGGCCCATGTGCACCCTCAGCGACCGATTCGGAGGCCTCTGGGTGAAGGGGGGCCT
Organism: Calotriton arnoldi; assembly: GCA_963921515.1. Taxonomy (NCBI): domain Eukaryota; kingdom Metazoa; phylum Chordata; class Amphibia; order Caudata; family Salamandridae; genus Calotriton; species Calotriton arnoldi. Next base: position 1,446,112 of record CAWUFW010003465.1, on the reverse strand, counting down.
GCTACGGCCCCCCCGAAGTCCAATTCCGACAGCCGTTTCGTCTCGCTGAGACCAAGGCGATACAGCTGTCCGAATCGTGCATCGTACTCGCTCGGTCGGAATCCGGCTCCATTGCGCTGCACAATTCGTCTGCGAACGAGTCGGTCGGACAGGAATGGGTTCCTGGAACGATTCGGTCGACGCGGACGAGATCTTCGCATCATACTTGGTCGTTCGGAGCGGGTGACGACTCGGTCGGAAACATAGGCTCCGAATTGGATTTGCATGTTCCGGTACCCGTCTGGAGGCCTTCCTAACGAGATCGTAATCTGGCCCTTAGTATGGGTTTTCTGTCTGACATTGTTTCAGAAAAAAAAGGTTTAACATTTTCAGTCCTTGCCTCTATTGTTCCTTACTTCTGCAAATTACTTGAGATTTTTTTAATTTGAATTTAATTTATTTTCTTTCAATGTCAATTGTTTTTATTTTTATCAATACAGAGAAAGCAATTTGCATAAGTGATCATTTCACAAGGTAACAATGTTGCATATTTTCCAATTGCACTGGATTTTTTTTTTTTAAAGTCTTTTTATTAAACAAAAAAACATGTATACATCCCATCAGTACAGATATATGACACATTCCACATCGTTTGTAGTACAGGTCAGGGGGTACAGTGTTACATGGTATATTCTTGGGATAAGGGCCCATCCCACCTTTCGTTGTGTACACTGCTGTGCCATCAGTTCCCCTCAGCCGTGTCTATTAGTTACAAGGATCTATACTTGTCCCATGCATTCCATATCTTCTCCCATTTTTTGGGACATCCCCTGCTCTGATAGACAGGTTTCTCAGCTAGGCAACACAGTCAAGGTCGCGCTTCCACGCTTCTAACGTCCCGACATCTTGTGCACCCCACAGTCGAGCAATATTGCGTTTCGCCACGCCAGAGGCTAGGGCCAGCCATATCTTCGCGTGTTGTGGCCAATGGGTTTCGCCAGTTATGCCCAGCAAGTGCCAGCGGGCGTCAATAGGTATTTGTGTGTTAAGGACCTCAGACATCACCCGAATAATTAGAGTCCAGTATCGTTGTGCTACGGGGCATTCCCAGATTATGTGAAAGAATGTGCCTGCCTCCCCACAGCCCCTAATGCAGAGGTTTGAGTCTGCCCAACCTAGTTTGTGATATAGTCCACCGCAGCTTGTTGCTGATTGAGTGGAGGGCGTCACGTGCAGTTTACTGTCCTGCCGGCAGATCACTTCCGCCTGAGAGAGGGCGGAGTTACTCTCCCGGCGGTTTCCTATTTAGCGCTATGTGCCAGCGTGCGCGCTAGAGGTTGGTGGTAAGCTGCTGCTGCCAGTCGCTTTGTTTGCACTGCTACTTTTTTAAGAAACTGTCACTATTTTAACCTGACTTGCAATCGGACTATGATCCTTTCATTTTTTTACTGGGGCTTGTATACGAAGAATTTTTAATCTCAAATCTAAAAAACTGACACGATCTTTTATTCTTTTGTATTGAATTGAAAGCGCGCTGTTTTACCGTATTTTGTATGCACTACAGCACTTTCAGGCCTTTCCCTCCCTGGTCCACCGCAGCTTGTTGCTGATTGAGTGGAGGGCGTCACGTGCAGTTTACTGTCCTGCCGGCAGAGCACTTCCGCCTGAGAGAGGGCGGAGTTACTCTCCCGGCGGTTTCCTATTTAGCGCTATGTGCCAGCGTGCGCGCTAGAGGTTGGTGGTAAGCTGCTGCTGCCAGTCGCTTTGTTTGCACTGCTACTTTTTAAGAAACTGTCACTATTTTAACCTGACTTGCAATCGGACTATGATCCTTTCATTTTTTTACTGGGGCTTGTATACGAAGAATTTTTAATCTCAAATCTAAAAAACTGACACGATCTTTTATTCTTTTGTATTGAATTGAAAGCGCGCTGTTTTACCGTATTTTGTATGCACTACAGCACTTTCAGGCCTTTCCCTCCCTGGTCCACCGCAGCTTGTTGCTGATTGAGTGGAGGGCGTCACGTGCAGTTTACTGTCCTGCCGGCAGAGCACTTCCGCCTGAGAGAGGGCGGAGTTACTCTCCCGGTGGTTTCCTATTTAGCGCTATGTGCCAGCGTGCGCGCTAGAGGTTGGTGGTAAGCTGCTGCTGCCAGTCGCTTTGTTTGCACTGCTACTTTTTTAAGAAACTGTCACTATTTTAACCTGACTTGCAATCGGACTATGATCCTTTCATTTTTTTACTGGGGCTTGTATACGAAGAATTTTTAATCTCAAATCTAAAAAACTGACACGATCTTTTATTCTTTTGTATTGAATTGAAAGCGCGCTGTTTTACCATATTTTGTATGCACTACAGCACTTTCAGGCCATTCCCGGCCTGGTCCACCGCAGCTTGTTGCTGATTGAGTGGAGGGCGTCACGTGCAGTTTACTGTCCTGCCGGCAGAGCACTTCCGCCTGAGAGAGGGCGGAGTTACTCTCCCGGCGGTTTCCTATTTAGCGCTATGTGCCAGCGTGCACGCAGCGGACGCGCGCAGCGGGCGCGCCGCTGGCGGGTCGAAGGCAAGCCCATCTGCGCCCGTCCGCACCCGGCCGGGTCCAGGGGCAAGGACCCCTGCTCCAATTAACCCGGCGCCGGCAAATAGACGGTCCTACTCCAGAGTTGCAATGTTGGCCATTGCTAACCTCTCTTCCCCAATGCTCAGCGCTTGCGCAAAGATGTCTCCAGAACTTGCAGAAGGACCATTCTCTTGCCTCAACTGCAAGTGGTGCAGCCTACCTAAGGCTGTGGTGCCACATATTGATACCGGGGACCATGCTAAACTTAAATGTTTATACATGAATGCTAGATCAGTGCCCAAACATTCTTTTGAAATTTGGGACACTATTAATGAGTCTCACCCCGACATGGTTTTTATTACTGAAACCTGGCTGGGAGATAACAACGGCCCCGACATTGCCCACTCCCTACCCTCAGAGTATAAAATCTTGAGACAAGATAGGCAGGGGAGAAAGGGTGGGGGACTTGCTATCCTATTCAAAGACTACCTAACCTGCTCACAGTTCTCTGTAGCACAGCTAGGGGAGCATGAAATACTCCCTTTTCAAGTATCCAGAGGAAACCACATCATATTGGGAGGAGCTGTAATCTACAATCCCCGAACAAACATGTTGAATTAAGTGCTAATTTACTCACACAACTCTTCCCCGCCTGTCTAAAATATAGACATTTTCTAATGGTGGGAGACTTTAATGTGCACTTTGAAAAACTAGACCACACGGAGGTCAACCACCTATACAATGATATGCAGATCCTCCAACTTAGACAATGGATTGAGGGACCCACTCATTCTGCAGGCCACACTCTGGATCTCCTATTCTCCAATATAGCATCCATCACCATTGAGGAGATTAAAGCTGTCACTTGGACGGATCACTCTCTCATTACTTTTTCTTTTACCCAACCGGCGGTTACTGCCACCACATATGTACCAACACATGAATTCTACCGCGCTTGGAAATCTATCACGCCCGACCTTTTCCGACTGCATTTCTCCTCTAACAGCCTGGAGGCGTTAGACTCACTCCCCACGGATGTGGGAGTAGCATGTCTTGAAAAAGAAATCTACAATTCCTTAGATCACTGCGTCCCCAAACGTAGGTCTAAGCCTACGGGCAGACGTGTATCAGAAAAATGGTATTCGACTGAACTTAAAGCATCTAAAAAGCAATGTAAAATACTGGAACATAACTGGAGAATGTCCAGATCTGAGACGGACAAACTTTTATTCAAATCTATGCTCAAGAAATACCACAATGCCATCAAAGGAACGAAACGCACCTACTTCGCACACAGAATAACTGAAAGCAAGAATTCAGCAAAAGAATTGTATAAAATCATACACGACTTATGCAGACCCGCATGCATGTCGCAAACTTTACATCCCTCCCCAGACTGTTGTGAAATGATCAGTGATTTTTTTATAGACAAAATAAACTCTATTTACTTATCTTTTAACGCAAATGCCCCAACTGATTCCAACAGCTGGGTAAACACGGATCTTCTTCCTAATACCACAGCACAGTTGGGTAGTTTCGTCCCTTTTTCCCAAGATGAAGTAGCCAAAACTATGGGGGAAGTCAAGTCTGGCTCTCCCTCGACCCTTGTCCTCACTTCATCTTTTCACAAATTATCCCCACCCTTTGCCCCTATGTCACGGAGCTCTTCAATAGATCACATGAGACAGCAGTATTCCCGGAAGCCTGGAAACATGCAATAGTCACTCCCCTGCTTAAAAAGCAGGTGTAGATGTGACAAATCCAGCAAATTATAGGCCAATATCCCTACTTCCATTTCTCTCCAAAGTAATGGAGAAAATGGTCAACAGACAGCTGTCTGCCTATCTGGAATCTAATGGCCTTCTGGACCTATCTCAGACAGGCTTCAGGGCCACAAATAGCACGGAGACGACCCTGCTGGCCGTGTTTGACAATATAAGAGCACTTCTGGATCAGGGCAAGGCAGTTGCCCTGATCCTATTGGACCTGTCGGCGGCATTCGACACGGTCTCTCATCAGCTCTTACTTCGCAATCTCCACGGAAAAGGAATACATGCCAAAGCACTCCTATGGCTCAACTCATTCCTTAGCAACAGGAAACAAACAGTACAACTGGGCGCTTTTTCATCCAAACCAAAAATTCTGAGCTGTGGTGTCCCCCAGGGAGCCTCTCTTAGCCCCACCCTTTTTAATGCTTATGTTTCACCACTGGCAAAAATTGGCTCTAAATGGGGCTTTGATATTTGCTCATATGCGGATGATACGCAATTAACAATAGCCGTTGGCAATGACCATGAGAGCACAAGGACCAAGCTTAACGACTGCCTTACTGAAATGGCAGTATGGATGTCCGATCACTGTCTCAAACTTAATGCAGACAAATCTGAGATCCTGCTTTTTGGTGGAGCCCACCACATTTGGGACGCTTCATGGTGCCCCTACTCTTTAGGACACGCTCCAGAGCCCAAGAGGTGTGCCAAGAACTTGGGCGTCCTCATGGACGACAAACTTTCCATGCAGGATCACGTACGGACCCTCTGCGGGAAAAGTTTAGCCTTACTAAAACTTCTAAAAAGGCTTTTTCCCTGGATCCCTTTGGAAAATAGGAGGACAGTCACCCAAGCATTGCTTGTTAGCAGAATGGACTATGGCAATGCCCTGTTTGTGTGCATGCCAGACTACCCGTTTAAACGTCTCCAGGTAGTACAAAATGCTGCAGCCAAATTGGTCTGCAACAAGGGCAGACTAAGCTCAGCTACTGAATGCCTGAAACAACTCCATTGGCTGCCGGTGCGCCAAAGAGCACGATTTAAGCTCCTGGGGCACACTTTTAAGGCACTACATCGCATCGGTCCCAAAATTCTCTGAGATAAAATCCGATTCTACACCCCTCCCAGATGCTTACGGTCACAGCATCTTGCGCTTGCAGAATCAAAAAGGATCAAAAAGGTCAAAACCGGGGGACGCACCTCGCACCTCGCGGCCTTACACTGGAATGGGCTGCCAGTCGAACTTCGACTTACCAATGATTATAACACCTTCAGAACAAAATTAAAAACACACTTATTTCCTGCCTAAGCAGTTCCTCACTCCCTCCGGCCCTTCTTTTCAGCACCAGATTTCGCCTCCTCAGCGCCGTGATATCCCGTTGGGATGAATGTAGCGCTATATAAATAAATAAATAAATAAATAAATAGTGTCCGGGTGGTATATGACCTGTGTAGTATTCTCAACTGAACCAGCCGGAATCGTGCCCTAATGGCGATTTTCCTGGGACTCTGGATTGCTTCCTGCCAGTCATCGTCCTCTATCAAGCCCAGATCAGTTTTCCAGTCCGCCCTCAAGGAGGCGAGAGGGTCTGGGAGGTTGTTCATGATCTTCTTGTAAATTAGAGAAGTAGCCTTATCTACCATGGGGTCGAGTAGTAGTCGGTCCTCCAGAGGGGAGTATTCCGGTACAGATTCTCCTTCCGATATGTAGCGATGTATGTCGTGCCGCAATTGTATGTAGTGGAAGTTTTCTGTGTCAGACAATTGGTAGTCGTGCATAAATTCTGCGAAGGTCAGCATTTCCCGCCTCGCCACACATCCCCAAGAGTATCTAGTCCTAGCAGGCTCCATTTATGGAACCCCTGCAGGCGCCCCACATCCCTCAACCCATCGCTTTCCCAAAGCGGCGTCTGCTGGGTAAGTCTTGACTCCTAGCCCAACAGCCTGTTCGTGGTTTGCCAAGCTCTAACAACCTCGTACGTGTGTCAAGGTAGTTGAGTCCCTCACTGTTTCCGGTAGAGGGCCGCTAAGTGTCCACCGCTTCCCATCATGTATCTGTCCATCCTGTAAGCTGGTTCCGTCTGTGGTTCGAAGACGCACCCATTAATGTTTAGCAGTTGAGAAGCCAAGTAGTAGCTTCGAATGTCCGGGACCACCACGCCACCGTCGTATACTCCACGCTGTAGTTTGCGCAGCGCTTTTCGGGGTCTGCCTCCCTCCCATAGGAGAGCGCGCTGCTCCCCCTCAATGGTTTTAAAAAAGGAATCTGGGATTTTGTACGGGGTATTTTGTAGGACATAAAGCAACCATCAGAGCCATCATTTTGAACAATGTCGCTCTTCCCATTAGGGAAATCGGTAGGTTACGCCAGTGTTTGATGTCCTCGCGCAGCCTCACTAGTTGTGGGTATAGGTTTAGGTGTAGGAAGTCTTCAGCAGTTTTCGTGATCCAAATACCCAAATACTTACATTTATCCTGAATCGCCAGGTCTGCGCACTCCGTAGTGAGAGGTGGGAGGGTACCCGCGAGCCCGAAGATGAGGGACTTATCCCAGTTTATCTGATACCCTGAGTAGGTACCAAAGGTACGGAGTATATGTATTATTCTGTGGAAAGTTTGTCTGGGAGTGTGCGCATAGAGCAGCACATCGTCGGCATATAGCGATATGCGTTCTTCCCATCCCCCCCAACGTCTATGCCCCTGATTACGGGGTCTTGCCGGATCCATGCTGCCAATGGTTCCAGCGCCAAGGCAAAAAGCATCAGGGAGAGTGGGCAGCCCTGACACGTGCGGAGAGTGAAGGTTTGCGAGATCGAGCCATTAATGTGTACCTGCGCCTCTGGGCGTTTGTATAACAATCGGACCCAGGCACAGAAGCATGGTCCCAAGCCCAGTTTCCGGAACACTGCATGCAGATACGGCCATTCGATACTGTCGAATGCCATGCGGGCATCTAAGGACATGAGGGCGGCCGGTACGTGCGGGTGCGTCGCCGTGGTGTGAAGGACCCCGTACAGTTGCCTCAGATTGAGCCGGGTTCTTCTATGAGGCATAAACCCAGACTGATCAGGGTGTATTAGCGTAGAGATTATGGGAAGGAGTCGGGTGGCCAGTATCTTTGCGAGTACCTTGGTTTCGTAATTAAGAAGGGATATGGGTCGATACGAGCCGCATGCGTCCGCAGGTTTGCCTTTTTTAGGGATGACTACTATAGAAGCTAGGCGCAAGTCTTCAGGCAAGCATCCTTCCTCCATCACCGACTGGAACATGTCCAGCATCGGCTGCGCAACCTTCGTGGCCACACATTTAAAAAATTCCGCGGGCAGTCCGTTTGGGCCGGCCGCCTTACCCGACTGTAGGTCTTTTATGGCCCCTTCCACCTCCTCCCTAGTGAAATCGCTGTCGATGGACGCCCTGTCCTGGCCAGCGAGCACAGGGAGAGAAATATCTTGAAGGAACTCCCTGCTCTCATCTTCAGATTTATCTGTCTGGCATTGGTAGAGCGATTCGTAGTAAGTTGCGAACGCCTCAGCTATGTCGGCACCCGATTCTCGTCGAGTCCCCTCCGCAGTGCGGATTTCAGCCACCCAGCTCCTCTCTTTGTCCCTGCGTTCAAGCCAGGCAATGAGTTTATTGGCCTTGAATCCCAGGTCATATATACGCCTCTGTGTGGCCACTGCATGGCAGCGGGCCGTCTGTTCCTCCAGATCCTGAAGTTCCTTTTGTTTGAGTCGGAGTAAGTGGTGGAGATCTTGAGAGTTCATACCCTTGCAGTGGGTGTCCCGATCTAGCTGCGATATCTCCTGTTCTAGTGTGTTGCACTTTAAGCACTTTTCTTTTTTAAGGCCGTCTATCGTGGCTTGTAGGTAGCCCCTTGCGACTGCTTTGTACGCTTCCCATAGGGTGGTGTGAGAGTCAACCGACCCAGCGTTTTCGTCGAAATATTGTTGCGTGCGCTCACTAAATTTTTCCTGAAATTCCTTGTCCCGGAAATACCAGGGTGGTATACGCGGAGGCATGGCATAGTGTCCTGCCGGGCCCTGGACAAGAACCTCCACTGGGGAGTGATCGGAGATGCCCCTAGCTCTGTGCTGTGCTCCTCTAAAATGCCCCATGTGTATAGATTGTGTGAATAGGTAATCGATGCGTGAGCCGGTGCCATGTGCCGAAGAGATATGCGTGTATTGCCTACTAGTTGGGTTGTGCAATCTCCACAGGTCTGTAAGACCCATAGCCTTAGCAAATGTCCATAGCGGACCTGCCCCACCACTGTGTGCCTGAGTTGAGGATTTATCCAGTTCGCGTGACATTACTGCGTTCATATCTGCCCCTAGAATATGTATCCCTGTCGGCATGTCTAGTAGCAACTTACTGAGTTCAGGGAGGGTATCGGCCTGCAGTTTTGGTGGGAAGTATGCTGAGCAGATGTTGAGGTTCCGCCCCTCCCATATTCCAGCCAATGACACATACCTGCCCAATGGGTCTTGCCAGATGGTACCCCTTACCAATGGCGTCGAGTTTTTTCCAGAATTGCTACCCCCCGGGATCCCGTCGTAAAGCCAGCATGGGCTGCTAGCGTGAAGCCATATCTATTGAGTGCAAGACACTGGTTACCTTTTAGGTGCGTCTCCTGAAGGAGAGCTATGTCAGGGGAGTGACGACGTAGGTACTGCATGACCATGGTTCTTTTGATCTTGTTCCCTAGGCCGTTCACATTCCAAGTCAATATTTTTAAACCGGACGCTGGTCGTGGTGTTGTAGCCATAGTGACGGGTAGTGCTTATAGGGGTCCCTCCCCACCTCCCCCCCTTCCTGATCCAGCGCGCTAGTGTGCAAATGTGTCGATGGGTGTATATAAAACGTAAACATAGCTAACAGAAAGCAAACTCTTACATATGCAAAAAGGATCCCCGTTAATATAATCCCCCGCCCTGCTACCCTGCACTGTAGGTTTAGAACTACCCACCACCCCAATTTGCAGAGTGCCTGTCGCCCTAAAGAAACCATTAATCTACAACTACAACTGGGGGTTGGCTGGCTCCGCCACGTGCCTGTGTGCGGCCGCCCTCCCGCCCTCCTACAATAGAGAGTGACAATAAGTGAACCATAATTAGACCAGGGTCATAGTTCCCTCGTTCGGATAACTGTGGTTACATCAAATTAAATCAAGTAGGCCCCCATTATCATACGGTAGCTTCAGTTTAGTGCTTACGTGTCCGTAGGGCTAGGTGTCGTCCTCGCCTTTTTAGCAGTGTGTCAATGACAGTTCGAGTAAGACCTCACTCCCCTCCACCCCCGGCTGCCTCATCCCCTGCGTCGGACCCAGAGTTCTTCCGTGCTGTGGTTTGTTCTTGCTGGGTTTTCCCCATGTAGGGGCGGCCACGGTCTCCCCGTTTCCTGCTCGAGTCTCGCTGCCGGTGTCGGATGGTTTTTCGCTCCCCCTCGAGCCAGTCCCAAACTTCATCAGGTGATGTGAAGTACCAGGATTTGTCACGGTCCAGGACCCGGAGCTTCGCAGGGAAGAGCATCATGTACTTGAGATCTTGGGCTCGTAGAGTTCGCTTCACTTCGTCGAAAGTACGCCTCTGCTGCTGGACCGCTAGAGTGAAGTCCGGGAAAAATCGGATCACTGAGTTTTCAAAGGGGAGATCGCCCCTCGTGCGCGCCGTTTGTAATATTATATCGCGATACCGGAAATTAAGGATATGTGCGATTATTATTCGTGGGGGGTGCCCGGTTTGGGAGGTGGCGCCAGCGCTCTGTGCGCTCGTTCCACTGAGAAAAAGTTCGAGAGTCGTTTGGGTTTGAGGTGGTTTAGGATAAGGTCCTCCAGGAAGAGCCCTGCGTCCGGGCCCTCCACCCCTTCAGGTACCCCCACCACTCTTATGTTATTCCTGCGGGTGCGCCCCTTCTGGTCTTCGAGTTTTGCCGCCATCCATTTGTGCTGATGTGTGAGGTGTTGTATTTGTTTTTCCATTTTTTTCGAGGCGGTTTGGAGTTCGACAATATTCGTTTCAGCAGTGCTCACTTTCTCCGAGGTTTTGTTCAAGTCTGCTCGTAGTAGGGACACATCAAGCGACACCTTATCCATTTTTGATTCAAGCGTTGTCCCCAGCTCGTGCATTGCGGCCATGATTGCCCCCAATGAAGGCTCCTCCAGCCCCGAGGGGCCCTGCGCCGGCGCCCCCTCTGCCATCGTCACTTTGGGCACAGTATATTTGTCCAGCTGATTGGATTGTTGTGGGGGGGCAGTCTTGGGGCACATTCAGTGGTAATGGCAGGTGTGGGGGTCAGCATTGTAGCGTGCAGCTGTTAATGGGTTCTCTGCCTGCAGCCACCCTTCGCTCCCTCCAGGCGCATGCGTGAAGAACAAGCAGTCTTTGAATGGGGAGCGCCCGGGAGGGGGGGAGCCGATCCGAGCCCAGCCCCCCACAGCTCTTCAGTCTTGTGCTCCTGCACCACTCAGTGCCGACTGGCTGTTATCCTTGCCCCTGACCAGGCCACATAGAATCAACTGGGGCCCAACTCCCTACAGCACTGCAGTCTTGCGCTCCTGCGCCGCTCAGTGCTTACTGGCCGTTGTCTGTGCTGCTGACTGGCCACACGGATGGGGTGTCTCAACATGGAATGCGGCTGCTGCCGCCGCAGGTGTGAAGGCGGTCTCCGCACTTTAAGTTGCAGGTGATTGCAATGGCAGGCCCACTCGGGGTTTGTAGGTCACTGCCGCGCTGTCCCCGGTGTTGGCGGCATCCGCGATCCTCGGATTGTCACCTCCCAACCGGGAGGGTGCACTATATCAGGCTGTGGGGGGGGGACGATGCAACGGCCGGCCCCCCAGGCGGTCACCCAGGCCGCAGTGGTACCATGTTTTTCGCGGCCCAGCCTGTGGGCTTTCTCCTCCGCTGCTCTGTGTCTCTCTCTGTGTCCCGCTGGGGACAGCGCTGTGGTGGCAGGCGAAGTCCGGGGGGAAGCCTCGTATCCCGGGCCTCTACCCCCGCGATCTGGAGTCAGTCAGCTCCTCCCTCCACAGGCCCGCAGCAGCGCCGCACCTCCCCCGTCAGGCCTCGATACTTCCCGGCCGCCGCAGCAGCCGGTCACAGTCTTTTCTTTTGGACCCGCTCGGTCCTGCCTGGTTTACGGACCCTCGGAGCGATCGGCGCCGCGCCTTGGGCCCCGGGGTGTAGTCGGATGTCCTTGAGGACGGGAGGGCCGCCACGGAGCTCTCGGGCTAAGCCGCCATCTCGGCTGGTGCCAAGCCGCGCCCCCCCAATTGCACTGGATTTATATCATACGACAAGTGAATATCTTAGCAAATACCGCCAATATTAGTAAGATTGACTAAGACGTGTCTACTTCCTACTAATCACCTTCAATCAATAGATTGCATCAATTGTCTGAAAGTAAAACATAACCAGGACACATTGCACATGAATTCTTCCACCAGGGTTAGTGTTGTCAAATATGAAGATGACACATCAACTGCTGTGCGAAGAAGGAAGAAGAAGGGGAGAAATAAAAGAGAGGGTAAAGAAATAGTCACGCAAGAAATGCTAAAGCTCCTTAGCTCACAATGACATACACCAACACCCAGAATCCAATTGGTAATTCCTGAACTCACGCTGTGTGTTGCTGTTCGCTATGAATTCCACACTTTCAGTGTCAGGGTGTGCAATGTAGAGACTGACTTGTAGGTGTTATCCTGGTGTGCTGCTTGCCCCCAGGCAAATGACACCTGATTCTATGCCATGGGTTACTCCATGGTTCCATAACGAGACACATTTCTATCAATAGGGCCTTTTTCGTGAGGCAGAGGGTAAAATATGACCGTGCAATGCCTGCCATCATTAATTCTCGATCACAAAAAAACGTCTATTAGGACCTGGAAAGAAGCATATCTAAGCTACTGCTGTATTGAAGTTGGAAGACAGGGTCTTCTTACAGAGGTCTGGAGCTATTCAGGTAGGAGATAAGTTGTTTTTTTTATGTTAGGCTCAGCAGGTAGGTCTGTCAGGGCTCCACCCTCACACCAGTCCTCTACCCTCACACCAGTCCTCTCTATAGCCTAGCTTCCAGTCCACAATGTATTACATTATTCATTCTCAGCATTCCTAGCTTCTAATCCACACACACACACGCACCAACATTAGATTACATCATTCACTCTCAGCATTCCTAGCTTCTAGTCCACACACACACCAACATTCTATTACGTCATTCAATCTCACTATTCCTAGCTTCCAGTCCACGGACACACACCAACATTCTGTTACATCATTCACTCTCAGCATTCCTAGTTTCCAGTCCGCGCGTTCACACACACACACACACACACACACACGCACACACACACGCACGCACACACACACACACACACACACACACACTCTATTACATCATTCACTTTAAGCATTCCATACACTAGCTTTGATATACAGGAAATGGGAACATATAGGATAATGCATGCAGATCGACTTAAACATTGCACAAATCTTTGGCATATATGTAAACCTACCTCAAGTGGGGTCCAAGGCAGCCTGTAAAAGACATATGCCAATTTCCAAACGGTATGCCCACTTTAGAAAGCTTGTCACAGACCTGTTCTTATTAAAATCTTACCTCAGGACTTTCTTCCAAATTCCCACCCTTTCATCTATCCACTGTAAATCATATTCTTCCTAAAAACTCCATGGCCACATACCCATTGCCACCTATGGTATCTTATTTAGGTGCAATGTGCTGCTCACCCTGTCTGTCGCAGAAAGATATTCAGGGGCATATTTACAAAGAAAGTGGTGGAGCGTGTGGTTAAGCCTAGAAGGCTAACGACATGCTCCGTCACTTTAGAAACGCAGGGCTGCACCATATTCACAAGAATATGGTGCAGCCCTGCGTTTCCCCCTGCGCTGGCCATAACTTCATCTGCCTAGTGCCAACGCAGGCACCCTTGCACCTGAGGGCAAGGGTGCCTGTGTTGAGGGGAAGATTGTTTATGTGCAGGAAGGTTCTCTTTCCTGCACATAAACAATCTTGAAATGCTGTTTTGTAACTTCTATGTGTGCTGCTTAATGCAGCACACCTAGAAGTTGCAAAACGGCATTTTTTAAAAGGATTGTTTATGTGCAGAAAGGGGGACCTTCCTGCACATAAATAGTCATAGGCAATTTGCTGTTTCTATGTGTGATGCACAGGGCAGCACACATGGAAACAGCAAAAACGAGGAGAAATAATGCATTTCTCCTCGTTTAGCCTGTTTAAGACCAGGTCTTCCCTGGTCTTAATTTTGGCGCTGCCCCATATTTATGCTGCCCTTGTAAATAGGAGGCTGCATCAAAATCAATGGGTGTTGCGGTGAAACGCCCACCGCAACACCCATTGCCCGCCCCTTTCATGCTAAATACAGCGTGAAAGGGTGCCTTATTTACAAGGCAGCGTTAAGCCACATTAAGTGGCTTAACGCTGCCTTGAAAATAAGGCAAAGTTCCTATCGCCATCACAGCGTCACTAAAAGTGATGTTGTGGTTGCGATAGGGGCTTGTAAATATGCCCTTCAGTTCAGACTGTGCAGGATATACTTCAACACATTGAGCCGTGACTCCATGTTTGACAGACAGGGCCGCAAAGACTTCCTGAAGTGGCTGCCAAGGCCACTGATCCCAGTGCCAAAGCTATTAGGACTAATGCTGTGTATTCTAGAGTGGGATTTGACACACATGGCATTGACTGTACGATACTTGTCTGCACAGAGTTTTCAACGCTATTGACATGATAGGGCTGAAGAGTATCATATGTCTCTGAATGACATCTGACAATTAAAGTAAGATATTCTGTGCAGGCAATTAAATGCCCTGAACTCAGCAGTGGGTCTGGATATATTTGAAGAAAGTATTCCAGTAAGGTGACACCGAGGGGAAAGGTGCCAACCAGACCTTCTTTGGAGAAACCTGTCCAGAGACCTCATGACTCTTTGATTTGCACGTACAACACTCTTGGTTAGCCGTCAGAGTTTGACAGCTGTATAGAGACTTCGGCCTCTCTGAATGACTGTGCTGATTGATTAATGGAACCAATAGATGACACTTCAGAAGTTGAAGATATTCAATTTTAAAGACATGCAAGTAAAAAATACAAGTCAGCGTTCTCAAACTCTGAGTAGTGTGATCCACCGCGGCTAATATAAATTTTTCCTTATGACATTACAAAACCTATGTCGGCGGGGCCCATAACACCGCATACATACATTCATTCAATTTTCTGGATCAAACGCTAAGGAAAATGAGCTGCTGGACAAACGGGGTACCTTATTAAAATGACAGAATTATAACCTACACATTATATACATTAACTTAGGATCCTGTCGGTTCTAAACATCAAGGTACTCCGCTATTCGGTCGATGGACCAACTAGTAGAATCAGTTGATGGCGATTAAAGTCCAGCTCAATCACAATTAGAACCTTAAACATTTTATAAATCACAACTTTATTTAAAAGACCCACAGACTCATTTTAGAATTAGCATATAATTTTATCTCAAATTTTTTAAGCAAATAAGTAAAGTTCATAATTAGGCAAATACATTTATTATATCAGTAAGCATTTAAGTAAAAGATTAAGAATAGAGACGGAAAATACTCATTACCCTTGGCCATAGGGCGATGACAAGAATGGTTCACCAGGAAAGAAAAATGAACCGCAGGCCACAGGATAGGACTCCCAAACTGACTGACTGTCCCGCTAACCTCCTCGGACGCAATCTCCTCCCGGGCAACTCCCGCAATGGTCTCGTTCCTTCCCCAGTCAAAGTTCGAAGTCCAAGAATGACAGAGTCTCTCGCAGCATCAGGATAGAAGAAGCGAACCGAACCTTGCATAACGTAAGAGCAGACTCTCTTATACCCTATTCTCTGACTCGCTACACTCAAAGTTGCAATCTTTAGGGGCAGAAATCACGCTAATTGGTCCATTGGAGGGGTGGTGATGGTCACCTCATCGCCCTCATTGTTCGAACCGGTTTGGGGACAATAAGGCATATATTAAGTCTCATGATCAACAATGTCCAAAGGTAATTCCATTTGTTAATGTAATTTGTAACAAACTCCGATGGTCACATATTAGTTCATCCTCTGTCGCTCGATTCTCTCATCCGTTCCCATGCATATATGCTGAACTCTTGGCACGATCCTTGTTGCAGGTCAGACTGGTCTTGACATCTCTCACTCCGGGCACAGGCCGCATACACGTGACTGGAGCATTCACTCTGTTCATGCGCGGGGCCATTTTATTCAGCGCACGCGATCGCGTCCTTTCCAGCGGCCATTTTCGAAGCATGGCCTAGCAGGCCCGACCGAAACTAATATAAGAGCAAACACAACAGAAATTAAACATGGAAAATAAGCCTTTCTGTTTACCACCCGCTATTCTAAAGACCCGCGTTAGGTATTACCTAGCAGAAGCGACATTTAAAAGCCATTTTACTTACCACCTGCATTCTTCGCCACAGTGCAATTTTACTATGCAACACAAATCATGCAATTTACTCTATTTACTACTCAAAATCACAATACTCATGTTATTTTGCTTCATATTTGTAAATAAATTAGATTTTGCAATGCCAGCAAGTTGCCCACGTGTAATGTTTAATAAAAGGTGCATTGCATGAGTTTCAAATGGTTAGTATCATTAATCGTTATGGGGTCATTAACTTCCAAGGGGTACAAAAATAAATATTTTGTTTCCCCTGCTCCATCAGTGCTTGCTCGTGTGGTTGTCACAGTTGCCCATTAATTAAACCAAAAACAGCCATTCACTGTTCTTGCTTCCAAGATGTATCCGCGTCAGTTGTGTTAGAGTGAGAAATGTCAAATGGCCTTCTCTGTACCCCAAAATAAACTGATACTAATGATTCCTTGCAATGCAGCATGATGATGTTGTATGACTCCTAGACATGGTTATCACACAACACAGAAGAATCTGCAGCTGTCATCATCTGTTGTGACATCACATCAATGAACAATCAAATCGATGTGGACCCTGATTCGTCCTCACAGCGCTGGCAGCCATCTTTCAAGAGGAAGTGGGAGTAGGGGTACCGGCACTTTCAGAATCTCATCTACTATGGAGCCGGTTCTCAAATTATCAATGGTCGCATCATGATTCCTCATCGATCATTTGTTTTTACTTAAGCACTGATCAGTGGTGCAGAGTGAAGAAAGCTCCCTGTTTTCGGTTTAACGATTTTTTGCACACAATACAGATTGAAAACTATATGTTACCCTATTCGTTCTTCTTTTGAGTGTCTCCTTGCTGTCAATCATAATGACTAGCTGGCCAATGGTTGTGGATATTGGCAGTGTAGGGTATTAAAAAAGGAACACGTTCATAGTACAATGGTACTGTTTTCAGCAGTGGCAGCTGGCATCTACAGGGAGAGGGGCAGCGGGCACGCGCGTGGGAAAATATTACTTCAAAAAGAAAAGATAACACTTACCTGAAGACGAACATGACATCCTCCGCTCTAGACCTCTTCTTCCAGGAACTGGATGTTGCAACTCCCTTGACCAATCCAGCATGAGAGCAGCGCCCTGATTGGAGGAGCGGCCTTATTCGGTGCTCCATAGAGCTCTGGAGGCCTGCACTTGCTTTAATTCATCTGTTTTAAGATAGCTGGGTTAGAGATGTTTAAAGTGCACATGTGTGGCTGGCCAACGCAAGACGGCCGGTCAAAAAGACATGCGCACTTAAACAGTGCATAGACAGCCGACCCTCCTCCCTGCTGATGTCAGTCAGCAGGCCCCGTCCCATCCTGACGCTCTGTTCGGGACGGGGATGAAAAATAAAACCATAAAGAATGACCATTTTATTTTTCATCTCTGGTGCTTTGGGGGTAATTTAAGAGGGGCGATGCTCCTCTGCTCCAACAGAGGAGCCGTTCCTGAGTTTCAGGTGAATGCCTAGTGTTTGACTACCTAGCATTCTATGGGCCTTATTCACAAAGGTGAATGGACACATATTTTTATTCAAGAGTAAATTTAGTTCAAGACGTTTTGGTCCCTTTACACTTTTTTGCATTTCTGAGTGTAAAGTTACTCCAAAGTATGCATTTACGTCTCCAACCTCTGTAGCCATGGGGGTGTAAACATCTAAAACAGAATTTACAAAGGTAAAGTTACATAACTTTTCATATATAGGCAGGGATCTCCTAAGGGCAAAGTACTGGGAAAATTAATAAAGTTTACTAAAGTTAAAAAATGACTACAAATATTTCAATGTAAAATATTAGCATGAAAATATTTATTTATTTAAAACCTAGAACAAAAAAAACAAAATGTTACAGCACATTACCTTAAATATTTATTAAATAAGTAATTTATTAATTATTATTTTTTAAAAGCACACCTAGAGTAAAATTGCAATTTAATATGATTTGTATTGGAATTTAATGTGTATTAAGTTTTACTATTACTTACACATAGAATTAATTTACATTATTTTCAAAGAGTATTTTGATTTTAATTTTTAAAAGTTTATATTACATTTTATATTGGTATAATAATTCATTATTATTTATATCTAGTTGTTTAACAATACACAAAATATATATATACAAACATATTTTAGAAGTTGAAATAATGTATTTTAATTAACATTATTTTCTTTGGGGTTTTATTTTAAGTTTTTGCCTCCATTATTTTCTATGGGAGTGTACTGCAGTAACTGAGTGGCATGTGTGTGGGGCTGAACTTACTCTAAGGCTGAGCTAAAGTACATTTACTATTGTTTTTGGACTTTTTTTGAATGTAGTAAATTTGTAAATAGCAATAGGCTTTTGTTGATGGATGTTTTTCCCACCCTCCATACCCCTCGATAAATTCTTTGTTAATCCACCCTAAACCCCTCCCATTTAGGTGTAGGTATTTGCCATTTTCCAGCCTGTCCAATCTTTCCCTCCCAGATTTACTACTAAAATGGATATTTATGTGTGCAGAGATCTCTGCTCCACTTACAAATTATAGGAAAGGCAGAGGTGAAGGTGTCCACTTGTAGGTTTGTGACTATCATTTTTTAGAATGTGAGTAGGCCCCTACATTCTTGGAAAATTTAAAATATTGGGCGCACATTGTTAATTTAATACATTTGGATATAGACTATTTGCAACTTATTTTTTTAGCAACTAAAAATAAACACAGGTGAATACTAGTAACTTGAGAAACGAACAAATGGCTTACGCTGCACCCCTGTCCCCACCCTTCCCCCAAAAGAAACGTCAAAATATTTTTAGGGACTGTAGGGGGTGGAGGAGTCATGGGAGAGCAGGGGAGAAGCAGTGGAGAGTGGGTGGGGTGGTGGGGAGCAGTGGACAAACTTAAGGCCAGGTGGAGAATACATAAAAAAAAAAACAAGTGAGTAGGAATCAATGGACAGGGTGGGAGCAGGGGAAGGAGATAGCAACACAGAGAGTGTGGGATGAGTAGGGTGTATAAATTGAGAAGCAGCACACGATGAAGATAACAAGTAGGGGGGGGAGAGCAATACTAAGCATGCATGATTAGGGCCTGTGGGAGCTCCACTCTGACAAACCAGCCAGATCACCTACACAGCCAGTATAAAAAGAGCGCCACCAAGAAACAATGGAAAGTTGCTGTGAAACATCGCAGGAATTCAAAATAAAATTTCTAACACCGAATCTGTCAAACATCTGAGGAAATTCCACATCATCGATATGCAGGAGACTTGGGCAGCATCAGGCTATGGAGGATTTAGCTAAAGAACCAAAGATTGTTATCCGCCCGGCTGTCACAGGGGGTAATATCATTCTCATGCCAAAGAGCAGTATGTAAGGGAGGCACACAGGCAACTTAATGACAAGGAGTGTTGCGCGCTGTAGGAAAATAGGATCTGCTTTCATGGTCACCCCCACTTTTAGCTAGCGTCATTATGTTTATCTGACTAGATTGACTGGGATCCTGCTAATCAGAACCCCAGTCTCTGGGTTTCTTCCCTAAATCAGGACATGGTGAGTACTTAGCTACACTCCAGATTGGCTACTGGTGTACCCTGATAACTCCCTAGTATATGGTACTAAGGTAGCCAGGGCATAGGTACCCAGGGGTCTCCCATGGGCATAAGCATGCATTATGCCACCCATGAGGGACCACTCAAATTGTGACTACAGGCCTGCCATTGAAGCCTCTGTAACTTGGTGCTAGCACCACTTACGACAGATATAAGTTTCCTTATATCTGAGGTCACTGCACTTAAAACCTATAAGTCACCCCTTAGGCAGGCCTTTCAATCCTGAAGGCAGGGTGCTCGGTTCTAAATGTGAGGGTGCCCTGCCTGAGGAGGACACTCCTACAAACTTCGGAGTCCATTCTCCGGGATGGGTTGTAAGTGCATCAGCCATTACGATACATAGAGTGGCCATGCGTAATTACGTGATGACCATCTCTAAACTGGCTGTGACGAACCCTGTCATGTTTGGTATCAAACATGTTGACGGTGTGGGAGGTGTGATTCCATGCACGGTAAAGCTCCTCCGGGAGGCCCTCAGTGCTCCTGGTACCAGTCTTCTAGAACCAGACAGCAAGCTAGGGCTGCTGCCGGCCAGAGACATATTTCTGCCCTCTTGCTGCTGAGCCAAGCTCAAGCAGGGGAAGGCAGAACAATAGATATCCTGTCACAGGGAGGTGTGACCACCTCCCAGACAGGGTTTAGTGTATTGGGGCAGGGTGGGAGCGCTTACCAGCACCACTGAGACTGCTTGAAGTGCACATTTGGTGCCCTCCTTGCATACTCCATTTCAAACCAGTTCAGGGAGCCATTGGCTCCTGCTCTGGCGCAAACCTAGACAAAGGACATGGGAGTATCCTCCCCGCTGTCCAGCCCCTCCTCTGGGAGAGACCCCTGAATCGTCCCAATCCTTTCCTTAGGGTACTTAAGGGCTTATCTGTGGGTGGGTCCCTAGATTCTTTGTGGGACACGATTCAGATCACATACCACTTCAACTTAAACCGTCTGGGCACTCTGGACCTCGCTGGACTTTGCGTTTGGAACCGAGACTGCAACTGGGAAGACTCCTGCTGCTCCTGGTCTCGTCGTCCTGCAAGTCTGCTGCAACGTCTGTGCCTGTGCTCCATACAGGTTCTTCACAGGGCCTGCGGAATTCCAAGACACCCAAAGGAATCTCCTTTGGAGTGAATGAGTCACTCCCCTGCATCTGCAGGCACCGCAACACAGCTGACCGGTCTGCTGATCCTGGGCTCCCACGAACTCCGAAAGGCTCAGCAACACAGGTGGTAGTTCTGCAACTCCCTCGAGGCCTGTACTTTCTTGTCACCGAGTTTGAGGCCAGTATCCCTCGTCGGAAACGCTGGAACAGAACCCTTGTGCACCGTGTCAACTTGCCATTACCAAGGCTTGTTGGCTCTCTCCTCAAGAGATCTTTGGGCTCCAAGAAGCTCCAACCACAAGCATCTCCTGCAGCTAAGATTTTTGCCTGCATCACATCCTTTTCACTGTGGACCTCCACTTCTTGGTGAGCTGCTTGAGGTCCTCTTGCAACTCCGTTGCCTCCAGCCTGTGGGTCCTCCTGAGGGTCTTCTTCAACTTCAGTGGGCTTCCCTGCTTGCTCAGGGCCTGCTCTGACTTACCTGCTCGTGGTCATGGTGCCGGGACCTTGCTGGACCCGACACTGCACATTTTTCATCGAGTCCATTGTTTGCCGCTGCCAAGGCTTGTTGGTGCCCCTGCCGGACACTGACCCCTTGGCTCTCGACATCTGATGTGAGACAGCTCGTGAACAGCTCCTGGTTTTCCACAGCATTGCCTGGTCCGCACAGCTGCAACTTCAAGGGCACTGTCAAACTCTCCTGCATCTCCGACATCAGTGGGCATTCGTCTTCCGTGCCTCCTGGTCACTCCTGAGTGGCATAAACTCTGTCCCCTGTGCTTGCAGGGTCTTCTCACCTTGAATCCACCTTTGGGTTCCACCAGACTCCTTCGACTTCTTCTCCAGCAGCATCTTTCCTGAAGTCCTTCATTGTGGTCTACGGCGGTTTCCGACGTCACTTGACACCTATGCACCCGGCTGCCCTGGTGTAGGTATCCTGGTTCCTGGGGTATCCACGGGTGGGGTGACTCTCCGACCTTCCATCTTCCACGGCGTTTCTTCATGTTCCGCTAAGAAGGGTCCTTTTTCTTTAAAACTGCAATCGCGACTTACCCATAGACTTCCATTGAGTACGCGGTCGGCATCCCACTCTGCACAGGACCTCCGTGGGGTTCCTAGATACTCACCTTGGGTGGTTCCTTGAGTCCCTGACTTTTCTATGTCTTCTGGGTCCACTCTTGTCGTGGTTCACATTCCACTATTTTAGTATATGGTTTGGTCTCCCCCTGGAGACCACTGTGTATTTGTGCTACGCACGTGCTCTATTTCCTAAGTATTGTGTTTATTGTGTTTGTATCTCCGGGTAAGAGATAATACAAGGTTTTAGTGAGTGTTTGTAATAAAATACATATTTTTATAACTACACTGTGTGATACTTTTTCACTTAACCTACACCATAAGATTAAGTACTGGTAAAACAGGCGCCACCCCCACCCCCACCCATTATAGCACGTCTCTTCAACTATAAAGACCGGGACGCAATCCTTCAGACCGCTCGCATAGCCCCACCAGTACTGCTCGACAATACACAGATCAGCTTTATCCCGGACTCCACCCTTAAAACCCAAGCGCTTAGGTGGAGCTTTATGTCAGCGAAAAAAGCACTCAGGGACAAGGGTGTGAAATACTCCATGCTGTTTCCGGCACGTCTCCGGGTGGAATCGGAAAGGAAGGCCTGGTTTTTTACCACCCCGGACGCTGTGTGGGAGTGGCTTGATGGCTGGAGGACGGTGGAAGGCCCCGGGGCAAAGACTCAGCGTGGAGGATATAGAAGAACGGTGAAGGAGATGGAAGCTCAAGCAACAGAGAACGTACAGTCGGGAGAGGAAGCATGAACGGACTAAAGTGAGACCTGCGGATAAAAGATTGGGTGGGGTGGGCGGGGGGGTTTGTACGAGAAGCAGGATTGGGGGAGAGGCAACCTCCATGTCCCGGACCTTTTGGGCGCCTACGCACTGCGGCAGAACTGCATATAGAATAGTATGTTCGGGTTGCAAGGGGGCGGTCCCTTGTGCAGGAGGAACTATCCAACGACTTGGGAGAGGGGTGGGAAGGGAGGGCAGAGTCAGCAGGCAAGCTAATGATCCCTAAGTCAGTTATGTTGGAAGGGGTCGACAGGCTCTCTGCTGAGTCTCTGTCTGGCAGGGGTGCAGGGTGAAGGGGATCTAGGTGGGGTAGAGAGAGGGAGAATTCAAAATGTTATAGCATGTTGGCTATGGTTTTTCGTATCTCTGACGGAACAAGCAGCAATTGTCTTTATACATGATCTGAGCTCAGCCGTGGACTGGAGCGCCTTCGTAGGGGCTAGGGAGGGCAAATGGGCAAACCTCCGGTAGGGATAAAACGAATGTCCAAATTACAGCTTTACCAACCGTTACATGACGGGGCAAGCGCCTGCGGATCTTAAGTTAATGACCTGGAATGTACCGGTGAATGACCTCGAGGCACTCGCCGGACGTGGTGTTGCTGCAGGAGACCCACCTTATGGGGAATTCTTGTCGGGCCCTCAATTGGGGGGGGCTATGAAATGAAGGTATACGCAGGGTACACATCGGGATCCAGGGGCACGGGAATCCTTTTAAAGAAAAACCTCCCCCTGGTGATCGGAAAAACCTGGTCGGATCGACTGGGAAGATATGCGGTACTCTCGGGGACCTGGGCGGGAGAAGTGGTGAATATACTCTCGATCTATGTCCCTCCAACTCTAAAAGAATCCACCTTGCAGGACCTGGGGACCCTGATGTTAGAGCTCCCAACGGGACGTCTTTTCAGGGGGGTGACTTTAACATGACGGGATGTGAGTGTCTGGACCGCTTACCGGCTAGGGCCCCTGATCACAAGCATACACGTCTGGCGAGGTTTCTGAAGGCTCTGGGCCTCATAGATATCTGGAGAGTGCAAAACCCTAATAAGCGGGAAGTACTGGTAAAACAAGCTGCTTTACACTCCTTCTGGACTAAGCCGGAAGGCTGCTGTCCACAGCTACCACTTAGAGAGCTTTCTAAGGTTGTCTAAGACCACTAAAATCACCATAAGGGTTGTCTGGATTAGTGCAGGGTGCTACACTTACATAAGTGAGCACCATATACTAAGCCAGCCTCTCACATGCACCAATTCTAAGGATGATTATTACAAGACCATTATCACATTTTGGTCCAAACTGGAAGATTGGATGGAGCAAGTACTACTTGAGATTGAGGAATATGATTATCTCAAGAAAGACTTCCCCCAGCTACCGGTCCTCTATATTCTTCCCTAGATCCACAAGAGCAGGGCCAACCCACCCAGTAGGCCTATTGTGTCCTCTAGGAATAGTGCCTTGGAGAAGACTTCCAGATGCATAGACTTTTTTCTTAGAAACTTTGTTCCCACATTACCATCATACATAAAGTACACTAAAGAGTTCCTACAAAGGATAGAGGGTATCAAATGAGAGGAGGGTTTCATCCTAATGACCATGGATGTGTGCTCCCTATATACTGCAATCCAACACACTGATGGACTGCGGGCCTGTGAGCACTTTCTTAGAGCCAGTCCTATTCACTTTATGTAACACACTGCAATGCTACTCGACATGATCAAGTTCTGCCCATGCAATACATCTTCATGTTTGATAGAGACATTTGCTGGCAGCTCAGATGGACTGCGATGGGTACCTGTTTCGCCCCCAGCTATGCAAATCTGTTAATGGGCTGGTGGGAGGATCGGTATCCATTGCCAAAGAGACGTCACACAACATGGAAGGAGTCATCTTATGGCTCCCCTAAGTTGATGATTTATTCATCATATGGAGGGGCACCACCGAGTCTGCTGAGGGATTTGTGAACAAATTGAAAAGCAATTCACTCAATCTTGACTGCAATTTCAGTACTATCACCACCAGTATTGAATTCCTTGTTATATTGGTGGAAGTCAAGGGAGGACACCTCACTACAAAACTTTACCGCAAACCCAGTGCAGGTAACAGCCTCCTCCATGCCCTCAGCAGTCACCCTGAAACTCAGAAGTGGAGCATACCTTATGGGGAGCTGTTGAGGGCAAAGAGTAACTGCAGCTCACAGGAAGCATTTGACAGTGAACGTGAATCATGCTTGCCGGATTCTACAAACGAGGATATCCCAACTGGGTGCTCAAAAGAGCTGCTGACAGAGTTTCTCTCAAGGATAGAGACAGCATCCTTTTTACACCCACCAAAGCCAAGGATGAGGTAGAAGAGTGCACTGCTAGATAAGTCACTACCTATAACAACCAACACAGACAACTTGAAAGAATCTTGAGACTGAACTGGCAGACCCTCACTATAGATGCCATCATAGGCCACACACTCGACCACAGACCCAGCAAAACATACAAAATG
This sequence comes from Calotriton arnoldi, assembly GCA_963921515.1. Classification (NCBI taxonomy): domain Eukaryota; kingdom Metazoa; phylum Chordata; class Amphibia; order Caudata; family Salamandridae; genus Calotriton; species Calotriton arnoldi. Next base: position 1,421,282 of record CAWUFW010003465.1, on the reverse strand, counting down.
AACAGATCTCTCATGGACACTCTTGTACATAGTGATATTACCATCAAAAGCAAAACCAGGGTAGGCAGCCTACAAGTCTTTTTTCCCTGGAAGAAGTGCATGGCATGCAAGTACAGTTACAACAGAACAGAGTATGAGATCCCTCCGAGAAACCAAAGCTAAGAAAATGACTACATTTCCTTGCAGGTCTGAATATGTAGTATATGTCCTGGAATGCCCATGCGGTAAACACTATGGGGCAGATTTACAAGCCCCTTGCGACACTTTTACACCGCCGTTGCGTCACTTTTGTGACGCAGCGACGTCGTAAACAATGCGCTACGTTGCGACACATTTACAACGTGACACATCTAGGGAGATGCATCACGTTGTAAAGCCCTGCATCACATTATACCTGCGTCAGGTATAATGTATGCAGGGTGGGCATTCCGACGTAAGAAGCTTCAAAAAGTGACGCAGTGAAATCTACAAGATTTCACTGCGTTACTTCTATGACGCCACTGCGTCAAAACCTTACACCTGCATGAAGCAGGCATAAGGAGTGACACAGCATAATAGGAATAGGCATTCCTGAGCATTGCTGGAGTTGTGTCGTGCTTGCGACACGACTCCAGCAATGCGTTGCCTTTACGCCAACAGATGCGTCACGCATATGTCAATCCTTGCACCACGATGCGCCGCACTGTAAATGCGATGCATCGATCATGGCGCAAGGGTTTTTTTGTGTGACGCAAATAAACTGACGCATCTCTGCTAATATGCAGAGATGCGTCAGTTCTTGTAAATCTGCCCCTATTTTGGGAGTACCATCCTTCAAGCCAAAAAGAGAGTTATTGAGCACATGTGTGCTATCAACAATAAGACCCACAGTATCCGGTGGCCAGCCATTTCAGTGAGGCACACTACAGTGATAGGAGCAAACTGGTCTATTTCATAATAGACCAAGTCCCACACTCCATCAGAAGGGGAAATAGAACGCTGAACCTGAGGCGCCTTGAATCGAAATATATCACAGACCTAGAAACCAAGACAGGGGGGTGGAACACTGAAGAGGAGCTTAAGATATGCCTAGGGGACTGAAGATATCCTTGTCCATCTCCGGCTTTCTCCTCTTCACTTAGTGCATGCCTTCAAGCCATTACGCCCTAACTCTTTTTTCTGTTTCTTCTCTCACAGTAAGAAAGGAAGGGAAATCCCTGCAAAACCAGAGTGACAATTGCCGAGAGGTGCCTACCCTTGTCTTCGGATGAACACCCAGGGATTGGATACATGTGGCAGATAAGATCGTATTTATCTCCTTTTCTCTGTTTTTATCTCACTCTCCTGGCACATATAGCACCCACAGGATCCCAGGTTGACACTGACCTGTTGCATTCTGTGTATTCTTGAGGATTCTTAGCATCACAGCTGAAGAGGTTCATTTTACTTGTGCATTGGCCCATATGTTCGGGCTTGACATATGATTATGTACTCCACTTGTAACTCTGCCTTAGTTTGAATTCTTTTGCATATACAATTTTTTCTTGCATATACTGTGACTTTGAATGAATGCATGAATGAATGAAAAAAATGTATATAGCACAAAAGAGATGCTCCGCAAGGAGCGTTCCGGCACTGTGTAAGAGTAAGGCACAGTAACGAAAGTGGACAGGAGGAGGGACCATCCTACATTAGGTCTCTCTAAATATGTGGGTCTTTAAAAGACTCTTAAAGGAATTCTCAGATGTATCACCTCTAATGTGGGCCAGTAGTTGATTCCAGAGCTTCGGGGCCAAGAATGAATAGGAGCACCCACCTTCTCTGTTTTTTTTTACCTTAGGAATGCAGAGCATGTTCTGGTTAGCTGAGTGTAGAGCTCTGCAAGGAGTGTATCTTTTGATCTTCTCACTTATATATACAGGACTTTTCAATTGCGTAGCTCTAAATGGTATAGCTTGGGCTTGAAATATATTCTCTGTTTGATGGGGAGCCCCTGGAGGCTTTATAAACCCTCCCAGATAGATTGTCTTTTGCGAATGTTCAGCACTAATCTCGCTACCGCATTCTGGACTTATTGTAATCAGTTTAACAGGGCTTGAGGAGAGCTCAGGGGCTGCACATTGACATAGGGCCTGATTACAAGTTTGGCAGTCCGACTGCCAGAGAACCGCAGCTGCCACGTCCACACCACTGCTGCGCCGACCAACCGCTATAGTACAAGTTATATAGTCTGAAACCCAGACTGCTGGCACAGCGGTTTACTCAGCGGTCCTGCGGTTGTCCAAAATGTTGGCGATTCATTGGCGGACACCACCTGGCATGTGGTTCAACCGAATTTCATTGCGCGCGCTGCATCGCCTTTTGGCGTTTCATCGCGCGCAATGAAATTCGTTTTATTTATTTACATTACTCCGGTCGGCCGTGAGCCGGAGTTTACTACCACCCACACTGCCCCTCCCCCGCCCCACCGCCCCACAGCACTCCCTCCACGAGCCGCTACTGATTCGGCCACTGATTATGTTTTTCATTTCTCAACAGGTGAATCCACCACTGCATTTGAGCAGAGGCAGGAAAGCCACCAGAGTCCCTCTCCACCCCATGAACCAGAAGAAGCCCTCAATGATCCCCATGCTCCGGTGGACGTCGATGACCCTCCTGGCCCATCTGGTTAGCCTAGGCCACACCAACAGTTGGGCTCACTGTGCTCACACCTCCCACCACAGCGAAACAAACACAGATAACCGCTGGACCCACAACCAGTGCACCTAGCACTGTCAGAACCATCCCGTGCCTCCCAGTCCTGGCCTCTCAGATGGCCCCCACCACCACCCCAGTCAATGAGGAGCCAGGACCCAGTGGGAGGGTGCAGTCTGCACCTAGGGCACAGGGAAGTGATGCTAGCCATTGTGGGAGGGCAAATGTGGATCCCCAGAGTGAGTCCACTGAGGGTACGGACACCCAGGCTACCATCACACAAGTCCTGGGACTATACCACGAATGCCACAGTGTGTTGGACCAGGTCATTACAGAGGTGCGGGAAATGAAGGAGCTGCACGAAGCCACATACCAGGACGTTGCCAGGATACAGGTTGAGGTGGGCGACATCTACACTGAGGTTACGGGCTTATGTACAGAGGTGTCTGGGGTCCGCACCAAGGTGGCTGGCCTCTGTACTGAGGTGTCCTCTCTGGGAGGGGTGCTGCGGGACATCAACACCACCCTCTTCAGGGCTTTTTCGCATGCATCTACCCCTTCCTGTGGACCTAGCACATCCAGAGCATCGACATCTGCTGCAGCCACAGGAAGGGAAGTCCTGACAGGGGTGGACACGCCCGCAAGTGCCCCTGGCTTAGCAGCTCCAGATTCCCCCTCTGTCAGAAAGAGGGGACGTCCATGTAAGACTTCCGAGAAGGAAGGCTGCCAAGACAAGCACCACTGCCAGAAAGCCAGCTCGCCCCTAATGTCTTCCTGTGTGTGCTACACATTTCTTTATTGACTGTCCACTTTTCCCTATCTTATGTGAGGAGTATGTTGGACTTTGGACTCCAGACCTAATGGACTCTACTCCAATGCTTTAATCCACCATGACTGAATCTATCACTATGTCTTTTTTTCACCACTCATTATGTTTCAGTTGATTACTTTGGTCTGTTCACTCAATAAAAAACACACGTCACCTAAGCATTGTCTCCTGTTGTCATTCTCACATTTGACAATGTGAAAGTACAACCATGTGAACTTTGCAATGTCAAAATTAGGGACAACTGGAAACATGGATATGTTGTCTGTTAAAAAAGGTACAAATCTGCAACACTACAATGTCACAGCAAGGCATGCACACGAGTGCCTGGGCTTAACACATCTTTATTACATTGGCCAAATCATAGGGTGACATGATGTCAGACACATAAAAAGAAACATGACTCAGTGATACAGGGTCAATGATCACATCCTCTCCTGCAGACTTACACATCATGGCAGGAGGAGACACATCTGACAACATCCCACACAATAGCCAACAACAAATGATGTCTACATCATCAGCTTCAGTCATGTTAATGACTTCACAAAAGGAATACTACATCAAATAAATGTGTACAACGACATGTCAGTACCACAGTTTCAGACCACATGGTCTTTCCAATCCATTGTTGCATACATCTGGTGAGATGTCACAAACAAATTTCAGTAATGTGCTACAAGCACTTTGATCCAACAATGAGGAAACACAGCAACACTTACATCCAGTTCATAGACAATGAGGAATCAGACAATGTGAATGCAGGATAGCATGATTTGGGCACACACAACAATTTGTACGATCACATGATAACACACATATTCCATTAGGACCATAGCACAACAAGAAAATAGTCCAATGGAAGCGGGTAACTTCCTTCCTATCGCTGAGCAAGCTGTCTTATTAGCGGCTTTCTACACCAGAGCTCTGTGACACACATTCTCAGGAACAATCCATGTCCACTTTGTATGTCTGAACAGCAACATATAACTACGGATGTCACTACTCTGAAATGTCCAAATGAAGATGACATGGTGAAGATCCCTAAAACAGAACAATATAGAGATATTAGCTGTGCAAACATACATATGACCTACATCACACTGTCAGCTTGTAGAGAACACAGTCGTAAACAACATTGACAACTGCACAAAGATACACTACCAAAACATACAACTTTTTCAAGATGTTTCTAGACCTACGTTTTCCGAGTTACTAGCTTCAAGCTCTGCCTCAGAGCATCACTACAAGATTGCCTAGATTGTTCTTTCATCACATCTCACACCATACTTACACTCAGGAGAAGAAGGTCTGGATAAGATCCTGATGCAAATCTGCTCCTTCGTCTTCACCTCTATCATCATCTTCATTTGGCATTTCAGGGTCCCCACCCAGTGGGTCTTCATGGCCTGCATCCTCTTCGATGTAAGGGATGCCCCCTCGCAGGGCAAAGTTGTGGAGGATGCAGCAGGCCACAGTGATCTGACTCCTTCCCGAGTGAATAGAGGAGGGCTCCCCCACTCCTGTCTAGGCATCTGATCTGGCTTTCAGGAGCCCAAAAGCCCGCTCCACTGGCTGCCGTGTTCTTCCATAGGCCTCATTGAAGCAGACTTCCCCTGGTGTAGATGGATTCCTCAGCGGTGCCAACAACCATGGCCGGTGATGAGAGATAGATAGAAGGGCAGCATGTAATAACACACAATCAGATTGAAAGGAATCAAAACCCTAATTTAGATTTAGGCCCTAATTATTGTGTTCATTATTCTGTTTTACCTGTCACTTGCCTACAAACTGAGAATCTTTTTCATGTAAAGAAAGAAAAACAGTATAATGCGGTTTAAATGTGTGGTTAAACGTGCATGTTAAGTTGAACATTTGTATCTGGAAATAACCTACAGCCTGCTTTCAAAAAAAGGTCTAAATGTGGTCTGGCTTAAGTGTTTTTTCTTCTCATTGTATTCTGGCTGAGAAACTTCCTGTCTAGAATATGTAACAGGAAATTCGGAGCAGCAAGAATGTTCTAATTGTAGTCTGTAAGTGTGGCGTGAGAAGTCACGAACACAGGGAAAAGCTGCAGGAAATGTATGTAATCTGGGTGGGACATAACGGAAAAGCAGGAAGCTTTTTCTATTGTTCATATTGTATTAGAGTTATGGAAGTTAGCCAAAATTAGTATTATAAGACTAGACTCGAAGTGTGTGTAAGTTGAGACTGACTTGTGCTTTTCTTATAGCACGTCGCTCTCCCAGCTGTATTACTCTGCCAAATGCAATGAACCTGTTTGGACTCCTTTTGTTGCAGATGTGGTGATTAAATGATTTTCACTGCTTAAAGGATTTTTTTTCCCGACATCGTGGCGAGCCAGCCAGGAGATCCCCTTTGCTCCGGCCTGCCGCTCGGGAGGTTCCCCTTCGGGGCCCCTCCGGACAACTAATTTAGTCGTGCACAACTTGAGGAGGATGACAGACGCCCGCTGAGACGAAAGATCTGTTTTTTGGACGACCGGGGTACCGGTCTGGGGGACGTCTGCAGCGGCCAGATAAGGTAGGAAAAAAGGGCGATCGTCAAATCCTTGTGTATTGATCCACAACTGTTACAAACGGAGATGTGTATTTAGTTAATCCTAGCAGACCTTTGTTTAGGAATCGTCAGAGAGGAAGAGAGAGAATTAAATGTGTTTTGTTGATCCTGACAGACCTTTGTTTAGGAATCGTCAGAGAAATAGATGTTTATTTAGTTAAAATTGGCAGACTGTTTTTCTTTCCCTTGGGGAATTATTAGAGAAATAGGAATTATATATGAAGTTTATCCTGACAGTTTGAATTAGGAAAACGTCAGAGAAAGAGAGAAAAAGTTGACATTTTGTATTAATATGTTATGTGAGTTGCTTTTTTAAACAAAACATATATATATAATGTAGATTTGTGATTGTTATATCATGTGTAATAGATCGTGAGTTCTCTTGCATTATCAGAGGTACCAACTGTTTTTTAGTGTTAACTCCATTAGGACAGGAGCCTTTAAGAATAGTAAAAGTTGGGTCTACTAGGATACCAGGTAGATTTATTCCGTGTAATATAGATCCATCTGATTTGAGTGTAGGTGTGTTGTGTGAAACTCTTGTAAGTATCCCACAACTTGCTTATTTAGGGATAACTGAAGACGAGGCTATACAAAAGGGAGTAGTCTGTGTTATAATCCACAAGTTTTTTCCCCACGAACAGGAATAGTAAAGGTTTTTGGTAGGTTAAAAGGAAAATTGTGAGGTCATGCCTTTCTTTAAGAAATCTCCCCAGGGGAGGCAGGGAGAGAAATGGACTCCTTTAGGCCATATGATTTCCACATTTCCAGGAAACTTTGATAGAATAAAAGGCATTGTCAAGAATGGGCAGAAGGAACAAAGACTTCCCTGGTTCCCTGGCCACCAGATGGTTCTTTTGATAATACAGTGATAGCCCATGTAATATCATATATCTTAGGAGCATATAAAGGAGATAAAAGAACAAAAAGATTAGCATCATTGGACATGTGGAAGATATTTAGTCAGGATTCCCATGTAGAAGCCACAGCACCACCCCCAACATATTCTGAGATAATTAAAGGGCCCTTATGCCATCAGGGTATGTACCCATCATTGTCAGTGGAAGATAAGGAATCCACTACCTCAATAGACTCAGTGGACACTGATGTTCTAGCTTTAGGCTATAAAGATCCGATATTAATACCCCTGACTGACATAAACAAAGTTACATCAAAGGTTGATGACTTATTAAAAATGGGGGAGATTGATCTTGCTCAAACAATTAATAAAGGTCCTCTTAAACCTGAAAAAGTATATGAGGGAACAGTGTCCCTAACAGGAGACATTTCAGTAAAATTAAGACAAGACACTAATGGAAAATTGCTGGAACAAAAGTCAAAAGACATATTAGAATGGGCTAGCAAGATTTCTCAAAACTCAAGTGAGGGAAATGGACACTATACTAGCACCACACAGGTGAAGTTTGACTTAGGGGCACAATCAAAAATACATCAGGAAGAGGATAAGGGTTATCGTGACATGACCACCAGTGTAAAGGGAATACAGAATACAATTAAGAGATTACGCCTTATTGCTGATGACTGTTCAAATATATGTAATTCATATCATTTAAACCAGATGAAAAGCCAGTTGTAAGGGACATAGAATGTGACAGGAAAGGATGAGAAAGATGAGGAAGAAATAAACTCAGTGGGGAGTGAAATTAGAAGGTTTCTTGACCGGGAACCCATGGAATTGTGGCAAGAGGCTGAGAACAGAAATGCTGAAATAAATAGAAGAAGATTAGAGGAACAAAGTGCCTTTAGAGAACAAATAAGAGGAGAGCAGGTGTTTCCCAGTAGTATAACAAGGTCTGGGCGTCCATTTCGAGCAGAGGATATGATAGAATTAGGACAAAGTTCCCCTCCGGTTGAAGTAAGATCCCTTCATGTACGAAATATGCAGGGAATGACAAGTTTTATACAGAGAAAAGAAAGGAAAGGAAACAGTGACTTGACACCCAATGAAATAGTAGCAAAGGGAAAAAACAGTTGGTATAATGTTGTCCCGTTTACTAATAACCTTGCAGGGTGGACAGAAGGTATGGTGCCACAGATGAAAGTGTGGCCAAGAGCAGGATCCTTCGACCCTGAATTGATAAATGTGGCTGATTTATGTATTTTTCAAGGTTATGGGGACCCAGAGTGGGATTATGATTACATGCAACAAAGGCTGTGTGTGTGGAAGAAATATGCTATAAGGTCTGAGACACCTTATGAGAGACATGGTGGCAGGAATACCGCTGTAATGCAGATGCCACTGGTGTATAAGACACAGGGAGCACAGCCTGTCTATGTTCCATGGCAACACATGGATAAAGAAAATCTAAAAAAAGGCAGGCCTCCATTACACGAAGGAGCAGGGAAATGGATAAAAGCATTTGAAAATGCAACAGCTGGGATACCTTTAGCTCTTGGGGATGTAAACAGCCTTTTGAGCTCCATAGTAGGGGATGAGGTGGACAGTATAATGAGAAGTGCAGGGATACAAGAAGTAACTATTACTAAAGGAAAACATGATGGGTCTGCTTTTGGAGTAGTGCGCTCTGGGGGGTGGGCTGAATTAAGGAATAGGTACCCAGACCCACCAGATATTGGGGCATTGATGACACAAACTATGTCTCCAGGACAGTCCTGTGCAGACTACATAACAATGATGAAGAAAAAGTGGGAAGCAGATGTAGGACCTGTAGGCATGGGAGGTAGTTGTAGATTATTCTACAATGTTTTAAAACAGGGGCTACCAGGAGACATACAAGACCATTTAGATCAGGTTGTGGCCTTGGATGTAAAACCCTGGTCAGAAATACAAGCACATATTATACATTTTTGTAGAAAAAAAGAAGAAAAGGAGAGGAAAAATAAAGATCAAAGTGACAGAGCCCAAGCCAAACTGGTGACACAAAAAATACAGAAAAATGAGAAGGAAAAGACAGGAAAAGAAATGACTGTGCAGGTTCCTGTTGCAAACAGGGAGCAAGGAAGGGGTCAAAGAGAGGGAGACAGATGCAAGGAAGAATACATTTTAAATGCCATTACTGCGGTAACATTGGACATTTTATTGCTGAATGCCGCTTTAAGAAGAGTGATGAAGCGCAGGGAGTGATAGGTATAGGGAGAGGAAGGGGAAGACAAAATGTCAACACGTCAGGGCCAGCGCCTCAATATGGTCCTTATCAGTATGTCCCCCTATCCTCAACAACCAATAACTCCACTACCACAGGTTTATATGCCACAACAGCAATTTGCTACTGTACCTGTTCAAGGGGCACCAGCACCTGTTGTACAGACAGGAGGCCAGCATCAGGTGCAGACTACTGCATTGGTGAGCACAGGGAGTCAAGGACAAGGGGGAGTGATTGTTCAAGGTGGAAACCCCTTTTATCATACAGCCTGATGGGACGCACCAGGGAATCCCAATTGTTCTGTGGTAGCTAGGACTCTAGACCCAGAGGAAGAACCAATGGTAGAAATGATTATAATGGGAAAGAGGTATGCTTTCTTGGTTGATACAGGGGCAACAAAAATTTGCCTCTCAGAAGGAAATGTTCCATTGTCCTCAGCCACCATGTATACGCAGGGCTTCTCTGGTGAAGTACAGCGCATTCCATACACAACACGTGCCCATAGAGGTGGCAGGAGTGCGAACGCAGGAGCGTCTCCTTTATTCTCCAAATTCACCAGCAAATTTATTAGGAAGGGATATCATGTCTAAATTAAACATGACAATAAGGTTTTCCTCTGATGGGTCCATGACATGTAAAATACCACGGCAAGCGAAATGTGGGATACATCTGCTAAGAATACCAGAGGAAAATGTGGTTGGAAGGGCAGAGCCAGTGCATTATAAATTGCTAGCAGATGCAGTACTTACGGTTCTGAAGACAGAGGAAATACTTTTAGGGAGATGGATGGAATTGCTACCTAGAATAATTTTCAGAAGACAAGCTGGTGGTGATGAACTGGGACAGGTGAATACCCTCTACCTTGAGAGCATGGAAATATCCAGTAGGTGGGGCGCTCTGGTGGCATCAGATAATGATGGAGGAATTTGGAAGGTCCTGATTTTTCTTATGCCTGGTCTGAGACCACGGGACATTTCTGATTCAGAACTCTTTTCAGACGATCCCACCTGGACTGAGATAGTTTATACACACACTGCACCCTTGTTAGTGCGTGTTTACCGTGCACAGACCACGTTACCAGTTGTGCCATCCCCCTCCAATGAAATTGAAGCACTTGCAGCAGTCCTGCCTTGTCTCTGGACATCAGCTCCAGATGAGGTAGGACTGATACTATCTGCAGAACCATTTAAGATAAAGTTGAAGCCAGGTGCACAATTGCCACGTGTAAAACAGTATCCACTGTCTAAAGAAGCAAAAGAAGGTATTAGAGGGACAATACAAAGACTGAAGGATCAGGGAGTCCCGTATTCCTGTCCATCACCTTGTAACACCGCAATTTATCCTGTAAAAAAATCAACAAGTAATACTTGGAGGATGGTTCAGGATTTTCGCCCCTTAATGCTATAGTATTAGCAGAGTACCCCATAGTGCCAGACCCTTCTGTGATATTGACTAATATACCAAGTGACAGCAAATGGTTTTCTGTAGTGGATCTAAAGAATGCTTTTTTTAGCATACCTTTACATCCTGACAGTCATTATTTGACAGCCTTCAGTTTTGATGGTGAACAAATCGTCTACTCTAGACTCCCACAAGGCTATTGTGAGTCTCCATCTGTGTTTAATAGAGTATTGTGAGATGATTTGTTCAATTTCCAGTCAGACAGCACAGTCTTGCAATATGTAGATGATTTATTAATATGTAGTAAAACAGAATCTGAATGTGTTTTGGACACTGTCAATCTCCTAACACTACCTGCTACTAAGAGATACAAAGTGGACAGGAAAAAATTACAGTTTGTGCAAAAAGAAGCGCTGTATTTGGGCCAAGTGTTGTCTGCAGAAGGCAAAAAGATAGCATGTTCTAGAATACAAACTGTACGTGATCAGCCTCAGCCCAAGACAGTAAAAGACATGCAGACATTTCTAGGCCTTTGTAATTTTGTACGTCAGTGGGTATTTCATTATGCTACCATCATACAACCACTATTATATGCAATGAAGCAAGCTAAAACTGACAACACAGGCATACAGTGGAGTGAGGACAGTGTAAGTGCATTTCAGAAAAGAGATTTTTTCTGTTTTCTGCTGCCACAGAGGATTCCATGATATCAGTCCTTACTCAAAAATACCCGTTGGGTCACAAACCCATTGCCTATTTTAGTGGACTATTAGATCCAGTAATGAAAGGTCACTTTCCTTGTGAGCGAGCGCTTGCAGCAGCAGCTTTTGCAGTAGAAAAGAGTAGTACTATTACAGCAGGATGCCCTGTGACACTGTATGTTGAGCACTTTCCATTCGCTGTGCTGCAGAAAAGTAAAAGTACATTGATCACTCAAAGAGTGACAGATTATGAAGAAATACTGTCAAAGCCTTCTATCTGCATTGAGAGAGTACACTCAGTCAATCCTGCAACTTTTTAGTGCACCCACTAGAGCCCACTGATCATGACTGTAGTGTAACATTGGAGGAGGACGATCACCTGGCACATGAGGACCCCTTGTCTGATGGCCGACAATTGTTTATTGATGGTTCCTCATGGATAGACCAGGAGACAGGCAAAAGACATACAGGTGCAGCTGTTGTTGAGGCTATTGGTACACCTACTGATTATACCTTACACACATTGCACCTCTTACCCTTGCCATCCCAAGACTCAGCCCAAGTGGCTGAATTAAAAGCATTGATAACGGCCCTACAGGCTTGTCAGGGTCAGCCAGTAACAATATACACTGATTCAGCATATGTAGCTTCCACAGTTCACTCAGGGCTGAAGAGATGGGAACGGCGAGGATTTCTTAAATCTGATGGGACACCAGTAGCGCACCAACATCTTTTAGCTGACCTTATTGCTGCATTGCAAATACTATGTCAAGTAGCAGTGGTTAAGTGCCAGGCACACAAAAGGAACAAAAGTCTAAGGGAAATGAAGCTGCTGATACAGCAGCAAATGAAGCTAGTTTATATGCAATGAAAACATGCAGTATGTACACTTTAGATGCAGATGATGAGGTTGAGATACAACACTATGAGAATATTTCTACAGATGCATTATTAGATATTCAAAATGCAGCACCACAACATGAGAAAGATCTCTGGAAATCAAGGGGGCGGGGGAGTGACTGGATTTCCAGATCTCCTTTATAGATCAGCAACTTCAGGTAAAGTTATAATGCCTCAGTCACTACTTATAACAGCCCTTCGACAACTTCATTTACCAACACACAAATCTAAAAGAGTAATGATGGATGAATTAAATAAAAGCTGGTTTATCCCTAATCTAGGACCATTAGTTGATGTATTCCTAGCTTCATGTCATGTGTGTTATCAGTACTCTAATAAGAGGTCACCAAAAATGCCGTCATCCTCTATTCCAAGACCAATAGGTCCTTTCATAGAGTTACACATAGACTTTGTAGATATGAAACAAAAATGTAAAGGATATAGGTACTTGTTAGTAGTGGTGTGTCCATTTTCATGATGGATTGAAGCGGGACCCTGCTCCAGGTGTGATGCTGACCAGGCAGCCAAATTCCTGGTGAGAGAGGTCATACCGAGGTGGGGGGTTCCGGCGGCAATATGCAGCAATAATGGCAAACACTTTGCTAACACAGTATTTCAGCAAATTACTACACTATTAGGAGTGGAACACCAGTTTACCTCAGTTTACCACCCAGAGAGTAATGGAATTGTTCAGAGGATGAATGGATTATTGAAAAGCAAAGTGTCAAAAATTTGTGAGACACTGAAAAAGAATTGGCTTTACTGCCTTCCCCTTGCTCTGTATGCATTAAGAAATGCCCCTTCAAAGGATCATCATTTGACCCCTCACCAAGTCGTAACAGGTAGGCATTCTAATTTTTCCTTTAAACAAAATCAAATGATTTGTCCTGATACTAAATCTGCATCAGAAAGTGTTTGGCAAGAAATGAATGCATACATTTATGCCTTAACAAAAGCTGTACAGGTTTATTCTAAACAGGTTCAGCTGCAACAGGCCGACAGTACTGCACCACCCCTGCCCTTGTCTACAGCCATCAGCATCCGTTCCTGGGTCTTCGTGCGCAACTTCGTGAGAACATAGAAAGACCCCAAGTTTCTAGGCCCCTACCAAGTAACACAGAGCACGCCAACAGCAGCAAAAGTGGAGGGGATGCGGAACTGGGTGCACGTAACGGACCTTATTCCATTTTTGGCCTCACTCCCGCAGAGAGGAGAGGAGGCAATGGTCCAAGAATAAATGATACAATGAAGAGACAGTTAAATTATATTTTTCATAGTATAATAATGAGTTCAGTGGTTATGATTATTACTCTGATAATTTGCTATTGTATTATGTGTTATGTAGATGCAAAAGATCCCACCCATAGGGAAGAAGTATTACGCTTTCGTAGAGCTGTTTTTAATGAAACAGATATACATCCTCTGCATGATTCTTTACTTGATAATTTGTGGTATAAAAGCATGCATGATATAGGTACCAATACACAAAATGATAGTTGTTATGTATGTTCTCTTATTCCCCATGCCATAGAAACACCACCTTTAGTGTATCCTAAAGAAGTGCCTGTTAATATAACAAAGTGTTTATTGCACCTTTTCTTGTGTAGGATAAAAGCACAGCTACAGCCAACTCATGTTAGTCCTATGACTGCCAGAGTTAATACAACTAGATTTGATACAACCCCTGAAATTTTGCAAATTATGACAGATAAAACAGAGATAATGAAAGAGATATCCAGAATGAAGGGAGCAGGGCAGAAATATAGTTATGTAAATTGGGAGGAAGCAGTATTGGAACGAGGTATTCTAGGGAGATCTAATCCACCATCCACCTGTAATAATTATTCTGCCAAACCACTGCTCCCAGATTGGGCAGCCATGCCAGTATTAAGTATTGAAGCATCAGTATTTGCCAATAATAAATGGTTTACTGGAGCTAGGTTTTCATGTAGGGCCATATCTTTATGGAATGGCACAGAAACAAAAAATCATTTGAGATTTGATGATATAAAAGCATCATGTCAGCAAGTATGGGATGAAAACATACAGAGATATACATAGACTGGAACTAAACATCATCCTAAGCTGACAGCTCAACTATTTACAGTGCCGATATGCAGGGCGGTACCTCCAGCCTTATGGATTTTTTCTGGCAGTGTGGAGCTCGAATATACACTCAATTACCCCCCGACTGGAGCGGGATCTGCTCTCTGGTGACTTTGCATACCCCATCTATGGTAATACCAGCAAAAGAAATAAAAGATTTGCATTCCATGAGTAAAGCATCAACGTTGCTGCATCATCACAGAAGAAAAAGGATGGCTGAGTACTTTGGAACTTCAGTGTGGCAGGATGTGCCCAAAGAGTATAGGTTGTTCAATGACGCCCAAACATTTTTTGGGAGTCTGATACCTATGTTTCAAGCAAAAGCAACTGCTCGTTGGGTTCAAATCACCCGGTGGGAATTGATGAAAGCAATAAATGCTACTGAAGATGGCTTTAATGCAATTAAAGAAGAGCTGCGTTCAATCAGACTTATGGTGATGGAAAACAGATATGTTTTGGACTTAATGACAGCAATCGAAGGAGGAGTATGTAGAAAAATTAATTTGGTATGCTGTACTTTCATACCGGCAAACGATGAAGTTGAAGGAAATCTAACTCAGGCCATATTGACTTTGCATAATTTGCATACACAGATGAAGAAAGAAGGGGGTGCTCCAGAGGAGTGGTTTACTGGCTGGTTTGATTGGGTGCTGTCCTGGATGTCGGGGTTGTCTAAGGCCTTGTTGCCTATAATAGTTCTGATGCTATTGATGTGCCTAGGATTTCAGGTTATCTTAGCATGTTGCAAGAGGGTTACAGCTAACGTGGGAGGTATGTTTCCTATAATAAGAAATAAAGAGATGCAAAATACAGAATTGGAAGAAATGTACTGGGGTAGTGAGGAAGTAGTCGAAGAATATACTACTTTTCGCTCAGTCAGTCGTGCTTACTTATTCGGTTTGTCTCAGAGAGTTACACAGAATAAACAGTCGGGCGTTTCAATAAGTATTTATTGAACAGTTGTTATTCTAGTGTAAAATATATGTGCTGCGGCAACCAGCAGACAATAGCAGAGATATATTATCAGCAGTACGATAAAAGCAAAGGGATAGAACAGTTCTACCATATTGCGATAATCATGAATACATACATGAATATAAAAGCATTATGCAAGTGCGCGTACTCCAACGATGCCTAACTAGATGTACCTGAGTGTACCTAGCATATGTGTAGGTCTAAAAGCCTAAGAGCCAAGAATCCTTCTAGGATTTAGTCGAACCCCCATACCTGAATAGAGAGAGAGTGGGACCCCGTCCTGGTCTCGAGTTGGACACCCCGCAAGGGCTGTGTCAGACCACTGTCAGCTGGAGCGACTGCATGCAGGAGCCTCAGCGTCTCTGGTCAGTGTGTCAGCATGGAAGTCTCGGTTCCCTCTATCTTACCGGGGCAAGATGTGCTGTATTTATACCCTAAAGAGTCTCGGTCCTCAGCATGGTTTGTATTGGACATGAGGAAGATGTCAGGGGTGAACTTTGTACATACATATTATGCACGTGGTGTATTCTTAGAGAGCCATGCATAATTAATGAGTACAGTGAGGGCCTGTGTTTGGGAAAAACCCTGCTGTATTCAAAACCACAGGATAGATAACGTTCAGCCCTCAGAGCTCGTTGTGTACTAGCTGGGACCAATGTAGGTGAAAGATCATGCCTATATAAGGAATCATGACTATAATAGGACATGTACAGTTATGACCATAATTGGGCATATGCGACTATGACCATAATAGAGCAAGTACGAATATGACCATATTAGGGTAAATATGAATACGTCCATTTTAGGGCATGTACGAACGGGTCTACATTAGGGCCTCTATGCGGGATATAACAATATGTAACAGGAAATCCGGAGCAGCAAGAATGTTCTAATTGTAGTCTGTAAGTGTGGCGTGAGAAGTCACGAACACAGGGAAAAGCTGCAGGAAATGTATGTAATCTGGGTGGGACATTTTTCTATTGTTGCTTTTTTTATTGTTCATATTGTATTAGAGTTATGGAAGTTAGCCAAAATTAGTATTATAAGACTAGACTCGAAGTGTGTGTAAGTTGAGACTGACTCGTGCTTTTCCTACAGCACGTCGCTCTCCCAGCTGTATTACTCTGCCAAATGCAACAAACCTGTTTGTACTCCTTTTGTTGCAGATGTGGTGATTAAATGATTTTCACTGCTTAAAGGATTTTTTCCCGACAAGATCATACAATCTCACTTTTCTCAAAACAGAGCATAAACACATCACACTTACCTACAAGCCAGGCCCTCTCCAGTAGTAGGCGTGACATTAGCTGGGGTATGGTGATGTTCCGCAGTACGAAGCCATCATGTGCAGAACCTGGGAACCAGGCACAGACGTTGGAGATGTACAAATCCGCTAAACAGACAACTTGCACGTTGATAGAATGGAAGTGCTTCCTATTCTGGTAGACTTGCTCCCTGTCGTGTGGTGGAACTAAGCCAATATGGGTGCCATCATTTGATGCAATAACATGTGGAATGTGACCAAAACCATAGAAATCCGCCTTCACAGTGGCTAAATCTTGATGTCTGGGGAACTGGATGTAGCAGTCCAAATGTTTCAGAATTGCTGTAAGTACCTCTGTGAGGACATGACTGAACATCGGCTGTGACATTCCACCTGAAATAGCAACTGTGAATTGAAATGAGCCTGTGGCCAGAAAATGAAAAACTGACATGAGTTATACTAGTGGTGGTATTGAGTTAGGGTTATTGAGGTGAGGTAGGAGATCAGGCTCCAACTGATGACTGAGATCCAGGATTGTTTTACGATTCAATCTGAACTTCTGCATTATGTGACATTCTTGCATAGTGTGTAGGTCCAGTAAAGGGCGGAACAGTGGAGGCTGGAATCTTCTCCCTCTCCCAGTGTACCTATGTGTGAAGTAAATGTAACAGGAATATTGGTCTCAGGTAGCAAACTTACATATATGTGACCTGTAAGGCCAAAGTCATGTGTTTGTACATTTATGCATCAAGAAGCACTACACATGTGACTTCATGACTGTACAATCTGACTCATCCACCAGTCATCCACAAGCAGGCATACACAGGGTGTAACATGAGTGTGCACACCATCAAATCAAAGTAGAGAAATGGCAATAAATGAGGCGTCCATGGCATGTATAATCGGCTAACACATTGCACATAGCACAGCGCACATTGTACATATGTGCATAGTAATGCACTGCACAGATGAAGTGCTGTTCAGGACATGACATGGGAATGGAGATTTTCAATTATCAAGGCCTCAGCACTCATATGTGGTGGTGGTGATGCACTTCGGCATGCCAACTAAAGTCTCAACAAACTTAAACATGCCATTTGCAACACTGTAAACATGACCGCAAACATGGTGGATGCCTGATCTCGCCAAATAGAGGGTTCCTCCTCCGGCAGTTGATGACCGCAAGTTCGGAGGTTACTTGCATGGCAGTCTCTGCCTTCGTGGACGTTGGGGAATGTGACCACAGCAGGCCAATGGCTGCGTGCGTCTACGCTCATGACTGCGTAAGCACCATCTATGTAGGTCGCGGTTTGAAAAAAACACTCACTAGCCTACTGACACTGCTGGCATTAACACCTCCTCGCCGTCTGCTGCTGTGTGCCACCTCTGGGAGCAACCATGCTAGGCCAAGCAGGTGAGAGGGCCCCTGCCTTCACACCAGAAGATCTGGAGACACTGGTTGGAGAGGTCCTTCCCCTGTATGGCCAGCTCTATGGCTCACCAGAGGGGCAGGTAAGTTTTGCATGATGTATGAAGGATACTGATGTCTCTACCTTAACATGTCCATGCTCGACTATGTGCCTGTGATTTCCAGTGTGAAAGCACAGACACATTTGTTAGGATGTATTCTCACTACTTAGGTCAGAGATGTGATGGATTATGGTGCTCTGTACATTGTCTGCAAACACTATCCATAATAATGTTGGAGTGGCACTATATCCTTCCCCTGTGCCATGCACAATCAACTGCATGCAGAGTGTGATGTGGAATAATATGAGCTTCACATGGAGATAATGTTCAATCTGCCAAGGAATGATTATGTAGCAATGCATTTCTAGTGAAGGTTACATGTAAGGTGCAGCAGTAATTGTATACAGGCATGTGTATGGTCCCCCAGTTCTCCCAGCACATATCAGTCTGCACCAACCTCTTGGCTGGGAGTGACAGAACTTCACAAACACGTTAAGTGAGGAACACAACGTTGTCATCCTGTATTGCATGACCATTACATTTACACCAACCTATTAACAACTCGCAAATATGATGTTAATGTGGGTTCACTATGGTTAACATGCAGAAATCTAATCCTGCCAATGATTCCTACCCACTCTGGGCCAAGATTTAGCTGAGGTATGTGTGACATAGTGCTGCAGCACAGTGTCCTCTTCCAGGAGATCTGCCAATCCAGAGATAGTGGCCGAAATAGTGTTCAAGGAAAACTTGTAGCCCTAAGACATTTTAGTAAAGCCACCTATAACATTAGACCTGACAGGAGCCACAGACCTGAGTTTACTTGCCATTATCCTCATTGTCAATGTGTTACACTGCCTTAGGACGGACCCCTCACTACCACAAGTGTGTTGTAACAGGCCCATGACTCGTGCTCTCATTGGGAAGTGTATCTGCACTTTTTACGCATGTATTGTACAGATAGTCGGTGAGCACAGCAGTCAAGCCCATCACTGCATCACCAGGTGTGTCACATGATGCTAACAGACCACCTGTAGAATGGTATGTTGATGTTTTCCCTGTGACAGTGGCTGAAAGTGCTTTATGGCTTAGCTCTGCTGCCAGGACATCGGCCACATGCTCAATGAGTCGTATAACTGTTTTACATGGAGTTGTACACATGACCACTATTTTGCAGATTGTGAGCACAAAGTGTGACACATGCCATACCTTCCATGTTGACCCAAATTTATTGGATTTATCATAGTGTGTGCTAACAGTCATGCTGTGAACAGCATGTACAGAATAACACGACTGTCCTGTGAAAGTGTCTGTACAGTCATGCCGATTTTCCCCAGCTTTCATGCGCTCCCAATGGTGTCTAATTGTACATATTGTCTAAATCAGCAGAACATGTGTGGTGGCCCTGGCCTTAGTGTTGTAGTTAGGTTGGGATAGGCAGATAGGCAGTAGACAACCCAACCAGAGTTTGGTATAGTCGTCAGATGATTAGTGTATCATTGCCTCATGTCAGTGTGCATGGGCATCAAGGGAGACCACACATTTGTGGTCTTGTCAAGTTCTACTTGGACATGCTAGGTGTCTACAACTTCTTGATCTGCTACACAGATGACCTCTGTCTGTCTTGCAAGTCCACTCATTCTGTTCCATCTATTGCATTTATCCAGGTCAACGCCCATCTCAAGCAAAGACATTGGAAAGCCTTCGCCCGGAAAGTGCGGTTCCTGGGAGTCTATCACTGGGGCAGCGTCCATTGCAGGAAGAGGTAGGAGGACCTGAGACGCTGGACCAGGAACATCGCAGAAATCCAGCTAGGGAAGTCCTCCCAATGTCGTAGGGGCGCGCCCCAGACCCTGTCTCCCCTAATGGCCCGCATCCTGGCAGTGGCCTACCCAGTACTTGATGGGCAGTTGAAGGCCCAACAGCAGCTAGGAGGGGGTGAGTATTGTGCTGGGTAATCTGAGTCATGCCTAACCATCTATTCAATGTAATGTCCCAGTCTGGTAAGATGTCAGTAGACATTTATATGACATGCACATGTGGAATGGTGGAGGAACTGTAACTGTCCGCTGACATGCAGCATGTAGTGTAAATCAGACTTGTTGGATTCATATGTGAGTGTGTACTGTCAGCAACATATTGGAAAATTTGTAAGGAAGAAAATTATAGGTGCTGTGATGTCTCTTCCTTATTGTCTACAAGTGTCTACAAGACTGACATATTGTATCCCATTACATGATCTATCTGGCCTCCACATGTCACGTGTGCATTTCAGTGAGGTACACGTTGTACACACTCCTATTGTGTCATCTACACCCACATCTCCTATATATGTATATTTGCACCCTGTTTTTTCCATCATGGTCACACTCACGGCGGAAATGGTGGGGACAACAGAAGGAATGCTGTAGATTCCAGTTTGTGAACTGGTAGTTCCAGAGAATTGGTCTACACCCCCTGTAGGCATATCGTTACATGCTTGTAGTGATTGTGCCACTGTCGATAACATGAGGTATACTCCACTTACAACTGCCAAAATAGCGGATGCCTGACATCGCTTATCGAACATTGAATACTCATCTACCGCCGGTGGAAGTTGAACCTGTGGGAGGCGGTGTCAACCACGGCAAATACAGCCTTTGGGTTACATTGGTGAATTTGAAGGTCATGGTCCAGTGGCTGTGTCCGTGCATGCCGAAGACTGCTTATGTGGCCTACATGTTTGTCGTGGTGTGTGAACTCTTCACTTGCCTACTGACACTGCTGTGATTGACACCTCCTCAACTTCAGCTGCTGTTTGCCACCTCTGGGAGCTATCATGAGCCATGCAAAAGGGGTGAGGGCCCCAGCCTTCTCTGCAGAGGAGCTGAAGAAGCTGGTGGAAGAGGTCCTCCCCCTGTATGTCCAACACTATAGCTCACCAGAGGAGCAGGTAAGTTCCTCACATACTTACTTCACTCTGTTGGACTGCATTGCTTACTGTCTCACAGGCTATGATGGTGCTTAGTTGTCAAGTGTGTCATATGATATGAAATAGGTGGAATTTTGGTGTCCCTACATTACACATCCATGTAATGGATAGTGAAGCGCTTAACCCTGTGTACTACAGATCATCATAGTGAAGTTTGTTGGAACACAGATCATTCCTGGTTACATGCACATTTCAGTGCACATGTTCTGTTGTTGGCGCAATGTAACACTTGTGTTACAAGCGCCTGGTGAAGGGTGGTGGATATTTCTAGGTTCACAGTATGTGCTGTGTATGTGTCCTGTAAATGAGTAGGTAAGGATGAAGTGAGGTATGTGTACAGCCGATGTAGTGACGCAGCCCAGATCTGTAAGTGTCACACTATGCTTTTGGAGATAGCTATACCGCAATGACCCCCTCAGATTGCTACACAAAGGTTATATCACATATAGCGTGTCCAAAAATGTAAACTCTACTTTGAAGTGCTGTGTAAGTGTTGTAAATGTGGTTTTAGTCTGTACTGGCTGCAGAGGGCAAGGGTAGATGTAGAATTGTGCCCATCATTGGCCATGGCAGCGGCTGAGAGGCACATTCTCTTTGGGCTGGCCATGTGAGTCACAGGTTTAGCTCCCCGTAGTCCAGCAGTTCCTTGGATGTTCCCAAAATGAGTCTCTTCTCCCACTACTTTTTCCTGAATTACTGTGCATGTAGTACTTTCTGTATGTTGCCTGAGGTCAGCCCCCGACCTGAGACTTC
The DNA here is from genome assembly GCA_963921515.1 of Calotriton arnoldi. NCBI lineage: Eukaryota > Metazoa > Chordata > Amphibia > Caudata > Salamandridae > Calotriton > Calotriton arnoldi. Next base: position 1,399,537 of record CAWUFW010003465.1, on the reverse strand, counting down.
TTTCGGTTGGCCCACACTGTGGATGTGTGTGATTTGATTAGGTCATGGCATTTAGTGCCACTGGTGTGTTGTTATTCTCCCTCCTCCTTGCATTGTACAGGCCTAATGCTCATGGGACATTTTGCCTCTCCTGAGTGTTGCTCATGTGTGAGACAATCGACTTTTGTGGTTCAGCAGCTTGTTAAAACGCAACATATACAACGGGTGTACTAGAGTTTGTTGATGTCATCCATGTGTCAGTGCCACATGTGGCAGGAGGTATGTCCTGTAATGGTAGTAGCAACAACTCAAAATCAGTCACATATTGTATGTTATCCCTTGCTGTAGTCCACATGGCCAGAGCATACCAGAGTGGTATCTGTCAGTGTGACACATGCGAGCCATTTCATTGTGACCTTTGTGTTTGGTGTCACTATGTACCCTGATGTCAGACTGTATATTGTGTGTGCATGCTGTTAATTGGCCAGGCCATTATAGGGTGTGTACATACATGCCCACGTGGGTTCCTCTTCAGAAGGTCTGAATGGTGTGGTGTGTGCCACTGTTGTTCACAGCAGACTACATTGGGATGGCCCTGCTCTACATGGTGTTGGTGGTCTGTGTTCATCAGTGTAGTACACTACCAGGATTGAGGATAGTCCGCTGATGACTACAAAATTGTGTATACCCCTATAAGTGGTGCTAAGCATATGAGGAGTACACATGTAGCGTATTACGAATTGTTACTTGCTTGTGCTAGATGTTTCAAAAATATGTGAGAGTCCCACATTGACCCCTTTACAATCAGTTACAATGTATTGCTTCATCTCTTGTATCAATACAGATCAATGCCCATCAGAAGCTGGGATTGTGGAAAGCCATTGCCGAAAAGTGCAGTTCCTGGGAGTCTATCGCCGGGGCAGCATCCACAGTATGAAGAGGTGGAAGGACCTGAGATGCTGGACCAAGAACATCGCAGAAGTCCAGCTGGGGAAGTCCTCCAAACGTCGTAGGGGTGTGCGCTGGACCCTGACTCCCCTAATGGCCCGTATCCTGGTGGTGGCCTATCCAGTTCTTGATGGGCAGTTGATGGCCCAACAGCAGCTAGGAGGGGGTGAGCATTGTGCCGAGTCTGACATTGGGCATTAACGTTTTCCTCCTGTTACAAGCAGCAGTTGCCCCATCAACGTTGTAGGTGACTCATGTCCTAAGGATTATCAGTGTTGCATATGTAGGTAGTGACGTAGGTGCATGATGTTTGGGCAAGACTTATGTCTTGCAGTCCTGATCCAGAGCTGAGTGAATTCACATGTCAATCTTCAGAGTTTACAGACACATGGCTGAGTAATGTGACATTTCACCTACACATGTTGATGTTGTGTGTGTCAGCTGTCCCACACAGACCACCTGTCTTCTTTGTGTCAGGAGTGATGCTCCCACAATACTGTGTATCTTGTCCTGGGGATCTGTTTAATGTGACATGGAATACAGTGCATATAGGACGCAGAGAATGAGCCATACTTGCCCTTGGTAAGTGGGTATGTACAGCACTGTGAGATAATAAACAACACTGGTTACACCTGAATTTATGCCTACAAGATGGCTGGTGTAGGTTTATTTTTTGTGTTATCATATGAACAAGGGCATGACCCATGATGTAAGTGTGTAGATAGGTTAAGGACGAGAGTCCTCCATGTTTGTATGTGTTGGCCAATGTGTAAAGGTAAATGTTCTTTAATGCTGGAATGCAGGTGATGTGTAGACACAGATAGGATTGTGGGGACATGGGAGGGTTTGTTAGACATACGTAGTGACATTGGTCTCTCTTATTAGTCATGTCCTAATGTTGTGGCTTTGTATTTGATGGTATGTCCACTCACAATTGTGTCTCACACACTGTTCCTCGATAGCATTGATCTGGAAGTGTGGAGTAATGTGGACTACACATGTCCACTGTTGAAGGTGCTTTCACTGACTGATGACATGCATGAGGGAGTGACATACAGATTTGGTGTGGTCCTATGTGTTTGAACACTGTGATACCATGGTATGTGTGTGTGGTAACCATTTTGGGTAATGTCATGTGCCTTCTCTTTTGGACACAGGTGACACCACATATTAAAGGACTGGCGCTTAGCTGAACCTCTTAAGCATTTCACAGTTCAACTGAGTTGTAGACATGCAATCTGAGGATTCTGTTGCCACCAAGCCCAATGTGGAGTGGGGCTGTCCCTAGCTGTAGGTGGGGTCTGGTACCACGGACATCTGTGCAGCTGCTGACAGTAAACTTAGGCCACCTTGTCTCCATGCAAGTTGTAGGAGACCTTGTCGGTGGAGTGATCTGTGCCCATTGGATGATGTTATTGCTGAGATCTGTTTGTACATTGAGTTTAGGCAGATGTCTTACACCTATTTCAACTGTCTTTTCAGCATCAACCGAGGCAGGCAGAGGAGACCGTGTCGACGATGTTGCGGATGCAGCTGGCCACAGTGACCCCGGTCAGGAGACTGACACCGACGGAGTCAGTGGCCAGGAGGGTGACGAGCATGCCATGGAGGAGCAAGATTCTACATCTTCATCTTCTGAGTCAGCCTCCGGTGGCAGCTCCCTGGTGGTGGCAGAACCCACAGGTCTTGTGTCCACACCAACCTTGTCCACAAAGTCCAGTTCCAACTCACCCCTCCCTGCTGCTCCCCACCAAGTTGTCCGGCTCCGCTACCGTAAGGAGCGGGAGGTCTCCTTTGCCCCAGGCACCTCATCCTCTGCCCCCGTGACCCAGCTGCCCTGAGTGAGGAGGCTATTGACCTCCTGAGACAGATCTCAGCTGGGCAGAGGGCACTGCTGAATGCCATCCAGGGGCGGTCCAGCCAAATGATTTGACACTGGAGTTCCTGGAAGGCATTCACAGTAGTATGTCTATGCCTCTACCCCTCAACCCAGCTCTCCACCCCACCTCCTGCCTCTTCCCCAACCCAAATCCCTTTACACATACCTGTCCCAAGAAAATGCAAACATAAGCACACACCCACACTAACATCAACATGCAGCACACCACCCCCGAAACTCAGCAAGAGATCCAGGCATGCACCCACTGAACAGACCATCACCAGCCCCACCACACACCTACAGAGCATGCACCAACAGACACAGCCCAGACACAACAGGCATCTGACCCCCACACACCAGCACCAACAACAGGCACACCCATGACAAAGACAGACACGCCTTCTACCTCCCAAAGCCCGCCCCTTGTCATCCCACCTCCCCAAGCTCCCATGGAAATCCCTCAAGTTCCTCTTGGCCTTCCCTCTGCTCCAACCACTGCTCCCCCTCCCAGAGTTCACCAAACCCCTACCAATACTTACCCCAGCCCTCTCTAGTTGCATCTTTGAGGTGCCTGGCCTGCCCACTAGATGCCCCCTTCTGGTGAGGTTTCCCTGGCAGTGTCATGTTAGGCAAGAGGAATGGTACAGCATTGTGCTGGCCCACCTTTTTATTTTGGACTTGCCATTTTCCTTCTTTCTGATCAGTTAAAATAAAACCTGTTACAATGTTATGACACATTAGTCCTGCCATTCCATGTCATACTCTTGGCTGGAATTGTTTCCTTCGGTAATGTGACTACATTTGTGTACGTTTGACCCAGATTGATGGTCCTTTTGAAGTGGTGAGTGTGAACTGACCTTTGCACCTGTTCTAGAGTTCTAGTGGAGGAGGGGACATGTTCATTGAATGGGTGTGTGGGATTAAAACCCAATGGGGGTGACATTGCATTGTGTGGTTTTCCATGAGGTAAGTATTTCAGCTTGGCCACTGTCAACCACTTTACCTTTCCCTTTTCTCCCTATGATGTAGGTTGGGTATGTGTTTGGTGTGTTGAAGTGAGTATTTCTGTATTCACATATGGGGGTGTCAGCTTGTCATACCTTTGTGTGGTTCTGCATGACCATGTGTCCATTTTGCAGTGTGTACCTTTCAGCTACTTTCTCTATATGTGTGGCAAATGCTGTTGCTGCTGTGTTTGCTTTCCTATGTTGCACTTACCCATTGCCTACACATGCCTAGCACTGGGGTATTACATTATTTTTCCCTGATATACTTCCGTTGCCAGGTCCAGTGCTCATGGAGTTTGTCAGGCATGTGCAAAATGAACTGTGGCCCAAAGGCTCTGTCTTTCAGAGCCCCCCGATGGAGGCATAGGTATCCAGCAGGGAGTGTTTCCAATGTGCCCTTGGAATGTTTCTCCCACTGCTTATATGTGATCCCATTGAGTGACACTGCCTTGTAGAGTGGGATATGTGTGAGAGTCAACTACAGAGTTGTAGCTGAGAAGGTGTGTTTGACTTTGAGGACACTTCCATACTGATGTTTCTTTAACCTCACGACGGGAGCAGGGATGTGCGCATTGTGATTGTGTCATATTCACTGAGACATCTTGGTCAGAGTTCGATTCTTAAGGCCTCTTGATAGCTGTAGTCAGTGCAATGTGACTTTATCAAGACTTGAGAAATGGTGAACTGCATGACTAGTGTAGATCAGTAGTAACATGGCAGAGAAGTGAGAAAGGGCAGAAGGTGTGTTGCATCTTGGCCAGAGTTCGATTCCGAAGGACTCTTGTTAGTTGTAGTCAGTTCAATGGGACTTTATCAAGACTTGAGAAATGGTGATCAGCAGGACTAGTGAAGATCAGTAGTGACATGGCAGAGAAGTGAGAAAGGCCAAGAGTTATGTGTGACAGACACTGATAGGTTTGATGTTGTGAAGGAGGTGGTGTTGTGGAACACAAATTAATGCAGACATCACTATCACTTTAAATAAAATGCTGACACATGTTCATTTGTGTACGGTGTGCTTGTGCAGTACCAATGCTTGGGCCTGGGAGGGCATCCTACAGGTTTGTTTAGGACGATCATTATGAAAAAATACCAGGCAGGGTCACCGTTTACGTGTAGAATACTTGAGGACCCCACCTCTCTTGGCAGATCCACGGCGAGACATCGTTTTGCAGAGGTGTCTATGGAGACAGGTAGTTGTGTGACTTACTGCCGATTGTGTCCGCCACGAGGTCTGTTTTGGATGTGATCGAGAAGGTAGAGCAGCGGCAGGACAGGTATGATCGGCTCCATGGCGGCAGAGGACATGTGGAGGTGAGCAGAGGTGAGTTTCGTCCTTATTTTCCTCCCTTTCTGACATCTCAGATGCAGTGGTTGGACTGCCACGCTTCCGCCGGCTGTGAAGCAACTCGTGATTGGGCGGGCAGTTTCACTGGTGGGCCAAGACTCCCATAGCCTAATTGGTCCGTTCCGCGACTGCCACGCTGTGAGACCGCTGGCAGTGTCAGCAGAGTAGCAGCGGGCGGCAGCTGTCTTAGCACAGCCAAACCGCATAATTCATAATGCAGAGGTCGGACCACCAAGTTCACCGTGGTCGCACCCCTCTGCGAGCACGACAGTCCACAGACATCGGAACTTCTAATAAGGCCCATAGTCAAGTTGAGATGTGATTAATGCGTGATCAATGAGTTTTCTGGTGTGCTCTGGCAAAAAACTGAGAGTCTTTCTCGGGGTTTTCAGGAAGAAGAAACAAAACTTTGATGTAATTCTGCCTTTTTAGACGGGCTTGCTCTAGCTGGACTTGATTATGCTATTGTGGTAGATTATGCTACTTGAAACTAGCCTCCTTTCCCTTTTCCTTGAACGCTCCCCCCTTTACCCTCCCCCTCTCCATAGCCCTCCACCCTCTCTTTCACAGCTGCCTAGGTGAATGTTTCTGCTATGATTATCAGTTTCCTGACATTGTTGATACCACTTGTCTAGTTACTTTTGCACTCAAGTTTGTATTTACTTTTTTATTTACTTTTTATATTTACTTTTTCTTTATTTGTGGTCTTCTGCACACACACTTTCTTATACCTTCACAATGTTTTTATGGGCTTGCCCTTGGGAGAGGGTCATACCCCATGCCATCTGAGGCTCTATCAGACAACTGTTGCCCACTTTGGTTTGATTGATATGGACAACTTATTGTGACACGCATTGTGTTTATTGTGGGGATTACCCTTGCAATAAATTTATGCAATGTTGAATTTCTTCAGGCATTCATGAGGCAAGCTAGTTCTGCCCACTGGGGATTGATTTTGTGACAACATTACATGATGAATCAGCATTAGATATGTTTGTATCATGCCATTCTAAGCTACATTAGCCCACTTGGGCCTGATTTACTGAACAATAATTAGGACGTTGTCTTGTACCTATACTTTATGAATTATATTTCCATTATGCCTATTACATATAGTTTACACATTGAAAAGACATGTTTGTATGCCAAACGAATTTTGATTTGTTTTGCATTTTTCTTTTAATTATGGTTGTACTCTAACTTTAGGGAGTGAATTTGTTTTGGAATATGCGCAATATATGCTGTCTTTCTCTCCCTTCCAAGATGGCGCCCGTTTTGACATGTTGGTTGTTATAGACAGTCAACATAGTTGATGGGCATCTAGGCCACTTTTGAAGCCTAAGCTCATGTGTCCAAGACCCGGCTGGGCCGAAACACGTCTTGCAGTTTGGTGAAATAAACACTGATTTTTCACCTTCCCCCGTGTGAGAGCTTTAACCCCTTTCTCAACTCTTCATTTTCTGAGCTGGCTGCTCTTCCAGCCACAGCGCAGGAGGTCCAGGACTTTCTTGAAGAGCTCCATTTGTATGTATGTACATAGATATAAATATATATATGTATATATATATGTATATATATATATATATATATATATATATATATATATATATATGTTGATTAAACCTGCATCGCAGGTATCACCACAGCACCACAGCAGGTACGGACCACTTGTTCCTTTCCGATGTTGAAAAAACAATTCCAGGAAACGTCAGGTTTACAGCTCCATAGCTTTATTTGATACTTCACCAAAATAGTGTGGACAAGTGTCCGCCCCAGACGCGTTTCGATCGCAAAGCGATTCATTTAATTTGCAAGCAACTTGATAATCGTTTTTATGGCGGGAACGAGTTCAATTACTAAGCCAATTAGAAGGGTTGGGCTAGGGAGGTTTAGGGAATGGTTAAATAAGGGTGGAACCGAGGAGGTTACAAACATTTACGGAAACAGTGATGGTGCTGAATCAGAGTGGTTGAAGCAGGTATGTGAAACCATTTGAATGTTGATGTTAGTTGACGAATGAAAGCGGCGTCTTTGCTTGTGTTGTCAGTTAAATGTGAATGATTATGTGGTAGGAAGTTATAATGAGAACTGGGGGGTATAAGAATTTAACAAAAATAGGGTATTGTTTGGAGCCAGGGCATGGCGTTAGGAATAATAATGTGTAAAATACTAGTGATGAAAATGGAGCGGAATTAGTAGCGTGAATGCGGATTGAAGGTGTGTGATGAATGACTGGGATTGATAATGAGTGAGTAGTGAATAGTGGGGTGAATTAAGGGATCTATGAGGTTTGTGTTAAATTTATGCAGCAGGCGCAAGCAGTGTGATTGTGGAGGTGGAATGATGAATGTAGTGTACTAAAAATTGTAGTGCCACCTAGAAGGGGTAGATGTTTGTATCATAGAACTGAGGGTTCCATGGGTTAAATGGAATGTACAGGATAAGAAGATCGGTTTGCCGTAAGAACAGAGGCACATTATTTACATGGCTTATGAGGGGGTTCGCTATAGGAAATTAGGACGGGTTGAAATGCAAAATAGGTTAAACTTAATGTTGCATCATGGTGACAATGTAACATGTTGATTAATGGGTATCACAGTAATGGATATTTGTTTTATTGTTATTTATAGTGTTCCCTGACGAAGGGCACTTGCTGCCCGAAATGCATTGGGTTTGAAATAAACGCTGCTTCGAATGAACTCCTGCATTTGTTGTGTTTTAGCAAGAGGTCCGGATGGGCACAGCTCGAACATGAGAAACCTGAAAATGGCATTATAATCCCGCGTGTGGATTTAAGTATAGGTTGAATACTACTAAAAAAGAATGTAAAAGAACGGAACACATGGTGAAAAAAGGATTAAAACTGAGAAAAGATGATGTTTTTGCCAAAGCGGCGCTACAGCTGTGCAGTCGGTTTTGGGGCAAGATGATGTCCCATTTCTACAGGACTGTACATGTGTCATGAACATAGTGGAAGGACTATGAGGTAAACACAAATGCAAATGCATTAAACGGTGGTTGCCATCTTGAAATGCATCGGTGGAAATCCGCAGTATATTGTAAACCAGTCCACATCCTGTAAGCTGTAACTCTTCAAGTGACAAATTATAGAATAACAAATTAATAATGTAAAACATACAGAATTGCATCAAGATTAGATGTTGAATTATCGTGATCGTCCCACTGGTCACGTGTTGGGTTGGGTAAGTGTAATCAGACATACTGGCCCATGTTGATCTCAGTGAACAGTAACTGGACTGTATATACAATGATAGGTAAGCATCACCTAAGCCACTATGTCATATAAGTCATAGTGCTTGTCTCTGTATGTGTATGCCACAAGTGGGTTACCCCTCTATCTGGGTACTCAGTGTCAACCATAGTGCCGGCAATATATATATATAATATACACACATATATATATATTTATGAAGTAAAGAAAACATACAAAATATTGACAATTCAATTACAAAGTATTAAATAATTTACCAAATAAATAAAGTATAAATAATTTAAAAACCAAAAAAATCACACAAATTTACACAAATTTTAGAACTATTAATATATATATATGTATGTGTATAAATTATATATATATATAAATATATATATATATATATATATATATATATATATACAGGAACAGTCCACCCGCCAGAATTGTGCCGGCCGACACAATAGAGGAGCACACACGGAGGTATCAATAACTCCTTTTTTATTTACAGAAAACCCCCCCCATGAAGCAACACTGACAGACGCGTTTCGCCGCTCTGGCTTTTTCAATGTCAATGTCTGTAATTAATCCCACCATTTTTAAAGTGCAAAACATGCATCACAGAATAGTAAACATAAAAGATGGCACAAATCATATCCATTACTGCATTTCTATAGCGGCCATCTTGTAACATATACTTCCATTCATATACAGCATGTATTATCATTCCATTGGATATGATATAAACGTACTCATGCTTAATTCATTTCACAGACCAAGTAGTAAATCATAAATTATTATTGTACTTGATCTGTGCAAATAGGTGTAGATAAAAAACCAAAACTTTCTCGGAACACTCCTTTTTGTTTTTTCTGTACTTTCTACATCTCTACATTTATATAAATATAACGCCATGAGTACATATATTATATACAACTAATTTAGCCTTGAATAGGCATAGACAAATTAATGGAAAAAATCATACATATTAAAATAAGAGAGAGGTATATCCATCCCAATAGACTGACTCATGATATTATGGCACTCAGAGCAACAAATTGTCTAACAGAAACACACCTAGCGATCCATATGTAAGGATTATATATATATATAAGCAAATAATATAACATTTATAAGAGAAACAAATAATCATAAAAAAGATTTACCCAATATTAAGAAAAGTAATGGAGTCTTGGAATATTAGATATACTATTCCCACTCCAGTTTATGCAACAGTAGGGAAAGTATGGGACTTCGAAGGGGCTAAGTTTACTATTCCTACTCCAAATAGCGCAACAGTAGGTAAAGTGTTGAACTTCAGAGGGGTTAAATATACTATTTCCACTCCAAGGAAAAGAGTTAGACTTTGGAGAGGTTGCATATACTATTCTAACTCCAGTCAGTGCAACAGTAGGGAAACTGTTGGACTTTGAAAGGGTTATGTTTATTATTTCCACTCTAAATAGCACAACAGTAGAGAGAGTGTTGGTCTTCGGAAGAGTTAGATTTACTATTCCCACTCCAGTCTGTGCAAAGGGAAAGCATTAGACTTCAAAGGGGTTACATTTACTATTCCCACTCAACAGTAGGGAAAGTACTTCACTTCAAACACATTACATATATATGAGTAACCCTATTCATTTAGAAAACATATTAGACTCCTAATATAAATATAATTAATTAACATTAAAACATATATATATATATATATATATATATACATATATGAAAAACAGTTAAACAATGTACATAATTAATAATCAATTAATAATTGTTAATTTCTTAATTTCTTATTACTTAATTAACTCCCCCCCCAGCACGGAGTTATGGACAATTGGAAGCGGGGATGTAACCTGAGGCCCACCGGACGGCTGTAAAACTTTATTAAAATTGGCAGAAAACAACATTGGTGAAACACATGGCCGTACTGAAACGGAGGAATTTGGACCCCTACTCCCGGCATGCCGCTTACTGGAAAGCGAGTGCCGTATGGGTATAAGAGGTGGGAGTCCATCCCATGTTTGCCTAACATGCCGCCCTATGATTAAGGTGCTTGTGGCACCGAAACGCGTCAGGTAAATGTACTTATTGGGTTGTGTGACGCCGCTTTCCTGAATAAAAGGTTTGGATAAACTTATCTCCGTGGAGTGCTACTTCAAAGCTCGGGGCTTTTTTTTGGAAGAATTAATTGCACGGCGCTTCCGGCCGTGGAAGTATGCACCGCCATTTCAACTGGACTAAGGTCTGCGGGGCTGGATATTAATCTGCAGCTTCTTTGCAGCACGGAGTTATGGACAATTGGAAGCGGGGATGTAACCTGAGGCCCACCGGAGGGCTGTAAAACTTTATTAAAATTGGCAGAAAACAACGTTGGTGAAACACATGGCCGTACTGAAACGGAGGAATTGGGACCCCTACTCCCAGCATGCCGCTTACTGGAAAGCGAGTGCCGTATGGGTATAAGAGGTGGGAGTCCATTCCATGTTTGCCTAACATGCCGCCCTATGATTAAGGTGCTTGTGGCACCGAAACGCATCAGGGAAATGTACTTATTGGGTTGTGTGACGCCGCTTTCCTGAATAAAAGGTTTGGATAAACTTATCTCCGTGGAGTGCTACTTCAAAGCTCGGGGTTTTTTTTTGGAAGGATATATATATATATATATATATATGCAAATAATATAACATTTAAAAGAGAAACAAATAATCATAAAAAAAGATTTACCCAATATTAGGAAAAGTAATGGAGTCTTGGAATATTTGATATACTATTCCCACTCCAGTTTATGCAACAGTAGGGAAAGTATGGGACTTCGGAGGGGCTAAGTTTACTATTCCCACTCCAAATAGCGCAACAGTAGGTAAAGTGTTGAACTTCAGAGGGGTTAAATATACTATTTCCACTCCAAGGAAAAGAGTTAGACTTTGGAGAGGTTGCATATACTATTCTAACTCCAGTCAGTGCAACAGTAGGGAAACTGTTGGACTTTGAAAGGGTTACGTTTATTATTTCCACTCTAAATAGCACAACAGTAGAGAGAGTGTTAGTCTTCGGAAGAGTTAGATTTACTATTCCCACTCCAGTCTGTGCAAAGGGAAAGCGTTAGACTTCAAAGGGGTTACATTTACTATTCCCACTCAACAGTAGGGAAAGTACTTCACTTCAAACACATTACATATATATGAGTAACCCTATTCATTTAGAAAACATATTAGACTCCTAATATAAATATTATTAATTACATTATTTACATAATTAATAATCTATGAAATGATTAATTATCAATACATCTTTAATTGTTAATTAATTATTACTTAATTAACTTCCCACCCTATTCCCAACAATCCTAGTAACCCACACCTAAAATATAACAAAAATAAATCAGTATTATATCATTATTATCAATCACATAATTAATTCAACATTAATGATTAATTAATAATTCGTTATTTGTTAAATTAAATAATGACTCCGTCAAAGTTATCTTCGAGAGTTTCTTCCAAGTAGTAGGTTAGCCACCAACCCTTCCAGGCCACAATCCAACATCCAACTGTCAAAGGAAACGCGTGTAGGTTTTCATCCCAGGTTCCATGGAATGTCTAATCAACACACTATTACATAGTAAACATTCCATATACAGAGACTAAGAACAGAGAACATAGCACATTTCCCCCCTTAACCACCACAATAAAATGATGAACTACAACCACAACTAACTAAATTATCCCCAACATATTTTAATAAAGTGAGCTTAGATGCAACTAAATGTAATAAGAACATTAAAAAGGTCCGTAAGAAGGCCAAAATAGAAAACAAAATAAAGAAATGAACCTATAAATAATATAACGCAAAATGCACAAAAGCAAAAGCATCAAATCTATCTTCATGTAAAACATATCATAATTTTTTTATATGTAAGACATTTGAAACATGTTCATGTGAGCATCATTCCTAATGCACTACCATCACATAATCTTCATGCCACTTAGGCCTTGCTCTCACTCTTCCATTACGATTATCAAAGCTCTTCACACCATCATCCGGAACATTCCGATCTGGTGACATCTGGTGATTGGAACTACCCACTCTCACCAACCTGGACATGTTCCAAACATCACCCGAATCTAACACAACCACATTCCTCTTCACAGATGTTATTATGAAAGGACCCATGAACTTCGATCGTCCTTTCCTTACGAAACCTGGTCTCTTCACTAACACTTTATCACCTGCTGCCCAACTACTCTCCTGTGTACAATGCCTCACATCAATACGAACTTTATATTTACTCTGATGTTCCAACCTTCGCATCATCAACTCACCACCTGATTGTTGTTCCTTCATATTAATGTCCAATTTCAACCAAGCCGGATTCAATTTACAATGAGGCTTCCTTCCTCTGAGAGCAGCAAAAGGTGATATGGAAGTCACACTATTTGGTGTGTTTCTGTGTGCCCACCAGGTCTCTCTCAGAGAACTCTTCAATGATTCTCTGTTGAGTAGTGCACGTTGCACACAATTTTTCATGATTTTATTCATGCTTTCAGCTAAACCATTAGCCTGTGGTGAATATAGAGCAGTTTGAAGATGAACAATGGACAATTCAGCAAGGAAATTCTCCATATCCTGGGACACAAACTGTACCCCATTATCCATGACCAAACACTTTGGAATCCCCTCCCTGGAAAATTCCTCTCTCAAAAATTCAATAACTGTTCTAGTATTTACTATAAGAACACATTTAGTGATCACCCATTTGGACGTATAGTCAACAAGCAAGATGACATAACGCTCATCTTGAGCCATCAGTTCGAAAGGACCTGCTATGTCTAATCCCAATTTGGCCCATGGTTCCACAGGCACTTCAACAGGAGACAAGGGTGCAGTGTACAATTTCTTAGATTTGTCATTATTTTCACATTGCCAGCAGTCTTTTACCACTTCTTCCACCTCCCAATCCATTCCAGGCCACCAGTACCATTCACGAAGCCTTTGTCTTATTTCTACCCAAGTGTCCTTCGCGTGCCAGATTGACAATTTTTTCCTTAATCCAACCAGTGACACCACACGTTTTCCTCTGAAAATGTTCCCATTGTTAATGCTCAACTCATCTTTTACACAAAAAAACACTCTAAAGCTGAAGAGACATCTCTCTTACTCGCCCAATCTTTTACAATGTACTCTTTTACAGTCAACAAATCAGCATCATTAGAATTTGCTCTTTCCCATTCCTTGTCATCCAACGCAGATTCACACACCCAATTTACTAATACACACTCACCGTTTTCATGTTCATGGTCAATAGGCATCCTCGAAAGACAGTCAGCCATGCAGTTCTTTAACCCCGGAATATATTCAACCACAAAATTTTAACTAGACAATCCTTCCATCCACCTGCATATCCTAGGGGACAAATTGTCTAATTCTCTGCTCACAAAAATCCTTGTGAGTGGTCTATGATCAGATCTGTCTGTGAAGGGTATACCCCACGAAAAAAACTTGAAATCTAAAATGGCCCAATACACAGCTAAAGCTTCCCGTTCTATAGCTGAATACCTTTCTTCAGCTCCTTTTAACGAATGAGAAGCAAAAGTTACTACCTTAACATTTCCATCCACCACTTGGGCCAAAACCGCCCCCAAACCGCTGATACTGGAATCAGTGGACAAAATAGTCTTTTTAAATGGATCAAAATGCCCTAACGTCGGCAGCTTCCCAATGCTGTCCTTGATGTTTCTAAAAGCCACATCACATTCCTCAGTCCAACAGTAATGTGAACCCTTCTTTAGTAATGATCTTAATGGTAGAGCAACACTTGCAAAATTTTGAATACATTTTGAACAGAATTCAGCTAACCCCAAGAAGGAGTGCACTTGATCCCAATTTATCAGCTTAGAAGCATTAATTATGCTCTTAGCTAAATCCAGCTTTGGACTAATACCCTCACCAGAGATAGTGTGACCCAAATACGTCACTGTCGTCACCCTGAATTTGCATTTCTCTTTTTTGATGACCAACCTAGCATTCTGCACATGCTCCAACACCGTCCACAAAATGTAATCATGTTTCTTTAAATTTTTGCCATAAACAAGTATATCGTCTTGAAAAAACAAATCTTTATCCAACCCATCCAACACCTGTTTCATCACTCTCTGAAAACATGCCGCTGCCGAGGCAAGACCAAATGGCATGCAAATAAAACGGAATGCCCCCAAAGGTGTTACAAATGATGTCAATGGTCTGGAATCAGGGTGTAGCATGACCTGATGATAAGCGGAAGACAAATCCATTACGCTGAATATTTTTGCATCTTTAATAAGTGCCAAAGTATCCGTGATGTTTGGTAAAGGTTGTCTGTCAACCCAAATGTATTTATTTAAACCCCTCAAGTCAGCACACATGCGAATATTCTTACCACCATCTTTGGGTGCCAACACCACTGGAGCCAACCCTTCTGAGCTCTCAATTTCTTCAATTACACCATTTTCTTTGAGTTTTTTGATTTCCAGCTCCAATTGAGCTAACATCATATGAGGAACTTTCCTCACTTTGGACACACATGGTATAGCTCCATTCTTAAGAATAATTTTAGGCTCAAAATTTCTTAGAAGACCCAATTCATTACTGAACACTTTAGGAAATTTTGAACAAATCTCCTCAGGTAAATCTTCTCTAGCCAAAACTAAAACCTTTTCTTTGGTATTAGGATTGAGTGTTATTCCCATGCCTCTCTGATGTCTCCATCCTAGTAGATTGTCACCCCTCTTTGCCACATACACCTTCCCAACGGTCTCACTATCAGCAAATCGAATTTTCATAACAGAATAACACAAAACATCAATCTTCATACCACCATAACCCACTGGATTTATATCTGGAGGCAATAAAATGATTTTATCACCACCAAACCTCTCACTCCAATTCCTGTCACCAATCATGGTGTAAGGTGAACCAGAATCTGCAAGGACCAATACTTTCTTCACATCAATGGCAATCTCACACTCAGGCATATCAATGGCATCAGCATCCACTAATCCATCATTCCGCAAACTTGAAACAACAAACTTCTCCTCCTCTTCCAAACAATTCACACCTTGCTTATGTCCTCTGCACACACGAGCATACAGAATTTTTTTTACAGAATTTTTTTTACAGAATGCAAACATAGTGAAACACCCAGGGCTATTCGACATATGTCCTTCACTGCCACATCTAAAACACTTAGCACATCAGTGTTTAGGCTCAGTCTGAGAATATTTTTTTTCTCTACTCTCTTATCATACTCTTTACTTTTCACCCCTCCATTTTTATCACTCTCCTTATCAATAGGCTTATCCAAACTCTTCACTTCACACACAGATGATTCCCCACCACCATCATCCTTCCCCTTCTCATCACGCATTTCACATACCCACATAGTCATATTTTTCATGGCTCCAACAATTGCTAAAGCATCTTTCAAATTTGGATTTTTAGCTAACAACTTTTCTTGGACTTTGACATTATTAGTGCACCTGACAATTTGATCTTTTATCAATGAATCTGTAAGGTGATCAAATTCACATGTGCGAGCCAAGGTTTTTAAAGCCGCAACATAACTGCCATTTTTTTCTGATTTACCTTGTGTCCTAGAGAAAGATTTGTGCCTCTCCAACACCACATTAATATGTAATCCAAAATGCCTTTCTAACATCATTACTGACATGTCATAAACGTTGTTGGGTTCACCCTCTCCTTCACCAATGTACATCTCGTCCAAGCTCTCATATATGCACCTGCCCTCAATGCCTAAATTCTGTAACAAGATGGCTTGTTTGCGGTTCGCTGAAAATTTCTCCCCACCTATAGCAACTAAATAAGAGTCAAAGATCTGTTTCCATCTTTTCCACGGTAAAATAGGTTCACTTTTGTCTGACAGAAAATAACTGATTCCATGGTGTTCACAGATATGATGAGAGTTGCTTCAGTGTAGTAAGTCAAAAAACAACCTTCAATCCAAAGTGTACAAAGTAGCCAATGGAGACCAAAGTGAAGCAAAGCTAAATATTGTGAATATATCTCAAAGAATTATGCACCAAAAAAACCAAGTTAAAAGAGAAACAAAGATCACTCAAACATGCAGGTTATATTTAAATGTGAAAATGTAAGGAAAACCTTGTCACAAAAATGTGTGTGTCCTCGCAGTGTCCTGTTCTTCTGATGCTGGCTGGAGATTTGCTGACCTTTGTAGAAAAAGAAGGTGTGCACATCACCGTGTATGTGCTTCACTTAGGAAAAATTAAGAAAGTGTGCACGTCACCGTATTCGCGCTTGACCTCCCTCTATCAACCCAAATGTAGACAATATTGAAAAAGATGTGTGCGCATCACCGTGTGCGCCCGATGCTGAAACAACTTCCAAACAGCTGGTCGATTCGTTGGCAACTCCTCAAATTGTGTCACGATGTCAGCGTGACACGTCACTGTGTGTGTGCAAGAGGTGTGCGCATCACCGTATGCACCAGATGCTGAAACAACTTCCAAACAGCTGATCAGTTTGCTGTTACTCCTCAAATTGTGTCACCACGTCAACGTGACACGTCACAGCGTGTGTGCCCGATGCTGCACCAACTCCAACCTCAGTCAAATCTCTAGCTTCCCAAAATTGCGTCACAATGTCGGCGCAATGACTGCTGGGAAGAATTTCTCACGTACAGGGCACAGGCCGTTGAATTCCTCTACGTCATCGGAACAAGCAAGAGGCCTCGAAGGGAACTCTTCGCCTTGGATTGTTGGTCCTGGCACCACCTCAGACACACTGCTCACCACGTATTGCGTTTGGAGTGTGTCCCTCACCTCCAGTGACGAATAAAAAATTAGCTAGCATTCGCGCCAAGAATTTTCAATTCTATTAAGGATACGGAGGCGAGGATTATGCTTCTCTTTCTTTTATTTGCTACTCACAGCAGCCAATGAAAAACGTTTTGTATGCAAATAAAACTACATTTCCCATGATGCTTGTCAGTACATCACATCCTGTATAGCCCTATAAGAGCCACTGCATCCCGTTTCTACTCCTCTTTCTTTGCTCGAACCTTGACGATCAATAACATTAACAATTCTAGTCCAAAATAAGGAACAAGAGTCCCAACAATCATCCTCCAACATGGAAGAACCATCACCAAACTGGAAAGTTTCCGTCTTGTAAACCAGAAGTACTTCTGCTTCATTTTGCTTTTTAGAACCTGAAAGGAATGAGACAAGGAAAACCTGTAACTTCTGCTTAAACAGAATATCAAGTACTAGTGGGTGGGTAATTATTACCAACATTGTAATAAAACCGGGTGGGATAATCCTCGCCTCCGTGTCCTTAATAGAATTGAAAATTCTTGGCGCGAATGCTAGCTAATTTTTTATTCTATTACAGGACCGGAGGCTTCGGATTATGCTAGTTTAACGCTTAGAAAACACAACTACAGTCATATCACCACCGGTTATAAAAATTGTTTAAATAGAGACTGAGAAAATCAATAGTAGAGTAGAAATGTCCTGAACATTAGAAAAACATCATACAATACTGAAAACCATGGCACCACGAACAGACAGTGCCCCAAACATTCGGGTAAGAATACCGTATTGTGGCATAACTGCCTTCAACCACCTGACTATGATAGCCGCAGACACATGTCTAATAGGTTTCTGTAATGTAATCAACAATTATATCAAAGCTCAGGTCGTAAAGGCTAGTACCTCGCTTGTAAGGCTTAAGGCATTGAACCACACATAAATTGCATTAGTTGGAAAGCTTAAGACGTAACAGGTCTTAACAAGCTGTAGTCCTGCCATTAACTGTAAATGAAACGTCGTGGAGTAGATACTGTACCTGTAAAGTCGAGGGCTTTTCAAGTCGTAGGAACACAGACAGGTAGAAAGGGCTCATAACACAGCTTGACGATAATGGACTCCTTGTCAGCATATTATTATTTGGCCACTTATCAAATAAGGAAAAACGAGAGAACATCCATAGAGAGGAATATTCTGGTCTGGGGGTTGCGCTACCCTATTACCTTTCAATAACTACCAGAATACTGGCGCAAGCCCACCAATTTGCCTCTATCTGAGAATGACCTGCAGAAGCGGTCGAATGGCCGTGGAAGCGAACGCTACACAAATCCCTATGACATTATTTTCGATAAAACATTCACAATGTGGGAAAAAGCAGCCCCCACAGAAATCACGCGTTGTGTACTTACCAACGAATCTGGCCTTCCCAAGTGGAAAAGTATTGCGTTTGAGTGGAAGGACCCAGGTTTGTTAAATGAACGCCAGCAACGTGTCCAAAACCCCCGGCAATTTCCCGTTGTTGCCGGAAACCTTTATGTCATAAAAGACAAAGGTTTGAAAAAGTTACCACCTGGGGATACTTTTTACAACATTGACAGGATTCGAACCCTGGCCCTGTGCCACCAAAGGTACAAGACTTACCTTTGAACCATAGGTCCTTGGTATATCACAAAAGACCACAAAAGTCTTACAACCACTGAATGTCCTTCGGGTGAAGCTGTCACCCGTTGCCTTCCTGGATACCAGGAGTACCAGTCCGCCACTGTCATCTTTGTTATGGAATATATTCTGCAATGACCTAAATCCGATAACTCCGGCAGAATGCCAGAAGACCTTCAGTAACTTCCCTAGTAAAATGACCTCGTACCTTCTAACTTGTTGATAAGTCCCACTGCCAAGATATTGCGCATAATGAGTAGGATGTGTCAAGAAACCCCTGTGGGAAACAAAAACGACCCGAAATGAATGGAGGGGCAGGGGAGACTGTTTGATAGACTATGCTAATCGCACCACTACTCTGGCAACGCCCGAAATGGAACCGTCTGCATGGATAACATTGGTACAGGGTCCTTTGGAAATCCCTTAATTTGGATGGTGTAAGACCTAGCTGACTGTGTAGGAACGAGACAATCCTGGAAAGTTCTAACCCAAGAGACACAAGTATATCGAATTTATAGCCGGAAAAGGCCTTACATATCGTATCCCCGAAAATCGGAATCTGAAGATGAGATCTGGCGGCAGGAAAGTTGTGAGGCTCAGGTCTATGTCTGTGCCAAGATGAATATATATATATATATCCCGGTAAACACGATGTGGAGGCTGTCCTGTTCCCTTGAGGGAACAATGACCTATATCCGTAACTTGGTGAGGCGCTAAAGAGCTGAAGGGAGCCCGGAAGAAAATATCCTCAAAGACTCCAACCCCCTGTTCCGAATCGGAATAACAGCGAACGACGTGGAAGCAAAAAATGGCGAAAAAACTGGACGCCCTCCTGAACGCTATATGCTAGAAATGTGTTGAATATGTTGGGAAAGGAAGTGATAATTCTAGTAGGAATCCCTAAATGGTCCGTAAAGGGCCGGCATCGTGAAAGACCCCCATAATTCCAGAGGTGTGACCAAAAGTAAACAAGCCCACATATTATAGAAATGTCCAGTAACTAACCTGTCCCCAGGGGATCTGTTGCTAAGGATTAGTGCAGCCATGCCGTTAAGGTAGTCCATCCTTATGAAAAGGATTTGCGTCTCTCGGAAGAGATGACGCAGATGGTGTTATACAACGCCTATCGCTGTTTGTGTCCGGCTATGACTAGGAGTTTGTCCAGGCCTCCCTGCCAGGTCCGGGTGAACCCTTTCTGTGATTTTCTACGACTAGAAAGAAAAGAAGGAGGCTGGCGTCGGTGTCAGGCGACTCCTCCACCGTGACTGGAGTATGGGGCCGCAGCGCCCTAATTGTAAGCTATTGTGCCCTTGTCTAAGCCCCTTTGAACGCGCGCGGGCGCCCCAATATCCGTTGGGTGAATGAGGTAGGGAGAAAAATATCATGCCCAAGGATTTTGTCACTAAATAATGATAATGGGCGTCAATGAAGGCTTGCTGCCCCGAGCTAGGGACTGTTATTTCTGAGGCCCTGTTGATTGACTCTAGGACGGGAAGAACCCGAGCCTCAACAATTATTCTAGGAGCCTTGTGCGCTCCTTTCAGAATAAATCACATCCTCCTTATAGCTCATCCATGCAGTGCCTAAGGGTGTCTGTATTCAATATTGTAGTGCAGAGCACAGCATAATGGAGGAGTAGAGGGGGAGCCAACCCTGTGCACACGAGAATTGAAAAATAATTATGTATCAGCTCCTCAGCAATGCTGTAGTCTAAATTTTTCGTCAGAGCCATACTGAAATATCGGGAGCGTGTGCGCACTCCAAGGGCCAGCCTATTGTCGCAGCCGGGTAGGCGTACAAGAAAAATTGCTCTATGTAAAATACGAGGCTCTATGAACCTCGGAGCAACGGGGGACGCGTGCGATGTGCGTAGGCCAAAAAAGTCCAAATGTAGCCCAATTGGGCTACGCACATGGGAGCGTTATGGCTCTATAACCGCACTCGGCAACTAGGGAAAGCCTGTGGCGGATAAGCGCGAGACCGCGCAGTGAACAGAAACAACCATATGGAAATGCCAAAGTAATATTAAGTCAGAAACCACATTCATGGAAATACCAGGATTTAAACACATAACCTTACGAGCAGAAGTGATTCAAAATTACGACATAAATCACATCCATTGACACACCAGGATTTTAACACGAAACCTTTTGAGAAATAGTCACAGACCTTAACCACTGGTCACAGTGACTCACTTGACATGCTGCAAACGACAGCGCGGATCTCCGCTCTTGTGGGAACGCTTGATTCTGTGCTCGGCCGTGCCAAGTCTTTTTAATAATGATCGCGCACATGCCCAATTAGGTATGTAGCAAGCCAGTCTCTGCGTGTGATCTCCGCTCTCGCGGGAGTGGCCTTATTCTGGGCCCGGGTGGGCTAAACTTATTAGCGCTATCGTGCACACACCAGCAAACAGTGCAGTATCTAATATTGATAAATATTTATCAGAAAGTTTCAAGGCTAAAAGTGAATACAAATCCAAATTTAAATATAAGTCTTAACTTGGTAAACACCACTAGGATTCGAACACTGAACCTTTGGAATAGGAGTCAGAGACCTTAACCACTAGGCCACAGTGGCTCATTGTAACCAATTAACGTAATGGAGAAAGCTCTCACCACATGCGCACCGCTATGAGGGGAAGCCTGTAGCGTATATACCGGAAACTGGCAATGTAACGCTGTCTAGGGCAGCGCGGTACTTTGAGGCCAGCGGGAAGTAAAAGTAAGCCCGATCGGGCCGCCCGCGTTGCTTCACTGCTCCCGGCGGGAAGCACACCACATTAATGACTGCTCCCAGCAGGAGCCTTTTAACAGTGCAATGCACGCACGGCACACAGCGCGATATCGCACACGTTTATAACCGCTCCCCTTTTAACAGTGCTGGAGGCTTGGGAACCACAGCGCGGTATAAACGCTAACGTCAGAGCCTCCGCAACTGAGTGCAATGCACGCGCGGAGCCCTTTAACAGTGCCGGAGGCTGAGGAAGCACAGCGCGGTACAAGCGCTAACGTCAGAGCCTCCGCAGCCCAGTGCAATGCACGCGCGGCACACAGCGCGATATCGCGCACATTTGTAACCGCTCCCAGCAGGAGCCTTTTAACAGTGCCGGAGGCTGGGGAAGCACAGCGCGGTACAAGCGCTAGCGTCCGAGCCTCCACAACCCAGTGCAATGTACGCGCGTCACACAGCGCGATATCGCGCACCTATGTGAACACAATAAAACACAGCGCGCACCTACTTACAAACTGACTATAAACCAATTAAATAGTCAATAGTAGACAGTAAGCACAGTAGAATTCTGGAGCACTTAACTTTCTGCGTGAGCAGCAAAGAAAGAGGAGTAGAAACGGGATGCAGTGGCTCTTATAGGGCTATACAGGATGTGATGTACTGACAAGCATCATGGGAAATGTAGTTTTATTTGCTTACAAAACGTTTTTCATTGGCTGCTGTGAGTAGCAAATAAAAGAAAGAGAAGCATAATCCGAAGCCTCCGGTCCTGTAATAGAATCTATGTGCAACCGTTTCATACCAGTACAAGGTAAACCACAAAGACTTGTGGTCTTTTTTCCCTCCATGCGTAAGTTCTTTTTTTATATCGTTAGGGTTGGTGACAGTCTTCCATGAAAGTCCAATCTTAGCCAATGTTAAGTTAAATAATCACTCCGTCAAACTTATCTTCAAGAGTTTATCCAAAGTAGTAGATTAGCCACCAACCCTTCCAGGCCACAATCCAACATCCAACTGTCAAAGGAAACTCGTGTAGGTTCTCATCCCAGGTTCCATGGAATGTCCAATCAACACACTATTACATAGTAAACATTCCATATACAGAGACTAAGAACAGAGAGCATAGCACAATTGCCTGATTAACTTCCCACCCTATCCCCCTACAAACCCAACACCCCGCTACAAAACTATAAATTACTATTAACAATTAAATAAAACATTCTAAGTCACTTAAAACTACAAACTATATTTAAAAAATTGATAAGAATTATACAAACAATAGTAACACAAAATGTATTTATGAACTAAAACACATTCAAATTGTTTTAAAAATATATATTTTTGCAACTTTATTACTGAAAACGATATTAAAAACAGCAATATTCCAAAATTGAAATTACTTACCTAAAAAAACAATTCTTACCAACAATATTTTTGCATCACGATATTTTTGTATCAAGATATTTTGTTTCTGCTATTTCTCTCTCCCGATATATACTACTGGTTATTTTGCCCAAACACCCCTCTTTCTATGTGTACTGCAAAAAAAGACATTTCTCCTTTTTAAACCTGTCAGGTAGACACACCATTTTGGTGCAAACCCAGGCTTACAAGTGTCTGTAAATGTGGGTTTGCATCAAAATACATGGGTGGATGCTCAGAAACGCCGATGCTTCACCCTTGTAACACCTACCCAATGCACTTTATATGTACTAAACCATGCAAAGCTTCGCAAATCGACTTTGCGAGCTCAGTAAATTCCAAAATGGTATTTTAAATCAAGGCTGCGCCACAAAAGTGACGCAACCCCGATGCAAAATGTTAGTAAATCTGCCCCAGTCTCTGAGTCTGATAGGTGTCCTCCTCACCCATGTTTAAGTGGAACTTTCCACCAATACTCCTCTTCCACCATCTGCTCCATATAAAACAGCTCTGCCATCCCCAGCATCTCCTAGCATCTCACACCTAGCAACCTCTTCTCAAGTGCCACATTTTTGGCATCATTCATCAACATGGCCTGCTCCATCCTGCATCGTCATCCATCTCTCCTGCATTTTCCAGTCCCGCTCTACCTCTTTGGTACAAGGACAACGGTGGTGTCTGCCCTATGTGCTATGATTCAACTCTGCCAGTGCCATTGCGGTGAAATGTCAAGGTAGATATGTGAACATTCTAGAGTGCTTGGGAATAAGGGGCGGTTACAGTTGTGAGTGAAATGTGGTGCAGAATGTGACTATTTGCGCCCCAATAAATATGCTCCAAACTTACTCCGCATCCACACCATCTTTCCAATTTGACAAAAAGCAGAATTACCTACGCGTGGAGGAACAGTACAGTAGCCTTCTGTTGGTTGGGTTGAGTCCTGGTTCCTTGCCAATATCAGTATTTCATCCTTTCACCGGACTGCTGTTGTCCTGTGCCCTTCACTAAGGTGAGCAGGTTAGTGTGAGTCAGCGACCCCATATGGACCTCGTCTTTCTTTTTTTGGTGAAGCAGCATTTTGTAGCGGTGGAAGTGTTAGCCTCACCACACATGCCCATTGGACTTACGAATGAGCAACTCTCAAAAATAGATTAGAGCATGCCTGCATGCACCAGCAAGCTCTTAGGCTGCACCCCCTTGTCAACAGCGTTCACCCCATCACCCTGCCAGCCTAGTGTGACGCGAATACGTGTCAGCATGCCTAGTGCAGGTCACGTTGCGTGACCCAACATCGCTGCCATTTTGAGGCTGCATTAAGATTCAGCTGTATTTTACTGCCTCTGTCAAGTAGTTTTGTAAGACTAAGGAGCATAACCGTCAACACTATCCGGAAACAGCAACATTTGAAAATCAGAAGTGACAATTACTGTATTTGTAATATCTATCGCTTAAAAAGACATTTGTGATGCAGTGATTTTACATAATTGACCGCAGTTACTGGCCTCATTACAAACAATCTTTCCACACCACTTGTAATGAAAACTGTCTATCTTCCTGATTCTCTACTACCTTAGAGTAACTGTCAAACCTTTCGTTTAACACCGTCACTGACATGTCTTCCCTTCCCGGGAGAGCCCTCTATGAAATGACCTGAATGGAACGAGTATTTTCTAAACAATATTTCCAGCATAGGGGATGACACTTCTGTAGTATTCTCACTAGAAACAAATCTTACTACACACCTTAGGTCCAGAGGATTTCCGAATATATGATAACATTAAATAATTCCTATTTGTAAAGCGCAAACATATCACCCCCTTAAGGGTTTCAAGGTGCTGGGTGCCGTCCAGGAGATTAAGTGAGCTAGTGCCTAGAGTCACATGATGCTGAGTTGAGCTGCTGCTGGACCGGGGATCAAACCGTGAAGCCCACGCTCCGGAAGCAGCCGCTCTGGCCGCTGTGCCACACCTCTCCCACCCATGATCAGATAGAAAAAAAATCAGAACTCCAAAAAAGAATGGTGTTTTTCTAAAATTCCTTAGATGATTAGATTGCTACTTTCAACCCGTTGTCTGTGGAGCCATTGATAGATGCAACTTCTTTCAAAGCAAACAAGGTATCAATAAACCAATAGTTCATTATGTCACTGCTCTGAAGAAAGTAAATATCTTGTGCAAATTTGGCACACTACATGATGAACTTTTAACGGATCAAATCATCATGCCCACCAACAACACAAATCTACAAGAGAGGTTATGGGTTAATGGTGATGCCTCCTGCAAAGAAATTGTAGCCATCATTAAGAAAGCTGAACTATCTAAAGGTGTGCAAAGGCAGTCTCGAAAAATTCTTCTTCTCACACAACTAAAACCTCCACTGTTTGCAAGGTTTTTCATGGCCGTCCACCGAAGTTAGACTCAAAGAAAAGTACTCGCAAAACTAACCCTATTAAACCTCAAGATAATAATTCAGAGAACAGTAAACGCTTCAGATGTTACAGATGCAGGAGCAAGGATCACTGAGCAAGAGACAAAATCTGTCCTGCAAGCAAATTTAAATGTTCATACTGTGGGATTGTAAGCAATTTTGCCAAGATAAGCAGGAAAAAGAACACTAATGTGAAATGCATTATAGAAAAATCAGATTCTGGCACTTCCATAGGTGATGATTCTGCTAATGCAGATTGTGTGTTAGGTGTTGGATGTAATGTATTAAGCTTAAATGCTACTTCAAGGACCAAGTCAGTTTGTCAAATGGTGACTGGAGGCGTTGACATAAGATTGTAACTGATTCTGGATCTCCTTTTATCATTGTTGACAGATCGGTTTGAGACAATAAATTTACTAATGTATTAGAAGGGAAGTTATTTTCACCAGATGTACATCCAGAAAGCATTACTGGCAAGATTATTCCTATGTTAGGATACAGAAGCTTAAAATTTGAAGCTAAAAGCAGGAAAGTAAAGGGTAAATCATATGTTGCATAGAATGGACCTTCATTCCTGGGATGGATTGTCCAGAGAGCCCTGGGCAGCACATTGGATCCTTATAGCAAAGAACAGGTTTTGGTATTAAATGATGAGGGAGTGAACGTAGTAGAACAACTGTGCGAAAACTTTCAAGGTATGTTTTTTCAGGTGGAACTGGGAAATTGAAAGGGTTTACTCACAAAATCATTTCAAAGGATGATGCCAAGCCAGCCTGTCACAAAGTGAGAAGCATACGTTTTAGTATTAGAGATGAGGTGAATGCTGAAATAAACAAATTGGTGAGTAATGGCATAATTGAACCTATTGAAAGTACAGAATGGTTAGGTCCTTTGGTTGTGGTACCTAAGGCCAATAGCCAAGTAAGGTTGTACAATAAGTTAAGGGATCTAAATTAAAATTTCCTAGGAGACAAGTCTGCCCTTCCTAAGATCAACGAGATGTTAGCTAAGACTAAAGGTATCAAGTGATTTTCCACTATTGAACTGACCTCAGCCTACCACTAAGTGTCACTCCATCCCAGGAACTCTGCTGTCTTTATCACTTAATTTGGGTGTTACAAATTTGTTTGGATGCTATTCGGCCTAGGCATGTTCCAGAGGTTGATGCACAAGTTATTCAAGTACATCAAATGAGTTATGTTTTTCCAAGATGACATACTAGTAATGGGGAAGAGCAGGTAGAACATAATCCCAAGTTGAGCAAAGTATTTGAAGTTCTGGATGAGAATGGGTTAATGGCTGAGTTTAAGAAATGTAAATCTGCAGTGCAATCGGTGTCTTAGGTCATAAAGTCAGCAAATTTGGCTTCACACTTAAAAAAAGAAATTATAGATTCTATTAAGAATGCCCCACCACCCACTTGGAAAGATGAAGTAAGATCCTTTTTAGGGTTGTCAAAATTATACTCAAACTTTGTGAAGGACTTTGCTAGCAAAGCATACATAGTGAGACAATTACTCAAAGATCAGGAATTTAAATGGACTGACACTTGCAGAATACTTTCTAATCATAAAGGATGATATTTTCCATGCTGTTTCTTTACAGGGTTTTGAGCCTTCTACTTATTCTGTAATTATTATGGATGCTAGCGGTAAGGGGCTAGGGACGTTATTTTCACAAATCAATAAGGAAGGGCAAGAGTAACCATTGTCTTTCACTTCGTGCTCTCTTTGTCCCACAGAAGGGAAATACTCTGTGATAGAAAGGAAGATGTTAGCAAGTGTCTGGGCCACAGAAACGTGTAAACAATACATATGGGGATCCAAATTCCCACTACACACTGACCACAAACCACTCACTAAAATATTAACTTCTCAAGGCTACACCTCGCAAAGCCAAGATGTCGCTAAGGATTTAACACTATCAATATGACATTGAATATCCATCAGGCATACAAAACAAAGTTGATGATTATCTGAGTAGTCCCTTCTACCCCTGGAATAGTATATTCCATGTAAATGAGATGAGTATAATGTGGCACTGATTGATGTAAGTGAAGAATGTGCCATCTTGGAAGAAGATTGAATGGAAGGATATAAAGCAGACTAACATGTGGGCAGTGTCAAGAATTACACCCTAGAGTGATGGCTGAGCAAAAACAAATCAGGTGAAGCTTCTAAAAGATTTTGAGAGGTACTGATATTTTCTGCTAAGGGGAGATATGATAATTTCAAAAGAAACCTCAAGACACAAAATAAAGAGAATTATGCATGAGAGTCACATAGCTATAATCAAGTTAGAAAAAAGAGTCAACGCTTTACACTGGTGGCCTGGCATAGATTCAGAAGTTGACAGGTTTGTCAGGAGTTGTGAACACTGGACTAGTGCAGATAAGTAGTATTCATACCACCTCTTTGTCTCATGGATTGTCCAGAACGTCCATGGGAAGCTCCAGCTATTGATGTAGTTGGTCCCATTATGGATCATAATTTTATTCCTAAGTTTGTGATAGTTTTGTTGGAAAAAGAGGCCGGAATTCAAGATTTTGACTAAAGTTGATTCTCAGGCAATCACATCCTTTCTTGTGAATGTTTTCCTTAGAGAAGGTATCCCTGAGTCCCTACTGAGTGATAATAAGCCTCAAACTGTGTCTGTGCATGAGAAGAATTTCCTTTCTAGGAGTGGTATTAAGCCAAAACACACCTTACTATATCACTCTGCAGGGAACGGTTCTGTACAAAGCTTTGACGGGGTAACAGTGGGAAGTGTGAGGGTTGCTATTCACAACAGAAGAAGATGGGAAAATGAACTTTGTAAACTGGTTTGGGCATATAGGATAACTCTCACAAGGACCAGGCACAGCCCTTTTAGAGTACTGAGGCAGAAAAGCTTTCACTAAGGACAATGCAATGTGGTTTTTGGGAGTTCGGCAGAAGGAGTGGTCTCCATCGGTTGTAAGATACAATATAAGAAGAGCACAAGAAATCTATAAAGAAAGCTATGATTGTAAACATGGTGTCAAGGATGTTAGTCTTGAACAGGGTGACTGGGTACATGTCAAAGTAACAGCTAAGACCAAGAAGGGGCCAGAAGGTTTAGTACATTTCTCCAAGTAACTAAGATTTATTCAAATTCAACAAAATTCAGTGATGGAAAAGTATGGTATTTCAGAAAGTTAGCCAGATGTAATAAAATACTATTGATTGCGGAACAAATGCTTTTAATCCTAAAGTTTGGCTGTTGGAAGATGATATGAATGGCTGTGGAGACAGAAATAATGAAGTAGTAACGGGGAGGGTGAACCAGGAGGTCTGTGTGCCAAATCAAAATGCTTCTCGTAAAACTTTAAGACTGCCATTGTCTATCCAGAGGTAAGTCAATACACTTTCCCCCACAAAACATTTCTGAAGACCCTTGAAGGTGCTGGCCGTGGTTTCCTCACTCACAGATTCAGCTTCCAACTTCCTTGTGTGCACATCCACCGTGACAAAAGCCAATCTCAAGCTGCAAGGTAACCAGTTCAATGGTCAAATAAAGACTTGACATCCTCTTGCCTAAGTTTTGCCTGGATTCTGTATGTGCTGCAAAACTCTCCTGCCTACCTTCAGTCTCTTTGCTGCTTCCTTTCATGCTTCACACTTTCACAACCATTAAATATCCTCCTCATACAACTTAGGCCGCCAAAGGCTTTCCTTACATGTTTTACCATCATACTTAAGCCCAAATGACCTTCATGTGTGAGTTCACATTCTCGTTTCCTCAACCCACTCCGCGGTATGAATCCCTCTCCGTGCATTATAACAACTTCACCTGTGAGAGTCAGTTCACTAAGCCCCTTGCTTGTACACTCACACAACTCTTTCTAACACCATCCCTTCTTATGAACCCTCTCACCTCTTTCAGAACTGTGTCTGTCCTTGCAGCTAACCACTCCTCTTTGAAAATGGTCCCTTCACGCTCAACCACTGCATCATGTACTCACTGACTACCACTTCCTCTGAATCAAAGTCTTTATCTTCTCCCTCAGAAAGCAGTGACAAGTGAGATAAGCAGTCCGCTTGCTTATTGTTCCACCCAGGGATATCTTCCACTATGTAGATATAACTGTGCGACCTGGCAGCCAATGTTGCAAGGCATGCATAAGCACTGCTTTCCCCAGCTGGCCCCAAACTCTAAGCAAGGGCTTATGATATGTGTTCTAACCACTTCAGACCCTACATATACGCCCTGAAGTATTATGTGGCCCATGCAACAGCCAAAACCTCCCTCTCTCTTTATGACATATCAATCAGGAAGCGTGAGGGCTACTGCCCTTTCTGTTCCCCCTTGCACCTGCGATAACACTGCCCCTATCCCCACCACACTCGCGTCCCAATGACACTGGTCCTGCTTCGTACATCAAACAGCATCAAAATGTTCACAGTTTTCAATTTCTTCCTTAATTTTCTATCATGCCCTGCCTTGTTCACTCAACCACATTTTTTTGCAGTTTTATCGCACAAACTCAGCCTAAAGACAGGCTTCCGCAAGAACACAGGCACAACAACGAACATCTTGACATTATCTCTGCTTATAGACGCAGCAATCTCGAAGAAAATGCAGCTGCACCTTTGTTTTATCGATTTTAGTGCCGCCTTCGATAATGTGGACAGATCTAGACTGTGGGTGAAGCTAGCCAGCTGGGGTATCCCAAATGCCCTTTTAAAAATGCTAATGCTCCTACATACAGATACCTGGGTACAGGTGAAACTAGGTACAGGGACGCATCTGACAAGAAAAGTAAAAACAACGAAGGGCCTTAAACAGGGCTGCGTGTTGGCACCTATGTTAATTAATTTATTCATGGCAGATCTACCACAGTTACTCAACACCAGCAATTCTCACGCGCCCAGGATGGGGGGCACTACTCTGTCCAATCTCCTTTACTCCGACGACGTAATCTTGCTCAGCCACACAGTAGTTGGCTTGCAACATCTCCTCAACAGCATGCAGGATTACGCTGAAGTAAATAATCTGTCAATTAACCTAAAGAAAACTAGAACTATGTCAATTAACAACAAAAGGAAGGAAGTGGGACGCTGGCATTTGGGCGGCACACGAATAGATTCAGCGGGAGCCTACAAGTACCTAGGTGTCTACATTGACAAAGAAGGATCATTTGCTCGACACCTAGAAGAGATTAAAAGGAAGGGGCTGGTGATAGCACTAACCATGAAAAGCTTAACATCGAAATTATCGGGCCCAACATTGAGTCCCCTACTGAATGTAGCACAGGCTAAAATCCTACCCACAATAACTTATGGTAGTGAAGCCTTAAGAGGCAGAGACGCTAAATTGCTGGACACAACTTTAGTAAAAGCATATAGAACCATGTTTAGCCTTCCAAACTACACTTCCCCGGCGCAAATCAGGCTGGAGTTCGGCCTATTAAAGCAATCATGGGCCAGATACGGCGCATATATCAATTGCTGGAATAAGATCAGACTATCGGCCCC
This sequence comes from Calotriton arnoldi, assembly GCA_963921515.1. Classification (NCBI taxonomy): domain Eukaryota; kingdom Metazoa; phylum Chordata; class Amphibia; order Caudata; family Salamandridae; genus Calotriton; species Calotriton arnoldi. The sequence continues at coordinate 1,368,604 of CAWUFW010003465.1, read as the reverse complement.
ATAAACTTTAAATCAGCTTTTATGGCAAGATCTCCAACAGAGGGAGGACTCTCCTGCAAGAAGCTACCTTCAGGAGGCTCTAGCATGTACTGGACTCTTGGCCCTTTGGAACACACAGACCCACCATCCAGCTTTTAAGAAATTAGTTTGGAAATCCTTGAAAAAATTGGCGTTGGTGGAGGAAAAAGCAGCCTTTTCAGCTAGATCGCACGCCAGGATGTCTCTGAACAATTACAAGGTCTTAGCCCCCCAGAAATACTTCAATTTGGGCTACCCAAAAGCACAGAAATTAAAAATTTTTAAACTTTGCCTTGGCTTGATCCCATGTACTCAGAACCTTCCACCATGGAAGAGGGAGCCATCTCTAACATCTTGCAGTCTGTGCAAAAATGGCCAGGGCAATATTATCCATTTATTATGCTCCTGCAAGGAGTTGATACAGGAAAGGAGACAGTTGCTAAAAGTCCCCCTAAACCAAAGGAGAATTCGCTCAAGGAGACAAGCAGTTTTGGCATGCTTTGATCCAGCAACACCTCAACTAAACTGTAGACTAGTGAGATTCCTAGATGTAGCCGAGGAAATAAATGCCATTGTACACCTAAACTTCTTCCAGGCTAAGGGGTAGCCCGTCAGGTCATCAACTCATGCAGGTGGCCGGATGCCGAAATATCCATTCAAACTATGATACGAGACTGCCCCCAATAAGGTCGAGCTGGGAAGCCTTCATATAAGCGCTTGGACTGGTCTTTTAATAATGCCCTTTTTTGGCTAATAGCATTGCCCAGACAGAGCAATGAAGTCCGGGCAGAATGCACAACCTATATTGACAGCTATCTGTATGAGGAACAAAGCACTTTTAATCTGACAGCAATTTAACTGTTTCTAAGCTTTTAATGATATATGAATTTTGCAAATGTTTAATTAATATCTTATCATGATTTTATTGTTTTACTTAAAATGTGTACTGCAATGGTTTTAAGTAACTATGCAAATGTAATAAATTCAAATTCAAATTGTTCACTCAACCACATTTTTTTTGCAGTTTTATTGCACAAACTCAGCCTAAAGGTATTGGAGCGCTTTACATGAGCACTGGTTACATTACACAAGGCCACATTTATTTATTTATTTTAGAGCCATGAACGATCTAAGTTCATCTTTATCCTACGGCTTCGGGCCATCTTCATGGTTTTCACTAACTCAGCCTTCGATCTTGCCCATAGGGCAATGATGGCGTACCCAAGTAAGTACCTGCAGGAATCACCATTTCTCTTGCCGTATTGTCATACCACCCTTTCCCAAGTTGTCCAATACCTCTTTCAATATCAAGTTATGCTTTTTCCACTGTCCTGCCAGAGACAAGAATGTCATACTGGAAAAACACAACTTGATCCTGTCCCTTAAAAATATCATATGCTGAAACTCACTAGCCTCGGAGGCGAGACCAAAGAATACATGATTGAATTGAAATACTCCTTCCACCTTTAAGAAGGTTGTAAGTGCCTTGCATTCAGGGTGCATCCTAATCTGGTGATATGCATTCCTAAGATCCAATTTCAAAACATATCACTCCTCCTCCAACATCAGCACCATTTCTAAGTTGGGCAATGGAAATCAATCTACCACAATATTCTGGTTCAAGTTCAGAAGGTCGACAAAGAAACTCAAAATCTCAATCTGCAATTCGATATTTTTAATAATAACCACAGGCGAGACACATTGTGCTGACTTCCCTGATTGCCAAATGTATTCTTCTTGCTCTGTGCCTCACACTTTGGGCTCCCTCCTACTACATGATCTTCAATGTGCCTAACTTCCCCTAAAAAACACCTCCTTGGAATTCCCTCACTATCTCCTCAACATTGTTTTTTCCACAATCATGATATGGTCCTTGGCCGTTCGATTATAATGATATGGGGGTCATATTGATATACCCAACCTAACATTGGGGGTTCCGACTTGGCCGCAGGTACTTTGCCCCTGATCTTCCAATTGCGTAAATTTATGCCTGCTGACATACATCCCATCATCTCAGTGGTACTCCTTAGAAAGCCAGTAGGATTAGTATCATTGGGTTTTAACATGCTCTTTCCCATGTGTTTTTCCCAAAGGTCCTCTGGTACAATTGTGAACATGGAATTCAAATCTACCATCAGATCCACACATCAGTTTTTGATTACGAACGCCGCCGCGTTTGGTCTACATTTCTTCCACAACTCTCTCCAACCTCCCCCACATCCAATGCACCCTTCTTCAATGGACGCCACACTCCTTTTGTCCTTTCCTCTAAACATCCTGCAGTGTGTCCTCTCCTATCACAGTTTCTACAAACTTTATTGACTGCATAACAGTTCTTCAAATCTGAACCATGATAATTTCTCCTGTACATGCTGCACGATCTGCTAGATACAGACCCCTTCTGCTACATCATCCCCTGTATTACCTACCCTTTGTTTCCAAAAGTAGACTTCCTGTTTCTGAGATTCACATCACAGTGGATACTGTGTCACAGCAACCGCCTTTCTTTTTGTCTGTATTCCATCTTCTTCGTACAAGCGACTAAATCCTTGACAATCTCAGCAATCTCTATCGCCTCCTTCAGTGCTGTTTTTTTTGCTGACCATAATCTGTTCTGCATCTTCTTGCTTGACTACTGAATAGTGATTTGGTCTTTCAGAAGCTCAAAACTGGCATTTGATAGCCAACTCCCTAGGACATGCCACCAACTCTTCCATGAGGTTGCATATGGAATTTTTGATGCAGCATTGCTATATTGATAGCTTTGGCGAATCTCACCTAAAGTGTCTGTTTTGCTTCCTTGTGAGATGGCTTCGTTGATCCACCATCACTGGCAAATGTTAAAAACTATGTTGCCCCTCCATGTCAAAAGCACTTATCCACAATGCCTTCTTCCTGTTCTGACTGACATTTTGTCCATCCAATGAAAATGAGTGGTTCTCAAAAACCTCAATGCATTCCTACCATCCTTTTGGTGGTGGACCAGGCTGGGACAAAAACTAGGAGGCTGAATTATGGCTTGTGTATCACCATGACTGCAAAATAATTGAACATAAGCAAATGGTGAAATAGAACCAAGAGATAAAATTGTCACCATTATGTTCCACAGTGACAACAATTTAACTGCAATTTACAGTGCAGGCAAGAAGTTGCATGAAGGCCACATTATGCAGGTATGACTGTTGTCTCTACATTTCTGTCTCTGTGGCAGCATTTTCTCTATTTACTGGTTTTTACCACAGTCTTGCATGTAGAGGGTGCTGAAGGTTCTTATAATGGACACGCTCAACAGGAGTGGCGCACTGTGGAGTAGAGCAGATAGTGGTGCCTGAACACCCCGAGGGCTCGCGGTGCACAACTTAGCATGTAATTTAGGGAATGGTCCATTCTTTTCAAAGATGCACCCTCTTGAGTTGGCACATGCTTGAGTCACTGTGGATCGTGCTGGCTGAGCAGTGGAGAGCTTGGACTGAATGATCCTTCCATGTTACCAAGGTACACTCTGTTGGCCATTTACTGCCCAATTTGAGGGCATGTGCTAGTACTGGGTTCTGCTGTGCATAGTCCTAACATCTCAATAGTACAGATAGTTGGGCGCTTGATTCAATAAACATCAGGAGGAACTAATTAATAGGGGTGTGCGAAACGCATTAATTTTCTGTAGTGAAAACTACGCAAAATTTTGCGTAACTAGGCATAATGTACCTCATGCAAAAATTGCCAAAACTGTTTGTTTGGGTAAAATTCAACCTAAAGAGGTAAGGAAAGTAGCAAGTTAGAAAGGAAAGTAGAGAGGAGGTGAATGGAATAGAGAGAAAAGAGCTGAAGTAAAGAGACAGATGTAAGGTGGAGAAAGTGATAACTTTGATACAGAGGTAGAGAGAAAGTGAGTGTTGGAAATTGAGCTACTGGTTGAGGGGGTGAAGCCCTACTCAAGCTGCTACCACAGTTTCTGTCAGGGTGAAGTCACAAGCAAACCCCAAATTAACTTGTGCTTAACCCTCTGGCAGCTTGGCACAATGCAGTCAGGCTTAACTTAGGAGCAATGTGTGAAGTATTTATGTAGCACTTCAAACAGTAATAAAGTGAAAACACAACACAAGAAAAATCCCACAGCAAATTTAGAAGAATAGAGTACAATTTAACAAATTATTTGAGACCAAAACAACAAAAATCCAGTAAGTAGACCTGGAGCTAAGCAATTGCAAAGTTTTAAGTAAAAATAGTGCTGAAAAGCACAAAGCTCCAACTGTGGTTATTTGGTCGTGCCGAACCAGGACAAAGTCACAAGTTCAGGTCAACCACAATGGAGCATGGGCCGAATACAGGGACCAAGTTAGGCCCACTGACAAAGTGCCTTAAATCCTGGTTGCGGAGCGTTGCAAGATCCCACGATGAGGATACATCGTGCAGCGGTGGTTCTGAGGAGCTGCGAGGCTGCGAAGCAAGGTCTTGCATCATCGTTGAGGATGCCATTGATGAGGGGCGTGGGATGTGAAGTCCTGCGTTGAAGATGCGTTGCACACCAGTGGTTCAGAGGAAGCTGTGGGGCTGCGATGCGGCGTCCTGAGTCATCGCTGTGGATGCCATCGACAAGGGGCATGCAATGCGAAGGCCTGTGTTGAGGATGCATTGCAGAGTGGTGGTTCTGAGGAGACTGGGGTCTGCGATGCGAGGTCCAGCGTCGGGGATGCATAGTGCTGCAGCAGTTCCGATGCGTCTGTGAGGAAATGCGTTGCGCTACATTGGTTCTGCTTCACGAGAACACAGCTAAGCTAGCAGAGCACTTTCAGACTCACTTCCAAGGATCCACAAGGTGGCAGCACTTGGGGGGTAGAACTCACAGAAGACATAGTCCAGGTGCTGGGTTCAAGAAGGTTGGAGTCTTTCCTGTCCCTGAGGCTCTGATCAGGAGGCCAGCCAACTAGCCCTTGGAGTGAATCTGGTGGTCTGGAGTTCTAGATGCAGGTCCAGTCCTTTCACCCAGGCAAAAGGGCAGCAGGGCAGGAGAGTAGCAGACTTTCTTGCAGAGCAGCACAGCAGTCCTTCTGAGTCTTCCACAGGTTCAGAGGTGTACTGAAGAGGAGTAGCGGCTGCCAGCAGGGAGTAGTGGTGGGGTTGGCGGGGGGGAGATGTTATAAAAAAAAAAAAGGGGGGGAACAAATAAAGAAAAAAACCACTTGCCTTCCAGGCGGCCGGCTCTCCTGCGTCCTCTTCTTTCACGTCCAGGACATGACGTAAGTAGGAACAGGAAGCACCCAGGCTCCCTACCCTAAGCCAATCACAATGCTGCAGTGCAGCATTGTGATTGGTCTGAGCGCCGTGGTTCGGCACTCAGACGGGGAGTGGAAGCCTGGGCATGTTCCTCACCAGGCTGTGTAACGCAGCCTGGTGAGGAACATGCAAAGTGTGCATGGCTGTTTGGCCGGCGCAAAACGGCTGGCCAAACAGTCATGCACACTTTAGAGTGTGCTCTTCACTCCACCCCCTGCTCTACTGCCGGCACAGCCCCGCCTGCACCATCAAAGCGCACGACAATAGTGAAAAATAAAATTATAATAACAGTGTTATTATAAAAAAATATTTCCTGTTGGGCGACGCTCCTCCGCCTAAGCGGAGGAGCCGCCGCTGCTGAAGAGTTAGGTCTGAGGATCAATTATTTATAACTGGTGCCCACTTTGAAGTAGGAAAAGGTTCTGGAGGTTTCCACCCCCAGAGGTGTTTGGAATTTCCTGCCTCCCTGCCCTGGCCCCATTTTGTCTGGGGTCACAAAAGACTAGCGTCAAACCCTTTGTGAGTGTGCCCATGAAGAGCCTTTGTGATGTGCAATTGTGGTAGGTGGCAGCTCCTCCTCCTCATCAATTCATAGGTGGCCCATCCTGCCAATACCTGTGTCTCACTGCCTGGGAGCAATACACAAAGACCAACTGCCAGCTACACCTAGTCATGTGACCCTGAAGAAAATGCCAATTTTCTAAAAGTAGCATTCTGAGAATTGTGACTTAAAATCCGACTTTACCATTAAAGAGGGGTTTAAATTATAATTCTTTAGCAACCAAACTCAATATTCCTACCTGCTCCCAATTGAAGGTTATCACTTAATAAATGTAATAAGTTAACCCAATGTTAACCTATGGGCGAGGCAGGCCTTGCAGTAGTGAAAAACGAATTTAAGAGTTTTTCACTACATGACATTTAAAAGTTAAAAGTAATTGTTACATTTTTTTTAATACACTGCACTCTGTCCTATGGGTAACTTATATGTATTATAAAGGAAGGTTTGGCATGGCAAAAGGTTTATTTTGCGAGGTCAAAATGGCAGTTTAAAACTGCAAACACAGAATCTGCAATGGCAGGCCTGAGGCATGTTTAAAGGGCTAGTTAAGTGGGTGGCACAATGAGTACTGCAAGTTCACTAGTAGCATTTCAATTCCAAGCCCTGGGTACATGTAGTACCACTTTACTAGGGACTTCCAAGTAATTTAAATGTGCTAATTGGGTGTAAGCCCACATTACCATGTAGCACACGCACTTTAGCACAGGTCAGCAGTTGTGAAGTGCACAAAGTCCTAAAGCCAACAAAAATGAGATCAGCAAAAAAATAGAGGAGTAAGGCACAAAGTTTGAGGGAATTCTTGCCTAGGGCTGTCAGGTAGAGAGAGTTGTGAGGTAAATGGAGGGGTGGTGACAGAGGTGAAAGAGATGTATAGAGAGAGAAGTAGAATGAGATAAAGAGAATGAGTTAAATTTGAAAAGACTATGTAGGGAGAGGAGGTAATGATGTAACACAGAGCTAGAGAAAGAGAGGCAGCAAGAATGTAGTACAGTAGTGAGAGAAGTGAGGTAGAGGGAACAGGGGAATACAGAGATAAAAGGGAATTGGAAAGTTTCAAATGAATGGAGAGGTAGTTAAAAGGTTGGGCAGCGTAAGAAAAAGGTGGGTAGAGACAGATGTGGTAGCAGGAGATGTGTGGAGGAAAAAGAAGTTAGGAAATACAAACAGACGAGATAGAGAAACATAGAAAGAAATAGACAGATGATGAGATACAACATTGAGAGGCATATTTACAAGCCCCTATCGCCACCACAACGTCACTTTCAGTGACGTTGTGGTGGCGACAGGATCTTTGCCTTATTTACAAGGCAGCGTTAAGCCATTTAACGTGGCTTAGCGCTGACTTGTAAATAAGGCACCCTTTCACGCTGTACTTAGCGTGAAAGGGGAGGGAAATAGGTGTTGCGGTGGGCTTTCCACGGCAACACCCATTGATTTTGACGCTGCCCCTTATTTACAAGGGTGGCGTAAATAGGGGGCAGCGCCAAAATTGAGACTAGGGAAAACCTGGTCTTAAACGGGTGAAACGAGGAGAAATGCTTTATTTCTCCTCGTTTTTGCTGTTTCCATGTGTGCTGCGTTGTGCAGTACACATAGAAACAGCAAATTGCCATTGATTGTTTATGTGCAGGAAGGTGACCCTTCCTGCACATAAACATTTTTTTTTAAAATGACGCTTTGTATTGTTGTAAATATGGTGCAGCCCTGCGTTTCTGAAGTGGCGGAGTGCGGCCTTAAGTCAGGAAGGCTAACGCTGCACTCCGTCACTTCGGTTTAAATCTGCCCCAGAGAGTGATGTAAAGTAGATGGAGAACAGTTACAGGGAGGTGCGATGGAAACATCTTTGAGGTTCAGATAGAGGGGTGATGTAGAAAGAGAGTTGAGTTAGAGACTAGTTAGAGTGGTAGAGACTTAGACCACAAAGAGGGGTTGATAGAGGTGAGGTTCTGATACAGAGTTAGACAGAGAAGGGGTAGAGAGGTGTATTGATAGAAGGAGGTGAGGTAGATATGCCTAAAGTATAGAGTTGAGGTAGATCAACAGGACTTTATTACATAGAGATTTAAGGATAGAGATTGGTAAGAGAAGGAGGTTGGGTAGAATAGGTGAGGTGAAGTGAGGAGAAAGACATGAAACTAAAAGATTATTTTTTTATTTAATTGGCACCAACGTCCTCATAGTGCAATGGTTAATGTTTGGCAGTCTGTTGTCAAATTAAAATATATATATATTTTTGAAGCATGTAGGGACTTCTGAGTGTCCTGATTACTTTACTAGGGGTCTTCTCGGAAGGTGCGGGCTGTGAGCAATTGCACACTTTGTCCATTGGAAAAAGAAGTGAATTCAAGCTATCCCATCCTGCTTCTAGCCAATGAGGCACAGCTATGGAGGTGGTTGTCAGGTTGAAACTTCTGATGGAGTAAATAATGGCTGCAACCCAGGCCATGGGCAGAATCAGGACACCTTCCAGAGCAGGTGTATGTGCTAAAATAATGGGCTTCCTCTATCAAAAGGGCTAGGGAGGTGCTACTGGTCCCAATTCTGAAGGGTTAATGCTGGCTGCATTGTCCTAGTAGAGTGGGGATGTATTGACTATGTCTGCTCTTGAGCAACATACCAGGAAATCAAACTGTAGTGAGATAAAGGCAGTGCTTAAATTGAGCCAGTGGGTTCCGGTGCTCGGCATCAGCACTTAATTGTCAACAACGGGAATTATGACAGTCTGTCACATGGTGGTGCTGTTTGTGTAATTCAAAGATGAGCACGCAATAGTTGTTTATTAATTCAATATATATTAAAAAATGACTGATACCTGCTGCCCTGGCAGTTCTTATAGCTTTGGGGGTCTGGAACAGTCTGAATTGTCACACTTGTAGGACTGCGAAGGTTAGTAGTTGTGTTGGTACTGTCACTGGCAGCGCTGGCAGGGGCAGTGAATGAATGAATGAATGAATGAAAACAGTACTTGTAAAGAGCACAGTCGCTCAAACAGAGGCGCTGATGCAAGCTCAAACACCATTCCTCAATTCAACCGTTGCAAAAATGAATCAGACTAAAACGCCTAAAAAGACAGTAAATGAAGAAGACGGAAAGAACCCTAAGCACAAGCGAGTTAGAGTAGGTGAAGACACAGTGCATCCGGGGGCCAAGAACAACCAAGATTTCAGGTTCTTCTTAAAACTGGCTTTATTAGTTATCAGTGGAAAAGAACCAGGAAGTTGGTTCCAAGCCTTGGAACCCAAGGCAGGAAAGGATTTGCCTCCTATAGATTTATCCTGAAGGTAGGAGGTTTTGACAGATTAGAATTTGAAGATCTGAGGGTCCTCTGTGTCCTATAGTGACAAAAGGGATCAGATAAATATTTGGGGTCAGTAGCATGGAAGGCCCTAAAAACCAGAACCAGTATTTTAAAAAGAACCCTCTTATGATTAGTCAACCAATGCCTAGTTTTTGAGAAGCAACCCATGCCTAGAGTTTGAGAAGCAGAGCTATGCCGGGGGAGTCTGAGCACGAGTCGAGCAGCCGAGTTATAGACAACCTGGAGCCTATGAAGCAGTTGCTTAGAGATGCCTAGATAAAGGTTGTTACAGTAGTCCAACCTTGAGCTAAAAAGTGCAAAGGCTACGATTTTCCTTTCTGTCGATGGGAGAAAATGAAAGATTTTTTAAAGTGATTTAATCAAGGAAAAACATGTGCCCGCAACTGATAAGACTTGTGGCCGAAAAGACAACAGATTGTCAAATTTTACTCCTAAATTTCTGCCCACTTCATCAGGAGGTGGGGGAGGGGCACAAAGTCAACCACAACATTTTGGGTGAGAACAAATTGTGCTTCCCAAATAAGAGTATTTCCGTTGTCTCTGTGTTGCAATTCAGATAATTGCTTTCCATCCAGCGAATAATGCCAGTAAAACAATTCTTAAAATTGTGCCCAGACCCAAAGGTGTTTTTGTCCAAGGACAAAAGCAATTGAGTGTCATCAGCGTAGGAGGGAGTTGAAATGCCAAAACAGCTAATCAGTGGTGCCATGTAAACATTTGAATAAAGAGTGGCTAAGTGAAGAGCCCTGCGGAACACCAAATGTTAGTAATGTCACTTCTGACAAAAACTGCCCAATAGACACCAATTGTCTTCTCTCTGCAAGACTTAAACCAGGACCAAACCTTGTCAGTGATACCAACTTCAAAGAGACGCCGAAGGAGTATCGAATGTGAGGTGGTATTAAACGCTGGGTGATGCAGGCTGCAGTGGCCTCCTGACAAGAGCCCTGGCACTTATGTTGTTTTTTTTGGACAAATTAAGCACTTTATAAAGAAGACACAGAGAGGGGTTAGCTTGGTCCTCATAAGCCTTACACTAGTGACCAAAAAGGGGATCTCTCACTGAGGAGTTTTCCATTCTTATAATTCTAGTAAATGTTGATTATTGATCATCCAAACAAGGGTCCGACTGTCAATAAGTAAAAGCTGAATAAGGCATTGCTTGATGGGCCTAATTCTGAGCCCAGGGATGGGGGCATAGCTACCAATCAGGAGTGAAGACACTGAAACTGCTTAAATCATGTGAACCATAAACACAGAAAAGGCAAGGTTGTTAATAAAGGAGGAGGCCTCCCAAAGAGGGACAGGGCTTGCCTCTTGTTGGAAAGTGGATTATCGTTAGGGGTAAGTATGCACCTACCACTAGTAATAAGGCAACTAACATGGTATAGGGTCCAGTAAAGGTCTCAGTAAATGTTCCCCTTGCTCAACCCTTGGTAGCTGACAACGAGCAGTCAGGCATAACTTAGGAGACCGGAGTGGAAAGCATTTAAAAACACCAATACATCAAATAAGTAAGACACAACACACAATAAAAGTCCCACACCAATTTATTAAATTATGAATTTGTTTTTTATCAAATAGACACCAAAACTACAAACATTCAATGTAGGGTACTGGAGATATGAATTTTTAAAGATTAACCATGTTCTAGTGCTCAAAAACATATAGCGCCACTCTGGGACATCTGGTCACGCTTGAGCGGGAAAAAGTCAAAGTTTGAGGCCGACTCTGATGGAGCCCTGGGTGAATACACTAAGCGGGAGGCCCCAGTCAGAATTTTACCTTCACACTTAGAAACGTTTCTGGAGCTTTTTCTTCGACCGTCGCTCGACCCTCCAAAGCAGGCCAGATTCGGCGAGAGTTTGCCGGCTTGACTTTCCACGAGGACCCGGTCAAATCCTGGAAATCTGGGGCTCTACAGCTTTTAGTGGGAAGAACCTGAAATCCTAGCCGGGTCGCAGTTGAAGGTAGTCTGCTTGACTCTCGATCGGTTCGGTCACCTCATGGAGCTTTTTCACAAAAGTTCTCCAAAGTTCTCCAAACTTCAGGAGGTGCTTCCTGAAGGTCTCCTTGCAGATTCAAAGTCTCCAAAACAACAATCCAAAGGTCTGGACTCTCGTAGATGGTCCTTGGGATGTTGGGATTACATATGCCATCAAAACATCTTTTATAAGATCCGTGCTTATGGTTACATGGCCCCCCCAAACCAGCCCTGGCAATAACGCTCGACCGGCCCAGAGGGAGGGGTGGGGGCGCTGGTGGGAACACGGCTGTTGCCCTTTTGTTACAAGGAGCCGATTTTTCGGCACTGCTGCAAAACCGGCCCCCATTAACAAAAACGACCCCACCGGTCCAAAACCAGCCCCCACCCATCCGGCCCTGCACCTCTGGGACACCTAGGGGAGACCTGGGGGTGCCTAATATGTAAATCTAAGGTAGATTATCACTTTTAAAGTGCCCATACCACCAAAGACGAGTTTTCACACAATTTCCATTTAAAGACAGTCTGCAAAGCCAGGCTGCCTTTAAAACGACAGCAAGCACTCAGCAGTGCACACATGCATGTGCAGGAAGTCTGTTGGGCCTCTAAACCTCCATGCCCTATTACATATTTGGGACTTATAGGTAGTTTGAAACCCCCTAGTCCTATTATATACTAAGGGCTTATAGGGTCTGTCAACACCAATTGTGAGGATTTCGTTTTAAAGACAGGCTGCAATGCAGGACTGCCTTTAACAGGACAGCAGGCACACCGGCAGCGCACACATGCAAGTGCAGGAAATCTGCTAGGCCTCTAACCCTCCATGCTCTATTATATACTAGGGGCTTATAGGTAGATTGCACCCCTGACCCTATTATCTACTTTGGACTTATAGAGCCTGTCATTGCCAATTGTAAGTGTACCCTATTACATGTACTTTTTTACACATAGCACTGGCTCTGGGCCTGGTTAGCAGAGCCCAGGGTACATGCAGAGTCAGTTAACACCAGTATCATTCAGCAGAAAATGGGGGTAAACAGGGCAAAATGATGACTTTCTAACACATCTCATCTCCTTTCCAAAGGGCACCTAATAACCACAGCGATGCTTTACCTTGCGTTATCTTGGGGCATCCTGTTAAAGGTGGTGACATGGCACTGTGATATATGGCTTCTGAGCAGCAGAGTCGTGCCAAGATAGCAGGGTGGGGATGTGAGTGCAGAATGAGAAGCGTGCATTCCAGGGCTTAATTTGACACCTGCAGCATCGGCTGCCTATAATGCCAACCCTCTGCCTCACACCCCTGCCGGATGGTAGAGGCCCATTGGAATGTGGTGTCCGCGTGGCACAGCGAGAAGTGCACATAGTCTTCTAAGTGCCGGGCATTCTGTCTCCAGCGGAATGGAGCCCAGTAAACATGCAGGTGATAATAGATGACTCTACTCTGGCAGCTGGCTTCCAACTCTAGACCCCCACCACCAACCCATGACATCCCCTGTGTAACCAGTTCAGTAGCGTCCCGTGGGAAACCTTGTGTGTGTGGGAGGTCCTCTCAGCACCCATGACTTTGAGGGTGTCCCACGGGCACAGTGTTCTTGGCAGCCCCTCTGCTTATTATTTTGCTCACACTGGTGCCTCAAGGAAGGTATGGGCTGTAATTTACAGTAGGTTTTACCTCTGCTGCCAAATTATAAATGTCAGGAGCTTATTACGTTGCTGCAAGGGTCCCCTTCAGCCTGCCCGCCATGCTCCTGTCACCTTCCCTGTCAAGGTCTTAAACAGACACCAACCCCACACAGGGCTCCGAGGGCCTTAATTCAAGCAAAGAGAATGGCCCTGTGTGCCTGGTTTGCTAGTGAAAGGCAACCATAACTAGTAGACTCACACTACTAGGCCTTGGTGCCCTTGTGCTTGCTGCACAATGATAGCTAACCGCTCGCTCCACGTTGAAGCTGGAAAAGTGATATTATGTTGTCATTCATGCTTGGTGGGGGGTGGGTTCTAGGCAAGGGATGGGGGGTTTGTAGGTCCCTCTCAGTTCTCGCTGATCCCTCCCCCCTCATGCTGCTCTTTGTGGTATTGTCGCAGCGCTGCTTCCACAGTCCCTTGCTTCTTGGCAGCTAAGTATAGAGCGACCTTTGGAAGGTGGGCATGACTCTGGCCTGGCTCTGCAGACAGGTGGCGGAGCAAGTGTGTGGGGGCCATGGTGCTGGCAGCCACTTCACACTGACCTTAGTTTTCATTCCCGAGGGATTACCCTGCGTTCTCACCTTTTTCTCTCTCTGACGCTGACCTTCTGTCTCTTACACTCTTTTCTCATTTTCTCTCAGTCTTTACAGCGCCTCTTAGATCTGCTCTCTGTCTCTCTTTCACTCTGCCATAAATGTTAGCCAGTCAATTTCCAGATGGTTGGTACAGACACTTCGAGGGGTAATCTTCCGCTACTGTGGCGGTCTACCAGAAATACTGTCAGCCAAACTCTAACTTAGTCTTTTTTCCCTTTCTGTGTTCATCTCTGAATATTCCTTCCCGCCCTTTCTCCCCACCCTTCACCCAACCATAGACGCTGGAAGTAGGGTTGTAGGGGGTGCAGCAGCACCCTCAAAATAACCATGCTGGAGTTCAAAAGCTGAATTTGCAATAAAGAGGCCTTTGTATGTTGTTTGCATCCTTTTTACATTTTCTATGCCAAAGACAGAGGCATGTGACAATCCTGCTGGGGTACTTGGGGCGTGAAAGGAAAGATTGTAGGTTGTCAATGCTTTTATAACATTGAACAAAATGTAAATACCTGCAAATGAAGTGTACAAATATTTCAAAATATATCAGCAGCAAGAAAAGCACAAACGAGGCACATTGTCTTTTGTAATCCTGAAGTGTGATGGAAAGAAAGATTTTAATAGACTCAAACAAGACATTTTACTTGGAGCGTCGCCTCCCCCTGCCAACAGCCAAAAAAAGAAAAAGAAAATGATAATTAACGCTTGTTTATTATCATTTCATTTTGGCTGTCGGAGCCGAGGCTTGGGGCCGCGGCCAGAGATGAGAGGCTGGTGGAGGAGTGTTTTGCACTGTAATCAATGCGCATGATGGTTTGGCTGGCCGTCTCAGGACGGCCAGAGCGTCATACGCACTGAAGCCCTCTCCAACCGCAGCTACGTTTCTGGGTTGGAGAGAGCAGGCACAGCTCCCAGTCTAACTGGAAGCACACATCCACAGCGCTCAGGCCAATCCTGACGCTGCTTTCATGCAGCGTCAGAATTGGCCGCAGGGGATTCTGGGAGCCTGTGTCTGCAGTGCACGGAGCCAGATGGGAGCGTCGGAACGTGGATGCAGGTACGTTTTTTTTTAAATTTTGTTGTCCATCCCCGGTGCTCCCCTCCCCCGCCCTGCCACTTAGCCCAGATACTGGCAGCTACTGTTTATTTAAGTGATACTCAAATGATAAATATTTGCTGAAACCCGATTTCCACACATTATCATCTGTGCACCATATAGATTTACCAGTAAAACTGCATGTCTAATGAAACTTTAGTGGCAATTGCAGGAGCCGAAATCAATGTAAAATGTGCTGTCTGTAAATGACAGTGTGCTACCACACCATGTTTTTTTCATTTATTTGTGACAATCTGCTCCAAAATGCACCACTGGCTGCTCACTATAACCATCCCACTCTCTTGCTAAATGGGCTTGGCTCATTTGTTACACTTGTTCTTTGTGTGACATTTGGACTTTTCACAATCCCTGGGACTTCCGTGATGTAACATGGCAGCACCCCCACCTAAACAATAACCTCTTCTCGGTTTACCACGTGGTCCCATCCGGGCTACTGGGCTGGATAGCAATTATTGCACTGGTGACATTTTTCATCAACATTACACACACTTTTGAACCAACCAACAGGTGCGAAATGGCATTTTACATGGGTTGTAAATGTTGTTTTGCACGAGTTACTTGGTAGAAAGGTTGGTGCTGATTTGCACCTGTATGAATGCAGAAAATGCAGTTTGTAAATGCTGGTGCAAATATGTGCCAGCATCAGTGCAATCTGTGCAGTGTGGAATTGTCGGTGCAACAGTGCAGCTTTGATCCTAGTGCTGCTAATTGTATTGTATTGTAATTGCATTTATATAGCGCTTACAACCCCTGACGAGGCGTCAAAGCGCTTTTTTGGTGAGAAGCATGCTACTCTGGAACCCATTATGGATTAGTGGTGAATTAGTATAGTGAAATATGAAAGTAATTTGAGTGGTGGATATGTTAGTCAGTTATTTGGAGTGAGAAGGATAGTGGAGGGATAGAAGAGGGAAAAGGTTTGCATTTATATAGTGCTTGCTTCCCCTGATGGGGTTATACAAAACATAAAGAAAAGAGAGGCAACAGAAATAGGCAGTTAAGTAGCTAAAGAAATGTTCTTGAGTCTTCAGTAAAAAGAATTCTTCTTTATTGGTTTCAACCCAGTGCATGTGCAGCCAACGCGTTTCTCCGTAAACAGCGCTTCATCAGGGCAATGTGAACACCACCCAAAGGTTTATTGGGGTGCAAGGTGTCACTTCTGAGTGTGTGTCCCACTCGAGATATTGTAGTCTTAGGGTTGAATACGCAGGTTCAGATAAGAGCCAAACATAGGATTCGTCCAATAGCGTGATACTTGTGTCCAGAACGGCGCGGCGATCAGACTGAAGGGTGATCAGTCAGCTGACTGATCACCCTTCAGTCTGATCGCCGCGAAGTTCTGGACACGAGTGCCGTACACGCTTTTTCCTGGAACCGATCACGTCTCCTGCACGTGAGGGAGTACCTGATTTCCACACTAGTCTAAACGGAACGACCGCTAAGTATCGCGCTATTGGACAAATCCTATGTTTGGCTCTTATCTGAACCTGCGTATTCAACCCTAAGACTACAATATCCTAACCTAATTGTATGATCTAGAAGCAGCAGACCTTAGAGGTCGGAAATAGTGTTACATGTGAATCTTCTGTTTCTATGTTAAATCAAGTGCCTATCTGGGCTGTGCGGCTTTATTCATCCCTAGCTGCTTGTGTTTGGAATTTGAAAAGTGTTCTACCCCTGATGAGGTGTTTAAGCACTTTTCGGTGAGTAGCATGCTACACCAGAACCCAAACAGGATTATTGGGAATTAGAATAGGGAAATATGCAATTAATTTGAGTGGTGGACATGTTAGTCTGTTATTTGGATTGAAAAGGAATAGTGGAGGGATAGAAGAGGGAAGGGTCTAGAATTTTTTTTTTCCTGAGTTTATAGCCGTAGGAGGAGGTTTGGGATGAGTAATGGGGAGGTGAAGGGAAATATGAACTTAATTTGAGTGGTGGACATGTTAGTCTGTTATTTGAATTGAAAAGGAATAGTGGAGGGATAGAAGAGGGCAGGAGGGATAGAAGAGGGAAGGAAGGATAGGAGAGGGAAGGAGGGATAGGAGAGGGAAGGAGGGATAGAAGAGGGAAGGAGGGATAGGAGAGGGAAGGAGGGATAGAAGAGGGCAGGAGGGATAGAAGAGGGAAGGAGGGATAGAAGAGGGCAGGGTCTATAATGATACATTTTCAGGATTACTGTTGGCCTTCATTTTATTCTTCGTCCTTTCACCTCATTTTACTTTGTTTTTCTAACCACTCGTTTCCTCTTCTGCATCTTTCTCCCCTTCATTGTCACTCAGATATATTTCACTCGCCCTCACTTCCGGTCACTGTCATTCTCTTCTCTCTTTTACGCTCATGTTTCCTTCCTCTCTCCCCTTTGACCGTCATTTTCCTGCAGGGCTCCCTTGTCTTTCCCCTCCTCTCTCCCTTCTTGTTAGCTGTCTGTCCACCGCCTCTCCACCTCCCTATCTCTCCTTTTTGCACTATCTCCATTTGCTAAGTAGATCTCATTAGGGCCTGAGTGCTGCCAAAAAGAGCTGTACGCCTGAACAGAAAATAGAAGCTGAGAGATGAAAATTGCAGTCAGCTCCGTGGAAGGCGCGGGCCGCCTGCTCTTCTAAGAAACTCTCTTCAGCGCCCTCGAGGACAAGCGATCTGCCCCGGGGGATGGTTACAGCGCCTGTCAGCAAGGTCACAACAGACCTGGCAAAGGCACCGTGTGATGGGGGGGGGGGGAGGGGCAGGAGACGGGAGGGGCGGGGCGGGGAAGGAGCGGGCGAGAGAGGACAAGGGAGAGAAGACTGTTCTCTCCCTCCCTGCGCACCTTTATTGATCTATTTATTGAATTTCTGTAGCGCCTTGAGGGAGTTTCAATGTGCTAGAAGTAGGGGAAGGGTGGACACAAAACTTTGGAGTATCAGGAGGGAGATTGGAAGCAGAGGCGTAGACTGGTCAGTAAAACTGGGGTGGGGGGAGCTTCAAATTTCCCAACAATCACGCTGGCATATCTTGCTAAAATATATGAGAATCAAGGCAGGAGGGGGCTAGGGGCAGTGGAAATACAACGACAATCCTACATATCACAGAACGCAGCGCAGCAGCAGCTGAAAATTCTGCGCTGCGTGACAGGGAGGGAGCAGGAGAGCAGCATATCTACAGCGATATGGCCCTCACCTCTCCTAGCGCAGAATTTTGCTGCCATGCGCCAAGCGCACATCTTTGCTCCATAGTGCAAGGGTGTGTGCGTGAGTCTAGCATAGGTTTTGACAAAATTCTATACCTCGACAAGTTTTAAAACTTTTTCTACTTTGTATGTGCGCTGTACAGTGCAGTGCAATTCCAGTGCAATTCCACGCACCCCAAAGGACCCTACGATCAGTTCAGCTCTCCTACGCCGTGGTCCCCCGCACCAGAAAGACCAGATCGGGAGGCCGCTCCTTCTTCTTCCTCGCGGCCAGAGCCTGGAACGACCTTCCGCTCCCCCTCAGACAGACAACATCGCTCCCCATCTCGCAAGAAACCTCAAAACCTGGCTCTTCGACAGACCCCCTCCTTGATGGACTGGAACCTGCGACCCCCCTTCCCCCCAGCGCCTTGAGACCCCTACGGGTGAGTAGTCACGCTTAACAAACACCTGATTGATTGATTGAGTAAACGTGCAAAGTCGAAAAAGAAAGAAGAAATGAAAACATTTTTCCTTTTAAAGTATTCTTTCAAAAGGCGTTAATTTTTTAAGCTAAAACCTGTATCAGTTTTTTGGTAGATTGGGTTTTGCATCAAAAAGCAAGGGTGGTTGCATGGGGTCGCCCATGTAACATCCACTTGACGCTAATTAACCCAAAGCAGCGCTTCGCGCTACTTTGCATTATTTTTAGACAATTTTGCGCTGCAAAGTAAATAATAAAAACATTTTGTGCTGGGTTGCGTAAATTTTGTGATGGAAGCACATCACAAAACGTTGGTAAATCTGCTCCAATATGTTGCAAAATAACCAACAGCTTTAAGAACTCCAAAATAGAAAGGGCCCGATTCACAAAAGTAAACTGAGACGAAAGTCTAACTTTACGACTTTCGGTATTCACAAAGGGCATTTACTACTTGTAAATGCCCTTTGTAAATACCAAAAGTTGAACTACGACTTTCGGTATTCACAAAGGGCATTTACGAGTAGTAAATGCCCTTTGTGAATACCGAAAGTCGTAAGTTAGACTTTTGTCCTATTTTACCTTAGTGAATCAGACCCAAAGCGTGTGTGTGTGTTTTTTTGTGATTGTGTGTGTTTTTTTCTGAGTGTGCATGTAAAAATACTAGGTGAAATCCGACAACTGCTTCACCATACCCGACTGAAAGCACCTGTAACCAACTAATTACAAGAGACTATATTTATTAGGGGGGTGTAACACCCCAAACACCCCGCCTGAAGCTACGCCCCTGATTGGAAGTCATTGAAGCTCATAGGCGGGTTCGCATCAAATTCAGCTCACTTCATCACCCCTCCACCATTTTTCTCCGTCTATGTTATGTAGCTGTGTATTGCCGTTAGTATGGCCGTGCAGCGCTGCCAGGATCAACTACCTTCACACCCTGGCCTCGAGGATCTATCACAGACCCTAGTCTGTTTTCTGTTTCAGTAGGTTCATCAGTAATGATGTGGCAGTTAATATGTTCTGTATGTGTTGCTGTCATGGTTATGTTTCACTGTGTAGCTGTTCAAATCAAAATGGGGGGAGGGAAAGGGAAGTTATAGTCCATTCGGCTTCCATGGAGTACTATCAAATCAAGAGGGAGAATGGACCACTTGTACCTGTGTGACCAGGGTCTATTGGTTTGTGACTGTTCCTTAAAAAACCCCTCATATACGTCCACAGGTTATGGGCGGTATATCTTGGTTCTCCGCCTGTTAGTGACGTGGCAGCATCATCATTGGGTTTTTAGCATAGGTATGCTGACCTCCACCTGGAGGAAGACCAACTGGTATTACAGTAGTGTCCAGGAATGAAAAAGGTGAGTGCAGTGCTCGTGTGAAGTGATTTAAAATTCTCTACACCACCATTTAAGAAGATTCTTTAATGGTATGGTGGTGTGAAAAAGCGTAAAAACAGTGTTGGTGCGTGTGCAGATCAAGTTACCAATCTTACGCACACTTAGGTTCATCGGTGGTCGACATGTTTCAGCCTCGTTATCCAATAGGATCTAGGGGCTTTCTTCAGGACCAGAAAAGGGTAGATGCACGTTGCGGCAACTACTGTAAGTGAATTATGCACTTACTCATTTAGTAGAATCAGGTCAGGTCAATAGTACCTGTACCTCATTTGTCCCTGTGTCGGTTATCATCAGGGTCCCGGCAGGCTCTCCAGACCTACTCACACGAGGCTGGGGCCGTGACCTGTGCTGTCTCTGCACATAGATCACTGTGTAGCTGGACATGTTCTTCAAGGGCATGAGTTACCGTCTATTTCCATCGTCTCTTCTCACAGTCTCTTTGACAATCTCTTTCCATTTAGAACTCTACCAAATGAGGCGGAAGTGGCCTTATGAATTTAGGGCTAAGATTAGTAATAGCGATTACCAAATAGTGATTTTTTTGCGAATCGCTATTTGGGAATCCCTATTACCAATCTACAAAAGTAATATCTGACCCATTTGCGATTCGTAGTGGGTTGCAAATAGACCTACCTCCTGAATATTAACGAGGTAGGTTGCATTTTAAGACCCACTAGGTTTTGTTGCCATCACAGGTATAGTGGCCTGCTGGGGTCAGCAGACCACCATGTCTGTGATTGCTTTTAAATAAAGCATTATTATTTTTTTAATGCAGCCCGTTTCCATTAATAGAAAATGGGATGCATTTAAAAATAAAAAATTAAAAGTAAAAATTTGATTTTTGAAACATTCTCAAAGTGGAAGGGGTTCCCAGGGGACCTCTTGACTCCTTCCTATTTGCGAATGGGTTATCATCAACTTTGAGTTGGTGGTAAAATGTGAATCTTTTGTAACCGCATTTCGGTCGCAAAACATTCATACATCCCATTCTGATTCAGTATTTGGAAGGGACGCCTTGAACACGCCCCTACCAAATACCGAATCGGTATGTATTCTCAATTTTAAATTACGATTAATACATACCAAAACGCATTTTTTAGGTCAGAAACGGCCCGTTTCTGCAAATTGGGCTGTTTGCGACAGCAGAAATGCTTCGTACATCTAGCCCTTAGAGCTGGCCTCCTGGCTGGAATCCCTTCCCCTACGCCCCCATCATGGTGGCTACCCACTCAAGACAAAAAGCAGTGACAGAAGGTCCAACATGCTATGGCAGCATGATGAACCTGTCACCACTTAAGTTATTGCCATAGTCTGTCGTCAGGAGAAACAAAATAATGCCCCCACAGTAGGACGCTCTCCCATCACTTGGGGAGAATATACAGTTGTGTTCTGTCCCTGACGGCCATGGTTTACATGACAGTTTACATGGCAGTCCATGACCAGGAGACGTGGTGCCCCTACAGCACCATTCCCACTGGTATCTTGTGCACACAACTATTACTCTGAGACCTAGGCGGCTGCACTGTTGAAAGAGTCATGCTCCACCAACCGCTGGATGAGGCAGGAGAACCAGGAGGTGGGTCGACGAGAAATCCACCAATCCCAGGAGGCCAGGTCAGGCTTTTAGTTTCTCTGTAGACACCCACTCCTTTGTGCCCCAACTTTCTTCCCTTCCTGGCCCATCTCCAATGTATGGCTCTGCAGACTTTGTTCTCACATTGCAGGACCCTTTGGCTCAGTGACTGTACGAAGGTACTCAAAAAGAGATGGGGGAAACGTGAGATAATACAGTGAATCGGTAATTACAAAACTGCACTTGGTAATTTCTGTGTTACTGCATGTTGAGCTTTACTGGAGCATTAAATGTAGAAACTGTGTTTTTGCGTATCTTCCACATTTAAAGGTATGAAATTAGTACCAGCTTTTTGCTAACGGTCACTGTTGTCACATGCTGTGATGCAACATCACTATAATTTAAATAGGAAAACTTTGTGAAAAGTGCAAAAATCCTACTACAGCACATTTAACACAAATGTGTGAGGCGCTTCCGAATCTCCTGAGTTTTTAAGGCTGATGGTTTAGCCGGTGCTGGACTCTAGGAAGAGATTAGTTGTTGTTAATCTATGGTGCGACCTGGCAGGATATTTACTTTTCCTTAAAGGGCATTTTGTTGCCTCTTTTGTTGCTGCAGATTTAGTAACTTGAATAATCTACTCGACCTAACTTTAATGTACGTGACCTGTAAACTGGTCTCAAATTGTGTGATCCTAAGCAAATATTTTATTTCACTGAGTTGCCTTTTTTTTCATTATCACATTTGTGCGCACCTTCAAATATGTGAGTTCAGCTTTTCTGCTGTACAAAAAAATCTTTTGTTTGATTTACTATACTAAACATTTGCTCCATGCATAATAAGAATCTAGCCCACATACCCCTCACTTGCCTCTTAGTTCACTAATAGCATTGAAGTCAGGGAAGGAATATTTCTCAGTTCATGTTTAAAACTACTTTTAATATATACTAAAGCATGATTGGTAGTGCACTGTCATTTAAAAATAGCACATTTTTCGTTGAAATGGCCACAAACCTTCCCTCTAGAGTAGTTTTACTGATAAAACTATTTAGCGTATAAACAATCCGTTGAAACTGGGTTTCAACTAAAATATTTGTAATTTGCACATCACCAGATAAATTGTTCTGATTTGTTTTTAGCTTATTAAAATATTTTTTATCACATAGAATTACAAAAAATGTGCTTTCATAACTACTGAAATATATTTTGAAATGTTTGTACAGTTCTGCATTCTGCAACCTTTCATTGCACACTCTGTGTACAACACACAGTTCACTTTACAAAATCTTCTAAAGTTGCAGTCACAGAAAGAAATGTAATTGTAAGAAGACATGACCTGGGGTTTGACCACTCTCTCTGAACACAGAGATAAAAGCAAGATTTAAAGGCATCTTTATTACTCATTCACTGTCAGAGTAAACAGAACACCTGTTCCTTGTCAGCTCACCAGAATGGGCCAGTAGGCCCTAAAAGTAGTTCGCCCTGATAAAATATGACTCGCCATAACGAGTGGGCAAGTAGATTTCTCGCGGCCTGAAGCCTCCTCTTCAAGGGAGGGAGGAAATTGGGAATGGGACGAGGAAGAGTAGGACTCAGCATAAAGAAGATTATTGGTAAACAGGGCTACTGGAATGATGTGATTTTGCAGCTGCAGCATTTTTTTGCATAATTATGGATTTGCAGCATTTGCCACACAATCCATCATCTGCCACATAATCTGCAGTTTTAAACAAAAAACTTTGTTCTAGCTCAGAAGTTGCTAAAAATACAGTGACACGTTGCAGCACAGTGGAAGGCCATTTGCAAATTCTGACTACTGCCATAACTGACTAGGGAAGTGGGGGGGGGGGGCACCAACAATAGACAGTGGGAAGAGGGCAGGGGATGGGTTGGGGAAAGCAACAGGAGAGAGCAGGGAGAGAGCAGGACACAGACAGCAGAGACATGCACTCTTTGAGAGTGCATTTCTAAAAGTAAAAAAAAAGTACCTACAGGCGGCTGCAGCCAGTGGAAATACACTGACTGAAGACAGGAAGCTGTACTAGGTCCATGCTCCACGGCAGGCACAACGCTGGAGCTCTGGGAGGAAGCAGGTAGGAGCAGGATGTGCATTACACCGCATAATTTGTCTTTTCTTGTGGCATATGTCAACAATGACACATAATTTGGTCCTCCCCTGTCGTACTATTCCAGTGGCCCTGCTGATATGTCATCAGGGTATTACCACTTCGTCCCTATTCCTTGTCACCTTCCAAAGCAGCGAGGACCTAGAAACAGTTCAGATATATATAAACTGATTACAAATATGTATAACTATTCATATACATGGAATGATGAAATCTTTGAAACATCATAATTAGGGTTCCCGGTTTTACGGTATTTATTTTTTGGACATTTCCGTCTGTATTTATCCATATTTATTTTTTGTCAACTTCATCTGTATTTATCCATATTTATTATGGGTTTTGTGAAAAAATAAAGCTGAAACTGGTATATTTCCACATTTATTTAACGAATAAATATACAGTCATGCTTGAATGCCTGCCAGGTTTCAGTGATATGAACACACGCAGAAGATAAATCAATACACTTATATGAAAATATGCACATTTCAGTATTAGCCTTGTGCATATCTACTGCTGTTTAAGCCTCTTTACTAAAAATCCTTTTTTGTAATCTTCTTACCTTTCAAACGACAGTTATTGGCCTGGCAGTCATGGCAAAGTGTATTTAGAATCACTCAAAAAGCACCCAATTTCCGTTTTTATCCACATTTAAAAATAAATACAGACAAGAAAATAAATGGTTTTCTGTCTGTATTTATCTGTAAAAATCAGTAAAAACGGAAAACAGGGAGCCTTAATCATAATATAACTGTTCAGATACAGAGGGTGCCTGACCCTGTTTATTAAAAGCAAAACTAACGGAAAGAGAATCAGGTACTCTGAAGCATGAGGTTCTCTGCATATAAATTCACAGCCATTCCCTCCTGCTTGAGAGCAGAGTCACAGAAAGAGTGTACGAAGTAAAGCACAGCAGCCATTGAGGAATCCACACGAGGAATGCCCACAGCCTTCGCGAGGCGCAGTAAGTGAGCCCCCACGCCAAACAGACAACATTCCTGACATTCGAGAGAGTTCATGAGATGGCATGCAGTAATTAGAGGCTGGCAGGCTACTAATAAGAGATAAAAACATTTGCTATTCTTTATTCCTGAGACGAATTGGCAAAAAAAGCTTAAATTCACCTTTTGGCTAAAGAGTATCCATGTGTTCTGAGACCTGAGGAGAACCCCCAAGTGTTTCAGGGGTCGAAACGCATCGACAAGGGAACAACCCAGACAGCGTTCAATAAGTGAATTTGGGCTTACAGGGCAAATTATGTAAATTGTGTAAAGAAAATACCCCTGTTATGTGCCACTATTGGAATTTGTGTTTTTCACGCTTCTGGTATACGCCCTCTAGGCAAGAGCTATGGAATGGTTGGAATCGGTCCAGCTCTTTTTCTGACAGATTAATTCAGAACCGTGATACAAACACTGGCATATGTTTACGCATAGGTGAAATAGTATTGTGTTTTTGTTACATGTGATGTACTGTGGTATGTTTTGTGGGTTTCATGTTCCTGTTAAACGATTGACAGATTGTTCTCTCATGTGTGTTTGTCTACTGTATATGATTTTGATGTACATAAATGACCTGCTAATTTTTTTCTGAATATTACAAAAAGTTATTGGTGGCTGCGTTAATTGATTTGCACACTCAGTCAAATTCACTTTATTCGGTTATTTAAAACCATAAAAGCATACTACATTAGCACACTCACGAAATTCAAAGTCTGTGTGAGTGTTAACCGTCAGCATTGGCACTTTTTCTTGTACATAATTTGTAGGGCCTAGCCTTGCTGACCGATACCGGCCCGACCCCTTCTTTCTTTGTTAAACTACCAACATCTGTGGCATACAAAGCAATTTCAGCCTCCGATGAAGGAATAGGGCACAGATAAGATAAAACAATATCTTGTTGGCAATGAAGGTCAGATACCACCCTTGGAAAAAATCAGGGTAAAGGTGAAGAAAAAACCATCAGGAAGGAAGCGAAGAAAGGAATCTGAGGCCAATAGAACGCCTAATGCTCCAGTTCTACATGCAGAAGTGATTGCAACAAGAAACAAGTCCCTGGCAGGAAGAACCTTTAATGATACCTCCTCTGGGGGTGCAAAGAGAGAAGACTGAAGAGCGTTAAGTACAAAGAGTAAGTCCCAAGGAGGAACCAATGTACATATCTTTAGTCTAGATAATTCAAAATCCTCTACAGGGTACACTCTTGCCTAATATTTAAGAGCAAATGATCTCTCTGTGTCCTTCCACTCTTGGAATATAGTCCTCCTGATATCCTGGTGAAAAGGAAGACCCTTTTTAGGTCTCGCCTACGCAGCACGAATGCGCTGCATAGGAGGAGACCTCTTGAAATCGATTTGGTTTTTCGCCCAAAAACGTGCACGCATTGCATTGCTTTCAATGGCAACGCGTGCACGTTTGGCGATTCCCTTGCTGGAGCGAGCTTTGAAACCATCTGTTTGTAATTAACTTGCAAACAGATGGTGCCAAAGCTCGCTCCCGCAAGAGAAACATGCGCAGGCCCCCTCCTCTCTCCCCTCCCCCTGCTGCCTCCTCCTCTCCTCGTCAAACTTGTGTTGCATTGTAGAGGTCCACGGGACTTTCAACGACAGGGTGTGCTCTGCTGATGCAACAGGCTGTCATCGTGTCAGCTCGTGCTTCGACACACCGTCACGCGCATAGAACGAAGAACCTCGTTTAAACCCAGGTCTGGGCGGTTTACGACACCAAGCTGGACCTTGCTGTTTCGGACACGTTATTTATTTCTCATTTTCTGTCTCACCTCTTCAGGTATTTATGGTTACCTTTCTTTCCTTAGGCGCCTCACTATCACAGCTGTTTGCTGTCACTGTGGGAAAGTGGTAAATGTCTGAAAACACCACAGAGCAGACAGTGTCTGAAGTCTGAGCCTGGAGGCAAAACGAGTCTGGTGTATTTTGTCTCAGATCTTTATATTGTATTCCACTTCGAGAAGCAGGTAAGACGAGGCTTCTTTCAGCCACTGCTGTGCACCTTTGAAGACTGGCTTAACCCCCACCTCTCGGGGTCGCCTCTGTTTCGTCATCGGCGCACTGGGCAGCGGATCAGTCGAGGCGTCATCTGGCCACGAGAAGAGAACGTGCTGTGAAATCAGCTGGCACGAGCAGGTTTCAGCAGGCCCAAGACTGCTCGGTGGCACATGCATAAAAAACTGCGGATGAATAACCTCCGGATCATCTTCTAAGGCACTGACTGCAGTTGAACCTGATGGCTCTATATTTCACTTCGGGTCAGATTTTCATAAACAGAACCGCCCTCCTCCACTCCATCTCAACACCTACGACTCGGACCGACTCAGACGTCTGGCTGAGAACATCTGAGCCCGAAAACAAGGGAAGCTCGGTAGCATGCGTGGTCTCTGCTTTGAGGCAGAAACAATGTTAAATTAAATAAAGCCTGGTAACGTCTCCTTTGAGACTTCAACTAAACTCCGCGGTTATGGGGAGCAGTTATTTACTCCTCTAATCCCTTCGGCTACTCCAGGTGGCAGCCTCTTTAGAGGCGGCACTTACTGTACAATGTGTCAAGGCACAAATTCAGTTACTCCCTCTTTCACCGTTCACGGGCGAGTACAGAAGCGCATCACCCACCCTGCAGCACTTCATAGGAATTCCCTCTTCCAAACACTGCTTCATTGTCAGAAAAGTAGAACCATGTTACAGTTAGCCATATATTATCTACCACTATTAGAGTCGGTTTACTTATTAGTTGCATGCTCTTTCTAGTGTAGAGAAAGCTGGTATATTTTTTCTCTGTTGTGTTTCTGTGATGAAGGAGAATGGAGGGCATGTATTAAATTGAAATAATGGAATGTTGGGTTAAGCGTCGTCCCCCTGTTATAGGAATTCACCTGCAGCTTGGGCCCATAACTTTGATTCAGGTAGTGGTGTATCATTAGTGCTGAAAAGATATATATGTTTTCATATATATTTTACAGATAATGTGAGCACACCTTCCAGCTCCGCAGCAGATCCCGGGGTTTATCACACAACAAGCAAGCGCGCTACTGAAACAGCAGGGCCGCAAGCGCAGCAATGCAATCTCGGCTTTTACGGGGATGGCCGGGCGGGGGCTGTGCTGGCCGGTTAATAAGTGCTCGGGGAGACGTCTCTTTCCATGGACGAGCGAGGCCTTCTGCAGCTCCGGGAACCACTGGCATCGTTTCACCCGGATCATCGCGCACAGGCCCCCAAGCCCGGGAGCAGCCAAAAGGGCCAGGGGCTTCTGCAAAAGGGCTTTGGAGGGGATAGGAAGCACACATTTGCTAAGCGTTTCGGTAGCGCTGCGTTCACTAATTCATTGGCCTCTTGGCGCCAGCAGGGCAGATTGTTGCATTCAGTTTCAGGGGGATTTCCGATAGAAGGGTATCTGGTATGTGGGTATCGGAGAGGGGTGGCAGGGAGCTCCTTTGTGTTTTTTTTTTTTGCTCTGGGTGTCTTTTAGGGGAGGAAGAGTTCCAGACCACCTATTTCCGGTTTGATGTAACAGTTTTGCTAATTGTGGGAATTGTAGCAGACTTTTGTGTGGGTGAGAGGTATCGGGTTATTTCCTACAGTAAAATATCACATCACATCCAGTACTCTATAGTAGAGATGTTTATATTGTCTAAGTCACTCTCTCTCTCTCTCTCTCTCTCTCTCATACACACACACTCTCCCATGCACACTCTCTCTCACACTTACCCTCTCTCTCACACTCTCGCTCACTCCCTCTCTCTCACACACACTCTCCCACTCACTCTCTCTCTCACTCTCTCTCCCACTTACCCTCTCTCTCACTCTCTCTCACTCCCTCTCCCTCACACACACAGTCTCTCTCCCACTCACTCTCTCTCTCACACTCTCTCACTCACTCTCTTTCTCTCTCTCTCTCCCACTTACCCTCTCTCTCAATCTCTCTCACACACACACTCTCTTTTCCACTCACTCACTATCTCACTTCCTCTCTCTCTCTCTCTCCGTGATAACTGTCATTGAGTTATTCATAATATCTTTTTAATTATATATAAGGTAACAAAAATGCTTATAACGCTTTTTATTATAACTTTGCAACATGCTGCACAACAGCCACACTACTCTACAACATAGCTTAAATACACTGGCAAAGCCAATAGCTCTGACTAAACACTTATAAGATCCAAAAGGCGAGACCTATTGGCTATGCCAATGCTTGTTTTTTTATCAGAGGGAGGTAATGGGAAAAGACATTAGAACCTGAGCTTTATCAGCAGTGGATGAATTAAATGTGACACCACCTCCTCCATGATGTCTTTTTTGATATGCTTCCCTTTTGCCTCCACTTCTGCAGTTTTACCCTCTTCAACTGAGCCTAAATCATCAGCATCAGCATCCCTCAAAGATGCATTTGGGGCCATCTGAGCAACCGGATGAGTGAGGGGTCTAGCTGCACGGTAAGGAAAGCGTTCTTCAAATACTGCATCAAGCATCTCCTAAATCATCTTTTTAAGAGATTGTTATACCCCAGGCTGAGAGTGAAAGTGGTGGTAAGGACTCATTGAAGTATGAAGCGATCTTTTATTCTGATATTAATGGGAAGACAATGTGGTCCTTGGGAAACAAGAGTGCTTGGAAAATACATATTTCATCAGATGCAATGGGGGCAGGAGATGTTTGTTTATCTGAATGGTGACTTCTGCGCGGATGAGTAGCTATGGTAGAGAAGCAAGTACTGAAGCATTTTGGGAGTTATTTCCGCTGGTGTTAGAATTAGTACCATGGGTTGGTGTAAAAACGAAGATGAATTGTAATGTGCATAATGACAGACAACAGAAAATCTAATCTAGCCCTTGGTGGGCGTCCTGCCCGGGAGGGAGAGGTCATGACCTCTGCCACCCTTCGACACCTTTTGCAACAATGAACTTTGTCAAGCGGGTACCATGTTTAAAGCGCCTGCTGAGCAAACCTTTTTAGGTTGAGCATTTGAGACCTCTTGTATATACTTTAGTATATACTTATTATATACTTATATGTGTATGTACTTTGTGGGCTCTGGAGATCAGCCCTAGGACTTGTCTGCTTCCGCTTAGGGACTTTTTTTTCTGTTCAACTGCCTCTATTTAACTGTCTTGATAGAAAACGACCAGTAGAGATCAGTAAAATACCAGAATTGCTTTCTGCTGAGGGACTTTCTTTTTTCAAATTTTCTGGCAACTGCCTCTATTTAACTTTCTTGATAGAAAACGACCAGCAGAGGCCAGTAAAATACCAGAATCACTTTAGCATTCTCTAGATTCCAGTCCATAGAAATTGTCTTCCACGAGCACCTGTAGACAATAATATTTTTTTCAAATCTTGTATTTTCAGTGATATGACCACCGAAGGCCCTGATTTTATATTAAAAACAGAGCTTTGGACTATACCATTTCCTGCTGAAATGCAATATTTCTCTCCATGTGTTCCCATGCCTGGCATGTCACGCAGTTTGGTGCTTACTTTCTCTCCATGTTAAAGAACAGTAGATGTTTCAGCACCCAGGCTAATGTGCTGCATAGCTACATACATATAAGGTCCCAAAGGCGAGACCAATTGCATTGCAAATGCTTGTTGTTATTATTAGGGAACACCATCCACAATCGGGAGTTTGTTTCTTGAATACAATAAACTAATTACCTTGACGCAGAGGGAGCTTTCTCCATGCATGTGGGAGCAATTAATTATTTGATTATTTTCCCTACCATCACATACAAGTGTAGGAAAAGTGAGTGATGGCCGTCCGCTCTAAATAGGCAAAGCAACGGTCACTGTGACCCAGAGGTCCTGTGGCGGACGGACCTCAGGGTCAAGGGTTACTGCCACCGGATCCAGAGGATGTTCCTCCAGTAGTTACTCAGCGGTTTCCCTGACTCCAAATACAGCAGGAAAACCGTGGGTTTGGCGAGGCGGTGCCCCTCCAAATGGTGTCCCTCCCGCTCTGCCAAACACTCAATAAGCCCCAACATTCGGAAGCTTTTGAGGATGTGTGTGCATTATTTTCAGGACATGGGATGTATTATGTGAGAATATTAACAATTTTGATGCATTGTCTGTTCAGAGAGCAGGCACCAGAGTGGACGTAGAGTGGACGCAAAACGACGCAAAATCTTTTTTTTGTAAATAACGTAAAAGTAATGCGCTGCTTCGCGTTACTTTGCACCATGGGGGCGTGCCAAGGGTGGTACATGGGTGTTCCCATGCAACCACCCAAGGTTTCTCATGCTAAACCCAGTTTACTAAAAACAGTAGATTGTGTTTAGCGTGAGAAAACTGCGCCTTTTTAAACCAGGCGCAAGGATGGAGAAATGCTTTCATTTCTCCTTCCTTTTCGACTTTGCATGTGTGGTGCACTGTGCAGCACGCATACAAAGTGGGAAATGCTTTCCCTTGTGTCTAGAATAGTATTTTGTACAGGAAGGGTTGCCTTCCTGTACAAAACCTATGCTAGTCTCACACACACACCCTAGCGCTATGGCGCTAAGGTGTGTGCGTGGCGCACTGCAGCTGTAATCAGCGACGGGGCAAGGGAAAGGGGAACAGAGAGCCATATCTTTGAAGATAAGGCGCTCTCCTGCTCCCTCCCTGTCGCGCAGCGCAGCCTCGCGGGAGGCTGCGTTGCGGGGAGATTTGTTAAATCTCCCCCTATATGTCCAGAGGCCGTTGAACAAGGAGTCTAGGAGGCTTCCATCCAAGTTGGAGAGGCCTAGAGCTTGCACTGCGTTGTGGCCTCTTGCTATCTTATGCATTCTCCGCACAGTCTTCATGTTCCCTGCTGCACCGGCAGTGAGTGAGGCCATTGGATGGTTGGAGTGTTGGGAGTGTTTGTGCTTGGGTGAGTGGACAGTTGGAGTGAGAAGGGCTGAGCAGCAGGATGCTGCTCCTGGTGGGCGTTACCTGATTTACCTATAATGTGATCTAAACCTAATAAACCTGCTCCTTTTGTACTCTACGAGGCTACATAGTTGATTGTAACACACTGCTCTACTGAAAGCGGCTTCTGGACGAAAGAGTTTCACTATCTCCTGGAGGAAGAGCTGGTACCAAGCTGTCTTTGCTTTCTTGGTGGTGTGTTCTTTTAATTTGAATGTAAAGGTGAATATTTCATTTTAAAACAAATGTATGTGTTCACAGCTCGCCTATCTGTGGGAAGCCAGTGCCTAGTACAGTGATTTTGCCTGTGCAACATAGAATCTGTCCCTTGTCCTCATGCAAACTGAGTTTTGATGGCTTTTCAAAGCAAACCCCTCTTGAGACCTGACTAACAGGGGTGTAGCTACCATTGGTGCAGCTGGAGCAGTGGCGTGGCCCTGTGGCCCAGAGCCCTGAGGGCCCCATTGGACCCTGATAATTGCTGTATTCTACTTCCTCAACACCAGGCCATGGGGCCATTTTTTTCTTGCTTGCACCAAGGCCCATGGCGTCCTTCCTATGCCGCTGCTGACTAAAAAACAGACAACTACAGCTGCCCATATTTGAAGTCCACTTGTGACAGCATTACAGCAACTTGGGAGTGAGGTGGAAACCTATAAGTAGGGCGTAGGGCATGTGGTCCGAATTAAAAAAACTTTGGTCAAGCGCAGAAAGTGAGATTAGAGCCCTGTTCCCAGATTCAATGGTCAGCAAACTAGTGACTGACCTCACGCAGTCTGTGCACAGCAGCAGAGCTCAGCGGGGGCTATTGGGATTTATTCTATGGTAATAATCATCAGGCAAATAGATCTGTGCAGGGTGAGACTGCTGCATAACTGTGGCATTCTTTGAAGCCGACCTCACTGTGGCACAGGGATACACTGACATACGTCCTTTGCTGGACTGCCTTCTATGAGACGGCTTCTGTCCTAAAGCCTAAATCCAAAGGTCTTCTCCCTTCTCATCTCTTCCACTGAATGTATCTGCAATTTTCCCAGTGGGGGAGGTTGTGTGGGGATAAGGGTGCCAGGGCACCTTCTGGCTTGCTGTTTTTTTCTGGGAAGGTCCCAGTCCGCCCCTGATGCCAGAGTTGACGATCCAGTGATCATTTTTTACATAGGAAATTGCGTCCATTTAAGATTGAGAGGCAAACAGTTTATGTGTAAAAGAAGTCCAAGTATCTCCACTTTTACAAATGACAATGCTTTAATTTTAAAGTCTAAGGGGCATATTAGCAAGGAATGGCGATAACTAGCGCTAACCTAGGTTAGCGCTAGTTTTTTTATCGCCGTCTATCGCCATTATCTTTCGCCCTGTTAGCGACGTATTAGCAACACGTCGCTAACAGGCGATCGCTTCAGCCAAAACTCACGCTAACACCTGCGCGATGGCGATATCAAAAGCGGCGATAGCGGGCGGAATCCAGCGATAACATTTTAGCGGCCATAAAACGCACGCTAACCCGCAAGTGTGGACTCTGCTAAAATAACCTATCAGTCCACCTCCCATTGAAAAGATGTAAAAAAAATATATAAATGCAGATCTGAGCACCCAGGGCCAAGTGCAGCACACAACAACAACCCCCTCAAGCCACCCAACATCCAGGATCACCAGGATGAGAGCCTGGATGCCTCGCTGGACTTGTGCCTGGAGCCTGGATGCCCCGCTGGACTTGCGCCTGGAGCCTGGATGCCTCGCTGGACTTGCGCCTGGAGCCTGGATGCCTCGCTGGACTTGCACCTGGAGCCTGGATGCCTCACTGGACTTGCGCCTGGAGCCTGGATGCCTCGCTGTACTTGCGCCTGGAGTGGGATGCGGAGGAGCTGTGGAGTCGATGAGCCGTGGCGGGAGACATTGATGTGCGACCATCGCCCGTACCTGGTGGTGAAGTCTGGCAGGTCACATGGAGACACGTTGCTGACCTGTTTGTGAAGTCCGCCTTGCGCACCTTGGTGCAGTTAATGGTAGAGGCGCTCCTGCGCACCAATGTAGTGAGGTCCTCATGGCATACTACAATACACCACTACACCAGGGTGCACGGAGGGCATAACCAACGGTGGGTGCCGTCTCCCTGCATCACAGGACGGATGATGTTGGGCTGGCCGGATGTTGTGGAGGGTGAGGCCCCTGTGCTACGCCCAACTTGTGTGGTCTGTGCGCTGCAACTACACACCTAAGGGAGCACTGCTGCATCAACTGCATCGGGAGGTCCACCAGCGGACTACGTGGAGACTGCTGCACCCAGCCCAGTGAAAGCACACCTGGCTCAGGCTCCTGCTGGCTGAGTCACAGATTTGGAGAGAGTGCAGTGAATTGCGCAACGGGGTCAATGTCCAGGTAAGGAGAAGGTGGGACGCGTAGCGCAGGAGGGCCGGGGAGTGAGTCGCTCATGCCTATCACACGTAGATGACGCACCACCAGTGGCGGCTCTACCGCTATGGCGGAAGAGCGTTGCCTCACCACCTCAAGCAGTGTAGATGAGGAACAATCATCACATGATGATAACAAAAATCAATCAATCAACCAGGGGAATTCGAAACGCGTTACTCACCCGTGAGGGTCTCAAGGCACTGAGTGGTGGGGGCCCGCAGATCTGCAAAAGAGACAGGTTTTGAGGGTCTTTCTGAAGCTGTTCAGGGAGGGGGCACCTCTGATGGCTGCCGGTAGCTCATTCCAGGTCTCTGATGCAATGTGGGTGAAGGATCTTCCGCCTGCTCAGGCTCTGTGGATGCGCGGGGTTTCTGCCAGTGCGAGGTTGGAAGATCGGATGTCTCATTTGGGTACGTGGAAGTTGATTCTGTCGTTGAGATATTTGGTTACGTTGATGCGTAGCCATTTGTGTGCGTGAGTGAGGATTTTGAAGGTGACTCTTTTCTCCACAGGGAGCTAGTGGAGTCTACGTAGGTGTTGGCTGATGTGTTCGTGCCGGGGAATGCCGAGGACGAGTCTGGCGGCAGTGTACTGTAATGATGCAGTTTGCAGAGTAGGGACTTGTAAATGCCGGCGTAGAGTGCGTTTCCATAGTCCAGTCTGCTGGTGATGAGTGCATGGGTGACTGTCTACCTTGAAGGGCTTGCGGAGGATGCGGAGGGTGTTGAAGCAGCTGGAGGTGACGGCGTAGACCTGTCTGCTCATGGTGAGGGATGGGTCGAGTAGGATGCCGAGGTTTCTGGGGTTTGTCCGAGTGGGTAGGTGGGCTTCCGAGGGCCAAGGCCACCAGGTGTTGTCCCATGCTGAATGGGTGGTTCCAAGGACAAGGACTTCTGTCTTCACGGCGTTGAGCTTCAGGCAGCTGTTGGTCATCCAGACTGCAACGTCCTGCATTCCTTCCTGGAAGTTGAGTCTGGCGGCGGTGGTGTATTTGGTGAGGGAGAGGATGAGCTGGGTGTCATCAGCATAGGATACGATGTTGTGGCCGTGTTGTCGGACGGTGGCGGCGAGGGGGGCCGTGTAGATGTCGAATAGGGTCGGGCTCAGAGATGACCCCTATGGGAGTCCGCATGTGATTTACGTGGGATAGGAGAGGAAGGGTGGCAGTCTGATCCTTTGGCTCCTTCCGGGGAGGAATGATCAGATCCAGTCTAGGGCTGTACCTTGTATGCCGGCGTTGTGTATTCTTGCGACAGGTGTGCGGTGGCAGACGGTGTAGAAAGCCGCTGAAAGCTCGAGTGGGATGAGGTCTGCGGAGTGGCCTTGGTCCAGGAGGGTGCGGATGTCGTCTGTGGCGGTGAGTAGGCGGCCTCGTTGCTGTGGTTGGTCGCAATCTGGATTGTGACGGGTCGAGGATGGCGTTGCCATCAATGAATCGTGTCAGTTCCGTGTTGACTGTTCACTTTACAACTTCGTGCGCGAAGGGGAGGTGCGAGATGGGCCGGTATTTTTCTGAGGTTGGTGGGGTCAACTGTGGTCTTTGTGAGCAGGGGCCAGACTTCTGCACGCTTCCAGTCGTCTGGGTAGGTGCCTGTTTTGAAGGTGGTGTTGATGGTGCATTGTAGTTCATGTGTGATGGCGTCCATGGCTCTGTGGTAGACATGAGGAGTGCATGGGTTGGTGGGCGCCCCTGAGTGGATGCCTATCATGGTTGAGGCGGTGTCTTTGGCTGTGACTGGCGGCCAGGTGGAGATGGTGGGCTGGCTGGTGTGTCCGTGGGCCGGGGTGTCTGTAGACGAGGGTTTCTGGGAGTGTGGAGTTGTGGTTGGACTGGATCTGGAAGTGCAGGTGTTTGGCGGTGGGGAAGGATTTGCTGGAGGTGGTGAGGCGGAGTGTGGTTTTGTGGGCAAATGTGAGGCTCCCTCCCGGGTGGTTGTGGCGGTCCTTCCTCTGGATCTTGTATCCGTTCGTGATGGCGAGGTTGATGTTGGGTGCGGAGGAGGCGTTGCTCCAGGTCTCTGTGAAGAAGGCGATGTCGGGCGAGAGAGAGTCGAGTAGGTTCTAGATTTCCATGGCGTGTTTGTGCACGGAGCGCACGTTGAGGAGGATGCATCTTAGGGTGTCGCCGGTGCTGGCGTCGTCTGTGTTGGAGTCCGGGGTGGTGATTACGCTCTGGCGGCAGTGGAGGCAGGAGAACTGGCCGTGGGTCGTGTTAGCCGAGGCCTGTTGTCAGTCTCTGACTTTTCCAGGGTTGAGTGCATGGAGGGTGGCTGTGCTGTAGCAGTGGGTGGCCCGTGATCCATGGTTCCTGGCGCTGGTCGTGGTTGGGTTGCGGACGGGCGCAGACGGGCTTGTATAAGCGCACCATCTGTGCGTCAGCAGCGCGTGTCCGCTGCGCAATTGCGCAGCGTCCGCCATGTATGTGGGTGGAGGATCGATCAGCTGGGATGCGGGAATGGGTGAGGACAGGGGTGCGGGGCCGCAGGGGCAGCATCGGCGGGAAGCAGGAAGTGCGGGCTCAGAGAAGCCAAAAAATCATTTATAAAGGGAGAACACAAGGGCTGACCAACTGATGTAATCATGCTATGTATCCTCGGGGGGGGGAGGGTGGGTAGGACTGCTCCAAACACGGAGCAGGGCATGGGCGGATTGGCATGCCCACTCAAGTGCGCAACGACTGTTTGTTCGGCCCACTCAGGCTGCCCAATGCAGTCATGCACACTTTCCTGTTCGCAATGTAGGCTGCATTACAGCCTGCATGGAGAACATGCCCACCCCTCCTGTCCCGGGCTGCATGACTTGTCCCATTGCCAATTACCAATCCTACCACTGCATTGCAGCATTGTGATTGACTCCGGGGAGGGAGCCTGGCTGGCTACTTCCTATTCCTGGAAGCAGACGCAGGAGAGCAGGAGCTAAGAAGACACGGGACCCGGCTTGGAGGTAAGACTGCCCTCAATTAATTTTCACGACATCCGCTCACACACACATCCCGCGCCCATGCACCATCCAGTGTTCTTACCGGCGTTTACCACCCCACAGCTGTCCAGGCCCCCCGCACTCCTCAATGTTGTCCGCTGTGTGCCCATGCACAGCGGGCGTACCACTCGTGTGCCAAAGGCACATACGTAGTTGCGACGCATGCCATCACCTCGCACGCCATTCCAATGCATACTAATACTAGGCACATTGCAACAGTAGAGTGGGTGTTGCATAGACGAGACATAAAGATCACTGTTCCCACTTCAGTGAGTGCAACCCAAAACTGACCTTTGCACCACAAACCCAACCGTGAACCCTGGAATTCCTTTTTTGAGTCCCCAAAGCACACACAAAAATCACATTTGAGACAAATGCACACCCCAATTTTCATATTTTACCCCAACTAACACCCCATTTTTCATATTTTACCCCAAAATAACACTCCAATTTTCATATTTTACCCCAACTAACACCCCATTTTTCATATTTTACCCCAAAATAACACTCCATTTTTCATATTTTACCCCAAAAACACCCCATTTTTCATATTTCACCCCAAATAACACCCCATTTTTCATATTTTACCCCAAATAACACCCCATTATTCATATTTTACCGCCATAAAAACGTACATTTTCAAATTTTACCGCAAAACCCATACACACATGAGAAACTTCAATTTACCCCATTACTGACCTCACAATGCGTTGTGATCAAATGCGATGTTAAGGCACCCGCAGTGTCGGAGTTGCGTTGTTAACGATGTACTGCCTGCGTTGTAATGGTCGTCTCCCGTGCCAAAGGCAACCCATAGGCTACGCCGCTTGCGTCCGTCTGCCCCTAGACCGCGCTCAGCACCAAGGAGCATTCCTCTTGGACACTCCACCGCTACAACGCCAGCACCCTCCTCGCCATCAACCCTGGATGCCACCTCGCCTGCCAGGACCAAACTCTGGTCCATGCCGGACATCGCCTTCACCATCACTGGCGGCTGCAGTATCAACCGCAAGGGGCACCTCGACCGTCAAGGAGGAGGAGGCATTGCCGTCACCTACAGAGGCACACTCCGACTGAAAATGCACTCTAATGTGCCAAGGGTGACCATGGACCACGTCAACTCCCAGATCCAGACCAAGCCCAAGAACATCCTCTGCGGCACCCTCATGTGCAGGCCCCCCGGGCCATGGCCCCCCATTCTCCAATGCCATTGTAGTCCTCATTGCACCCCAGGGTCTCCCATCCACCAACGACATCCAACTTGGTGTACTGAAGTTCCACCTGGACAACCCCAGTGACCAGAGCACCACCCCCTCCTGGGGAAGGTCACCAACATCAGACGCAAGCAGCAAGTCACCTCAACAGGCCACATAGCAGGACACACGGTCGGGCACGTCACCTCCGCCAGCGGGTACTTCAACTACAGTCACAACACCGGACTCTCCTGCACTACCATCATTGGATAAATGTCGTCTTCACCTTGCCCACCGGACGCCAGCGCCAACATCGCACCCCGTCGCAGCTGAATCCAGGCCACCGCAGAACGTCTCGTCGACTCCCTCCGCACCAACACTCCACCAATGCTTCCAAACGGTGACACCACAGCGCGCAACCACCACCGATGGATCACCAACATCGCAGACATTCGTGCACCCCTCATGAACGGCAGTGCGTCAGTACCTTCCGCCTGCCTGATGGCAGGCATGAGGGTGATGCTGTGCCACAGGGATGGGCTGGCCCCATGCATTGGTGGAGTTGTGTCATGGTTGTGACACGACTGCAGCAATGCATGACTTTAGCGCAGACAGATACATCAGGATTCCTGATGTATCTGTCGTTACTTGCGTCATGGAGCGCTGTCCAGTGAGTACAGCGCATCCATGCTGTTGCAAGGAGGGCATGATGAGAAGTGTTGCACCGCGGTCTTGTCGCAGCGCATGAACACTTTTCATGACTGGGGCACAGGAATGCGCACTATCTTAGTGACGGTGCGCATTCCTGCACTATGGGGCAGATTTGCAATGACTGGCGCATCCCTGCAGATCAGCAGGGATGCGCCAGTTATTTTGCGTGATGTTAGGAACCCCTTGCGCCATCATGGATGCGCTGCATTTACAATGCAGCGCACCGTGGCGCAAGGAGAGGCAGCGTATAGGTGACGCAGTGCTGGAATCGTGTCGCAAGCGCGACGCTACTCCAGCACTGCTCAGGGGCATCCTATACTTGCAATGCTGCGTCACTCCTTACGCCTGCTACAAGCAGGCGTGAGGTTTTGCGCAGAGGGGACGTGAAAGTGACTCAGTGAAATCTTGTAGATTTCACTGCGTCACTTTGACGGGCCTTCCTTGCGACGGAACGCCCACCCTGCATACATTATTCCTGATGCAGGTATGATGTAGCGCAGGGCTTTACAACGTGACGCATCTCACTAGATGCGTCACGTTGTGAATCTGTTGCATAGTGGCGCATTGTTTACGATGCCGCTGATGCAGCGCGTACAATAAAAACTATTCTCCTCCCAGGTTACTTATAGGTCATCCAGGGGCAAACTATATTTCTCATATCCACATGACGATGGGGCCCATAAACATCGCCTAACACACACTCACACTCCTGGATTTCCTTTACACCTTTATGAAATTCTGTACTCCTAGGAGAAACATGAGAACTAAATGGAGAACACCATTTATGTACCGCTGGAAGAGCCAGGATATCTTATTACCTTAATTTGTCACTTTCTTTTAGTTATTTCTTAAGATATTCCTGCTCATTGTTTTGTCGATGAATCATTCATGTAAGAAATTAGTTCATAGTGATTAAGACCAGCTGAATCACAATAACCAATTACTGATGTCACAATCATTTAGGAAAATAACCACTGAGTCATTTTGGGTTTAAAGAAATCTTAAATTTTATATAATTTTTAAAAGCATGAGAAAGAAATGTAATACTTTATTCAATTATTCATTCTTAAATTCAAATATTTATTAAGCATAATCAATTTATTGCAGAAAGGAAATTTTTGTCATGAAGCCAAAACCCTAATTACCTGCCTAACTTCCTAATTTAGCCTAATGATTTCTAACCTAAGTTAAGAATTAGAAATAGCCTGATTCTCATACTCAACTGGAAAATTTAAGACAGCAACAGCAACTTCAGCTCGTCAGCATCAGCTACCTGCAACCCGTCTCATCTAACAGTCTTTCAGCACCTCCCGCTCAGTAAGGGATCGATCAGGACCACCCAGCACTGGAAGCCACCAACACGACTCTCCAACTCCTCTCCTGACTGTGACTGCAACCGCGACTGACCCCCTCCCACTAAGAGTAGGCCCTCTTATACCCTAATTCTAACTTTGCTAACTAACTGTTGCAACATTAATAGCACGCTTTTCTTTCATTGGTCCATGCATGTCATCTTATTCATTCTTTTAATCAAGTTCTCTTGGATTCAAGGGTCCTTGGATCATTTCCTTTCCCATACGCTTAAACATTTTTCATCCGTTTCGATCAGTACATTTGTAACTTCTTTCGACACATTCGAGAACTCTGCAGTCATTGTCCTTTCTCTTAAACTTGTTTCCCACGGGCCTTCTGCTGATCATCATGGCACACTATCAGTTCAATTAGGTCACACCAGCCTTGACCATTTCTTGCATCCTAGCGTCTCAGTAACCTCACGAGGTTTGGTTTTTTCTCCGATTTCTTCCCGTGTCATGTGTCCCCTTGTGCCTGCGCACATCTTCCCACTGGCGGCCATTTTATATCGCCACTCGGTTATACTTTTTAGAAGCACTAATTTGAGGCAAACAAAACATAATTAAAATAGAGAAAAATAGCCCTTTCGTTTCCCTCCCGTCGTCTACGTACCCCAATTAGTTATTACCTAGCAGAAAGCAACATTTAAACTGTTCCTTACTTACCATCACTATTGTTTTTGCAACGACACGTTTTATTTCTATGAAGCACAAACATGCATTTACTTTTAATTAGTACGCATTTATTTTTACGTTATAATTAGACACACGGACATCCATTAATAGATTATTTAGCACACACATTGGCATGTTACCATTCCCACACATACAGTGTTGATTAATACATTAAAATGAACATTTTATTTAATTAATTATAAAATTTGTTAGGGGTTACATTTTTATTTTTTTCTGCTCCATCAATTCCCCCTTTGGTGATTTTTAAATCACCACATAAAACCAAGTCATACATCTTTTCAGGCAGCATGTCTTTCATCCTTTGCTTTCTGTTATTTACACATCTGTTTCTTCTTCATCTTGCCTTTTAGTCTCTTTATACATGCTTTATTTCATTTTCTCCAATTCAATTTCACCCATTTCTCTCTCTCTCTCTCTCATTATTCTGTTATTCCTTTTTATCTTATTTTGTCTTACTTTTCTCTTTATACATGTTATTACTATTTTCAATACCGTAGCTAACAGTATTACTATAGTTGCTACTATTATAACTTTCCCTATCACTAGTCTACTCATCCTAGTTAACCAATTTGCTACTGAAGAAAACCCTCTACCAAGTTTTCCCAAAACACTTTCAACCTCCAGTGGAACTAGTTCTTTGTGCAAATTTGTAATATTTGTAATATACTTCTGTATATTTTCACTTTTATCAGGAATGTAAGTACAACAATGTTGGACTTTCAACATTCCACAGACTCCACCCTCTTTTGCCAAAAGAATATCAAGGGCAAGCCGATTTTGCATCACCATAGCTCTCATGGCAACCATTTCGGTATTTACCATTAAGAACCCTCCCGCAGTATCTGTAGACAAACGATCTACTACTGTGGATAACTTCCAATTTTGAATGCATTCAAAGATATTCCCACTGCTGGTATCAATGCTCCAAAAATATCACCTACAATTTCTGAAAAACTTTCCCTCTTTCTACGTGTAAATCTATTAATCATCTTGTATGTTCCCTTTTCTTCTCTGTCCATGTGAAATTTTTTGGGAAAGACCAGGCCTACATAGCAAGTTCCATACCAATGGTCCGGTAACCTGTAATAAGCTCTATTCCCACAAATATAATAGATACCTGGAAATATTGGATCTTTTCCACCTTTGAATCCCCAACCTCCCAGAATTTGATAATTGTCATGGCAGATACTGGAACCTACAAAGTAATTGTCATAGACTGTCTTATTTCTCCTAATACACAACTTTCCTGTTTTGCGGCCAATCTAATGTCATTGCTGCATTTATCTTTTCCCTTCATGATTTCCTTCCTCAAACGTCCATAAGCGTTTTCCTTCCTCTTTATTGCTTCTTTTTGAAATGTAATTCTTCTTTCTTCAACCATTTCTAAAAATACTTTTTCTTCTTTCTTTAACTCACAGGTAAGGTTGTTACTAACTATTTCTTCTAACGTTAATTTTCTATGTTCTAAAAAGAATTCTCCTAAAACTTTTGCTGGTTTTACTTTGTTAAGTTCGGGTACTACTTGAATGTTTGCAAAAATCTTATCTATTTCAGTATAATAAGATTCTAATCTACCTGTTTTATAAAATAAACTCGCTATTACACTACATGTTATTCCATAAGTTAGAGGTAGGTGATGATAAGTCACACCTTCTGATACTGATGCAGGCAACTGCATACAAACATAACAATCTCTCACATCCATTGTCTCTACGTATTCATACCACAATTTTGTAAAAACATTCTTTGAAAAATCTGTTACTGACTTATCTTTATGCAACTCTGCACTACTTCTTAAAATAACTGGTTCTTTAATATTAGTTTCTTTTTCTGGTTTAGTATCATTTTCTGCTTCTATCACAGCTACACTAATAGGAATTGTGATTGCTAAAACTATCCATATGGTCATTAATAACCCTGTACAAAAACAGCACATTTTGCACCATCTCTTTATAAATTCACATTTATCTCTTCTATCCCTATTATTTTCCATTTTTCTTTTTCTATTTGTTAAGTTTCAGAAAATTGTGTCACTACACCTCAGAAATGACTTAGATGCCACTCTGCTCTCAAAAGTCTTTGCTTGGTACTTTCTTTAATTCTCTCCAGAATTCTTTCGTTGTCACATCCGGTGATTTGTCACATCCAGTAAATTGTCATGTCCGGCAGAAGCACTATAAGTCTTCACTTCAGGTTTGTTGCATCTCACCTTTTCCCATCTGACTTCTCAGTCTCTGGTTCTCGTGAGTGTTTTCTTCTTCTTCTTTGTAATCTGTTAGTGCAATATACAGCCACTCAGGTGACTTATACTTTGCATTCACTTTCTTTGTCCTTTTGGACTTTTGTAATCTTTTTCCACTTGGTTTTTCTTGTCCCTTTTGACCTGTTACTTCATTTACTTGTTCAGCACCTTCGTCTCCCGCTCTTATTATTCTATATCTCAATTTTCTTACATAGCTGTTGGGCCAATTATCTCCTTTTCTTGGCCTTTTGGTTTCACCTTCTCTTTCTTCTCTTTCTGATTTCCAATTTATTTTCCTTGATTCAGTTTTTGCTTTTTCCTCTCCTCCACTTTCTTCTGTTTCTGTTTCAACTGTTTCACTATTGTCTCTTATTTTGAAACTTATAATCTCGTCATCTCCTACTGGTGGATCTGTCTTCTCCTTTTTGTTTTCCTTATTACTGTCCCTCCTCGGGGTTCTTCCGATTTGGTGTTTTTCTCCCTTTCTGCTTCTAAATTTCCCTGTTCTTCTGTTTCTCTATCTGTCCCTATTGCTCCTCGGGGTTCTTCTCGATTTTCTAACTCTTTGTGTACTTCTTTCCCTACTTTATCTATTAATATTGTTTCTGAAGGATTTCCACCATAACTTGTACTTGGTTGTTCATCTAACTCAATTTCTTGCTCAGTTTCTTCTCTAATTGGTTTATAACCCCAAGTTTTCCTTAGGAATTCTTCTCTGTTTTCAACTGAATCATCAGAGTCTGAAGTTGTGTCAGATATTTCCAGATGTCGACTTACAGGTCGATCTTCAAGTTCTGGAATTTCTGAATTTCTTTCTTCTTCTTCTTCTTCTTCTTCTCTAGAGGTACTTGCTGTTGGGGTTTCCAGATGTCGACTTTCAGGTCAATCTTCAAGTTCTGGCACCCTTTCTTTTATCTTTGTTGTCCCAGCCGTTAAACTTTTATCCCACACTTCCAGACGCCGATTCACATGTCGATCTGTAGGTTCTGGAACTCTGATTGTGTGGCTGGCATGAACCCAGTTTTTCACTCCTGCACACTTGACGGCAGTCGTTGTCACCAGGATTACCTGTCGTGGCTCGTCCCAACGAGGAACTAGACAGTTTCTTCTCCTGTGGACTTTTATGCGGACCCAGTCTCCTGGATTCAAATCGTGGGCTGGTTTTCTTTCAAGAGTGGTCGCATCCGGTCCAACCTGATGAAACACAGAACGCACCACATCAGCCAGTCCCTTGCAATAATCCAGTACTATATCATCAGTTATAGTTAATAACTTGTTGACAGGTACGTGTGCTTGTCTCATTGCTCGTCCCATGATCATCTCATGAGGACTGAGTCCAGTTTTCTTTTCAGGGATGCTTCTGATGGTCATCAGAACAAGAGG
Source organism: Calotriton arnoldi (assembly GCA_963921515.1). NCBI lineage: Eukaryota > Metazoa > Chordata > Amphibia > Caudata > Salamandridae > Calotriton > Calotriton arnoldi. The sequence continues at coordinate 1,324,465 of CAWUFW010003465.1, read as the reverse complement.
CAGTGCATCCGGCCATTTGAGTCCTGTAGCTTGACACATTTTTCCCAATCTGTTTTTAATTGTTCCATTAATCTGCTCTACTACCCCAGAAGCCTCTGGTCTGTAAGCACAATGTAGTTTTTGTTTAATACTCAATGCTTCACAAATCAATTGGATCAACTCATTTTGAAAATGTGTTCCTCTATCTGTCTCAACCGTGACTGGAAAACCATACCTTGGAATGAACTCTCGCAGCATAAGTTTTGCCACTGTTGTTCCATCATCCCTTCTTGTGGGGTATGCCTCCACCCAACGAGAGAACAAACAGACGACCACTAGAACATATCTTAGTCTGTTACTAGGGGGCATCTCGATAAAGTCTAACTGCATTCTAGTGAATGGACCTCCTTCTCGTCCTATTGTTCCTAGACTCACTACTGTTTTTCTTCCTGGGTTAAACTGTTGACAAATAAGACATCTTTGACAAAGACTTTCAGCAATAGCTCTGAATTTTGGGTTATACCAGGTTTGTCTAAAAAGTCTGATCATTGCATCTCTCCCAATATGAGCTTGTCCATGGTACATCCGTGCCATGTCTGCAATCATGCTATCAGGCATAACTGGTCTTTCATCTCTGTATACCCACACACCATTATTTTCCTGTCTTCTACATCCTGCTTTTATCCAGTAATCTTTTTCCTCATCTCTTGCTGTTTCTTGTAACTGCCTTACTTCATCCCATGTTTCGACAGTATTAGTGAAAAGCAAAGGACAAGAGACATGCTCCCTTTCTCTATTTTTGTTCAGGGACGCCATGTTTTCCGCACAATATCTAGCGATCTCATCAGCATAATTATTGCCGACCGCTATGTAATCTTCGTTTTTCTTATGCGCCTTGCACTTCACTACAGCTATTTGTTTAGGCAACTGTATCGCCTCAAGCAGTTTTTTAACATAATCTCCATTTCTGATAGGTGTTCCTGCAGATGTCAAAAATCCTCTTTGTGACCAAATCTGACCGAAATCATGTACGATGCCGAAACCATATTGGCTATCGGTCACAATCGTGATTCGTACATTTTTCCCCAATTTACATGCTTGAATCAAAGCAATTAGTTCCGCAACTTGGGCAGACCTAACTCCTTTCAGACAAGACGCTTCCATCACAGTTGCCACTGTGCATACTGCGTAAGCTGCGCTTAACACTCCTTCTTTTGTACGCAAGCATGAACCATCCACAAACATGGCATAATCAGATTCCTTTAACGGTTCATCTTTTATGTCAGCTCTTGGTTTTGTGCAATGTTCCAGCACATTCAGACAATCATGATCTACTTCGTCTTGTTCAATTATACTCTCTTCATCTGGTAATGATGTAGAAGGATTTACATTCATGCATCTATCTATGGTCACATTTTCAGCGCTCAAGATGACTTTTTCGTACTTAGTAGCCGACTATGTGTCATGTACTGTGTTTTTGTTCTTGTCAAAAGAATTTCTACTGAATGGGGAACATATACTCTCAGTGGACATCCCATCACTATACCTTCACTTTGTTCCAGACTTACACAAGTAGCAGCAACTGCTTTCAGACATCCAGGCAATGCTTTTGCTATAGGATCTAGAACAGCTGAAAAATAAGCGATTGGTCTTTTCATGGTCCCGTGTTTTTGTACCAGTACTGAAAATGCACATCCATCTCTTTCACTACAGTACAACTCAAAATCCTTCTCATAATCAGGCATGCCTAAAGCAGGGGCCTCGCACAGTTTTTTTCAATTCTTTGAAAGATTTCATTTCTTCTTTGTTTAACTCAAAAGGGTCTTTTACATCTTTCTTTGTCAATTTTTGTAAGGGTTTTGCAATCAAAGAGAAACCACTTATCCACTGTCGACAATATCCAACCATTCCCAAAAACATTCTTACCTCTCTCTGAGTCATTGGTGCTCTCATTCCTTGAATCATTCTTACTCTTTCTGTCGCTATTTTCCGTACTCCTTTCTCAATTTTATGCCCTAAATACTGGACTTCTTTCTGACAAAACTGTAATTTCGAAGGAGACACTTTATGTCCTCTTTTCTCTAAATGGTTCAGTAAAGCAATTGTGTCACTTACACATGCCTCTATGGTTTTCGATGCCACCAATAGGTCATCGATATACTGCACCATCACTGATTTTTCTGGCATTTTTAAATCTTCCAGAGATTTCTTTAGAATCTGATTAAAGATTGAGGGGCTTTCTGTATACCCCTGAGGAATTCGGCACCATGCCAAATACGCTCTCCGAACCGGAACGCAAATAATGGCTGGCTATCTGGATGCAAAGGAATAGAGAAAAATGCGTGACACAAATCTATCACAGTGTACCACTCAGCTTCATGTGGAATTTGATATAGGATTACTGCAGGGTTTGGCACTATTGGACAACATGGTACAACTATTTTGTTGATCCTTCTCAAATCCTGTACTATTCTATATGTTCCATTTGGCTTTTTCAGTCCCATAATAGGTGAATTACATGGACTGCTCATGATTTCTTTCAGAATTCCCTGTTCAATCATCTTATTTATCACAGGAGTTATTCCTTCAATTATTTCTGGAGTTAATTTGTACTGTGGCATGTTGGGATAAGTTATCCCTTCTTTCACTGTCACTTTTACGGGATCAACTTCTCTCATTAACCCAATATCTTCTCCTGAAAAATCCCACACACTTTCTTTTACTGCACCTTTTAGTTCTTCTGGAAGTTTTCCTGCATCAAACGCAGGAAACAACCCATTCATTTCAGGTTCCTGATTCATCAAAGTTACTTTATACAAAGCATCTTCATCTGAAGTCTGAAAACCAATTCCATCTGGTGTACAATAAATTGTGCAATTCATCTTGCATAAAAGGTCACGACCTAAAAGATTTACAGGACTACAATCGCACACTACAAATTTATGCATTTTGCTAAAAGAACCAATTTTACTTCCACCAATTCAGTAAGTGGGGTTTTAATCTGCTGATTGGCTACTCCTACCACTTGGATGTATTCACCTGAGAGAGGAAGGTTTGGAATTTCCACTGATCTAACAGTAGAACGGGTAGCTCCAGTATCGACAAGGAATGTTACGTTTGCACCATTCACTTCTCCATCCACAAAGGGACCAGACTGATCTACCTCTAGAGTTGCGCCAAGCACGCACTCTTTCCCCTCTCCTGCGCACCGTCAGAATCTTTCATCCGGGTCATCCTCACTCTGACGCAACCAATACTGAGAAATGTTAGCTGCTCGCGGCAACTGTGTTACCTGCTCTCCTCCGTAGAATCCTGTTTCTGTACTGTATCTTTGCTGGTTAACAGTGTTGGGAAGTGGTGGTTGCGGCACCTGACTTTGTTGAACAACTACCTCATTCTGCACCTGTGGAGTTAATGATTGATGTTCCGGATTAGGTTTAGGTGGGAACTTACACTCGTTTCTCCAATGCCCTAATTTTCTGCAATTATGACATGGCCATTTCTTCTTTGCCTCTTCTAAACTCACTTGACCCTTTCCTTTACCTATGTTTGGTCGCATTTTATTCTGTCCTGATTCGTTTCCATTATTATTGTCCAATTGAGCTTCTTGTTTTTCTGCCACCTTCACTTGTGCCCACATTGCCTTTTCTTTCAACTTACGTTGTTTACTCTCTATTTCATCACTACAATACTTAGCATATCTCAGTACCTTATCTACACTTCCATTCTGCCAGTTTATCATGTGTTGCTTAATCATATCACTTATTTCTGGTTTCAGGCCAAACACAAATCGGTATACAAAATGACTCATGTCCTTTTCACTCAACTCCTCATAACCACTATACTGCTTGAAAACCAATAACAGTCGCTCATAATATGCATGTACAGACTCCTTACTTTCCTGTGTAGTTCTATCAATTTTAACCCAATCTGTCTCTATAGGAGGAATCTTATTCTTCAAAAAGGTAATCACCTTATCGTACTTCTTCATTACATCAGGACCTGGAGCTCCTGTCTTAGGATCTCTTGGATATTCCGTAGTTGGCCAGTCAACTGTAATCTTACATTCGGACCATAAATCTGTTGGTACCACTATGTCAAACAATCCATCTAAATCTATCCACAACACTTTTGAGACCTTTACAAACCTCTCTACTTGTCGGTACCACTCAACTGGCTTCTCTCTTAACTTTGGAAAGTCATTGGTAAATGACAGTATGTCCTGCCTAGTCCAGGGAACATGCACGTAACTACCACCTGGAGTTTCTCTCATGGGGTATTCTTTGACAACAGATTCTTTTTCAGTTATCATAAAGGCCAATGAACCTTTGTCTGTACTTTTCTCATTCTTCTTTGTCCATCTAACCTTCCATCTGTCCACATCACCCCATTTTCTCAACAACACAATTAACTCCTTTATCTGTGTCAGCCTTCCTGCCGTGTTCAAATTTTCAATATCTTTTCACAAAAGTCTACTCTGTATGGTTTCTGCAACGTTTTCACCTTTGCAAAATCTATTCCAATCTCACTAGCCACTTCTTCTAGTTTGTCATGTAAATTCTTTGCCCTCCATGTTATACTTTTGCACAGAAACATTATTTCATCATCCTGATAATTTTTTATCTTTTCGGTACCAATCGTTCCTAGAATTAATTCTTCCATATCTATTTTTAATCTGATCACATCTAATGGTTTTTCTTCTGTTTCTTTTATTTTAAAAGCTTTCATCCACTCATTCAACTCATCAGGAGTCGGACCTATGGGTGTATTATTTAGTTCTATCCAGTTACCACTCTTTTCAGGCGTTTCTGTTGCAGATTCTGTTACCATATGCATTTTCCTACCATTGCATTCATTCACCGTTAAATTTGTAGGTGGACTTGGTCTGTAAGTACTAGCCAAATTACTTGTACTTGCACTTTGTTCCATCCTTTCCTTTTCTCTCTGAAATTGTGAACTCAAGGGAATCACCAAAGATCGTTCATCAATTTTCTGATTCTCAAAAACTGGTATTACTGGACCTATTGTTACAGGCACAGTAACTGCTTCCATATTTTTCGTTAATTCTCTCATTTTCTCAGTTAGTTCTTTTGTTGTCCTTGCCAATTCGCTTGCATTGTCGCTTTCTATTCCTTCATTTTGAGAAGTTCTCATTTGTTCTTGTGACCTATTTACTTCAATTCTCTTTTCTGGACTTTTATTTCGCATAGTCTCTATTAGTGGCGCATTTGGTGTCACCACTGTAGAACTCTGCTGATACGGAGGTGGATTTCTATTTAAAATATCTTCCAGCAACTCGTCATCCGTTTCGCTCTCATGCATATACTTTTCTCTCTCTATATGTTTCTTTTTCTCAGTCCGTTTTTCTTAGTCCCTTCCTCAACTGTAAAAGCTGGGAACAAACCTCCTGTCATGTTAGCACATCTCCATCATTTTATTCTGTCCTCATGATTTACTCCCCACAATCTTCCAGGCATAAACTCATGATCTCTCATTCCTCTGAATCTCTCTCGTTCATACATCTCATCTTCCCATTCCGTTAAAGCTTCAAACTGTGTTGGTCTAGGTCTAGGTTCCAACTTACACATTTTTCTCGCAAGTTTCGCAAAACCGCTACACTAAATGATCCATTCTCAGGAAAGCCAAAGCACCATCATTCTTTGTATATTTAGCCCAATTTTCCAACCATATGCACGTATGATATCCATATTTCAGCATCATATGTGAAGCTGCTGATTTCGGCGGAGGAATTACTTGTCCCTCTCTAGTCACAACCTTTTTGTCTTTCTTAAAGAAATTCTTCAATTTCAGTCGTCCATGACGTTCTCTCCCTTTCATACTCGTAATATGGCATGTTTTCTATTTATTTTTCCCTTTACACTAACGCTGTTCTATGTACTGAACTTTGACCAATTACAGCGCGACTCACACTAACGTACCAATCAGAACAATTCCCACCGTCCGTGAACCAACCAATCCTAGCGCGGCACTTTTCTACGTCACTCCTGCTCTGTGTTCACGTGACTAGCGCACTATCCAATCCTAGCGCGGCACTTTTCCACGTCACTTCTACTCTTTACCCCTCCTTTACAAAATTTATCGGCAATTTTCTTTTCGCTGTTTTCTCCGTTAGTTACAACAATTAAAATAATTCCATAGTCTGATTCGCTAAACAAAGTGACAGTTTTGTCCTTTTACACAAGAATCCTGTTTTTCCAGTAGGCAGCGCTTACCTCTACCCTACCACAGAATTATTTACTCTCGCCGATAAAGTAGCACTTCCCTCTACCTTACCCTTCTTTCAAACAAACAATTTACTCATTTCTCTGGGGATAAGACACATGTGGAGACTAGGCTCCTGAGAATTAAGGCCAAAGTTTCACAAGTAAACGTGATTTGCTATTTCAATTACACACTTTTCGTACAGAAATCCCTAACATAACACAACCTGCGTTATTACCAAAATGAATTCAGACCATGTACCAAATTCCATGTGACTTCTCTTGCCACACGTGTTCCACTTCCTACATCCCAGAAGCGTGAAAACTCACATATAACATAACGTGACTCAACATATAGTGTTAGTCATCAAAAATAATCAATAAACAATAATCACTAAACTAATCTATAGAAAACCATAACTCTGCTACCAAGAAATCTGATGCAGCGCGTACAATAAAAACTATTCTCCTCCCAGGTTACTTATAGGTCATCCAGGGGCAAACTATATTTCTCATATCCACATGACGATGGGGCCCATAAACATCGCCTAACACACACGCACACTCCTGGATTTCCTTTACACCTTTATGAAATTCTGTACTCCTAGGAGAAACATGAGAACTAAATGGAGAACACCATTTATGTACCGCTGGAAGAGCCAGGATATCTTATTACCTTAATTTGTCACTTTCTTTTAGTTATTTCTTAAGATATTCCTGCTCATTGTTTTGTCGATGAATCATTCATGTAAGAAATTAGTTCATAGTGATTAAGACCAGCTGAATCACAATAACCAATTACTGATGTCACAATCATTTAGGAAAATAACCACTGAGTCATTTTGGGTTTAAAGAAATCTTACATTTTATATAATTTTTAAAAGCATGAGAAAGAAATGTAATACTTTATTCAATTATTCATTCTTAAATTCAAATATTTATTAAGCATAATCAATTTATTGCAGAAAGGAAATTTTTGTCATGAAGCCAAAACCCTAATTACCTGCCTAACTTCCTAATTTAGCCTAATGATTTCTAACCTAAGTTAAGAATTAGAAATAGCCTGATTCTCATACTCAACTGGAAAATTTAAGACAGCAACAGCAACTTCAGCTCGTCAGCATCAGCTACCTGCAACCCGTCTCATCTAACAGTCTTTCAGCACCTCCCGCTCAGTAAGGGATCGATCAGGACCACCCAGCACTGGAAGCCACCAACACGACTCTCCAACTCCTCTCCTGACTGTGACTGCAACCGCGACTGACCCCCTCCCACTAAGAGTAGGCCCTCTTATACCCTAATTCTAACTTTGCTAACTAACTGTTGCAACATTAATAGCACGCTTTTCTTTCATTGGTCCATGCATGTCATCTTATTCATTCTTTTAATCAAGTTCTCTTGGATTCAAGGGTCCTTGGATCATTTCCTTTCCCATACGCTTAAACATTTTTCATCCGTTTCGATCAGTACATTTGTAACTTCTTTCGACACATTCGAGAACTCTGCAGTCATTGTCCTTTCTCTTAAACTTGTTTCCCACGGGCCTTCTGCTGATCATCATGGCACACTATCAGTTCAATTAGGTCACACCAGCCTTGACCATTTCTTTCATCCTAGCGTCTCAGTAACCTCACGAGGTTTGGTTTTTTTCTCCGATTTCATCCCGTGTCATGTGTCCCCTTGCGCCTGCGCACATCTTCCCACTGGCGGCCATTTTATATCGCCACTCGGTTATACTTTTTAGAAGCACTAATTTGAGGCAAACAAAACATAATTAAAATAGAGAAAAATAGCCCTTTCGTTTCCCTCCCGTCGTCTACGTACCCCAATTAGTTATTACCTAGCAGAAAGCAACATTTAAACTGTTCCTTACTTACCATCACTATTGTTTTTGCAACGACACGTTTTATTTCTATGAAGCACAAACATGCATTTACTTTTAATTAGTACGCATTTATTTTTACGTTATAATTAGACACACGACATCCATTAATAGATTATTTAGCACACACATTGGCATGTTACCATTCCCACACATACAGTGTTGATTAATACATTAAAACGAACATTTTATTTAATTAATTATAAAATTTGTTAGGGGTTAAATTTTTTATTTTTTTCTGCTCCATCACCGCTGCGTCACATAAGTGGCGCAACGGTGTTGTAAAGATGTCGCAAGGGGATTGTAAATTTGCCCCTATATTTTTGTCGCAGGGCAGCGCTGCAACATTGCTTGCAGCGCAGTCCAGCACCAAAAACATGCATAGGTGTGGGCCCAAGTCTTTTCCACACTTTTAAGACCTGCTTTTTTCTGGTCTTAAATTCCTGCTGCTAACAGGCCTTAGCGACACTTTTTTTATCGCTTCAGGGGTCCGGGCCATCCTTGCTAATAGGGCGAAGTGCGGTTAGCGGGCGTTTTTGTGAAGTTTAGAGACAGAACGCCTACTTTGCATGTCATTAGAAATAAATATCGCTGGCATGCAAGGCGATAATCAAACCGGCCGCTATCGCCAGAAAGCTGTCGCTAACGGCTGTTAGCGACAGCTTGCTAATAGGGCGATAAAAATATCGCCGCTTTAGCGGCAAAGAAAGTGCCGCTAAAGCGGCGATGGGCCCTTGATAATATGCCCCTAAATGTATTGCAATTCATTCTCTTTTAATATTTCTGTGACTTTTATTTTGGGGTCCACTCAGCTCAGCACTGACGTGCTGGGCCCATGGGTCAAGGTGCAGGCACGGGGTTGGCGCCACATCATGCAGAAGGGTGCAGCAGATGCAGTAGTGTTGGCTCTGTGTGCTTGGCTTCAGTCATGGCTGGTGTTGGGGCAAAGTGGAGGGCGAGGGGAAGTGGAGGGGACAACAATAACAACACACAAAAAAAAACTTTTGTGAATGCCCGCCGCATCGCTGCTCTTGTGGCTCCACTGCAGCACAGGTTCCCAGACTCCTGTGCAGCCAATCCTTACGCTGCTCTCATGCTGCTCGCAGCATGACAGCAGCGTCAGGATTGACCTGAGCGCCCTTGATTTGCACTACCAGAGAGACTGGAAGCCTGTGCCTGCTGTCTCCCACCCGGTAACGCAGCTCGGGTTAGAGACAGCTCAATGCGCATGTTGGTTTGTCCGTCCTGAGATAGATGGCCAGACCCACATGCGCACTGATAGCAGTGCACCTACTACTCCTCCTCCATGACGATCATGGATTAGGCCCCGACCCCCAAGACTCAGCCAGGAAATCAATCAATCAGGGGGTTTAAAGTGTGCTACTCGCCCAAGAGGGTCTCAAGGCACTGGGGGGTGGGGGAGGTGGGGTGCAGCTTCTAATCAGCTGGAAAGCCAGGTCTTAAGGCTCTTACTGAAGGTGTACAGAGTAGGGGAGCGTCTGATGTTGACTGGGAGCTCGTTCCAAGCTTTGGCTGCAATGTAGGAGAAGGCTCTTCCACCCGCTCTGGTTCTGCGGATGCGCGGGGTTTTTGCTAGGGCGAGGTCGGCGGAGCGGAGGTTCCTTTTGGGTACGTGGAAGGAGACTCTTTCGTTGAGGTATTTGGGTCCGGTGTTGTGGAGGGATTTGTAGGTGTGGGTGAGTAGCTTGAAGGTTACTCTCTTCTCGACGGGGAGCCAGTGGAGGTCTCGCAGGTGTTGGGTGATGTGCTCATGTCGTGGGATGCCGAGGACGAGTCTGGCCGCAGTGTTCTGGATGGTCTGGAGTTAGCGTAGCAGGGATTTGTTGATTCCAGCGTAAAGGGCGTTTCTGTAGTCCAGTCTGCTTGTTATGAGTGCGTGGGTGACGGTCTTTCTGGCTTCGGGTGGGATCTACTTGAAGGTCTTGCGGAGGATGCGGAGGGTGTTGAAGCAAGTGGAGGCGATGGCGTTGATCTGTCGGGTCATTGTGAGGGAGGAGTCGAGTATGATGCCGAGGTTCTGGGCATGGTCCGTGGGAGTGGGGGGGGTTGCCGAGGGCGGTGGGCCACCAGGAGTTGTCCCAAGCTGAGGGGGTGGGTCCAAGGACGGGGACTTCAGTCTTCTCCGAGTTGAGTTTCGGACAGCTGCTGCTCATCCAAGCTGGGACGTCTTTCATTCCTTTTTGGAAGCTGAGTCTGGTGGTTTCGGGGTCCTTCGTGAGGGAGAGGATGAGCTGGGTGTCGTCGGCGTAGGATACTATGCTGAGTCCATGCTGTCTAACGATGGCGGCGAGGGGGGCCATGTAGATGTTGAAGAGCGTGGGACTGAGAGATGATCCTTGGGGTACTCCGCAGTTGATCTCTGTGGATTCGAAGAGAAAGGGCGGGAGTCTGATCCTTTGGGTTCTGCCGGCGAGGAAGGAGCGGAGGCAGTCAAGGGCGGTTTCCTGTATGCCGGCGTCGTGGAGTCTGGCTGCGAGAGTGCAGTGGGAGACGGTGTCGAAGGCTGCAGAGAGGTCCAGTAGGATGAGGGCTGCGGTGTGGCCTTGGTCGAGGAGCGTGCGGATGTCGTCTGTGGCAGCGAGGAGGGCGGTCTCGTTGCTGTGGTTACTGCAGAATCCGGACTGGGAGGAGTCGAGGATGGCGTTCTCCTCGATGAAATTTGTCAGCTGGGCATTGATGATCTTCTCAGTGACTTTGGCTGCGAAGGGAAGGAGAGAGATGGGTCGGTAGTTCTTCAGGTCCGTCGGATCTGCAGAGGGTTTCTTGAGGAGGGGCTTAACTTCTGCGCGTTTCCAGTCATCGGGGAAAGTGCCGGATTTGAGGGAGGCGTTGATGGTGCGTCTTAGCTCAGGGCTATGACGGCGGCGGATCTGTGGAAGACGTGCGGCAGGCAGGGGTCCGTCGGGGCTCCTGAGTGAGTGCTCTTCATGGTCATGGTGGTAGATCACTGGTGACTGGGGTCCAGGCGGTGGTGGTGGGCTGGCTGTCATCGCTGGAGGGGAGGGTGGTTTCTGGAGTCTGTTCGCTGAAGTTGTTGTAGAGGACCTTGATTTTCAGATGGAAGTAGGAGCCGAGCTTGTTGCTGAGGTCCTGGGAGGGGGTGATGTCCGTGGTTTCGCTGGGGGGTTTGGTGAATTCCTGGATGATGCTGAAGAGTTCCTTGGAGTTGCTGGAGTTGGTGAGGAGCTTGTTCTGGATGAAGGTCCTTTTGGTAGATCTGATGCGTTGGTGGTATTCTGTCATGGCGTTCTTGTAGGTGGTGCGGTCTTCCGGGGCTTTGCTGTTTCTCCACTTCTTCTCAAGACGTCTGCAGGTGCGTCTGGATTCCTGGAGGTCGGTGGTGAACCAGGTGGCCTTCCTGGGGTGCTGTCTTTTGGGGTTACGTAGGGGTGCAAGCTCATCTGCGCAGTTGGTGATCCATCTGTGGAGTTCTTTGGCTGCAAGGTTGGTGTCTGTCGAGGTGGAGGGGGCATCGCGGGTGAGGGTGGAGTTGAGCTGCTCCTCGGGTACCTTGCTCCAGTTTCTTTGCAGCAAGCGGGGTGCAAGTTTGGGGGCAGTGGGCTTGTTGACGTGGAAGTGTATGCAGTGGTGGTGCGTCCAGCGGGGTTTCGTGGTGTGGCTGAAGTGGACGTTATTACCTCCTGCAAAGATGGGGTCGAGGGTGTGTCCTGCCTTGTGGGTGGGTGTGGTGGCAAGTTGTTTCAGTCCGAGGTTGGGAAGGTTGTCCAGGAGGGTGGCGGAGTTGGGGTCGCTGAGGTTGTCGAGGTGGAAGTTGAGGTCACCGATGAGTACGTACTCCATGGAGGCGATGGCGTGGTGCGCGATGAGGTCGGCGATGGTAGTGGTGAACGCGGTTCAAGGTCCAGGAGGTCTGTAGGCGAGGGTGCCTCGTAGGGTTGTTCTGGGGCTGGTCTGGATCTGGAAGTGGAGGTGTTCGGTGGTGGGCGGGCTGTCGCTCGTGCTGGAGGTGGAGAGTCGGAGGGAGTTCTTGTGTGCAATGGGGAGTCCTCCCCCTGGGCGGTTAGGGCAGTCCTTCCTCTGGATCTTGTAACCGTCAGGGATGGCAGTGGCGATGTCGGGAGCGGAGGTGGAGTTGGTCTATGTTTCTGTGAAGAAGGCGATGAATGGCGAGAGGGTGTCGAGGAGGTCCCAGATCTCTACGGTGTGTCTGTGCAGATAGCACACATTGAGGAGGATGCACCTCAGGGCTCCGGGGGTGCTGGCGTCCGGCGTGCGGGCAGCAGCCGTGGGGGTGCGGAGGGTGGTGAAGGTATGGCGGCAGTGTCGGCAGGAGAACTGGCCCTTGATGGTGTTAGGTGTGGACAGCTGGCAGTTGTTGTTCCTTCCTGGGTTGAGTGTGAGGAAAGCGACTGAGTCGTAGTGAAGGGTGGTCGGAGATCCAGGGTCCCTGGCGCTGGTTGCGGTCTGGTCGCGGACGGGCGCAGACGGGCTTGCCTTCCGCGCGCCAGTGGCGCGGCCTCATAGCGGCCGCCATTAAATAGGGAACGGGGAGGGAAGCGCAGCTGGAAGGCGGGAAACGGCAGGGGGGGCCGTGGGGGCAGCAGCGGCGAAAACACACAGAGAAAAATCAAGGTACAAATACAAAATAAAGGCATAATAACAGAATGGACTCGGAGGAGAAAACAGGTACAGATATGAAATGAAAGCACAATAACAGAACGGGCATGGAGGAGAAAACTGGTACAATTACAATAAAGGCACAATAACAGAAAGGGCACGGAGGAGAAAACAGGTACAATTACAATAAAGGCACAATAACAGGAGACAGAGAACAGCAACAAAAGACAGAAAACAGACACAGGGCACAAAACACCATGCCAGACAACAGCTGACCAGTAGAAGAGCAAGGCTCTCCCACTGGACCACCAGGGATGAGGAGCAGGCAGGAGCCTGTGGGTGGAGGAGGGCCTCGGACACCTACCTTAGCAGGGCAGCGGTAGTGGCGCACCAGCGGAGCTGCTGGAGGAGAGAGCAGGTCTCTGACTAAAGCGATAATAAACCTGCTTTATTATCGTTTTGTTTTTCAAGTTCTGCAGCTGCTGCTGCTGGCAGGGGGGCCACGCTCCTCTGCCATAGCGGAGGAGCCGCCGCTACTTGGTTTACCAGATTCACTGCTGCAAGGTCAAGAGAAGCAAAGCCCTCAGGTCAGTAGTCAGGCACATAGGATTAATTCAAAATAATAAGCACTATATTTAAAACACATTATGAACCTGGGGAGAGAAAAAGGAGGTTGTGGAGCAGAAAAGAAGAACAAGATGAGGTGAACTTGAAGAGGGGCTGTCAATGGGTGAAAAAAGTTGGGAAACTAGAAAGAAAAGAGGAGGTGGGGTGAGAAAAGTAACGAGTGAAACAAGAGAGCAGTGTTGGTGGTGGAGAAGGAAGATGGTTATACGGGTAGAGAAATATGGAAGATGATATCAAGGGCTGATGGGGGGAAGGAAAACGTAAAATAGTAAGGAGGTGATATCTCATATCTTATATGGTCCTTGGCCTTATGTATTTTTGAATAATCTGCATCTGGGTGACCTCCTTCACCAGCTCATTGTGACATTCAGCAAATGTGGGAATCATGGGGCAGTGTTGTTAGATGGTGTCTTCTCTCAGTCCCTGTCACACTCCCCCTTCCTGTCACCATCTCAATCCCTGTCACACTCCCACTCCCTGCCACTCTCTCAGTCCCTGCAGGGGTGCAGTGAACTCCCTGCTTTAGCAGCTACAGCGGGGGTGGGGATCAGCGGGGGTGGGGTTCTTTATGAGCTCCTTCTTCCTGCAACTTGGCAAACAAAAGCTGATAATTAATGCTGGAATACAGAGTCAATAGAAGAGCAGCAGGAGCGAGGAAAAACAAGGTCTGGGTGATAGGAACATGGAAGGAAAGAAAGAATATTGGAAGGAAGGGGAAGAGAAGGAAGTATGGATGAATTAGTAGGTGGATGAATAAGTGGGTGAAAGGATGAGTGAATGGTAGCTGGATGGACAGGTGAAATGATAGCAGAGTAAAGGGATGGATCAATAGTGGATGGATAGGTGAAAGGATGGCTGAGTGAATCGATGGATTGATGCATGGATGTCTAAGTGAATGAATGGATGGAAAGCATTGGATAGATGGATGAATGGCAGAGTGAATGGATGGATGGATGGAAGAGTGGATGGATGAAGGATGGATGGACAAGTGGATGGCAGAATGGATGTATGGATGGCAGAGTGAATGGATGGATGAAAGAATGGATGGATGGCAGAGTGAATGGATGGATGGCAGAATGGAAGGATGGATGGAATCATGGCTGGATGGATGGCAGAGTGGATTAATGCATGGAAGAGTGGATGAATGGATGGTTGGACAGCAGAGTGGATGGATTGATGGATAAATGGCAGATTGGAAGGGTGTTGGAATGGATGGATGGAAGAGTTGATGGATGGATGGATGAAGAATGGATGGCAGATGAACAGATGAATGGCAGAATAGATGGATGGATGGAAGAATGAATGACTGGATGGATTGCAGAGTGGATGGATTGATGAACGGCAGAGTGGATAAATGGACGGATGATGGATGGATGGCAGAGAGGATTGATGGATGGCAGAGTGGATGAATGCATGGATAGATTGCAGAGTTGATGGATTGATGGATGAATGGCAGAGGCTGCATGGATGGCAGAGTGTATGGATAGTTGGTCCTGATCCCTGTTACCCTCTCTCTCACTCCCAGTTCCTGTCACTTTCCCATACCTGTCATGTTCCCAATCCCTGACATACTCTTCCTCCCTGTTGCACTCCCAATACATATCTTGATCACAGTCCCAGTCAACCTCCTAAATCACTGACTCACTACCAATCCCTCTCACGCTTCCCATCCCTGCCACAATCACATTTCCCAATCCCTGCTACACTATTAATCCCTGTCACACTTCCAAATCCCTGTACCACTTCCCAGTCCCTGTACCACTCCCCAGTCCCTGTAACACTTCCCAGTCCCTGTAACATTTCCCAATTCCCGTAACACTTCCCAATCTTTGTTATGATGTCAACACCTGCCACCTGTCTCATCCTTGTCACACTTGTGTTCACTGTCACTGCACATTCCCTCTCACCTTCCCGCCATTGCCAGGCTCTGTCATGCTCCTAGGCCCTGTCACCCTCCCATCCCAGCCAAATTTCCGGTATCTTTCAATTTCCCCATCACAAACCCAAGCCCCGCTGCACTCCCAATTCCTATCTTGATCCCAGTCTCCATGCAACTTCCAGTCCTTATTCTGACCACACTCTGTGTCACACTTCCAAACCCTGGGAAGATTTATCAAGGGCTTGTGTTGCCCTTGAGCCACACAAGGTGACACTAGCCCTTAAGTCAGATGTACTATGCCACACAGAGTCACCTTGCGTGGCCCTCCGTAGCATAGTAAATCTGTAGTAACCCAAGGCAGCGTAAGTCGCTGCCTTGCGTTATTCTGTGTTAGGAAGGCGTTCTATGGGCGGGTCGTGGGTGTTGCCACACATCCATCCATGGCTTTTGTCTCATTCCCAGATTTACTAAGACTACTAAGCCTGGAAATGTGTCTAAATGCTACACCTTCCCAGCACACCTAGAAAGAAGAAATGCCGGTATTTGGACAAAATATCGGATCAGGAATAACGCCTTGCAGAAATATCGGAAACAAAATATTGTGTAACAACATTTCATGATGCAGCAATATCGTTGTCAAGAATATCGATTTTTTGGGTAAGGAATATAATTTTCAATGATATCGTTGTTGTTAATATAATTTTCAATAATATAGTTGTAAAAAAAATTGTTTTTCAATTATCTTTATGTGTTAGTTCATATATTAATTTTATATGTGATTATTGTTTGTATAATTGTTAATAACATTTTTAAATATAGTTTGTAGTTTTAAGTGCTTTATAAGTTTTTTATTTAATTGCTAATAGTAATTTATATTGTCGTAGCGGGTTGCTAGGTTTGTAGGGGTGTAGGGTGGGAAGTTAATTAATGATAATCAATTATTAATTTATTATTCATTATTTAATTGATTAATAAATATGTAAATTGAGTAATAATTTTATTTTTAAGGTATATATTAGGTGCAGGCTGCTGGGTTTGTAGAGGTATAGGGTGGAAAGTTAATTAAGTAATAATTAATTAACAATTAATTGACAATGTATTATTAATTATTTAATTGATTATTAATTATTTAAATTTGTGTTTTTTAAGTTATATACTAGGTGTGGGCTGTTGGGTTTATAGGGGTATAAGGTGGAAAGTTAAATATGTAATAATTAATTAACAATTAATTAACATTTTTAGTTGATTATTAATTATTTAAATTGTGTAAAAAATTTATTTTTTAAGTTATATATTAGGTGCGGGCTACTGGGTTTGTAGGGGTATAGGATAGGAAGTTAATTAAGTAATAATTAATTGATAATTATAATGTATTATTAATTAGTTGATTAATAAATATGTAAATTGTGTATTAATTGTATTTTTTAAGTTATATATTAGGTGCGGGCTGCTGGGTTTATTGGGGTATAGGGTGGGAAGTTAATTATTAATTAATTAATAAAGAATTAATTATTATTTATTTGCTTGGTAATTATATTAATTGTGTTACATTTATTTATCTTAATTATATTTTAAATGTGGGCTGGTAGGTTTTTGGGGGTATAGTGTGGCATGTTAATTAAGTATTAAATAAATGTAAAAATTGAAATTTTTAATACATTAATAATTTGTTTACTGATCATGTTGTTTCATTGTTTTTTATTTTTACATATATTTTCTTTATTTTTGGTTAATTAATAAAGATCATATTAAGAGTTTTATATTTGTTTTAAATTAATAGCGTTATGTTTCATATATGTTATGTGTTTGAAGCGAAGTACTTTCCTTACTGTTGCACAGACTGGAGTGGGAATAGTAAGTTTTACCCCTCCGGAGTCCAACGATTTCCCTACTGTTGCTCAGACTGGGTTGGGAATAGTAAATTTTACCTCTCTGGAGTTCAACGCTTTTCCTACTGTTGCAAAGACTGGAGTGGGAATAGTAAATGTTACCCTACGAAGTCCAACGCTTTCCCTACTGTTGTACAGACTGGAGTAGGAATAGTAAATTTAATCCCTCTGAAGTCCAACTCTTTCCCTACTGTTGCACAGTCTGGATTGGAAATAGTAAATCTTTCCCCTCCTGAGTCCAACGCTTTCCCTACTGTTGCTCATATTGCAGTGGGAATAGTATATCTATTTTTCCCCGGTTCTAATGTTTTTTAATGTTGTTTAAATGTATCTAATATTATTATTTATTTATATATTTAATTTTATATTATTTGTATTTATATATGTATATTTCTTGTATGATTAAAAAAATATTTTTAGTAACTGTGTTTTTATATTTATTTAATTTTGCAATTTATTATAAATATATTTTTAATAATAGTTCTATATTAGTAGTAGTAGTAGTAGAAATATCTTTATTTGATTTTTATAAAAACCATAAAAGCACATCTAATCGTCCAGGCATAAACTGTAGTATCAAGTCACCTGTTCTGAAAGTGATATTGATAATATTTAAGTGCATGAGTAATTCCACATACAATTTGATTAGGAGTCTACCTATCCCCTAGGAAAAGTGTTCATTAGAGGGCTGCCTGCCAGAGTTTATATCACAGCTGATGTTGGTATTATATCGTATACACTTAAAATGCTAAATAAAGTGTTGTGTGCAACATTTCATCAAACCAGTTACTATAAAAAATGTCATTAGAAAAATTGAATCAGATCAACCAGTAATTAAAACCTCATAAAATTTCCTAATGTTAAAACAGATAAAATCTCTAAAACTATTCCACAGGGGTGAACAAAACATAGAATCAAAGGCAGTACAGTACTGCAATACTTGATTCAGTGGCTATTAAGTAATTTCAACATCCTGATTCTTAGACTCCTAGGGGCTGATTACGATGGCGGTCGGAAAAGCATTCCGACCGCCGTGGTAGCGGGAAATTTCTGCCCACAGGTTCCGCGGCAAAACCGGCGGCCAGATTAGGATGCACCGCCTGAAAATCCCTACCGCGGCAGTCGGATTCCAGGATACACAGCCGGGAACGTGCAGAAAAGTTGAAAATCCGTCCGCGGCGTTCGGAATAGCTGCGGAAAGACCCCAAACCGCCGTTCGAACAGTGGTCAGGAACGCGTGGAGGTGTCCGGGAGTGGATTTTCGCTATCCGCAGTAGTGCTTCCACCGTCCCCGAATGGCCGGAATCTCCGCTGCGGTGTGATGGGCTGTTTGAGGCATCGTGATTCGTCCGGCGGTCGTAACCGCATTCCCCACGGCGGTCCCTCTCTATTGGCTCCATCCGCCACCGCTGCGGAAGGAGATTTCTGGCGGATCCCGAAACTCCGCAGCGGACGGGAAATGGGCTATCTTTGCCCATCGTAATACGGCAGACGCAAGGACCGCCGATGGAGTGCGGAAAAGGACATTTTCCGGCACCGCCAGCACAGCGGATGTGCCTCCGACCGCCATCGTAATCAGCCCCCAAGTGTATAACAAATATCTGGACACGCTAAAGATTAAACATTCTGTGCATTCACTTTTTAAAATCCTAATAATGTCTTTTAAACAGTTTGCGGCTAAAATTCAGCATAACGGAATTAACCAAGTTCTTCTAATCTGAGTGTACTTGGGACAGAAGAATAGAAAATGTTCTTCGGTTTCATGTCCACCCATACATGAAGGGCAGATGGACATGGTGTTAGCAACCTTCCATTTACTCCAGAATTCGTTAACTGGTAAGATGCTGTACCTGAATTCCAAGTATAAAGATTTTTCTAGTGGGGGTTCTATACGGTTCAGAAATTCCTCTAAGTGCATGTTATCTTTGAAATCAAGGACCCTCCATGTTAACTCCCCTGCAGTTTCTTTGTTTAGCCATATTTCATTAACATAAAGCAAATATCACTTTTTAAGGATGGGCAAGATTCTTTTTTGTATACTGCTGGGATTAGTCCAAAGCTCACTCATGCCCAGTATATACAACTAAACTTGATAAAATTGAGCCACGATATACTCCCTCTAGTATTGATTGTTAGTACATCAAGTAATGATTCTTTCATAGGTAGTGGTGAATTGTTTGACCAGACTCGAATCCAGTACTCAAGAGGCTTAAAAGCAATCACGTGTGGTACGTTCTTATATATAAATATACACACACATTTATATTTATGTGTGTATGTTTATATGTTATATATTTATATATAGTATTAAATGTTGCTTACATTTATTTAATTTACATTATATTAATGTTGCATATTAATATATTTAGGATTTACTGTTTTAAACTATATATATATTAAATACAATATTGTTGTGTGTTTTTAACGATATTAGTGTAAAACGATATTTTTTGCCCAATATTTTGGTACTTACCTTTATAAGTATAGGGAAACGATATTTTTGTAATCTATATTTTTGACACGATATTTCCGTATCACTATATTGTTGTGATAGATATTATGTCAGTTATCCGGAAAAGCCATTAAGGGTTGTTTTTGTGCAGGAAGGAGACCCTTCCTGCACAAAAACAATATTGCCTGTAATGCAGGCACCCTTGCACCATGGCATGGCGCAAGGGTGCCTGTGTTGGCACTTGGCAGCCACAAGTGCGCCAGTGCAGACAGCAGGAATATGCCATATGTTAGTAATTATGGCGTATTCCTGCTCTCTGCATTTGACGCAGCACAGCATTTTGTTTGCTGCGTTGAGCCAAATCTTAGTCAATTTGGCCCCCAGTGACCATCCAATCCCTGCTTCACTGCCAGTCCCTCCCACAGTAGCACTCCACGTCAAACCTCCCATCCGTTAAGATGAAGAAAAAGGGTTCCCCAATCGACCAGGACTTCACATAGTACTTGGTATATGCACCTTATTCTAACATCAATGTACCTAATTTTTCAAACAATTTTCAGTCTCTGTAAACAAATATAACATGGATGGCATTATAATTTGTGCAAAAAATGTTTTATGAAGTGTAGCATTCATTATTAAAGTGCCAACAAATTGTTTGAAGACCACATATTGGACTTGGCCCTTTCTGCAGGGTCATCCCTAGACTTTTACCTTCCTCCTCCAATTTTTGCTGAATTCGTATTTGTTATTTTCTTTCGTCTCTGTGCACTTTACCACTGCTAACCGATGCTAAAGTGATTGTGCTCTCTCCCCTAAACATGTTCAAATTTGCTTATACCCAATTGGCACATTCAATTTACTTGTAGGACCCCAGAAATGCATGGCAATGGACAAGCCGCATTAGCAAAGGATTTGACTGAGATTTCATGGGATCATCTGGAGATCAAGCAGTTCTTCAAGATAACCACTGGAGATGGTACGGATTTCCATCACAACACAAGAGCTCAAATACAGTTTCCAAAGGATTAAGAACACATTTGCAGCACAATCACCACAGAAGTGCAAAGCACATGGAGCCTAAGAACCTATCCGAGCCCAGCTGGGTGAACAAAAGTGCAATCGCTGCCAGTGGCATTAGGGGGTCAATGCTTAACATGCTGCTGTTTTTTCTAATAAGAGTCTCACACTGCCCTTTCCTCATTTCACAGAACAAATTCTCCAACTAATTGGAAATGCTGCATTGCGGTGAAAACTCTAGAGTCCCTTCTTGTTTTTGTTTTGATTTGTCAGGGATGGCCCTTGTTCACCCTGATGTTTTGTAAATTGCAGGAGTCAACTATTTGATGCCGCTCCTCACTTTATCGACACTAAGGATAAAAAAGTTAAATATGTTTTATAACGTTTCTGTTTAGTGTGGCTCATAAAACTTTACATCCTTTCTGAAATACTTCCACAATATGTCTGAGAAATAAGAAGACAAAACCTCTCAGTAGAAGTGACTTTTCATTACCATAACATGGATTATCACTATGTGATTCAGCACATCAGTGTGTGTATTCCCCTTTTGAATGATAGGCTGCATGTTGTTCAGTGCTTTTGAATGATAGGCTGCATGTTGTTCAGTGCTTTTGAATGATAGGCTGCATGTTGTTCAGTGCTTTTGAATGATAGGCTGCATGTTGTTCAGTGCTTTTGAATGATAGGCTGCATGTTGTTCAGTGATGCTCCTCCCAGGGCCGGGGCATTGTCTGCTGTTCTGCTTTGATACTGCATGCCATGTTGGTGACAGTGATCAAGCATGGCTTTACTCAATATTTGTTGGTAGAGTGTTTGGCTAAAAGAGATGTGTGACAGAATAGCAGAATAGTGATGACAACTATTGTAGCCCTGAGTCAGCCTTTTGCATAGACAGACATACATGCCGATAGACCTGAGTCAGGCCAGAGACTACTGATTTTTGTAGCCAAAAATGGCTTTACTTTGGCTTTCTCCCGCCTGAAATGACCTCTGCTTCAATAGAAATCAACAGGGGAAACACATTCTGTCGATTATTTTTTTTAATCTCCCACTTACCTCTTCTAAACTGTTGGCATGTATGCACAGATGTAACTTTTTTGTGCACAAATTGTTATGTGACGTTGGCTGTGATGCTATAAATCTAAGGACAGAACACACATAATTGAAAGAGCAAAGATTTCGAGGTATTGGAACTTTTAAAGTATGAATCTAGGTAGTTTATGGTCGGGTTGCCCCCGACTTTTTAACCAATGATCACTCCGGGATGGCACGACATAGAGAAATGATTCAAGTGTTATCAAGTTCAGCGTGACCAGAAATTCTCACTAGATAGCACCAGGGTTTGCACGATTAACACAACCTCGTTGCACCTTGGACTTTGGGTGAGGGACACGTGGAGCCAGCGAAACAAAGGAAGGGTGGCGGATCTACAGTCCTCTTTCTATTGCAGGTGCTGTCGTACTTCCGGCTGGGGCTGCGTCACTCACAGCCCCTTGTCCTGCTGCAGGTGCTGAGTCAAGGGGCCGACAATCCCCTTTGAGCCGGGTGTGTAATCCTCGGGGGCCCTATACTCGGCTACAGCAAATCCCCCCTCAGCTGCGACCTGCTTCTGTTTACCCCGTCCAAGCCCCCGGGCCCTTTGAAGTACCGAAGGGTCCGCGCTGCTCAGCAGGAGGGAAAACGACAAGTATGCCAGCAATGCCGAAAATGTTCCGCTGATTACTTCTGCTGAACAGGAGCCAGAGAGGGCCAATTAATACTTCCAAAGCTGGCTAATAAATAAACTGCTTTTCTCTGAAGGCCGAGAACACGCTCGGTAAGCTGGTGGATATTCCAAGCGCCGGGGGACGTGCGCTGGCTGCATTGCAGATTTCAGTTTTTTTTGTCACTTTGCTCTCGTCGCCATACATTTATCCCTCTGTTCGTTCACGTGGGGCCGCGTCACACTGATCAAGACATCAGAGGCGGTTGCGATGGCAATGGTCTCGAGTGTACAGTAACAACCTTGTGTGGGCCCCACTCTGGCGTGGTTAGTCATTAATACAGTAAATACGGCTACCAGATGACTCCTTGTCACCAAGGGCACGATGCTCTAGCCCTGGGCTTTTCTTTTACAAATCATTCCTTTTAGGCGTGTTAATCGACTTCACTAGGTGGTAGATGCAAACGAAGGGCAGGGGTACCCCTGTCCTGGAGAGTCACAGCAGTAATTTTGTTATCAGCTTTTCAATAACAAAAAACAAGCAGGTCACCAGCACTTAACTGCCAGCATGGAAAAATTACTGCATTTTAAAAGTGTCCAGAATATCAGAAAATTAGCGCTATCCTCACCGAAAAAAGAACAAACATCTGCAATGCAACCAGTCTCGCATTTACGCGACTTTGAGCTATTGTCATTGTAAATGACAAAGCCTTTTATTTATGTTTTGGTTTTTAAAACATAAATAAAAGGCATTGTCATTTACAATGCCAATAGCTTAAACTCTCAATGCAAGACCTATTGCATTCCAAATGCTTGAAGGCATCGCTGAGTTGCCCCCTTCTGTCTCCTATGGCCCCTGAAGAGCTCCCCGTTTGCGATAAGTTAATTAAACGAGCCAGTCATCACAACTGCGCACGAGAGACCCTCCTGCAGTAAGAGAAACTCATTAAAGAAAATAGTGCCTTCAGACTGAAGAAGACGTGCCGTGTAACAACCGAAGTAAAAGGCCCAGACCTCATGGGAGGTTACAAATGAAGACAAAGTGGTACTAAGGAGGGACTAACAAGCCTAATAACGAATCAGAAGCCAGCATTTACGAAGGACAATGACACAAGCCAATGACAAAAATGGGCAGAAAGTGGGCAGGGCTTCAAGTACATACTCCAATAAGGCATGGCTCGCAGCGCATGCGCTGCCCTGGCTCGACCTAAAAAGTGGGTATAGTTGGTTTTTGTGATTTTAGTGAATGGTCTCTCTTGTCTTTACTTTGCTAAAAACTTGATGACATTTAAAGACTACAGTGGTAGGGCTGGTGGAGTTACTATATGGCCCCACGGCACAAAATATCAAGTCCTGAGCTTTCCTTTAACAAATATTTTTTATCAGGTGTGGTACTTCATTTGGTTAAATTGAAGCAAGCAAAGACTGCACCTACCAGAATGCATTGTTTTCTTAAAAGGCCAGGGCTAGATAGTTTGCGTCAAATTGACATTGAGCAGTTAACCATAGGGTTGGGCGTTCTACCTTGGCAAACCTGTCTGCCATGTGGTTCAGTTTAAGGTGTACTGGCCCAGTTGTGTTCTAGTAATCATGACGGCATTTAAAAACCATCTTCATAGGGGCTTTGGGCGTGCTCACTCAGCTAATTCTTGAACTAAATAATATGCAATTGTGTACCTTAGACCCTATTATTCCAATTCAAATGACACTTCACAGTACAAATTGGGGTTGCCAGCCAACAAGTAATGGGAAGAGTTTCTGGCAAATGGTGCATTATGCGCAAGGGCTACTAGAATTATGTGACCAAATTTCTATGGCATGGTTGCCAGTATGTGTGATAAAAAATTAAACTATTGTGACATTATGCAGCACAATTCTTAGCTGCATTATTTCATTATTTTCTCATTTTAATAACTATTCATAACCCACCTGCCACCCTTAGAATAATTTTCACCATGTTATCGTACAGGGAGAAGGCAGCACAGCCGTGGTGAGGGAGCAAGGCTGTGGTGAGTGGGGAATTAGGCCCTCTGCATTGCTAAACAGCCACATCTGCCCTCCCGCACAGCAAGGATGAACTCATGTGGAGTCATCCACCATGTCTTGGTTTGATTTTAACTGGAACCAGCTGCACATAGTATTCACATGTGAACCCGAAACCTATTCTGTGCAAGTATTGCCAGCTCGCCGTGTGATAGTGTCAGATCCTTTGCAAAGGTTAACGGAACACCTTTCAGCTGCTGATTGCTGTACCTTCACTGGTGGCCTTTAAAAGAGGGATAAAACCATTCGTGGCAAGCCTGCCATACTTCCTGGACCAAGTTGCGCTTCTTTAGTACCCAAATAATAGCTGAATACAGCAATCAGCAGCTGAAAGGTGTTCTGTTAACCCTTGCAAAGGATCTGCCACTGTTTGGAACTATATGTGGTGGTTTTTGTTCAGTAACTTTTGTAACTTATGGTTCTTTTGAGCTAGAAATTATTTTTGGGGTAAAACCTGCAAATTATGCAGCAGATGCTGGATCATGTTACAAATGATGCAAACCCTTGATGATGCAGCTAACGCCACAACTGCAGAATTGCATTATTCCTACCTGCAGTAGCCCTGATAATACAATATATTGGGTCAGTGATATCAGAGAATACTTGGTAGGTTATAAAAAGCACTTTACTGTCTTTCTATTATGGCAGGCAAGTTCGGAAAAACAGTGTCATGTGATATATTTTAATCCCATAAGAGCTGACGCTTCAGTTCTGCAGGGGGTCATTTGTGTAGATTGCTCATGGTTTTCCCAAATACACTAATCATTGGGATCAAAAACTAAAGTATGTACATAGGAAAAAATAGAAATAAGTGATAATGTTTACATCTGTAATTTGTTTGTCCCAATGGCTGATATAGAAAAGTAATATACCGTCACATCTGTAAAGTTCTTTCAGTCACAGGGATATGTAGTTTTGGTTGGTTGTCCAAGGACATGCAATATCCTCTGTGGAAAGAGTGGCCATTTGGTGTTTTAGGCATATTTTTGTTGTTTGCATAGAATTCTGGATAAGAAAACATGCTAGGATGTGTGTGAACCACACTATCCTGCATTCCCCTGGGTCTCTAGGTTTCAGAAAGGCCCAGATTTAATTGGGTCTCTGGCCATCCCCAATAGGAAGAGAAAGTAATTGGGTATTTTAAGCATATTTCTGACATTTGCAGGGTTTTTGAGGAGAAGGAAATGTGCTTAGATCCCTGCTAGCCAAAGCACTGTGGATTCCCCTGGGTGTCCAGGGTTGGTATGGTTCCCTGGGTGCCAGTTGAGACAGGGCCAGAATGTTGCAGCCATATTTTGTGGAAATATAGAGAAATTGGGTATTGATGTTTGCAGGGTATTCTGTGTAAGAAAACATACTGGGAACCACACAAACCACACTGCCCTGGGTTTCTCTAGGTCTCTAGGTTTCAGAAATGCCCAGGGCTTTTAGGGTTCCTGGATGCCAGCTGATTCATAGCTGTGAAATATGCACCTGTGATAAGCACAAAACCTGCACCCCATTCTCTGTATCACTTTTCCCCCCTGGTGGTCTGGTGGCTTTCTAACTCTCCCTGTGGTG
Source organism: Calotriton arnoldi (assembly GCA_963921515.1). Taxonomy (NCBI): domain Eukaryota; kingdom Metazoa; phylum Chordata; class Amphibia; order Caudata; family Salamandridae; genus Calotriton; species Calotriton arnoldi. The sequence continues at coordinate 1,298,615 of CAWUFW010003465.1, read as the reverse complement.
AGCAGAAATGGGGTAAATGTTTCAGTGTGCCCATCCAGGTGGACTGAAAGCCTACTAAATTACGAGGGGAAAAAGTCAGAAAATAATTAGGGTGGAGTGTCAGCCAGTCTTGGCATCGGGTTCAGCTTCTGGGCACCAGATAGTCTCTTTGCCACCTGGGTGTGCAGAATGGGGGAGATTTACCCCGTCTTTGCCAGCTCACAAATTAAAACTATGCTCAAAGGAATCCCACATTTTCTCACTTGCTGTGGGGATAGCTACAGTTTTCAGACTAAAGGCCAGGGTGGTAAGGGGGAAAGAAATACCTTTTGGGTCAAGAGGTGTGGCTTGATACTAGGATGCGCTGGCCTCCACTCTTTATTTTAAATATGTTTTCTAGTGTGCGTTTTAACCCCACAAGGAGGGCTGATTGGGGGTAAATCTGCCCCCATGGGGATAGAAACACTGGCCTCTAGGGATGGGAATTTCTGCCTGATGCTAGGACGGCCTGGCCTCATCTCATTCTATTTAAAAAATATCCCTGGTGTCTAGTGTGCTTTCTGCTCACCTGAGGAAGGCAGATTGAGGGAAAATACACCCAAAATACCAAGGGGGGGATGGAGAGGCCGGAAAAAGTGCTTGGGTTTCAGGATGATGTGTCCAAATGCCAGGAAGGACCAGCTTCCACCCCATTCATTTAAAAAAAATCCTTAATTTCAACTATGCTTACTGCCTCCCACCTAGGCTGTTTAGGCTTTAGTGGTGAGGGATTGGGGATGCAAGGATGGGCCTGCCCGACCCTATTTAAAAATAAAAAAGATTGTCTAGTGTGCTTTCTGGACTCTCTAGGAAGGGCATATTGTGGGTGAATCTCCAAATATGCCCCCAAGGTACGCAGAAAGACTGTTCTGGCTTCGGTGGAGTGCTAACTGATGCTAGTATTAACAGCCCTGCTGACCCCATTCTTTTTCTTAAAAGAGAAAACTCCCCAGATGCCTAGTGTGCTTTCTGATCTCCCCCCAACTCAGAAGGGCAGATTATGGGGGAAATATGCCATCTGTCCATCTAGGGCAGCAGAAACACTGCATGGGCTTCAAGGGGAGCGAGTGCAACCCGATGCCAGGACAGGCTGGCCGTATCCCATTCGTTTTTATAAAAAACCAAACCCTGGTGTTTAGTTTGCTTTCTGTCCCCTGTGGTGGGCAGATTGGAGGTAAAACCTTAATCTGCTTCCCTGGGGGGCAGAAAAACTCTTGGGGTCCATTGTGGGTGGGGTAGGCAGTTGTCCATGGCTGTACGGTTACCCCCCCCCCCCTTCAACTCCCTGGTAGTCTTGTGGGTGGATCCCTAACTCACAGCAGGAGACGAGTAGAGAGAGGTATCACTGGAAACGGGAGAATCTCTCCTTTCCAACCGTACCTCTCCCATTGTGATTTGTCCTTGTGGAGGGCTGAGTTGTGCCCCTGAACAGTGAACACAGTGAAAGGAGATGAAGCCAAATGTATCCTTCTACAGTCGCTTTTTTAAAATTGATAATGTTTGAACGCCGTGCACTCATCGTCATTCACTAAAAAAGTCTCATGTTGATTTGGAATCCCTTGCCCAGCAGCCCAATGCGGGGGGGTCTTTAGAGGGAAGCCATGGGAGTAGGTAATGTTTATGTCACCCGCACTGTGAAGGCAGTGCGTAGGACGTGTACAAGGTGCTAAAGGATAGCAATCCTGCTATGTGTGTATTCTATGAATTGAACTTGCAGAAACTTGTATGCACACTTTTTAGACAATTTTTTCTAAAGATAACCGTTTTTTAATGCTTTGTAGTACAGTATAATGTTTAAAACGTTGCGTCATTACACTTCTACTGAAATTTTGTATTCAAAGACCCATTATCATTGAGTACATGTTTTTTTTTCTTGCACAATTGTCGAACAATGCTTTTATGATACATGTTATCGAAATAAAGCTATTGATTGATTGATTGAGTAATCCTGCTATAACCTTGATGAGATTTAAGGACTACTTACTTAGGAGTGCTCTACTCAAAAACTATTCAGTAAAATGGATTCCAGATGGTGCTTTTTAAAATACATTTGCACCACTAATATCACAATTCTTAAGTTTTCCGACTCCATTTTGATACTTGCATACCTGAATATATGAATAAATAAACAGGACTACAGTGTTCAGACAGCAGAAGCAAAATCTGGAGATGGAACAGCTACTTTACTTACACAAGGAGCAGGGAAATCCAAGAGCTCCGTCATGTTGTCCAAACCTCGATAGGTTTTAAAGGCCACTTTGAATGGGGAGGATGGAGGGATTCCCCCTAACAACAAACCTTCCCCCTCCCCTAAGTAATTTTTTGAAGATAATTACTGTATGTTTTCATGCATCTGAGCCATTGTATTTGTTTGCCACTTGATATGGTTTGAAGACGTCTTCGCCAGAGAGAATGGTGGATTTCCCCAAGGCACATTGTGGAAAATGATTGGAAAGTTATGCATTTCAGTCCACTAACAGCGGTGAAACACCGTACAAACTGTATCAAAAAAGACTTCAGAAGTGAATTTTTCACAGTTCTCTCACAGTGTGTATATGCAAATATCATGCTGTGCTCAGTCACTCTACTAAACTAGGCCAGGCATAACTATAAGCCACATTTTTGCAATCACTATATAAACAACACCCATGCTATATGTCCTGTCATAATGCAAACCAGACTATGCCAATTTCTGTAACACCCAACTTGGCACTCTTAGATAGGTGCCAGTTTGCACATCATTGCCAGTTCTTAGACTGCCATTTCACTGTGGTGGTAAGTATGTTGACTGTATGTCAGAATATTAAGAAGAAAAATATTGTGCTACAAAAATATCGTAGCCAGAATATCGACTATCAAAGTATAAAGAAAATAAGTAAAAATTAGTTTGCGCATATTACATATAAGCGAGGTACATATATGTGGAGTTAAGTATAGTAAATCCATACTTACCTGTATATACTTTGTGTCACAATATTTTTGTAGTCAAAATTCTTGCTATGATATTTTTGTAGCACTGTATCTAAAACTCTGTATTCTATTAGTATATCAAGTACATCATCACTAATTGTGTAAGTGCATCAGTGCAAAGATCTTTCAAGTTGTTCTGCTCAAGCACAAGTTGCTCTTCATGTCGACCATTCTGGTATTTCTAGTTCTAAATTTACACTTGGAAATATTGAACAATAGTAACAACAATGCAAGTTAAAATAAAAACAGACCAAGAACGAAAATGAAAAAAAAAGACTGGATTTGTACCTATTCGAACATTATTGTTCTTACCTCTAAGCACATTGTTATCCATTAAGTCAATAATTACCATTTTCCAATGAGAGCATTATCCCTTTTATTTATGATGTTATTGTCAACATAAGCAAAGAGACTCGACCTTTCTGGTTTTGCTGTGATACCTTCATTGGTTTTACTTTGGAAATTTGTTTGTCATTTTATTGGTGATCCTGGGTGAAGTGGTGTTACAAGTTTTAAAAGCAAGTGATCTATTTTTATATCTTCCAATATCCTCATTGAAAGGTTGCTTGGATACATGTTTGGGGTTTCAGCATCTTATTTGTTTTTAAAGTTTTATACCTTTATCTTAAAGAGTTTTGAGGTCCAGTATCCCGACTATCAGTATCCCCATTTTTCCTTCCTTTTAGTCTCCACTAGCGGCAGCCATCTTGTGGGGTTCGCATGCTAGTTGTTGTTTTACCATCACCACCTTGTCATATGGGCAGGGGTGAATATTTAAAATAACCTTAAACACAGTAAGCATAGTTTCTTGCTGTGACAACTTAATTGGTTTTACTTTGGCAATTTGGCATTTGGTGATCCTGATGGGGTAGGGGGTCACACGTTTTGGAAGCGTGTGATCTATTTTCATTTCTGCCATTGCCCTCCTAGATGGATTGCTAACATACATCTTGGGTTTTAGCATCTTATTTGTTTTTAAAGTTGTTGTACCTTTATCTTAACAGCTTTGGGGGATGGCTATCTCGATTAGCAGGACTGCCACTTTTTCTTCCCAGCAGGAGCACTGCCTGCATGCTAAGGGCTGGTCCGTCTGCATCCGGAATGCGCCATGCACCAGAGATCTTGATTCTTGGACTTAGACTAAGCGCCCTAAGGAGGGAAGCCTGGGATAAGCCTAAGGAGGCCTGCATTACAAGGAATAGTTCAGACTTCTGGAGAATAGTCAATCACCCACTATTTAATGAGGGTACAGTACCAGACTTAAGCGTGACTATCCCGGCACAAAAATGTGAAGATCATTTTGGTCGCATATATGCAGGTTACAGAGATTATTTCAATATTGCCTGTCCTGTTAAAGGACCCACTGTCTATCTTGAGCTAGAAGAGGTGAGGGAAGGCATAATGAATTGTCATCGGGGAAGGCGTCCGGCCCAGATGGGGTTCCAGGGGACCTTTTTAAATCGTGTATATATTTTTGGGCCCCACTAATCACCCAACATCTGAAATGTAGCAGCACGGAGTCACATTCCCTTTTCTTGGAAGCAATCGGTTATAGTCCCCATTTTCACAAAAGGGAATCGAGCCGATCCAGCCTGCTATAGTCCGATTTCATTGATAGACACTGAAGTAAAAGTGCTGGTTAGGGTCTTGTTGAAGCGTCTAACAGATTGGGCTAATAATAACAATATCCTGTCAGACATTCAGTATGGATCTAGGTCGGGACGAGGCACTATAGAACAGAATTTGAATTTATATCTTTTAATTAATAAATACACTGTGGTTAAAAAAGAAAGTATACATTTAGCCTTCATGAACCTCAGCATGGCCTTTGACACTGTGGTGCGATCTAAGCTGTGGGCTGTGCTGAGGGACATGGGGGTGTAGGAGGCCTTAGTGGCATTTTTGCATAATTTGCATTTGGGGCTTTAAGCATCGGTAAGATATGGCCCTTCCGGGGAATGAACTAAGCACTTTAAGTTAGGGAAAGGGGTCCGGCAGGGTTGTATTTTAGCCCCACTCCTTTTAATTTTATATATAAATAACTTATACCAGTTTTTGAAGAAACGTTGCAAAGATGTCCCGAAGATAGGACACAGAACGGTTCCAGCTTTGTTATATGTGGATGATTCTGCTCTTATCTCCCGTACAGTCAAGGGCCTGCAACTTTTATTATGTAGTTTTTATGATTTTATAAAAAATATGGGTCTTAAAATTAATTATTCTAAATCATATACCATGACCATAGGACCTGGAGGTACCAAGACTAAAACCCATGTATTAAAGCACAACAACATAGGTAAGGTAGACAAGTTTAGCTATTTAGGCATACTACTGGACAATAAATTATCCTGGGACCCATTATTGAAATCTCGCACCCAATCATTCATTCATAATCTTTATTCGATTTTACAGATAAAATCATAAAAGTCACGTCATTAAAAAATACCCAATCCTTTAATAGGGTTGCCTTTAGCATTGATGCTTTTTCCAGGCGTTTAGGCTACAGTCATATGAAGTCTATATTATATCTTTGTAATGCCAAGTGTGTTCCAACTGTAGCCTTTGGAGTGGAGATTTGGGGCTACAAATCTTCTACTTCCATAAAAACTGCAGAAAATAAATATTTAAGGAAATTGTTACGAATTCCGCAGAATGTGCTGGCAGAAATAGTACATGATGAGATAGGGGCAGGCTCTATAGCTGACTATATTCGCTTGCGCCCCTTACTTTTTGGTGTTCGATGTGGACCAAAAAAGAGTTAGAATTTAATAGAGTACTCCTGAGAGACTGTCTGCACATAGACCATAGCTTGCGTATACTCTGGCTGAGTTATATAAAAACTACCCTGTCAAATTTGGGGATATCTCATCTCTTTAATTCCCCAGAGCTAATCTCAAAATTGGATATTGTAGGAGTTAAGAGAGCATTTAAGGTGTATACCCATGAAGCGAGAACTATAGACTCACAGCGCAAGCAGTGCTGGGCACATTATGCCATGGTGAAATCTATCGATAAAATGGAATTTTATTTACCATTGGATATGCTGGTTACCCACAGAAGACTTCTAACTTATTTTTGTCCGAATATGTTCCCTCAACTAGTAGCAGGATGGCATAAGCCACAAGATCCTCCTATTTGCACATGTGATGAGTTCTCTGCACTAGAAACTTTACATATTGTTTTAATCTGCCCTAAATGGGCCAATTTGCGACAAAAAATTATATGCCCACTACTTGTGCCTTTGAATTTTAACCAAGGAAGACCAGCCCTCCTATATCTTCAATTTTAGACAATTTTACTGTTTGCTGGTATTTAACCAGAATTTTATTAGGTGTGTATATGCTTACACTGAACCATGATGGATTATATATTATGGAATGATATTTATTGATGTTTTCTTTTTATTGTACTTTTATGATTGCTGAAGCTAATCGAATAAAGTAATTATTGATTGATTGATTCGTGGACTCTTGAGTCAATCAAGATCTCTTATTCTACCAAGGAATTTCTCGCTTTGAGGTCACTTAGATGAGATATGTAACAATAATTGTTATGTTTCATATAGGTACCCTAATATAGGCTCAGGTAGCAACTTCACCTTTCACCTATATTCTTCCCTACCATTACACTACATATTGGCTCTTGGGACTGACCTTTTACCTAGTTTCGGTACTACATACAGGACGTGGGGTTTTCCCTGTAAACTTGCCTCATCCATTATGCATGAGGATTCTTGGAAAATCAGCAGGACTACCATCTCCTGCATAATAACTATGTACAAGGGTCATTTCTTCCGTCATCCTAAGTCCGACATGACACAGCAAGTTAGAACCCCTGAGGGTACCACTTTGCTGAGGTCGTCAGAGGAGTAAAGGACTTCCATGCCGACACACTGACGCGAGATGCTGAGGCTCCTGCACGCAGACACTTCAGCTCGCAGTGGTCTGACATCCCTTGCGGGGTGTCCATCTTGAGACCAAGACGGGGTCCCACAGCCTCTCACTTCAGGTAATGGGGTTGACTTTATCCTAGAGGGATTCTTGGCTTTTACACCCACATACATGCTAGGTACACTGAGGTACATCTAGTTAGGGTCGCATCGTAGGAGTACGCATTCTACTGTGATGTATTTTATATACTTGCCGGTATTCATTGTTTTAGCACGATGGTAGAAATCTACCATCCTTTTACTCTGTTAGTACTTATAATCACTTATAGCTGTTACTGTCTAGTGGTTGTTTCAGCACAACTATTTTACACTAGAATGACGCTGGTTCAATAAATGCTTATTGAAAAACGTCCCCACCGTTTATTCTGTGTATCTCTCTGAGGCAAAGTGAGCACAAGTGACTGAGCGAAAAGTATTGCACTGTTTCCATGATCCCTGATGGGACAGGGTTGTCATGTTCGATAGTTGCCAAGAACTATTCTCTCCTTGGTAAGAGGGGTTTCTAGTGGCACTGTGAGCTAGCTGGTATACAGGCTAACATACCCGGTAGGGGTGTCTAGAATCAGTCTGACACCAATCCTATAGTGTATGTTGTATAAACGCGCAGATCCTATATAGGTTCATAGGAACTACACGACATTGCACCCAACGTTGGTTTTGTACTTTTTTAACGGTCAAATCTGAGTAGTTCAGTCGTGCCGTTCTCAGAGAACCCTACTCACATTTCTTCAGAGACGTCTGGAGTGGGAAGGGAACTATCCGCCACAGCTGAGTAGGCATATCCTATGTACTGGCTGTAGGTTTATCAAGATTGAAGGACAAACAGTTCCTATTGTGCATAAAACCTTATCTCAGTTTCCTTGAAACTCTTCCTTGACGAACCTTTGTCAACAATGGCTGACGAGGACGTCGCTGCACCATCACAACGTGCTGCAGTGAGGGAGAAAGAACGGGAAGGGGAAATCAACATTTCAGAAAATGTTGGAACTGCCCTTACTCAAAAGCTAACAGACTACGGAGTCACAGCTAGGGGTGGGACAGTAACCTTTGTGATTGAGGCTCATGAGTCATATAGAACAGAGGTATTCTATTCATGGGTTAAATTCCCACACGCAGATGCACAATCAAATACATTTCTTTCTTACACTGAAGATGAAACACCAGATGAATACTGTCCGTATGAGGACATTGAAGTTCCGCTCACCTTCCAGGAGCACATAAACTGGTTTAAAGGCGCCCTCCCCCACACAAAAGACAAAGTAAGACTAGGTCCGCTCAGAAGACACCGCATCCAGATATTGACTCAATGCCAGTGGCAGACTTACGTCCACTTCACAAAGAAATAATAAAACTTTACAGAAACCTGACACAGTTCGTGATAAGAACACTCACACTTCAGCCAACAAGAGCTACACAAACAAGTAAAATTCATGGTTCTACAACAAAAATTACACCACAAACGCTATACGCAGTTATGGGTAAAATGCCCACTAAACGTGAGCAAATGCCATTCTGGATAGCTAAAAAAATAACACAGCTAGAGGCAGTATTTCCACACACAAGCCCTCAAGAAAAACACAGAATGCTAACTGTCTCCTTGCCAATAAGGATAGCTCCCTAGATAGAGGATTGTACCTCTTGGGGTACAGTTTTCGTTGCCATATATACCAGAACTCATGGTATCCCGTCATTAGCAGTAATACCAGACGTATTAAGACAGATACAAACTGAGTATGGAGCAGTGGTGGCTCGCAGAGGGAGTGCTGCCGGACGGTGGGGCGGGGGAGGGGAGGGTGGGAGGTAGTGGAGTCGGACATACGAGTGGCGATGCAGCGAGCGCAAAGTAAATATTTTTATTTATTTATTTACTTACTTTACTCCTTGCCGTCATATGTCCGACTCCACTACCCCCCCCACAGATGCCCCTCCCCCACCCCGCAGCACACCCACTGCGAGCCACCACTGGTATGGAGCAGAACCTGCTCTGTAGGGATGAAATTATTAGGTAATTTTGCCCAGGTATCAGCTATAAGATTAGCAAATGTAAAAGGGGAGGCAGTGGCAATATGCTAACGCCTGAGGAATTTCACACCTTTACAACAAGAACGTGAATTACCCAAAATTATCACAGACACCTATGCTGAATTAGGAAGAGATAGTTTGGGAGCTAGAGCAACAAACCCTCAACTCATGGGTGGTCCTGAAAAGGATAATACCAAGCAAGCACCTGATTCTTCCAAGAAGAAATGGGATAATAACAATAAAAAGCAAAAGAATAGATCTCAATCCAGGAGTGGGTCTCCTCACCAGGAGCCATCCGAAAGGAGATACAATCTCAGAAATACAGATAACATTAAGAAACCTGACAGGTATCAGGATACTGATACACGTTCCTCTCGTTCCTTTCAGGGTTAACCAAGAAACTCCGAGAGGGAAGGACGGTCAGAACACAGACAAGAAGAGCGTACGAAGTCCAGAGACACGCAACGTGCTTCAGACTACACTTCTAAAAATGAAGAGAAGCCAAAATCAAAACCTCAATTTAAAAAGAAGAAAGTAGCAGGTCTTAAAGTTAGACATGCCCAGAATTCTGAGGACTCAACTTCTGAACGGGGAATAGGCTCTGACGATGCTAGACAGCGCAGCAGAAGTAACAATAGCTCGCCAGAACCTGATGGAATTTCTGGTGACAGCGGAGTTGAATGAGCACATCACGGTGGAAACACCTGATATGAGGGTAAGTGTCCCACATAGGTTATCTGAAATAACACTCCAAAGGTAGGGGGACAATCCCAGAAAAGTTAAAGGTTTCTTTTGGAAGAACCTGACTTACGGCTATGACATCCTTTTAGCTGAAAAAGATTGGTCGCCTGAAATTGTTATGGATTGCCCAAAGGGAGAAACTGTAATTTTACCAGCTTTTTCCGACCACGTTCCAATTTACTTAAAACACACATACGGGCAGGAGTGGGCGGTAGCCCTTGCTCCAGCACTATATCACAACCATGTTGGGTGGGATGCTGTGTCACCACACCATGTAATCCCAGTAAAATCTACTCCAACTCCACACAGACAGTACCCAATAAAACAAGAAGCGAAAAAACAGGTCAGAGAGATCTTAGATCAACTTGAATACCAGGGTGTAATAGAAACTTGCACCACCTCCATGAACAATCCTTTGTTTCCTGTAATGAAACCTGATAATTCATATTGTCTGGTTTTAGACTACAGACATCTGAATACATGCACTAAAACATTTGCAGTACAGAATGCACATAGTGCCGCATTAATTAATAACATTGTGCGGGAAAAATACAAAACAACACAAGATATCTCAAATGGATTCTTCTGCCAAAATATAGCGCCTGAAAGCAGGTATTTAACAGCATTCTCCGCGCTAGGTTCCCAGCGTCACTTTTGTCGACTCCCCCCAAGGGTATAAGAATAGCCCCGGGTTGTTCAGCGCTAGGGTAACAGAATTACTTCAGACTTTGGATAAAGAAGCATTGTCCTATGTACATGATATTTATCTGACGGATGATGATTTAAAGGATCACTTGGCCAGAGTGAGCAACATTATTTTGGGGTTCGCCTCTGAGGGCTACAAATTCAACTTTAAAAAATCAAAAATAGCCAACCTCAATGTCCTATTTTTGGGATACGAGCTATCAAGTGAAGGTAAAAGCCTTGCAGCTAACTTTTTAGAAAGTGCGCACTGCTCCAACCTCCTAAATCTTTGAAGAACTTACAATTCATATTGGGATTTTAAAATTTTGGCAGAACATACATTTTGGATTACGCAGAAAGAGTAAAACCCTTCTACGACTTAATATGACCTGAGTTTTCAGTAAGGCATTGGACACAGGAACATACAGATATCCTTTGTTCCCTACAAGCTGACATGATAGCTTCAAAACACTTGCAGACATGCGTAAATGTCCGCAACCTGGTGATCCGCGCTATAGCGGGTCAATCGGGGTGCACTTACCTAACCTTCAATGAAGGAAAAACAGTACCCATAGCATACAAATTACATTTGTACACAAACGCTGAAATATGCTTTGCTTCTACAGAAAAAATACTGACAGCAGTACAGTCCGCGGTAATAAGAGAAAGAGCACTGGCTCAGGGGATACAAATAATTGTCGTAACTCCGGGACCAGCCTTAGAGACTACTACAAAGGCAAGCGTTCCTAATGCTAAAGCCTTACATCCAAGATGGATACAATGGGCCAATTCTCCCACTGCGACGGATGTAGAATACAGATATGATCCTAGGCTAAAAACACAAGCATTTCTGCAATATGAACAAGAATATCCTCTCCCAAATGAAATATTGCCTCTAGATCAGGATGAATACATTATTTACAATGACGGATCTGCTCAGCTGGCCGTAGGAAGTAAACAACAATACAGCACCGCTTGTGCAATTGCAAAAGGTCGGATGCGAGATGGCAAGTTCCATCCTAGCGGTACGAAGACACAGCCTCTAGGAGACTGCACAGCTCAGCTGGTAGAGTTAAAAGCACTATTTCTGGCACTAATAAATACGGATCGAGAATTCCCCACATTAATTGTGTGCGATTCTTTTTATTGTGTCCAGTCCTACAACGAATACCTACACTACTGGGGTCAAAATGGGTTTAAAGACTCGAAAGGTGGCACAATTAAGCATAAAATGCTATGGGAACAGGTAGCTGGGTTGAAAAACGAACTACCAAGAGCTCACGTGATACACACGCTGACTCATCAACGTGATGGCGTTCACGTTGAAGGGAATTCACTGGCCGATGAAGCCGCAAAGGGGGCAGTACGTACAGCTGCCATAACTGCAATCACTCATTCAAAAACGAGAATATACGGACAGATAATGGTATCTGTCATTGCTTCACGCAAAAACAGCCCAGCCTTACCGAAAGGTTTCCCACTCAAATACTCCTACAAGTTAGATGCAAACAACATTCCGTTTGCTCAGATTCCAGGAGTGGGGGATAGAGTAATACCAAACATGGATCGCAGATTAGGCTTAATACTAGCTGCACACGAGGGTCTAGGTTCTGTACACGCAGGAATTACCGCAACAGTTTCTTTACTGAAACAATGCTATTGGTGGCCTGGTTTAAAAAAACAGATGAAGGATTTTGTCTTAAAATGTGACATCTGCCAGCAGATGAAGGGTTCCACCGTGGCGCGTCCAGCGCAGACACCTTTATTAATATCAGACAGACCACTCGCTTGTGTCTATTTGGACCACTGCGGCCCCTAACACTCAGATGGGGCTTACAAGTATATCTTGGTGTCGGTGGATTCATGCTCAAGATTCCTATGGGTATAGCCTCAGTACTCAGCTGACGCTCGAACTGTTATAAAAGATTTACGAGTCTTTATAGGGACATACGCAGTTGGCACATTACATTCTGACCGTGGCCCGCGTATAGCTCTAGGGCTTACAAGTAGGCCATGGAAGGTTTGGGTGTAGCATTGCGGTACTCCTCTCCGTACCATCCCAAGGGAAATTCGGCCGTGGTGAGGAAAAACCGAGACTTAAAGCATTCTTTAAAAGCAAGGGTATTAGGTTCGGGTGGTAGTTGGGTCAATTACTTATATGGGATACAGCGAGCCCTCAACAATATGCCAAGAAGTTCTCTAGGGGGTGTTACTCCTTACGAGGTCCTATTTGGGACGAGAATGTGGGTACCTGATCTCAATTATGAAAGCACAGTGGCGGATGATAAACCATTTGACATCAATAAACATTTGGCAGTTTTACAGTATCTGAATGAATCCCGGGCACTACTAAGCAACGTGCAAGTAAAAGGCACCGCCACTGGGGAAGTCAAATCAGTCACGGCAAGACCTGTCTGGATCCCAAAAGTCGGGGACCTGGTCAGGGAAAAGATCGAGGACAAGAAATAATTTGGGCCATCATATAGAAAGCCTGTACCTGTCCTGGCTGTCGAAGGAACAAAAACAGTACTTCTTCCGCCTCTTGCCGAAAAAATAGAAAAGAGATTCGTCTCCATTGATCTGATCAAACCACACTATGTGGCCGATACCGAATATTAGGCCTCATGGGCTCCTGGGTAGTCAACGCTCTCCTCTCACTACCATACAGGAAGTTCAGACAGAAAGACTCATATGATGGAATTTCCAACAATGAAATGGAACTCGTTCCTCTGAAAACAGAAATGCAAAGTACAAATGAAAGACAAATATCAATTCGGCCTAACACCGACATCTACATCAATATGCTTCGGCAAGAGACACCTGCCAGTTCAACAAAACCTGCTGAGCTACCAAAGATAGATCCAACTCCATCTGGCTACTTCATCGATTTTGATACCTTCTCTATTGATCCCAGTGAACCTGAGACAATGCCAGCTCCAGTTTCCCGGAAGCAACAAATTCGTGATTTTTACACTTTTCTGAAAAAGACTTACCTAGTTTCACCTTGGCTCCAGCTCTGGATAATATCTGGAATATTGTTTTTTCTGCTCTGGATTGGCCTAGTGACTGTCTTTTGTTTACTATTGAATGGAAATTATCTCCCAGAACGCTCTGCAGTATCAAAAGTGAACTTGGTCCTGAAACCTCATACATCATCTCATCGTGAACAAAGAGACTTGTTTTCCGTGAATATTACAGCTGTTCCAATTCCTGATGGTATAGTTTGGGACAAAGTTAATTATGATGTATTTGGCCGCACTGAACTTTTGAAGATTCCACATTTATTTAAAATTTCTCTAAATGATATCATTACCTCCAGTACATTTTCTGATGATTGGGATTTTGAAACTGTAAATAATATGTTGTCTGATTTAGAAAAATCCGCTGCCTACGCCTGCACAGAAAAGTATGCTGACTAACACCAAACAGATATATTCTGCATCCTTTATTTCCCAACTGTCTGAACAGGATTTCGACTTATGGAAGGACACTATAGACACAAAATCAGTCTGGGGTTCTACAGAATGGCAAGTTCAGGGAATATAAGCACTTTTTAGAGCATGCCTCATTCCACAGCAGATAATATTTCTGAATGAAACTGTGAAACAGACTTCCTGTCTTGGACTAGCCAAGAACAAGGAATTGAACACACCGCGGTTTCCCACACCTTCGCACATCAATTTTACATCACGTGGAGGAGATACAATAGATTATATCATGCAGTACAATACTTCTGACCTCAATTGGAAGGGATGGTTATTTTGGCCCACAAACACAAACAGATGTCAATCAAGATTCAGGGGTACAACCGAAGGGTTTAGTATCCATAGGCCATACCCAGGATATGTACAAGGAGAACATCCGGGGGTAGTGACATCATACAGTGTTGGGAAGTTGTGCCTAGATTGGCTAAAAGCCTCGACACTGTCCCAGGTGAAACAGCACTTATCCTTACTCTCAGATGAAGTGGATCTAGGGGATTTTTTATTAGGTCCCAGAAAGCCACGTCAGAAACGTTTCTATTATGCTGTCTATAATGAAATCTGGAAAATCTCTCAACAAGAAGCTGCGGAGAGACTTCCGGAAATGGATATGGTTAACCTAGAAAAGGCGTTAGCAGTAGTTGACAATAGTATGACTACATTAACATCCAGGATTTATTCACTGGGCAACATTGTATCTTCTGCTATAGATATACTAGAACAAGACGTTTCCATACTACAGCACGGACAATTCGCAACTATGTTCTATTATGTTATTGAGCTGGACGCTGCAATCATTGCGCGCTGGTTATGTGCCTTGGCGATTTATCAACAGTTCGTCCCTATTTTCTGCATATAATCTAACTGAAAAACAGATAACAATGGCACAAAAGGGAGCAAAATATACAATGCTGCGTATTGAAAAACTGGACAAATTACCTTTTACTGTGGCAGAGTCACCATCCACGGAATGGTTAATCCATGACCATATAACACTTCCGGTCACAACTTTCCAGTGTTAGTACTGCCTAGAACAACAACAGGTGGGCAGATATGAGGCGATGGGTAGGGAATTCATCTAGGAATCCTGGGAATTACCATATAGATTTCGATGTAGGAATGGGGACATGGAAGTGTCCCTTAGCGGTACCAACTGCGAGAATTCTTTAAGTGGATCTCTCATATGCCAGGATATCATTCTTCACGGGCCTGTAATGGTTCTGTTGCTAACTTATCCTGTCACTTGAAAGGGTCCCCAGCTGCCGTGATTAATCCGGTGTTCAAGTTACTTTCAAATGGGAGTTACTTGATGCTGAATGATCAAGGTTGTTGTGGGATACTCTCGGGCATCGCATATCTTGTCACTGTAAGCTCCAGGGTTACTTGCTGTATGCAAGTATTGTTTCCACCGACCCATACAGTCAGGGAGGTGCCATTATGGCCTTCGTTGAATGTTTCCTTTATACGGTTTGATACACTGAGCCGAATGAAAGCCATGCTTTTACAGCAAACCGTGCCCTTAACCTCAGCCCGAGAAACTTATGATCGTCAGGTTGCAAGGTCCTCGGCTGAGATACAGGTACTAGTGCGAACAAACTGCCCTTTCCATTTCACAGAAATGGTACAACGTATCTTTAACATGTCTGATACGACGGGTATTGTCCACCTATTTAAGACCATAGGTTTAGGACTGTTAAGCACCTTTCAGACAATCCTCGGAGTTATTCCCAACTTCATACACTCCGCATTCGGAAGCATTTTTGGAAGGTTTCCGCTGATCCTGTTTCTAATAGCAGGTATCCTGATTGTCATTTTTCTGCTACGCAATGGATGTCCCAGTCACCAAGGAGATGGAAAAAACGCTCTTGGAGCGCCAATACCGTGATCGCATGGTAATTCATCTGGGCACACCGCCTCTTCGAGAACTGAGCGAGTCTTGGTTCTTGTCTTTTAGACCAGTCGGGATCTACTGTATTCTTCCTGTCCTCTGATGCCTGTTCTGCAGACAAGAATGCGTGTTGGATCTCTGTCTAACACTTCCAACAATTGCGCCACCGGACGTTGATGCTTTACTGGACCCGATAACGGCCCATGTTCTGCAGTGTCCTCAGCATATTCCAGTGTTGATGTCTGCATTCTTAGAGCCTCCACAGGATGCTTCAGCTTCTGTCGGAAAGGATACCGGCTCCTCAACAAACACTCAGGCCTTGGATGACACTCATACATCCCCAGCAGCGGCTGTGGTGAATACGGAGGAACATCTGTGCTCGATTGACCTGATCTGCGAGGTGTTGTAGGGAACGTCGTCTGCGATTGCAGGCAACAGTGATGTTGCGTCTCCCTGCCAGGGCACATAAACTTTTGGCTCGTCGTGTGCTGGGAAAATTCGGCCTTTTCAAAAACAACCAAATTTGGAATTTTAAACAAGACACTTTTTCTAACTGCATGGCTTTCAGTCACTCATTGTTGGAGCTATATATATGATCCTATATTGTACAGACTTCTATCGCATGCAATATTTTTCTCTTGTAAAATTTTTTAGATATTCAAAAATTTTAAAATACTATTTTTAATGGACTTATTAATAGTTTGAGAACAACATTTTAGCAGTGCATTAGGATATTTTAGTATGTCGTCCAGTCAGATGAGGAGTGGGTGTTATGTTTCATATAGGTACCCTAAATTTAGGCTCAGGTAGCAACTTCACCTTTCACCTATATTCTTCCCTACCATTACACTACATAACGGTTCTTGGGACTGACCTTTTACCTAGTTACGGTACTGCATACAGGACGTGGGGTTTTCCCTGTAAACTAGCCTCATCCATTATGCATGAGGATTCTTGGAAACTTAGTAGGACTACCATCTCCTGCATAATAACTATGTACAAGGGTCATTCCTTCCGTCATCCTAAGTCTGACATGACACAGCAAGCTAGAACCCCTGAGGGTACCACTTTGGGTATATATACACCATATCTTGCTGAGGTAGTCAGAAGAGAAAAGGACTTCCATACCGACACACTGACGCGAGACGCTGAGGCTCCTGCACGCAGACACTCCAGCTCGCAGTGGTCTGCCATCCCCTGCGAGGTGTCCATCTCGAGACCAAGACGGGGCCCCACAGTCTCTCACTTCAGGTAATGGGGTTGACTTTATCCTAGAGGGATTCTTGGCTTTTACACTCACATACATGCTAGGTACACTTAGGTACATCTAGTTAGGGTCGCATCGTAGGAGTACGCATTCTACTGTTATGTATTTTATATGGTAGATGGTAGAAATCTACCATCCTTTTACTCTGTTAGTACTTATAATCATTTATATCTATTACTGTCTAGTGGTTGTTTCAGCACACCTATTTTACACTAGAATGACGCTGGTTCAATAAATGCTTATTGAAAACGTCCCCACCGTTTATTCTGTGTATCTCTCTGAGACAAAGTGAGCACGAGTGACTGAGCAAAAAGTATCGCACTGTTTCCACGATCCCTGATGGGACAGGGTTGTCACGTTCGATAGTTGCAAAGAACTATTCCCTCCTTGGTAAGAGGGGTTTCTAGTGGCACTGTGAGCTAGCTGGTATACAGGCTAACATACCCAGTAGGGGTGTCTAGAATCAGTCTGACACCAATCCTATAGTGTACGTTGTCTAAGCGCGCAGATCCTATATAGGTTTATAGGAACTACACAACATAATGTCATCTCTTCCAGGCTAATTGAAGGGGTTTTCTCCTGTTTATTCCATATTCTCCTCTTTACCTCTCATTAAAGAAGTTTGTCCCTCCCTCCCCGTTAATGAATTTTTCAATATGCCAGATTTAAGATATGCACAGTTCATTTCATCTTAACCAAGGAGATATGGCTTCTAACAAACTGCCTCCTTACCAGCATCCTCATGACAATTTTCTTACTAAAACACGGCTTTGTAAATCTTCAGCCCCAGATATTGCCTTGACTGTACCAGATGCATATTCTCACACACATAAAGACCGACAGGACAAATTAGGGTGGAGAGTAGCAATTATTTTTTCACTAACTATTGTTCTCTCATTAACTCCCCTCCTTTTTCTTTAGGAGAAATCATGCTTTTCACTCTTAAATTGAGCAAAACTTCTTATACCGACCCATTACTTTATTGTCCTCCTGGGACGAAACTACATTTCTGCTTTAAGTGAAGGTTTAGCCCCAGTAAATACAGTAATTTCATTATTTTAGGTGATCTGAATTTACATGTAGATGATACCTCTAAAGCTGAGCTCTCTCAGTTTCCGTTAGAGTTCACTTCTGCCGCTTTACTTAGCAAAATATCGACAGCTTCCACCACCTTTCTTGTAAGCACTTTCTCGCTAATAACATTATTGTCATTTTCCAGAGATCTCTTCTTTTCCATTTTCCAGTGAGTATATCACAACTAAGCACCTGATTTATATTTTGCAGTGAACCTTTCCTTTCCATTTTCTAGTAAACACATTTTCTCTTGCCACCTTACCTCTTTTCCAGGGTTCATCAGTACAATCTTCTGGTTACCATATACTTGCTGCTTTTTTACAGTGTTAATCAGTGATGGTTTCACTGGAAAATGGCAGTGCTGTGATTTGTGAAAAGGGGTAGAACAATAACCTCAATGTGAAATATGTTGTTATTACTGTTCTGCAGTGAGGACATTAAAGCCAATTTTCACAGAGCCCATATTTGACATTTCCCAATCAGCTTATAGTTATAATTAGGCTTTCTTGTTTTCAGTTTCTATTTTTGGTAAATGCTTGTGTTTTTTTTTCAGTGTTTTCAATTGATTTCAAACACTTAAATAAACAGTGGTTATCAGTGGTTACACATTTTTGCGCCATCAAAAACAACAGAAACAGCGTTTTCCTAGTGTTTATGGGACTTTTGCTTTTATTATTGCTTGCTTTCTGCACTGATAGTGCATGGTATATAGACAGTGTACGTACATTGAATATGAGGTCAAAATACATTTTTACAAATCAAACTTATTGTAGTACGCCATACAATACTTATTCAGTGAGTCTTTGATCATGCGTGCTTGCTCTTTCCTTCCCATGTAAACTTTTATCTGTGAAAATGCCCTCTCAACATTAGCACTTGAGACGGGCAACGCCAAAACAGCCAGTACACAATTTGGTAGCTCTGGCCACTGGCCTAGCTTTCCATGGCAATACTGGTGCACATGAAAAATGCAATTCTCTGGGACAAGTTCTGCATCAAATTCGTTGAACTGGGCTCACATGCCCTCAGAGTTATTAATGCGGTCAAAAATGAAGCAGCACTTTTCAAAGTCTGAAGAAAATCCCCCTTTACGGAAGGGATCTAGGGGCACATGCATCAAGCTAATTTGCGATCGCAAGCGCTGTGAATCGCAAAAAAGCACGTTTGCGACTGCAAATTAGCCATTCCCAATGCATGAAACACAATTTGCGAAAAAAATGAAAATCGCAAAAATAAGGAATCGCTAAATTTACGAGCATCAATTTTGCGATTCCTTATTTGCGATCATCAGTTAGCGAATACTTATTTGCGAATCGCAAATAAGGAATCCCAAAGCCATGCATGAAAAATCGCAAATAGCGATTTCAGTGAATTTTGCTATTTTGCGAGCGCTATTTACAGAATATCACAGGCAGGTGGTAACCAGGTGTAAGAATTCCCTACAGGTGATAAACATTAGCAAACTATTTAAACAGACCCAGGAGGCCTCAGAATCTTCCACAATGGCAGCGCTCTACGTTATGGCGAGGAGGATGAGACTCCATGCAGCAGCTCAGCCAAGAAGGAGAATACAGGAGCGTATTTTCAGAGTGCGCATCACATTGTTGGGACAAACAGATGAGGAAATCTACGACAAGTATAGGCTAAATGGTGCCATGATCCTTGATCTAATTGCAGAATTGGATCCCCTACTGCGGCGCCAGACTCGTAGGACCAATGCCATTCCCACTCATGTGCAGGTCCTATGTTGCCTGAACCTACTTGCGTCAGGCAGTTTTCAGGGTGTAGTAGCTGTAGCTGGAGGGGTGTCACAAAGCTCCTTGTCACGTTTTTTCAATTCATTCCTGAACGCCATGATGACAAGGATCCACATCCACATTAGCTTCCCCTCAACCCCACAAGAATTGTTTAAGACTAAGCTGGACTTCTATCAGGTAGCCCGGTATCCCCATGTAAAAGGTAGCATAGATTGTACGCATGTTGCCATTTGTCCACCAGCAGTGAATGAATACATTTTTAGGAACCGTAAATCCTATCATTCACTTAATATCCAAGTCGTCTGCAATGCTAACAATATCATAACAGACATTGTGGCTCAATACCCTGGAAGCACACATGACTCCTATATATTTCAACACAGTGGCATACACACTTGTCTGCTCAGGGGTGACTTTGGAGAAGGACATCTGCTTGGTAAACATATGTTATGATTTCTCTCACACAATGGCCAAATGGCAATGCATAACTGTCACTAACCGTTTGCTTACTACCCTGTAGGTGATAGCGCATACGCCGTGCGCAACTACATATTGACACCATACCTCAACCAACCACCCCAAATGAGCAGAGGTATAATGCAGCGCACATCGCCACACGAAATCTCATCGAACGCACCTTTGGGCTGATGAAAAGTTGCTTTCGCTGCCTCCACAGGACTGGCGGAGCGTTGCAGTACCGGCCCGAGACCTGCTGCAGAATTGTGGCTGCATCTGCCATTTTGCACAATATCGCTACCAGGAGAGGCATACCCCTGGAAATGTCAGACAGCGAGCCTTAGGTGGACAACCATCCAGTGCCACAACTACGACCAGCAGCTGGGACAAGCTTAGCAGAAGGGAGAAGGAGAAGTGCAGAAATCACACAACATTACTTTTGAGGTGGGTAATGATGAGACACGACACAGCATGTTTGAACTGTACTGCATGTATTTGCATTCAACTATGTGGTTGTGTTAAAGCACACATACCAGGTGCTAATTAGCACAGTGATTGTAAACAACATAAACAACAATACCTCATCATCAGACTTGTATGACAGTCACTACTATGGCATGGTCAATGGTTACATCACCATCTGTGAGTTAGTCTGGCAAGGCCCCACTATTTTTTTCGACCACGCACTCCCAATCGCCTTTTGCTGGCCTTCTCGACCCTCATGGAGGCTTTGGAAGGTGTTGTGCTCCTAGTGGTGCGCCTCCTGCATGTAGTGACTGGCACCAACAGACTACTGAGGCTGGACGCCTCCTCACTCCCCTCTCCCCCCGTTACATTGCTGCCCCCAGCAGTAGCAGTCTGGAATTGCTCTACGGCATTAGTAACCTGGACCAGTGCCCTGGCCACATCCCCACAACAATGGCTCATTTCGAGCTGCATGGCCACAGACCGACGGGACAGCAGTGCTGTACTGTTGCTCAGGCGGTTGTTTGATTTTGTGTAGCCATCTAGGCGCAATAACAATTGGCGATGCCTTCTTTGTGACACCTGGTCCTCCTGCATCACCCTGCTTAGCTCCTGCATGGCCTCACTGGACTGCCTATTGCCTTCCACCACTGCTGTTGTCAGCTCTTTCACACAGTCGCTCATTACTGCCATGTTTTTCGCTATTTTGCTGAGTTGTGCCTGCATCAATCTCATGTGTTTTGCCTGCAGGCGCTGCACCCTCAGCATCTGGCTCTCCAGCCCACCCCAGACATTTGGACTTTCGTCCTCCTGTGATGACATCAGTGCCCTTGACCTGCGCCTCCGGCTCTGGTTTGTGCTGCGCCGGACCTGTGACTGGGGTGTTGATGTGGCTGTACCTCGAGGCTGGCTTGTCTGTGGAGCTCGTTCACTCTCCTCCTCAAGCTCCATGGGCTGCAGTGGTGGGACTGGGGACCTGCGTCTAGTGGGTGCAGGGTCGGTGCTTTGTGGGGCCACAGGTGTTTCCACATCTGCCTCAGCCAGAGTCTCCTGTGTGTCTCCGCCTTCACTTTCCTCCGACTCATCTGCTGCTGCATCTATGATGTTAAACAGTGTAATATTTAGTAACTCTAAAAGGAATGTCGTGTCACATTCAGCATTTGTTTTGTTTCATTAAATTACTATCTGACACACAGTGTTCACGTGTTTTACTCCCTTGTTGTATTTGCCTTCCAACTTGCCTTCCCTGCCTGTTACTCCCATAATGCATTTGGGTGTTGCAAGGAAAATGTGGACTGGAGTTTGATTCTGAACACTAGAGCTGAACTGGGGTGATGTTTCAAGATTAATAAACATCTTTAAATGGACATTTGCATGCATCTTACCTTGTGAAGTACTGGCCGTTCCTGAGGTATCCAACTGTGTCACTCCCACTACATCTTCAGGCTGGAGTGTGGACTCACTAGGTCCTCCAGGGGTGTATCCCCAAGCAGTGTTGCTGGTCCCCCTCCAGTCTTCTTGGCCTCCTTGAGCCTGTCCGCAATCCTCTCCTTAGCATGGCTGCGCAGGTCATACCACCTTTTTTTCAGGTCGTCAATTTTGCGGTGTGTGACTCCACTGCGTTAACTTTTGTTTGGATCCTGAGCCAGATTTTTCTCTTCTCTGACTCCGGTACCTGGAGAGATAGTTTCCCGAAAACCTTATTGTGGCTCCTCACAACCTCCTCAATGAGAATTTCTATTTCCTTCTCACTGAATTTTATTTTACGTTTTCTTGTTGCTGCACTCTTCCCTGGTGCTGCTGATTCCATGTTTTTGGGAAGCCCAAAATTGCTTTCTCTTGCTGTGTTCCTGCACTCAGCCTCCTCCTCTGACTCTGTCAGTGCACTGAAAGAAGCATGGGATGGATCACTTCCTGGTTGTGATGTCATCACCATGCATCAAAAGCGACTCGCAATTTGCGATTTCGCAATTTGCAAATTCGCTAATAGCGATGTCGCAAATAGGTATTTCTTTGTTAGCGAATCGGTAATACGCAATCGCTATTTGCGATTGCGATTTTTACCAATTCGCTAATTATTTGCGAATTTTTTCATGCATTGAATATAGCGACTTCTTAATAGCGATTCTTTAAAATTCGCTATTAAGGAATCGCTAATTCAGAGTTTGATGCATGTGCCCCCTAGAACCTGTGCAGAGTACCACAGTGAAGCTTCATTGACTTCAAATGCCATGGTTGATAAAGGGACATTTGTATCATTGCAAGCCATTTCTCATACATTTTGAAATAAAATTTCCTGAATTGCTCCTCAACATTTCTTTGCTTACCAAGTAGCAAGTACTCTAACATGGAACAAGCTGTAGTTCCCAAGTCACTAAAAGTGTCTTTTTGCAGCAGCATTCCAAGTGACTCTGCGTTCCATGTTTTCCAAAAGTCTGGTGTCGTGTTTTCACCACTATTCCAGATGCTTGGTGACAACACTCTTTTCACATATACCTGTCACTACACCTTGCATTGAATATTTAATGGCTGGGGTGTTTGGCAATTCACCTACTATCAATACTGACTAGAAAAGGGGGCTGATGTATCAAGGGGTTTTACCCATTCTCTGTGGGTAACATGTGATGGTACATATTGGGAAAGATTCTTATGAAACCAGCCATTATACCTATCAGTGAAAGAATCAAACATAGTCAAAATATAAAATATGATTTTGATATTTCCTGACTCTCTACAGTTTATAAAATAATTAAACAAGACCTTAAACATGCTTCTAAACCCTGCATTTTTGGACCAAAGACCACAAAACTGAAAAAAGCAAAAGAAAGAAGAAACAATATTTTAGTGACATCTCTGAATAACAAAACTCAAGCAGAATAATGTTAGCCCAGTCTATTCTTGCTGCTACCTTGTAGAACAAAGTTACTTTGTATTGGCCGCTTCAGGAAGAAATAAAAAAAAACTCTTTCACTTTTCCTTTCTTTGAATGGCATTTAGGTAGTGGTTGTGCAGGTGTTGTTTCAGTGTTTATACGTTCTATGTTTACACTGGTGAGGGCTATTTCCCTTTCGGTAGGGTTTTATCAGTTATTATAGGTTTAAACCTAAAACAGGATAGCCTAGTTATAATTTTCTAGTTAGCACATAGTAGTAGTTTTCACATACCACATCTTTACCAATGTTCTCAGGGACGGAAAAGGTCTAACACACTTGCACTGTGGTGGTATGCAAGGACTGGACATTGATGCATGTTCCCTTAAACAGAGTAGTCCCACATGACACACAAACACATTTGCACTATACAGGCTAACCATAGGAAAGTTTTTGGTTTCTCAGATCAGTATATTAGACTTCCCCAGTATAAGGTGAGGCAGGGTGACGGCTTCTCAAGAATGGACCCCACCATCAATGGCAATGTCAGTTTAAAGAAAGCAAGGGCAGTTCTAGAAAAGATGAGGCTATGGGCTGATAAGGGTATGTTATTAAGTGGGCGTGGTCAGTAGATGAGGGACGCCTCAGGGTGGCTAATAACATTCTTCAATACACTTAAAGGCTTTTCTACTTCCAACCGATGAAGCCAGTTGCAAGTTTTTCCGCATCTTGTTTGGTCTTATGGTTAGTGGTACAGTTTTAAATTTGCTGAACAAAATAGCTGTATATTAGCCAAGTAACTGCATTACGCTTTCAGAAGTTGCTTAGAGCTATCCCATTGGCACTGTAAAAGCACAATATCCTTTTAAGTTAGAGCTGAGACTCCTCTTAAGCCTAGTCCAATTTGATATTGTTAAGCGGAATTGCTCAATGTAAAAAAGTGAGGCTCACAGTTAATAAAACAACACATAAAGTTTTAACATCAGTCCCAAAAAGAATTTTCTGTCTAGTGAGGAACTAGGGATTCATTGTTTCCCCTAGTCCTTAAAGAGTTTTATAGCCAGCTCCTGTAGCTTTAAGTGTACAAAGAGGGCTAATGTGGAAGCAAAATGGTGTACCCCAAAAATCTGCACACCCTAAAATTTACCTCAATCAGATTTCCCACATTGCACTGGATCGGAGACGGTGTTAAACTTCGATTTCTGAAGGCATTGTGTCCCTGCGTTAAGGCACCTCCCAAACAGCAAAAAAATCTGAAATATAATTATTAATTAAATGAGATTGACTAAATGAGCCCACTCAATAGTTGAGTTGTAGAACAATGAAAAGTTAAAGGGTTTTATAACAGAATTCAAAAATAAAGTGTGTGACAGAGTCAGTGCCATGAAGGCTCACAAATGCAGAGTTATACAGAGAATGTAAAAATCTGAAATTATTTGAAGTCCCAATTGGGCAGCAATATCAGGAAAGAAATGGAAAGCATCCCTAGTAGAATATGATAGTCTTCAGGGAAATCTTCTGGCTCACCCCCAAAATTGATTCGATACATTATTTTTGCATGCATATGAAATAAACAGAAACCACATCACTGTGGTGTGAGCAAATGTAACATTTCATCAGCAAAGCAGAGCACATGAACACTAAGCGTCCTATTGCCCTAACACCCAAGCACTGACCCATTACATGTATAATTATTCAGCACTCTCTATGCTAATGTCGTCCGGAGATGCTGGCACAAAACAAGATACATTAACAATAACATGTTAAGTGAATGAATGGAGCGCAGTGAACCAACGGAAGGACCTTGTAAATGTTTCAAATCATGACGGAACAGGGGAAAGTGAATCGAGAGCAGAATAACAATTGCACTGGAAATAAACCATTACATCTCAACTTGACTGCGTGCTGCGGAGTTTGTGAGGAGCGAAAGTGGGCAGGGGAAGCATGATGAGTGACAGATGAAAGAGATGACTTCCATTTTAAGCAAGATGGCGTTCACGTTAAAATGTGGCCTATTTAACATACATCATAAAAACACACTCCTACACATCATGGAAACTTTGTTCCAAAAGAGATAGTACTACATCAGTATATAAATATAAAATCACATGCGTAAATGCATTCTGCACATTCTTAATAATGCACAAAAATATAAATCTATAAAAATTTACTTTAGGTTCCCCTCTGATTATTTTATAATCACTAAAACACTTTTAGCAGCTGATAAAACACTTTCATTATATTTTGAGTTAATTTCAATTACTTCAGGCTTTTCATTGCTTGGTTGAGTCTCTCATTCTACCACCGTTTTCTTTTGCAGGTTATTTTCAGTGACTTGTTCGCTTCAGCCCCTTCTTCCTCACCGGTGGCTACTGCTGAATCTTCTCCACTCACTGATGAACTTGAACTTTGATCAGCATCATCAGCAGTGTGGACTGCTTTCTTCCACTCGGGGTTCTTGTGAATCGAATTTTCAACTGAAGTTTCTCACTGTTTGTTTCAGAGAATACTTCTTCTTGCTATCACTCATGTCTTTGACATTGATATCTCTTCACTCGGATCCTCTTTTTGAAACTAGACACGCCTAGGTTCCCTAACCAGGATCTTCACTTTCATCGACCAGACTTCTACAACTTTATTGTCCTCACCTCTGGATCCACGCTGCAAACTTGGCTTGGCTCGGTGAATCAGAGGTTGTTTTCACCACTTCCTCATTCACCTTTTTTGTGTGAGCAGTGTGAAGCCACTGTGGAATCCCAGCACACTTCACAGCAGTGTTTGTCCCCAATATCATTTGGTAAGTGCCACCTCTCCTCCAAACATCTTTTCCTCATGTGTCTTCTGACAACCACCCAAACCCCATGGTTCAACGCATGGCAGTGGTCTTCCTTTGTTGGTTCTGTTGCCAAGTTCACCTGATGAGAGACAGATTTC
The DNA here is from genome assembly GCA_963921515.1 of Calotriton arnoldi. NCBI lineage: Eukaryota > Metazoa > Chordata > Amphibia > Caudata > Salamandridae > Calotriton > Calotriton arnoldi. The sequence continues at coordinate 1,272,038 of CAWUFW010003465.1, read as the reverse complement.
ACCATATCAGGCAGACCTTTGCAGTAATCTAAAACAATGTCATCAGTACTGAAACAAATATAGCTATAGGAATCTATGCCAGTCGCATTGCTCTACCCATCCATACTTCATGGGGCGGGAGACTAGTCTTTTCATCAAAACAAGAGGAAGAGCATCTGGCTATTTCAAACCAGTAGGAGCACATACTTTAATCAATTTGGCTTTATGATTCCATTAATTCTTTCAGAATTTTGAAGGATTGAGGATGATAACTAAAATGGTTAGTTTGCGGAGCTGTACCAATGAATTACAAAATCAAAATTTTTAAATGTGAGCTACGATCTGTCTCAGTAGAACTTGTCAGGCCAAATCTTGGTATTAATTTCCTCAACAAAAGTTTGGCAACTGTCAGGCTGTCTTATCTCCGGGTGTGTAAGGCGTTGACCTTTAGAAAACAAACAGACTATCACAAGAATGTATTTAAGGACATTCTAAACTGGCATTTCAATAAAATCTGCTTGGAGTCTTGTAAATGGGCCCTCTGGTTTAGCAATGTGACTCATTAATCCACTTGTTTTACACCCTTGATTATTCTTTTCATATATTAGACAATGGCTGCACAAATCTTCTTCAACATTTCTAAAATTTGTATTTTCCCAGTACTTTTTAAAGGTTCTCACCAGAGATTCTATCCCTGAGTCTGACTGGTTGTGTAAATAGCAGGCCATAGGATGTAGCATTATGTTTGGTAATACTTAGGGTCTCATTACAAATTTGGCAGTCCGCCCCCACCAGCAGCCCACGGCGCTTGCGGTCCAAAGACTGACATATACGAGTTGACCATGGGGCCGGCGGTGTGGAGGCGGGGATCTTGCAGCAATGGTGAGTACTTTTCCCAAATATATCGATGCCTGTGTGTGCATTTCGACTGCAGATGCGTTTGATGCACACATTTGCATGATATATTTGGGAAAATGCATACAACAAGATAAAGGGGGTCCTAGGGAATTTTAGAGACCTGCGAGGATTGAATCCCTAAACAGTAACAAGTAAACAAAGAAATCCTCTGGTCTAGGAGAACAACTATGCCAGAACAAAGAGACAACAAAGATGATATCACAGTACTTCTGGAGGAGTCCCTTAATTAGGACGTAATCCCATCACCCACTGAGGTGGCATGCTTCATCATCTGGGATTCTCCCCTTGACGGGGACCCTTAGCCCCGCCAAGGGCTGCGACCCCCTCACTGTGAGGGAGGAGCACAGGGATGTTTTTATTCCTACGCTGTATAGGATATGATAAATCCTCCAGAAGAGAAAGCACTAAGGGGCATATTAACAACGAGGCGATAAGCAATTATCGCCGCTTTAGCGTCCGTTTTCGGACGGAAAGCGGCGATAATTCTATCGCCTAATCAGCAAGGTCACGCTATCGCGTGAATCCTTGCACTATCGCCCTTTCCCCCAACGCCCATCCTTGCATCTCTAATGAGATGCAAAGTGGGCGTTACTGGCGTACCCCGGATGGGCTACGTTGCAAATATCGCCGATGTTCACATCGCGATATTTACAAGGCAGCCCACAGGATTATAGCAGACGTTAGATTTTGGCGAAAACTGCCGTTTCGCCAAAATCTAACGTCTGCTATAATCCTGACTTACCTATGTTAGGCATAGGAGGTGGATTCTGCTGATACGACCACAGGGTCGTATCAGCAGAGTTATCGCCTTTGCAGGGAACATCGCTGGAAAACCAGCGATGTTCCCTGCAAAGGGCGATAACCTCGCTATCTCTGGAATTTTATCGCCCTGGAGTAACGCGTTGTTATTAACGCGCTACCAGGGCGATAAATGCCAGAGATAGCCAGCGAAAATATAATTATCGCTAAGCACGGCCAGCGATAATTATCGCTGGCCGTTGTTAATATGCCCCTTCACTGGTTGGGAAACGGGCGCAGTGCAAAACAAAAGTTGAATGTAATGTGAGGTTAGTGATGCTAAAACTAGCTACTGGGAGCGACAAGAACTTTATAGATTAGTTCAGAGTGCCAGGATTAAAAACAGAGCACCTGCAGTCTGAAATAATAACTGCATGTGGTGGACGCAAACAGGTCTACATGTTTCAGCCTAAGGGACCCTAAAAGGTGTCACGGCTTTTGTCAGGACCATAAAAAAAATGTGCTACTGCGAATAAAAGTCAAATGGTGATGAGTGAAAAGTATAGATACAAAATACAGAACCAGCAATCCCACTTTTGGTGTACTCGATTTGCTGGTCGTACCTGTGGAAGACAGAAGCAACAAAAGAAATCAAGAATGTATACGTCTCTTAAAACAAGCAAATGGGAGCAATCAAGTGACCATGTGAGACACTGTCCTCATCCTTGGTCTATTGTGTTTGAAGAAACAAGAAACAAAGTAAATTGATAACTTACCCGTAGTTTACGGATAAGAAACCTCTCCTCAACCTGGCCACAGCTCAGGGGAGAGGCACCGCTCTGAAAACAGGATTTTTACAGTGTCAAAAAGTGATTGTATATGATAGGTTCTTTGACACAACTATATTCTGACAAGTATAAAAACTGGTCACAAAAACAATCAGAAAACACGAGTGTTAGTCATTGGTGTAACTCAGCAAAGTAGAGAAGGGACTTTCTAATGGGATGCGTTAGTAATGTGTCACATTCAAGGCCCCAGTGGTGGTTCTAAGGAATAAGTATGGTTTAAACCTCGGTCTGAGAAAGCAAAAACCACCCTGGAGTATTGACAAAGTAGGAAAGAGTGCCTGGAAAACCGACAACATACTTATCAAAGACCGATATGTACTGACTACACGACCCTTGAATACAAGGGAGCGCTATGTTGTAATGTCAATTGTTGCACACTGGTCTTGTAGTGACAAATACTGCTACCCACGCAGTATGTACGAGCTTGAAAGTGCTCATATTGGGGTGCAACAAGGCACGGTATGACACAATCCTGTCAAATTCATTCACACACACAGATAAAGTACCCGGTTAAAAGGTTACAAAAAGGGCAAAAATATAAGCGCACCCATATGGGCTTTCATTCAATGCCTGTGGGTCCGGGAGGCACCAGATATGGAGGATCATAACTCCATGCCATAATGGTGCTCTATGTAGAGGGAACTGCCCGGGAACTCCTATGACATCTCTTATAGTGCACATACTCACAGAATGCATGCTCACAGAATGCATGCCAGCCCTCCGGAACGGGGAAATGCCCAGTGTAGAGGTTCAAACAGTTAAAACATTTCGAGCGTGCACTTGTGTATAAAGGGAAATGCCCGGGAACTCCTATAGTGCACATACTCACAGCAGGCATGCCGGCCCTCCCCGGGGGCGGTGAAATGCCCAGTGTAAAGGTTCAAAAGCCGTTTAAAACATTGTGAGCATGCACTTGCAGGTACAATAATCACCGGCTCCTTAGAGCCGCTTACCGCTCCATCGGTACCCCGGGCTTTCACGGAGCTGGAACCGAAGGTGCCCGACGGTCTCCGACAAGAGGTTTAAATCAAAAAGACGCCAGTCACTGATGACGCGATCACGTCGCGCTCTGTCAGGAGTGACCAACCAAGAACCGGTTTCCACAGGAGCAGACGCAATTCCCCAAATCCCCTCAGCAACTGTGAGTCCAGAGAAAATAACTATCTGACCTCACACCAACCGGGGGGGAAAGGGGATTGGGAAGATAAGAGAGACCGCCTCCAGATACAGGTGTATGCCAGCTCCCTTGCGCTTTTTGGAAGGACTTCTGCCGTTCAGTTTTGAGATAAGGCAACTGTACCTGCAGAGGAATACAAAAGCATTACAAAATACAAGTCTGCAATTCTACTCTGACTTCTTTTCAATCACTCATTCCATTCATTCCTAACTACCTGAATATACTGGAAGGCTAGCAACTCTCTGGAGGTCTGGTGTTGAATTAAAACTATTCTTGATAACAATTTCAGTAGACCTCATAAGATTCTGTAGAACACAAGACAATTCTAGAAGAGTTTGACAGCTAGAAAAGAGTTCGGTGTCACAACTTAATTCTAGTCACTACATGAAGTAAGTCTTACTGTCCTTTTCAGAGTTTTCCAAAAGGTAACTTCCAAGAGCTTCAAAAAGAGTCGCCACCTCAGAAGAGTTCAAGAAAGGTGATGCGCTGAAATTCTGCGGCTTCTGTAGGCTGAAGAGTTCGAGACCTTGACGAACAAAATCTTCGGCGAGACACTAATCTCCCGAAAAAGGACAGGGAAATATCCCTAGTGTGTGCACACTGCTCCGCGGAAGGGGCGGAGACAAAAGGGGTCAGGAAAATATACTAGGAAAATACTAAGAGCAGGAGCGTGAGGAGAACACTACTTCTTGCTCCAAGGCGACAGTTGAAGTGCGACGTTTCTAGCGCTCGCGCGCTGGAAGAACACTGCAGCGTGAGAGGGAATCCGAACAACTGGAGCGCTGAAGAGTTTTTGGTGATGGGCGCCATCTTAGGTCTGAATCAAGGCTGACAGAAGCAAGCTCCAACAAAAGTCTCCGCAAGAGTAATCCAGAATGGGAGCGTTGCTGCAGCCAACGAGAATATGAGGCAAAACCTAGCTTCTTCTTCCTAGGTGAGAGTTTCTGTGCACAAGCAATTGTGTTCCTGACATGCTCCCGCTCGTAATGCTGGGAGGAGTGAGGCATGGTGGGTAATGTAGTTTGTTGGTATCGCGATCGATAAAAGCAACGGAGGCTGTCACCTGATGTAATGAAACTGCTGTTATGATGAACTTTTTTTAAAATATTTCTCAATAAATGAATGGTTTAATGGGCAACTGTTATTTAGGGGGGAAGTGTTGTTCCATGAGCACGGGGGGCTTCTAAAGGTGCACTGTTACTTCGCCTCCAAATGATATGATGAGGTCTGATACTTAGGGCCACACGCTAAGCTACGATTGACTAATTAGGCTAGCAGCTGTAGTGATGCATAGTGACCTAAATATTGGGTGTGGTGTACGATAGTCAGTCGTTGCTAAAAACCATACAGGATGTTGTGTACCCCAATGATAATGTCAAAGAGGGAAAGACCGCTATTGGTTATGTTTTCTACAACATGGCTGCAGAAAACTGTGCTATGCAGTCACTCTGCCACTAGGTGGTGTATACGGTAATCAGTTTATGGTAATAAATTATACCTGAGGCAACATGCAGGATATTAGGTGTCCCTGTAGTCCTTGACTGTCCTTGAACTCACATATAAGGCACTCTTACAGATTACAGTGCAGTCCAGGGGATACCATCATTCAGCCCCCTGCTGTCACTGTGTAGTTTATGCACCCATCGTTGCTCTTTGATAAATAAATATCTGGCTATGTCAGATACATGGGTGGGGATAAAAGGTTGTTCAAGCACTGTCCAGGACAATTCTTCCGCTGTGTGGTTTTTCTCCAGAAAATGATTGGTGAGCTTAGATGCTTGTTTTTTGCACCGGATGGTGCTCTTGTGCTCCATGATTCTAGTTTTTATCTTCCGTGTGGTCATACCCACATATTGAAGACCACATGGGCATGTCACTAGATAAATGAGCCTCTCGCTGTTGCTATTGGTATGGTGAGATAACATCCATGGCCTGTCCATACCTATGTCGATAGAGGTGGTATGTCTTGTCTGTGGGCACACTGTGCACGCACCACATGGAAAATGTCCCTTTATTGCTGGCAAGCCCCACAGAGTGTCTTGGGCAGGGGACTTCTTGGTTCTTGGTCTAGTGTGGACCAATTTATCTCTAAGGTTGGTGCTCCTTTTGAATGCGAATAGTGGTTCAGGAATTGGAGTGTTGCCAATATTAAGGATCTTCCAATTCTTCCTGATACTTCTCTGGATACGGTTGGAGAGGGTGCAAAATGTGTTCACATAGGTGATCCTGGATGTCTCCTCTTTCTCTGAGCTTATCTCAATCAAAGCCTCTCGGTTGTTGTTCGCTGCCCTCTTCAGAGAGCGTCAAACCAATATGGCCAGATATCATCTTTCCTTCAGTTGGGTAGATAGACCCCTTGCGTGTTCATTGAATTTTTCTTTAGAGGAGCAGTTTCTTCTAATGCGAAGAAACTGCCCGTATGGCAGATTGTCCCATAATGATTTAGGGTGATAACTATTGTAGGACAGGAGGGAGTTACGGGCCATGGGTTTTCTTTACAGCTCTGTCCCGAGCCCTTCGCCTACGGGAAAAATGCGTATGCCCAGAAAAGGCAGACTGGTGTTGCTAAATTCAAATGTGAATTTCAGAAATTCATTCCTCGTGTTAAGCCATTGATGGAAATCACTGATGGTGTCTGGTTCTCCACACCAGATGATGAACACATCATCAATGTAGCGCTTCCAAAGAAGAATATGGCTCCTGTGTGGGTTGCTTTCTGCCAAGACGTGTTCCTGTTCAAATAAATTAACATACAGATTTGCTAGGCTGGGCGCGAAAACGCTGCCCATGGAAGTGCCTGATGTCTGTAGGTACAGGGTGTCCTTGAAGCAGAAGAAGTTCTCTTTCATGGCTATTCGGGCGCACTCCATGATGAAATGTACCGGTGAGATGGTGTCCAGGTTCCTTTTGTTGAGTAATGTTCTAACCGCGGCCAAGGTCTCATCTTGGGGATGCAGGTATACAGTGATTCGACGTCAAAAGAGACCAGATAGTCCCTGGCGGCATCAAACGGGGTGTCCGTCAGCAGTCTCAGGATGTCTTTGGTGTCCTGGAGATAGGTTGGTATCTCTCTCACAATGGGACGGAAAAAATAGTCCACGAAGGTAGACAGGGGCTCAAGGATGGATTAAACCCAGATCTGTGACTGGGGGTGAATGTTTGCCAATGTGCAGCATTCCGTCCATCATCTTGTGTGTTTTGCATTTCGCCCTATGTGGGAAGGGTATGCCCAGACGTGGGTCCCGTGCTCACTACGCCACTGGAGTCAAGCTATCCTGGCTGATGAAGGCTGATAGCCTGAAACCGGTCCTAGGATGCTTGATTCCGGTCCAGGGAAGACATGGCTTGGCAGTTCGGTCTGGACTGTTCCCATGAGGCACAGGGTCAAGACTGATTTGCATATGGCTATGTCTGAACTGGGGTGGCGTGGTGAAGCAAAAATAACGATGGATTAAACCCAGATCTGTGACTGGGGGTGAATGTTTGCCAATGTGCAGCATTCCGTCCATCATCTTGTGTGTTTTGCATTTCGCCCTATGTGGGAAGGGTATGCCCAGACGTGGGTCCCTTGCTCACTACGCCACTGGAGTCAAGCTATCCTGGCTGATGAAGGCTGATAGCCTGAAACCGGTCCTAGGATGCTTGATTCCGGTCCAGGGAAGACATGGCTCGGCAGTTCGGTCTGGACTGTTCCCATGAGGCACAGGGTCAAGACTGATTTGCATATGGCTATGTCTGAACTGGGGTGGCATGGTGAAGCAAAATAACGATGGATTAAACCCAGATCTGTGACTGGGGGTGAATGTTTGCCAATGTGCAGCATTCCGTCCATCATCTTGTGTGTTTTGCATTTCGCCCTATGTGGGAAGGGTATGCCCAGACGTGGGTCCCGTGCTCACTACGCCACTGGAGTCAAGCTATCCTGGCTGATGAAGGCTGATAGCCTGAAACCGGTCCTAGGATGCTTGATTCCGGTCCAGGGAAGACATGGCTTGGCAGTTCGGTCTGGACTGTTCCCATGAGGCACAGGGTCAAGACTGATTTGCATATGGCTATGTCTGAACTGGGGTGGCGTGGTGAAGCAAAATATCGATGGATTAAACCCAGATCTGTGACTGGGGGTGAATGTTTGCCAATGTGCAGCATTCCGTCCATCATCTTGTGTGTTTTGCATTTCGCCCTATGTGGGAAGGGTATGCCCAGACGTGGGTCCCGTGCTCACTACGCCACTGGAGTCAAGCTATCCTGGCTGATGAAGGCTGATAGCCTGAAACCGATCCTAGGATGCTTGATTCCGGTCCAGGGAAGACATGGCTTGGCAGTTCGGTCTGGACTGTTCCCATGAGGCACAGGGTCAAGACTGATTTGCATATGGCTATGTCTGAACTGGGGTGGCGTGGTGAAGCAAAATAACGATGGATTAAACCCAGATCTGTGACTGGGGGTGAATGTTTGCCAATGTGCAGCATTCCGTCCATCATCTTGTGTGTTTTGCTCAAGGAGAGACCCAATTCTGAAGATAATGGGTCTCCCAGGAAGAGGCCTCTGTGCCTTATGTATTTTCGGTAATACATAAAAATAGGGAGTTACTGGGTGAGGGGTGGTAAGAAATGCTGCCTCTTTTGGTGTAATCCACCCATTGTCTTCCACTTCTGTGATCAATTTGGCTATCTCAGTTGTCAGCCTTTTGGTGGGGTCCATTTTGAGGGGTCGGTAGAACCGTCGGTTGTCAAGTTGGCGCAGACATTCAGTGCGATAAGATGTAGTACTCATGATGACGGTCGCCCCACCCTTATCCGCCGGTTTGATCGTAATTGTCTCGTCATTGGCCAAATCATGTAAAGCCTTCTGTTCTTTCTTTAGAAGATTCTGAAAATGTTTCTTGTTGGTGTTGCGCAACGTGGTGACTTCTGTCAAGACCGCTTTCTCGAAGGTGAGTACCTGCCCTGGAACCAGGTGAGCTGGAGGATTGAAGGTCTAACGGTCTCACAAGCCCGTGTTAGTAGGTCCTTCCTACTAACACGGGCTTGTGTCACAGGTTTTGTCCTTGAAGAAAAAGTGCAACCGGATTTTGCGGAAAAACTGCACCAATTCCTGGTGGATTTGGAAGGAATCCCTATTGTAAGTGGGGACATATCCCAGTCCTCTGTTGAGTGCTGCTTGTTCTTCTGGGGTGATCGCCTGGTTGCTCAAGTTCACCACTAGATCGTCTTGTTGCTGCTCCCTGGTTGTGGAGTCAGTTTCTTCATGCTCCGAGTGGACCTCGGGGAGGGTGGAGGGCTCCAATGAACTTGGGCTTGCTGGTTTCTTCTTCGGCCTCTCGAGCGTTGTTGGCCAGGCCCTAAAAAAGACTGGTTGGAAAGGAAGTGAGGCTGAGGCTGGTATGTTAGCATGGGGGGTTGGAATGGGGGGTTAGGATAACCCCAAGGTGACGGTGGGCACCATTGTGCCTGGTGGGGGCCTGCTGGGCCGCCTCTCCAGTTTGTCCTGTTGTTACGCCCTCTGCCTCTACGTTTAGGATCGGCATTAGTAGCCGAATCTGAATCACTTGACCAATCATCACTCCCTGAGATCGAGTAATTTGATCCGTATCTCTTGCCTTTGGTGCCAAATTCGGGTGGAGAATAGTTATCACTAGTGTACGGATAAACTTTCTCAAAGGAGAAGCATGCTAAATTCTTCTTAAAATTGGTGATCTTGGCCATGAGAATTGAGTCCTTAAACTCCTTGTTGGTTTTATTGGTTTCCTCTGACTGTTTTTTGTATAAGGTCACTGAAATGATCGATTTTGTATGTATGTTCCTCAAGGGTCTGGATCTCAACCAGTATGGTGTTGGCGATACGTTTAGCTGTGCTGATTATTAAAATCAGCCAGTCTCTCGTACACCGCCAGGAAATGAGAGACCAGTCTTTCATAAAAGTCTTGTCATCGAGGAAAAGTCTGGGTGTGTTAGTTACTATCAACCCTGTGGGAGCGCAATTCCCACGCAGGTATTCTGTCATGATTGCGCCATGTATCTGTGTGAGTGAATGTGATCTTTTGAGAATGAGAAGTTTCCCCCAATCATCCCCTTGCGCGGAGGCCCCACCTTGGATTGTATCAGTAATACTTCGTGTTGACAGGATAGCCTGAACTGTGGGAAATACCATATACCCATTACCGGGATTCAGCCCATATTTGGGCAGTTCTGGCAATGGGTATATGGTATGAAAAGGACTTACCTGTAGATCGTCGTAAACAGGGTCGTAATCTTCGGCGTGAAGATCCTGCTGTGAAGGAGGGACCTGGAGAAAGGGATCCACGTTGGAATCTGCCGGGAAAAACAAGAAAGGAGTGAGTACCCCCCCCCAATACCATCGTCACCCCCACCTTGAAGCAGGCGGTCGGACCACCACGGTCCGCACGTGGAACAGGCAACTTGCAATACAGATGGTGGTGCAGCTCCCCTGTACCCCCCTATGGTAGCTGCCTTTCCCCGATTATGAACCCGGCTTTCTGCTGGCGGTCTCAGCGGTCCAGCGGCGGTCTTCGCAAAGGCGATCCACCGACTCGTAATAAGTCAGTCGGACCGCCGAGCTCTCCACGCTCGGACTGCCACCGCCGATACAGCGGTCCATGGGACCGCCAAACTCGTAATAAGGCCCTTAGTTATATTCAGGAGTAACATACTCATGTTGATAATTTCTTTTGTAACCTAATCTTTTCCATTTCTTTTCTTCTCTTCTGGGGCTTTCTCCTGGAGATCTCTCAATTCACTGAAAGATGTCTGAACTGAACTCAATAGGAAACAACTCATACAGTCTGTATTTACCTCAGAGTTTTCCCTTGCATCATCTTGATCTGTTACTTGAAAAACGGTCTCATTCACAAGTGTGTAATATCTGGCAACTTGATCAGCATATTTATTTCCAAGGGTGACCATATTCTTTCCAGCCTTATGGGCTGCACACTTGTATACAGCAATCTCTTTTGTTGGGTTTATTGCTTCCAACTAATCAAATATTTAGAGACGGGGCGTGGCTAAAACACCACACAAGATGGCCTCGTAGTCGCGGAGCTCTGCGCTGAGCCACAACCCTGAGGTTTTTAAAGCGGCTTCTGCAGCGTTTCAGAGCAGAAAGTGCCTAAATAGAGCAGTGGAATACTTCCTGAGTGGATTGAGGTGAGTTTGTAGCCTCTTCATGGATGTTTGACTTCTTTCTCACCAGACGGTGTCGCCTGAACTGTTCCGACCACCATCTTGAATTTTATCAAGCTTCAATGTTTCTCCTCCGCTCGTTGGTGTCTGTGACGTACTTTTATTCAAGTTAAAGTCTGTGGTGGTCTCCTCATATTCTGCTCTGTTGGTATCAGTGGAAGTCACTTGAGCTTTTTTGTTTGTTTGTTTTTTTGCACCTCTATACATGTAATGGCAGACTTCTCGGGAGACACTACCTCACTCTTACGAGACTAGCATTCATTTAAAACCTTGCTTAGTGCAAAGCAGGTTTTGTTAACTTCATTGCACAGTCACATTTTTCCAGGAGTTTATTCATTTCTCTGTGCGTGTTCTAGTTATTTATTGGCAGAATTAAGAAACGTTTACATTCAAGTAAAAAGCATCCTACTACTATATCAGATTCTGCTCTTTCTGCACTGGTGCCTTTAATGGATAGTTCACGCTCCTCCTTGGATAAGGCGCAGTCTAGCTCTTCTCGTGCAGTAGCTTTGACGCTTACATCCTTAAAAGTACATTCACCTTCCTCTGCCAATAAAAGGCTTAAACAGGACCCTCCTTCTCCACCGAAAGTTACATCACCTGTATCTCTTAACATTGTACTGGAAGAAATTAGTGCCTTAAGACCATTCTTTGAGGAAATTAATAGCCGTATTCAGACCCTAGATAATAAATGGTCTTCTATTAAATCTAGGTTAAATTTGGTTGAGCAACATGTCAGCAACAGACAGGATACATCAAGGAAAATTGCAACTTTGGAGAAGGATGTTCTGTTGTTGAAAAAACATGCAGAGTTCATAGAAATAGGTGCAATAACCTACGTCTGTATTGTCTTCCAGAAGGAATTAAGGGTGTTTCCTTCTTTGCCTACTTTTTGCCGAAACTGCTGGACTTAACTTCATCCACCATGTTCATGGACTGGGCCTTCGTCTGTCGTCATCAGCGGCTCCCTCAAGACCCCGCAATGTTATAATTTTATTTTTGAAATTCACTGACTTCTTGCTAATTTTGAACGCAGCTTAAACAAAAAAAAACTCATATGGTCTGGTACAAAACTGTTTTTGTCACAAGATGCCTCTACTGCTACGGCTAAACGAAGGAAGGACTGTCTCGATCTTTGTCCTGCACTGCGTTCTTTAGGTGCATGATGCAGCTTATTTCACCCTTGAGTATTCAAATTCACTATTCAGAACAATACTTCGACGTTCGATGATCCTGCAGATCTCAGAAAATTTATTCAGTCTCATTCAACGTCTTAAATGCATACAGGCGCACCTTCCTCTTTAACTTGACTTATATGCACATTTTAACATGTCTTTTTACTTTAATGGTTTCCTTCACAGGTTGATAATTGCCAAAGTATGAATTGTTAAGTAGTTATCGTTTGTTTACCTCATTTCTTTTAATCCTAATACAGGTTACCAGGATCCTTCCTCTACCCATTTCCTATTCGTTCTTTATGGTTTGATTTGATTTGAAAAAGCTTTCCTTCGACCTCTAGGATCATAAAAGTGACATACATTGTACAAAACAAATGGCATATAAATACAAATGCCCAATACAGGCACTTTCTGGGACTAGCCCCACCGTCAGCTTTTGTACAGTTAACATATTTCTTACCAGTAATTTGAAAGTGCAAGTGCAAATACATATAGAATACTACTTTCAAATAGAAAGAAGTAAATTAAAAAACATATAAACACAAGGTATCACTATTTTTATAAAATATACAAGGTTTTAGGCAAGCCATTTTTGTGAAATATAAAATGCTAGCCCTAGCTATTTCAATTTAAATATTGCAATCAACCACTGCCTCTAAAAAAGGTATTACAGCACCTCTAGACAATATAGCTGATAAAGGGAGGTACTTAACCATTTGCTCCTAAACACTTAGGCCCTTATTACGTCCGAGGACTGACAGACTCGTGGGGGTGCGGCAGTGGCGGCCCAGCCACCGGCGGTATGACCGCCCAATTTCGAGTTGGCCGGTTGGACTGCTCTTGGACCCCCGCCAGGGAACCATCGTTCCCTGGCGATGTTGCAGCGGTCAGAGGCAGCATTATGCTTGGCGGGACCACTGCAGTCCTGCCAAGCATATTACGAGTTTCCTCTCCACCGGCGGTGTCAAGGACGTTTCTCCTCCATGTACATCGTGGTGGAGAGGAAACTACCCAGTGCCTCCACGGCATGTGGATGCACACAGGGGGGCATAACGTTCCCTCCCTGTGTGCATGCACACCAGTTCCTGCACTGCATAGACTTCTGAGTCCATGCCGTGCAGGAACCTTGTTGTGCGGTCCCATTGCAGTGCCTTTTTCACACCCATCCCATAGCCAGATGCTCGACTACACCATTTATAAACAGAGAGAACAGAGTTGGTGCAAGGACACAGCCTTGTCTGACACCACAATCTATCCTAAAAGGGTCCGTCAACTGTCCCTGATCCCCCCATCATACTCTAGCGCTGTTGCCTGATTGAAGCCGAATAAGAATGTCCATTAGATTCCCCGGAAGGCCCATTTTATGGAGCTCCCTCCATAGAGAATCCCTGGGGACTAAATGAAATGCAACATGTAGGTTGACGAAGGCTACATATAGCTTGCCACCGCTGATCACTGCGGTATTCCAAAATACACAGTTAAAAAGAATCACCTGGTCTAGAGTGCTAACATTGCTACAGAAGCCTGCCTGTAATTCTGATAGTATATTATTATATTGCATCCAAGAACGTAAATGGGCCAACATCTGTTTACAGAAATTGTTTTGTAGTGCATCGATCAAACTAATTGGGCTGTAATCTGCAGGATCATTGCGTGACCCCCTTTTCAAAAATTGGAATAATCTCATTGATGGGGGAATATCCATTCCCTCTAATATAGCATTAGAGAGTACGTTGATATAGGGGCCCCAGACTTCCGGGGTAGCCAGCTATAGATCATTTGGTTGCATATCTGGTCCAGGGGCTTTAGAAGCATGATAAGATTTTATAGCAGCCAATGTTTTGCTAAGCTCAAATTTCGGGCAACTGTCACTGTCTGCCCCGGGACTAGTCAAAGGAACCCATTTTCCCCTTCCTAACTCGTCTGGGCATAAATATATATCACCAAAGTGGGACACCCATTCCTGGGGTTGAATAAAGAACTCAACATCCCTTTTAGCGCCTGTGTCACTATCTGAGGAAATCTTCCAGAAAGATCTAGTATCCTTCGTTACCACAGCTGTATACATTTTTTCCCACAACTCACCTTCCCACCGTCTCTTTGCTTTATCTATTTCTCTTGTGTAGGCAGCTCTGTATTTCAGCCAGTCTTCCCTGCATTTTATTTTCAATGCCCTCAACAGGACCCCTTTGGCTGCCCTACAAGCTTTGTTGTACCAAACTACCTCTTTACCCCTAGTAGGGCCAGCTCTTCTATTCTGGGCTAAAATATCTTTAATCCTACTGTAGAGGGTTTCGGAATTCCCTGCAGATCTGTTAATCTCTGCTTCACCGAAAGACTGTGCATCTTCTCCATTTCAGCTTTTTCCATTAGTAGGGCGTTTTCTAGGGCTTCAGGATGCTTGGATACCAAGTCCCACTTAATAGTTTTCCCGATGAATGACTGGAGGATATCCCCTACCGCCCTAATGGCCTTGTTTGGATTTCTCACTATCATAGCGCCCTCTAAAGACAAAGTAAGAGCATTATGGTTACTGTCCATTCTATCATGGACAGCCATGTCCTTAAGGAATGGCCAAAGGCTTAGCCCCACTAAAAAATAATCAATACGACTGGTGTGGCCTATTCTATTGAAGGTAGCTCTACCCTCTCTATCAGAGGATGTCCTTCCATTCGCTGCTCTTAAATCATGGCTAAGGGTGAGTGATAGTACTTGTGCTGCTCTCGTTGACCATCTCTCAGCTCGAAGATCCAATTGTGGGATCTTCCACGCATTATCAAGATTGAAAGTCAGATCTTGCGGGGCTGCCCACATGGGCTCAAATGTTTTATTAAAATCACCCCCCAATGAAATGAACCCATCACCAGTCAGTTCTTTAAGCATTTCATCAATTGCCTTTAGCACCGAGGTCTCAGAGCTACGATCTTCCACCTGATTATAGATGTTAAAAACAAAGAAGCTAAGGCCAGAGGGCAGGGATAGTCTTACTGCCAAAGCATCAGGGGAAGAGGTAGTAATTTGTTGAATTTTGAAGCCTAGTGTTATCTTAACCCAGACCGTAAGTCCTCCTGAGGGCCTCCCTCTACCTGACTGTACTGCAACAATGCAATAAGAGGTGAATCCATTCCTATGTATAGGGGCAGTACACCAGGTTTTTTGGAACAGGCAGATATCATAGGTATAAATAAAAGTACCCCAATCAGTTTCAGACAACTTCCTTCCAATCCCTACCACATTCCATGATAAAATCCTAGCATTGTCCATAACAGCCTCAGCGCTACTACTATCCTTCCCCAAGCTTGATACCCTGTTCCCTTCCATATGGTTGTGAGGCATCCCTTTAATCTTATCTTATGTTTCTTTGGGGGCTCTAGAGGCACCCTCATTGTCACAGTCATCAGAGCTCAGGCCTCTACACGGCTCATAATCAGGCAAGGTTATCAACCCACCATCTATTTTTGAACGTTTCGGGACTGCAGGAGATCCTATATTATTCAAATTGGAATTTCTCTGCCTTTCCATTCAATCCACTGAAATAGTCTCAAGTGCATCAGGGCTGTCTTGCATCTCATGAGCAACAGATGAAGAATGGATGGTACCAGGGAGGGACACCACATGAAGTTTGTATTTGAGCTGGATTTCAGTATTATATTTCGGAGTAGACCTCGCATCAATCGCCATCAAGCCCTCTACAAGGGCTATGTCTTTAAATACTACTCTTAGCGTGTCTGTGGTGTCCCCATACATGAGAATCTTTCTACATCCGCTATGTCATCCCTGATAATTGAAAAACACTGGTGCATCCCCCAAACCAATGTGTAACTTTATTTAAAAGGGAGACCTTTCCTTCTGTGGCCCCCATTAATAGCTTGGGAACTTGGGTTGGATACACTACTGGTTTGACTCTATTTTCTGACTCTCTATTGCAGATCCCCCTCTGAACCTGTCCCCTGGTATACGTCAGCAATGGTGGCTGCTTGATTAGGGGAGACCCCTGTCCCAACCCCCCATCCCTGGCACCCCTTCCTCCGTACAAACCTTCTGTCTCCTTCAGAGTTTGGATCTACCCTAGGAAGATTTGTTTCCCTCCCTTCCCCTCTCACTGCTTATGCAAAGTGAAATCCAGAGGTTTTGGGGGTATGGGTCTGGCTTTTATTTCGGGGGGAAATATTTGAACTAGGACACATCTGGGAGTTGGACACAGCAACAGTTGTAGCCAGGTTGTTCAAAAACTGTTCCATCCCATGGACTGACCCATTTCAACCCCCTATAGTTTATAGGGTCATTGCCTTTTGTGATAGCACCTCCTCAAGCTTCTTTTCCAGACCTTTTATAAAATTATTAAGAGTACCCACCTCTTCCCGTAGGGCACCCACAATTTCCATTAGATTACCCAAGGTCTTATGGACGCCCCATTGCCCCAACTACTTTTCATCATGTAGTTGCACCACCCTCATCATCTTCATTAATTAATTTTATCAGCATTAACGCCATTTCCCAATGACAGTGAACTATTCTTGCTCAGAACAGCAAAACGATGATTAAACTCAATAGACGAACAATCATGGATCTGGGGTTGCAGCTCAGTAACACTCAGGGATTCAGGACATACAGTTACTAGGGCAACTTCATTTAGATCTAAGCGCCTGTACAAGCTCTTCTTCTTCCCCATGGCCTTCTCAAAGATAGAATGGATACGCTTATGTTTTGACTTTTTAATTGTCGGAGAACATGCAGGTGGAGACGAGTAATCCTGAGGCTGAGGGATGGAGGTATTTAGTATGTCCACACATTAGTCGAGTATGGTATCTATATTGTCTATGTTGTTCAACACACAATTATTTACCACAAGTTTGGACACTTTTTTTTCCTCTGTTTGGCTGTGCCTGGAGCTCCATCCATGGCTTCCCTTTTTCCCATTTGTGTTGATAGCCTTTCAAGGTAGAACCTAGGGGATTCTGAAGAAAATAACTACCCCAAAACCCAACCGGGAAGAGATTCTCTCACTCTAGGTAATGTTATGCCTCAGCATCTACAACTTGGCTGGCAAGTACAAGTGCCTGCCTAGATAATGGTGGGCCCCAGTATGAGAGCAGCAGTTGGGATTAGCATGATGCAACACTTTACCATGTGAGGGCCTCAAGAATCCAAGGATGTTGTCCCCATAGAGATGGGATTAAATACCGTCTGCTAGGTGAAGTGAATCCCCTCGGGGCCCGACCTTCAGAGAGGAGCTTTTTGACTGTGCCTCGGAGAATACTGTTAGGCCATGGCGCTTACTATTTTTGTGCAGTCACACTTTAGAGGGCAATCGCGGTGCACCCACCTCCTTTTTCAGTTCTTTTGTGAGGCGTTCTGCGTCGTCCAGGTATACAGGCCACCCGAGTGGCCTAGCCCGTGTGATGTTGCAGGTTCCCCCATCTCTTTTTCAAAAATGTACTCTATTCTTTCCAAATTCCTCTGGAATATGAAAAAATCTTCTATTTTATCCCCAGAGAAACCTAAATCGGATGGTGGAGTAAACCTTTCAGATTTTCTGCTGTATCATAAAGCTTTTTCTCTGAGACAGGCCTCCAAATTGCTCCTCTCAGGCTCTTCCTCCTTTATGCCTTTATGGCTCAATATTGAACGCTCCTTACTTGTATCTTTTTTGACTAAAGAAGTCTTGGTCTTCTTTTCAAGAAATACAGTTACATCTGCCCCATTATTTAATCATACGTGTCTTTTGTTGAAACCTCATTACCAATCACAGGTTTTATCTAGGGAATGTTTTTTGCAATCTCCTCTTTGGTATAATCATCTTAGTACCATAAATAATAGACCTGTATAATGGAAATCTTGAAGACAAAGGGGTATAATCTGGGTCCAATACTTATTTGATGGCCTAAACCCCTCATTCTTTCCCTCAATTGCAAGTCATATTTAATTGCTCTCGATCGTTTTGGCATGCATTTTCGATTCTTATAGTAGTCATTTTAGATATTCTTTATTCACTCCCATTACTTTCCACACCGCCCCCATGTCATGATTCACTTCTCAAACTCCTTACACTTACCCCTAAAGTGTACTTTATTTATAAATACTTACTATCCCCAGATTCTTCTCGTCCTAAAACCAAGATAGAACTTAGTTGGGAATTAGATTTGGGATGTGATTGGACTATTCTCTTCTGGAACAAAATTTGGACTAGAATATTCAAAATTTCACAGAGAGCCTCTACCTCTCAATCCCTGTTCTTTTTATATCACAGATTATATTATACACCTACATCTATAGTCAATTTTTGATCTTTGACTAATAAAGCTTGTTGGTCCTATGGTCATCCTCACGGTGATTTGTTACACCTTCTTTTTTCATGTCCTCTCACCGATGCTTTTTGGAAGAGAATTTGGTCACAGCTCAAAATAATTTTTCATCTGCAATGTCCTATGTCGACCACATTGCTTTTTTACAAGTAGTTTATCAGGCGATCTCACGTTAAATGTGCATGAAAAAGGTCTATTTGATCTCATGTTGGCCTTAGCTTTCCAGCAAATCACAAATAACTGGAAATGTTCCGCTAATATATAATTTACAGCTTGTTGGAATAACGTCTTTCACTATCATAGATTAGATGTTGCTTTTGTTTCTTCATGCAAACCACATATTGATAGAGATGTATATTGGTTGCCGCTAACGAACTTTCTAAATGTTCTTGCTAAACAACATATTAATTGTACATGTTCTGAACACTTTAAGCCTCCTTAAATTGTAACTGTCTCTGCTTTTTTCAAATATATTTTCACACTATTTCTCTTATGCATATTTCTAATATTACATTACTTTTACCATCTACTTCATGTTACTACTCGATCTTCATTTGTTGACTTATATAGTATTAGGTGATGTTAGTATAGATGCTGTTTGAACCAATTTTAGCACTAGGGCTGAGTTTGAGCTGCGCACCTGTAGCCGGCAGGTGCAGCACTCTGGAAAAAAACCTCAGGGCAAATGTTATTTGCAGCCAGGAGCTTCTGCACCCTTTTTTTGCACATAACTCAAAAAGATAACCTATCACTGGCTCACATTGTCAGTAATCCAGTGGAAATTTTAGCTGGACAAATAGACACACCACCAGGGGGTGCAGCTGCCTTTAGTGCAGCAAATATAATGCCACCACAGCCGAAGGTGTGAAGTGTTCCCCAATCATGGCTGTCTTTTACTACTCAATGAGAAGATGGGTGGGCATATTTTCCCTGCTTGCCTTTGGTGTTATATCACCCAGGCTATGACATTTTTTGTGCAGTTTTACATAGCGCAAACTCGACCTGATATTAGGGCGATTTACATGAACACTAGTTACATTACACAAGGACACATTTGTTTTTTTTAAAGTACGGTCAGATTAAGTGATTTTCCCAGAATCAGAGGATGTTGAGACGATGCAGAGACTAGAACTTGATTCCCCAGTTCCAAAGTCAGTAGCTCTGGCCGTAGTGCTACATCATCTCCCCATTGGAAGTCAGCAGGTGGAGCTCTGAGCTGGGAAAGTAAATAGGCCAGGCCCCACCCACACCTCCATAGCTGCCAAGTTTCCAGAGTGCTTATGTGTGACATTTCCTTGGTTTCAGAGTAGTTATGAGTGACATTCAACTGCAAATGTGTGACACTTCCTTGCGAGTAAAACCAAGCAATGATGTACAATGGATTGCAAAAAGTATCAGAAATAACACCCTTATGAGCAATGAGAAGTTCCAAAAATACATTGAAACTGCTGCAAAATTCCTGAAATGAAAGGTTAACACTTGGTTTTTTATTGAACATTAAAGGCCTCATTTATGGCATTTTGGCAGGAATGCATCGTATTTAAGTAAAACGGTGCATTCCTGTCCTTTCTGCCTGCGCTGGCACAGTTTAGGCAGCCTAGCACCAAGGTAGGCACCCTTCACCATGGTCCAAGGGTGTCTCCGTTGGAGGCAGGATTGTTTTTGTGCAGGAAGGGGTACTGTCCTGCACAAAAACAATCTTACGAGGCGTTTTCCTCTTTCTGTGTGTGCTGCAGAAGGCAGCTCACACAGAAAGAGGAAAAGGCGCAGAGAAATTAGAATTTCATCTGTTACCATGCATGCTGACACAACGCGTGGCTTAACAACGCAGTCAATACCACGACTGTGTTGTTACCACGAGTTCCATTACAACGCAAGTCATTACAATGACTTGCTTCAGGGAAGCGCTGGACTTTGGAATAGTTTAAATTACTATTCCAACTCCAGTCGGTGTATCAGGAGGGAAGGTGTTGACCTTAAAATTCAACACCAGTCCAACCCCGAATTCTCAAAAGCAATTCGTTGTAATGACTTGCGTTGTAATGGAATTCGTGGTAACTTCGCAGTCGTGGTACTGACTGCGTTGTGAAGGCACTACGTTGTAATGCCTGCGTTGTAATAGATGTTTCCTGAGAAATTAACATATTTCTCCTCATTACGCCTCACCTCGGGAGGTGTACGGATTTGATGCTTCCCCAGGTTTACATCACTTTGTAAATATGGAGGAGCGTCAAATTCCATGGGTGTTGGGTGGGAAAACCCACCGCAACGTCCATGAAACGCCCCTCGCGTGCAGAATAAGGCGACACACCAATTTGCACTGCGTTGCCTTACTCATGATTTATAAGGCCACTCAAAGCCACTAAGAGTGGCTTTGCGTAGGTTGATATATCTTTATGAGAGCCCTGCGTCACGCATGTACCACTTTATGTGGTGCAAAAGTGACGCAGGGCTCTCATAAATAAGCCCCTAAATGTCCCACGGTTTGCAGCAGCCTGTCTTATATTATGTGCAATACAATTCTAAACAATGTGCGCATTCACAATCGCAGGCTGTGACCTCGTATTACTATAATATGTTATGTTATGTTATCAGGGTTTTATAGCGCGCACAGATACTCAAAGATGAGCAAAGAAACAAAAGGCTAAACAATGTGGACGAACCCACTAGATTAGTGCGTAACAATCACTGTAGTGGTAAGTACATAGACCCATTAGGTGTACTTAAAAGACCCCTCACACACCAACCTGGATGGTGTCATGCTTCATCATTGGGGTCCCAACCGGGTGGCCGAATGCCTCCTAGGGCTAATCAACACCATGGCCTACAACCCGGACACGTCATTCCTTGTCAGTCTTGACGTCGAGAGTCTTTACACTAGTCTCCCGTAGGATGACACCCTGAAAGTACTGAAATCTGCACTTGACGGTACCACCTGGGAATATCAGACCTCAAAGAGATTCATCTTGGAATGTGCCACACTAGCACTCAAAGAAAACTTCTTCGAGTTTGAGGGCCAACTCTACCTACAGAAGTACGGCACGTCAATGGGGAGTGTTTTTGCCCCCAGCGTGGCCGGTCTTTATGTATACAATTTCGAGACCAGATACCTACTTGACAACAACATGCCACGGATCCCCCAAATCAGATTCTATAAACGCTACATAGACGACATCCTACTGATATGGGAAGGAGACACCCAGTCCCTTACGACATTCTGCGCATGGCTAAACACTTGCGACCCCAATCTAAAATTCACGCATAGCTTTGACAAATACAAGACCACATTCTTAGATCTGGACATAGAAGCCGAAGGTGGCCCTTTGAAGAGCAAAACCCACTTCAAACCCACCGCCCGGAACTCTCTCTTACACTTTACCAGCTTCCACCCCAGATCCCTGCGTGAGAACCTCCCCTACGGCCAATATCTCCGGCTCCGCAGAAACTGCAGTGATGTAGGAGAGTTCAAACACCAAGCCAAAGATCTAAGTGCTAAGCTACAACAGCGAGGCTATCCGAAACGTATCACAGAAAAAGCGAAGAAGCGGGCACGGAATCAAAACCGTGAAGGACTAATTGAAACACAGACACGAGAACCCACACCCGCACCGCTCACATGTGTAACAACCTTTAACGCTGTGTCAAATCAAGTCTCACACATCATCAGAAAGCACTGGAAAATACTTAAGACGGGCAACTTGGACTGGGAACCTCCTCTTCTATCACACAAAAGAGCCAGGTCCATCAAGGATGCCATAGTATCCACACAACCAAAACAAAAGCAGAAGCCAGACAACACAGTCCTCAATGTGTGGGGGCTCCCAAGTGTTGTCGGCCATTTCCCTTGTGGAAATTGCAGTGTATGCCATATCTCTGAAACCACTAAGAGCCTAAATCTAGAACCAGGGAAAACATGGCATTTAAGACAACACACAAATTGCAACACGGCTCACGTAATCTACCGGATCATATGCCCTTGCAATCTCACTTACATTGGGATGACAAACCCCAAGATAAAGACCAGAATCTGCAAACACCGCAGCACCATTAGATGTAAGAAGAACACCACCCGCATGACCAACCACTTCTTAGAAGTAGGCCATACAACCAATGACATGCGGTGGGTGGTCATTGAAACACTGGACTCCAACCTTCCGAACATACAGAGTTGTCTTCTGGAAAAGGAGCAAAGATGGATCTACCGCCTATCCAGTCACAAAACGGGCCTCAACGATAACATCCCGTGGAACAGCCTTAGAAGGCCATAATGACACTAATATTTGCTTTTTCCTGCTACCTATATACCCGAAGTATAGCCTCTTCAAACAGCCACAGATGGCCCCAGCTAAACCGCACCCTGGGGTTCTATCATGAATACCCCATGCATGTCTCCATGAGGCTCTATACCCTCACCCTAGGCTGTGCCCTCACAGCCTTATATGCTCCTTCCCTTAATCAAGGAAGCGCAACATTCCATGAGTTGCCACTCCATTAGGCACGATACCTTCATCCTAGGCTATGCTCACACAGCCTTTAATGCACCTTCCCTTAATCACGGAAGCGTCCGCATACCTTGAGTTGCCACTACTATCTGTGACTATACCTTAAATAACTCATAGGGCTCTCTATACCGCCCCCTAGACATTGTTTCCATCCACAAATATTGTGTGCCAAGCTGAGAGGTTCCTTTTGCAGATGGTCCCTCCACCACTGGCGGCGCAATTCGATCCTCACTGGTCACCTCGTGACGCCCAATTACACCCATGGGCACGGCTAGTCGACATAGCCCTCTTTTTGATTAATCCCAATATGACCGCCTAAGTCATGACCCTTGATTATAGGTCAGCATTGGCCGAATGCCGTGAACACTGTTAGTCCACACAGCACTCTGTTGACTAAGTTACGACCCAAGATTGCAGGTTAGCATTGTCCGAACCAGCTACACTGCGCATGCGTGCGCATGCGCACCATTCGAGTACCGGGTTACTGCCACACCGGCACGTACCAGGCAGCGCTCACCAGCATAAAAGCGCCCTTCTCACCAGCGTCCCACACCAGCCGGGACTACGGGAGACCACAGCAGGTTTAAGGCGGGATACTCTCCTATACCAAGTAAGGTTGCGCACCTCTTCTTTTTTCACCCCCGAGACACACGAGCACTAACGGACTACCGTGCTCACCGTGCCTCCACCTTTCTCATTTTCTCTAGATTGGGACATCGGATGAGACCCCTCCCGAGCCTCGATTAGCTGCCCAAACCTTAATCTAGTGTAATTATGACTTACTGACATTTACGTTCATTGGCAATCTAAATGTACTATTGTTTTTAACCTTTCACAATGTCACTTGACCGCATGTTATCCTTACACGTGTGGCCATCCTTAGCTAAATATAGCGCGCCACTTGACCGCATGTTGATGTTACACATGTGGCCTTTTCACACTGAATACAGCGCGCCACAGGACCGCATGTTTATTTTACACGTGTGGCCATCCATAGCGCGCCCCTAGCCCACCATGGCTTCACATTAAGCATAGTTAGTTTACTGTGAGTATCTCATTGGCTTCTGCGTAACTATGGCTAGTTACCAACTAATTGATGCTCCGCGCTGCATGTCACCACCGAGCGCCCTTCGTTGGCAGCATGCGCTGCCGCAGCATTATTGTATAAAATACAATCACTGTGGTAGTCATTCACCTGAGACAACGACTACAGCACCTTTTAAGATTGCATTTTATGTTGCTAAAAGATATATGTTTTGTCTTGTCCTTTCTTTTCCCATCAGGTTTTTTTAACAAAGTGTCAGTGAGTACGCCGGCACTCTGACCACACACCTTAGCGTGTGTGTAGGCACTTCACTTTTTTCACGTGGCACTTTCACCTTTGCCACTCACTTTCCTCACTAACCCGGTCCTGAAGAAAGCCCTCTTATACATCTTTTCGGGCTTAAACATGTAGACCACATCACATAGTCAACTAAGGATAATAACCTCCTAAATAGTTGCATCACACATTTTTAATCATATCCTGAGCCGCCATTAATAAATTGTAAAGGCAAGGATTCTCAGAGATATATTTTAATAAAACTCACTACACATCACATATCCACACCACACCAGCTCCGCTGTAACCAGGCGTTGTAGCACAACCGGGGGGCATTCGGCCACCCGGTTGGGACCCCAATGATGAAGCATGACACCAACCAGGTTGGTGTGTGAGGGGTCTTTTAAGTACACCTAATGGGTCTATGTACTTACCACTACAGTGATTGTTACGGACTAATCTAGTGGGTTCGTCCACATTGTTTAGCCTAGTATTACATTGGGGATAAGGACGTACCCCATTTTTACCTTGCTCTCTCCTTGTTTTCCTCAAAGAAACAAAAGCACAGAACTAACTTCATTGAAAAGGAAGGTTTTTAGTTTCTTCCTAAATTGGGTAGAGTTCTGTAAACTGCACAAGTGAAAAGGGAGGGAGTTCCATGCCATGGCTGCTAAATAGGCCAGGGAGCTGCCGCCCTTTCTTTTCAAGCGGAATCTAGGGATCGTGGCCATAAGCATGTAGAGGAACGCAAGTGTCTGCTAGGGGTGTAGAACTGAAAGCGTTTCCTGAGATAGAGGGGGCCATACTCATAGAGCGCAGCATGAGCCGTTACCAGGGCCTTAAAAGTGACCCTTGCCTTCACCGGTAACCAGTGCAGATTGCGCAGATGTTGCCTGACACTGGTACGTTTGGGGAGGTCAGGAATTAGACGGGCAGCGGATTTTGTACCACCTGAAGTCTGTCCATTAGGTAGCCGGGAAGGCCCACATACAGTGCGTTCGCGTAATCAATGCGGGAGGTAACGAGAGCTCGGACGACCGTTTCTTTTGCTGCTATGGGCAGGAGAGGCAGAAATATTTTGAGAAGGTTTAGGATGCCGAAGCAGGTGCCTGTCAATTTATTGATTTGGTTGCAGAAGCTAAGCTTTTCGTCGAACGAAATCCCGAGATTTTTTACTGGGAGCCCTGAAGGGGAGGGCCTGGAAGACTCATCCGGCCAGAAAGTATGCCAGACCTGAGGGGGGAACTCCCCAAAGAGTAAAATCTCGGTTTTATCTTCATTACATTTCAGCTGAGCGCACGTAAGCCAATTGAACACCGCAGCCAGGCAAGTTTTAACATGGGCAGTGGATGTCTCTTGTTTTTTCCAAGTGAACAGGAGCTGAGTGTCCTCGGCATAGGCAACAACTTTAGCTCCTAGTTCCTCTGCCAGCTGAATGAGAGCAGTCAAGTACACATTAAACAGCAATGGACTCAGTACAGACCCTTGCGGGACTCCGGTCAAAAGGGCTTGGGAGGTGGACGTGAAAGGGGGGATCCATACTTGTTGGGTTCTGCCTTCTAAAAAAGATTTCAGCCACTCACCAGCGGTACCCCTGACACCTAATTTCTGCAGGCGGGCTAAAAGGAGTCACTGTTTCCCACTGCACCAAGCATGACTCAATTCTGTACCTCTCTGGTAACACACAAAATTTCTGCATTGATTGAATTAACCAACTGAGGTAACAAAGAAGAGTCCTGCCCTTGGGGTGAACAGCAGATGTGATCCTCGACACCCCTTTTGGATTGATGCACTCCTGTGTTATTCCTAGACCTTCTTTTTACGTCAGTATATCCCACTCACCCATTACTTCATTTTTATTCTGTAGGTGGGGCAGATGGAATCATTCGGACATTCTGCCCATGTGTGATCCTCAGCAGCTCTGCAGAGACTGATGCACACCATGCTTTCTAAAAAGGCAACTTTTTGATACCCCAAATAAAACCCCTGGTGCCTCACTCTAAACCAAGAAGACCAGTGCCCCGCTTGTATATGCTTGCTGCACAGCACAGGTTATTTCCACCCCAGGCACCCCCAACTTGCCTGGGGGGGAAAGTGTGCCCAAGAAGGATACCCAAAAGAGAACAACACCAAATGTGTTCTGCAGTAGGGGACAATGGATGTACTCTCCACAGCGTGCCTGCCCCATTGAATTGCAGTAAACGTTTTTCAAAAAGGCAGAGAAGCATATCTGCACATGCCGCCTGAAACTCTGACACACGCGCACACACTGTCTGAAATACGACCTCTGGTCCACACGTGCAGATACTGTGAAATAAAAGATCACCTGTGTGTATCCACAATGTTTGTGCCTAAAATGCATACTTGTGTCTGCATATGCACACACCGCTTCACATATGAGCAAGATTAGATGACTACAATTTAGAGTCAGTGGAGATGAAATACCAACATACTACCAAAGAAATAAAGATTTAAAAAACTTGCAATGCAGCAGAGCAGCAAATCCATGCTCAAAGGCTCCTCGGCCCTCAATGGCTCCTCCACGCCTGCACTAAAGCACCTAGGCTTTCATTTACAAGAGGTTGCAGAAGCGTCACTTTTTATGACGATCCGGTGGTGCAGGCCTCTCAATCATATCTATAAGGCACAGCAAATTCACCCTGCGTCGGTTTGCATAACCTCATAGATATGGTGTAAGACAAAACAGTGCAAGGAGACCTTCCATGGGCACTGCTGTGGGTGTTCCCACTCAACAACCGTGGATTTTGACATTGCCCCAGATTTACAAGATCACATAAACCTGCGGCCGCGCCAAAAACGTCCCCCCAGAGCAAGTTTTTCCTCTTTCTACATGTGGGCATTCTGCCATGGGCGTAGGAAGTGTGGGGGACGAGGGGGATATATCCCCCCCAGAGTTTGGAGGGCGGGGGACACGGGGGACAAGAGTGGGGGGACGAGGGGACAAAGGAAATCCCCCTCTCCCTTCTGTGATTAACAGGGCCATTAGCACGTGAAAGCGCTATGCATATTGGCCCTGCACTTGCCCTGTGACTTGCCTCCAGTTACCTGTGATCAGGCTGCACGCTTGACGGGGCTAAAAGGAATTTAACAGCTGCTGCAGCTCGAGCTGCTGTTTCTGGCGTCTTATCTCCGACACACAAACGTTTTTCACAGATCTTCAAAAGAGCATTTACATTACTTTGGAAGTTAAGGTTAAGGAGGTTTTGTTGACTGATTCCAGTATCCCATGTGTCCCCACTCTGCCTATTCGCTATTTCTTACTTTTTATTTTATTTTTACTGCCACAGTGGGGGAGTGCATGTAGTGAAAAGGCATCTCACAAGTAGGGACCACACATTTCCCCGCCCAAAAAATTAATACCAGCCATTTGTTTTTGTTTACAGAGTCTGCAAGAGAACTTTTCGTTAAGAATATATTGTTACTTAATTTTCATTTTTGTTGTAATTTAGTCTTTACTGTTGGTTTCCCAGAGCTATGACATACTGCTTTGTTGGAATCTTTTAAACCTGAATAACTATTTTCCTGGGGGGCATTAATTTTTAAGCGTTGAATGCAATTCTAACGGTTTTACAAATGTACAAGGTTTTGTTGCACTTGCATAATACTGTGACCATTATTGCGTAGCCTCAAAATCAGTGCTCAGCTGTTCAAGTGCCTGTTCTTCCACATGCAAACTGCTGCCACATTTTATGTTGGTGTTCAGTGCCTTATAGAGAATCCAGTTTAAGGACGGTGGGGGCATTCTCTGTGGGATTTACAGCTTGGAGTTCATACCCTGACCAATTAACCTCTGGCAATACCCCAATAATTTGGAATGCTGTAGGATAACTCATCGGTCTCAAAGTTTGTAATCTGGGGGGTGAGAAACTTGACAGCTTCTGCAATTATTTGAGCTAAAATCACAATAATTTCTCTCATTGTTGACCTCTGTAAAGGTTAGTTATTTTTTAACTTCAGTCACACTTTGTTGTTGGTAATTGCTCAGAAGTGACCAGAAGCATGTGTGAGCACTGTTAAAAAGTTCTACAAAACCAGAAAATATTTTGTGCAGCAGGTATAGACATGTGGTACGTTCTTCATTGAAACGAGTTTGATTACTTTCACTTATGTGCAGCACGTTTTATGTACTGATATCTGTTGCCAGCAAGGTTTGAATTTTGTAAATTCAAAGTGGAAAACTTTATAGACCAAAGATTTTCCTAGGCTGCAGCTGGGCAGATGTGAACCTGAATCCATGTTTTTGTAGTTTACCACAGTGGTGACCATCTTGCAATTGATGCTTGAACTCCTGTTCAGCTTTGCAGCTTTCTAGTGCAGGGGCTACAGCGTCTGGAGCTGGCAAGAGAGCCTGCAACAGGTGGGAGACCAGGAGACTATTTCTATGGCACACAGAATAAGAGTGAAGGATTTTGCTGATTCAATGCAGGCAGAGTATGGAGGGGATTGCCGGGGAAAGGAGTGCAAGGTCAGCAGTCTACGTATGAAGTTGTATGCAGTCTCCTCGACTGTGGCACAGAGAGGAGAGAAGGTCCCACCCCCACCTGATGCAGCGGAGAGAGAAAAGGATGGCAAACCGAACAGAACACCGGTGAGCAGAGTATGGTCCTGAGAGAGGGCAGAGGAAGGAGGACCCTATTGGGGCTGGACAGTAGGGAAGATACTGTAAATGAGCCCTTTCATTCCCCCTACTGACTTCCAGTGCCAGGTTGAGAGAGCCCCTGACATAGGTATTGGAGGTCACACCTGAAGCTGCTTTCATAAGATATACAAGTCTAGTAATTTCCTCAAGGCAAGAAGGCAGCGCTCCCCATTCCTACCCACTGGCACTAAAAGCACTGTTCACATTATGTTTGTAGTCAAATGTGATTGTTACTCTGTTTTAAGCCTGCTAACAATTAATAAAATAAGACCCATAATTTTGCTGTCTCTAAAGTGAAGATCTTTTTTGTGTACTGCTGTCGGTAGTGATGACAGTTACGACACATTGTACATGAAGATGATGTACAGGCATCCCAAACTCTGCTGAGCGATTTCAAGATCCATAGTAAATGTAGATTTTCAGAAGTAAGGAAGGAGCACCTACTAGGACGATTCATACTGTGCTCTCCAATTGAAACTCAGGAATTGTGTTCTGCAGCATCTCCAGACAGCCAATGGTGCAAAAGGTATGCTAGAGGAGACTTGAAGCCATTAAACAATAAAGGCAGTGTGGCACTCAGCATGACAACATCTGGGTGGAGGATTATGTGGATCTGATGCCATTTTGCTGATGATGTGCTGAGATGGAAGAGGAAATCAAGTGATGGAATTCCAGGGGGATTCCCCTTTGAGAGTTGCACGTCCCCCCTGTGAAGGTAATTCTCAAAATTCTCTTGGGATGCTGGGACCCTGGACATGGATGACTTATGAGTGAATAGCTTATGTATGTCAAGTAGGATGTGTGTGGAGTTTAAATGCTACATGAGGCTGCGGTCACTCAGGAATCCATTTTGATTTCCTGTACTGGCGAAGTGCATAAGGTAGGAGAGAGCCCAGACATCATTATGAATTGCAGGGTTCCTCCAATGCATTACTGAAGTCCTTTGTGGTGGACCAGACTCTAAGCATTGGAATGAAGGAGACTAAGGTCCTTTTCTAGTGTTGGGAAACCCTTTGCCCCCCTCCAGCGCCATTTTTCCCTAACAGTGTTACCCACAGCAAGTTGAGGGGAATTGAATGGAGAAGCCCCTCCATCTTTTGTGCCTTAGTTTTGGGTCTCCTCTGACAGGAAACCTCCCAGATAAGAAACCTCCCTGGTAGGAAACACCCAACATAACCCTGTCTTCCTGCTGGCACTGAAACAAAGGCTATGGATGTAAGGAATACACTAAAGACAGGAACTGTCTGAAGCAGGTCACAGAGCTGAGTTTGCCTGCTGACTTGCTATAAGTACGGGACAGAAACCACTAGCCAATGTGCCAGGCTTTCTCTGGAACCAGAATCCGAGGTCCCTCACCAATGGAGAACGAGAAACTCTTCTGTGCTCCACGGTATGGAGTCTCTGACTGACAAATCCACTTTGCCAGGTGCTGGGAACAGACTTGAAAGTTCTGCAACCTGCTAGGAGAACAACTGCATTGAGCCTACTTTGAAGGAAAGAGCTGAATGAGTGTTAAGGAGGGGTGCTGTAGGTGTCCTTGTACAAATGAGAAGCTATCCAGAAAAGGAAGACTGCAAGGAAAGAACTGTCAGCAGCAGTGGCGGCCGGTAAGTTTTGGAGGGAGGGGGTGGACGGGACACACACACATGCACACATACACATAACTCACTACCATGCTTTCACACAAGCGCGCACAAACACATTCATTCACAACACTCTTTCCCAAACATTCATACATACACGCACGCATGCACCAAACAATTTAAAAACAAAACAAAAAACACACACTTACCTGCAGCCAGCTCTGCCTCAGTGGTTCCCGAAGGCTTGGGACTGCTGCCTTCCCTCATTGGCTGACCTTAGGACAGCCAATGAGGGAAGGCAGCAGTCCCAACGTCATCACAGAGTGGGATGGGGTCAGTGAAACTACTGACCCTACCCCACTCTGATGAAGTGTCACTGATTGACACTCAACCCTGGGCGCTTCAGGGCTTAAAACTGAAGCGCCCAGGTACAAGGCAATCAGTGACGCTACCCCTTGTCACTGAGGGGAGGGCCTCAGGGACCTTTGCTGAGCTGAGGACGTCACGCCCACAGGAGCTGTGACTTCCTCAGCCCAGCAAAGTTCAGTTCAGGCAGCCAGGAGCCTGCGCTAAATGCGCATGTCTGGCTCCTGGCTGCCTGAACTGGAAGTGAACAGTGTCTGTCAGGCTGACCTTTGTTCAGCCCGAGGACTCTGTTCGTATGGGTCAAAAGGTGGAAGGGCGTGGCCCCTCCGCCCAAATGGACCGGCTGCTCCTGGTCAGCAGCATGCTGCAGTTCAGGAAAATATCAGCACTCCCAGGCTGTGTGGTGAGGTTTTGACACACGGGTGCCCCTGCAACGTGCCCAGAAGCAGGAGTGTATGTGATGGCTAAGCACTCACAAAAAATGTCATCCTGTGATTCCCCACCCCTCTCCCCCCTCCAAAAAATTCAACGTACCTGTAGCTGTAATTGGATTTATGTAGCACTTACTACCCCAGACGAGGAATTGAGCGCTTTACGGCGAGTAGAATGCTACTCCGGAACCCAAGGTTAGTGGTTATTGTTAGTTATTGTGATTAGTAATGTGCTCTCAAGAAATAGTGCATGCATTTACTCCATTAATTTTGTTATGTA
The DNA here is from genome assembly GCA_963921515.1 of Calotriton arnoldi. Classification (NCBI taxonomy): domain Eukaryota; kingdom Metazoa; phylum Chordata; class Amphibia; order Caudata; family Salamandridae; genus Calotriton; species Calotriton arnoldi. Next base: position 1,240,553 of record CAWUFW010003465.1, on the reverse strand, counting down.
TTAATACCAGGGCGGTGTGCTAATTAGAGGGGGCTATGTGGCTTCAGGTGAATGGTTGGTGAGATAGATAGGCTGGTAGAGATTAGTTAATATTAGATTACAGGGATAGGGTTTTAAAGAGGAGAGGTTGTGATCGATGAAATGAGGTATCAGCCAATTGGAGAATTACAATAAGAAGGATTGTGGCAGATGGGCACGAGGCAGAGGAGGCTATTCTCAGAAATATAAGGTATACAGAGGATGGAAGGCAAGAAGAGAGGTGATTTATACCCTGTTTTATCACCTAATCCCGTCCAAGTGTATGTTGTGTGTGACATCGTAGTATATCCAGCATGCGTGTATGCGAAGCAGTGATGAAGGCCTATGTGTTCCATTTGGACGTCCCAGACATGTTCCAGTGCACAAGTCGGAGTGAAGTTGTTTTCCCAGACAGTGGAAGTGTATCAGGATGCAAAAGGGAGGCTTGGTGTTTAGAAAGTCTAACAACATTTGTCAGTCTTATCAGAAGAAACCAAAGCACCTTGAGAAAGTTGGCAATAAATCCAGATTTCTTACTGCAATCAGACCCATTTGGATCACCACTGTGATGCGAGGTGGGATCTTCGCTTTATTTGAGTGTTGGGTTCCTGCTTGGGCCTGAGCATTATCTCCCAATGAAGAACCCCAACCATCATAGGATTTCGGCGAAGCAGAGCCTCTTCACAAACCAGAGTTCCATGACAGCCTTCCTTCAGAGACGCAAGTATGTGCACCAGAAATCGAAGCTTTCTTGGCCAAGTCAGTGCACAATCACTGAGTGGGACTGCCTTGGGCTGTGTGGATGATAAACCACTAAAAGTAGCATGGCTCTCACCCTAGCTAGCAAACAGCAGACCCGGCCTGCAGAGGACTGCGAAGACGTAAACAAGGTGCAGTGCAAAGGTGAGGCATTGCAGCAAGAACTTTGGAACACATCACTATCCATTGGGATGGGTCGACAGCGAACCACGAGGGGTCAACAGAATACAACCCATCAGCCTTTCCCTCCTGCAAGTGCACTGCGTACGTTGATGCCAGTGCCTTTTAAGTAGCATAAGTCCTGGTTGTGCAAAAAAATGTCTTACTAATTGCATGCTATATTAATTCCCTCTAACATTTATGTACAGCATTGAATTGTGTGTTGAGAATAAAGTGATGGACAACTATTGATCACAAACACACGGGTTCAAGTGCTCAAGGGATGGACTTGGTGTGTGTGACAGAGTGCAAAGGTACGAAAGAGTACAAGAGATATAGTGAACATGTGTGTGTATGTTTGTTATGTGTGCACGTGTGGTGCTGGTCTGGCATACTGGAGGTTAATCTTGCCTTAGGGACAAGGGCACTAACAGCTTATGGATGGGAGGTGTTACCTATGGCAAACTGCAGGCCCTGACATGATTCTGTGAAGATACCATCATTGGCTGTGGGGTCTCGAACAGTCTAACTGAGAAAGCCGCTAACCCAGTCATACCCGGCGGCAGGGACACAGACCACGCATCACCACGCCTGGCCGAAGGCACTGACATGATGCACCTGATTCTTAGCATATGGGGTGGATCCATAGCAAAATGTTTGGAACTGATATTTGAGGTAACTTTTGTCATAAGATTTCCTGTAATCATTTTATCGGGGGTGTCAATGGCAAAATGCTGACCCTTGTATACCGGAGGGAATTTTTAGAGGTACCCATGGCTGTTGCTGAAGTATCCATGGTAAATTTCTGGCACTGTCATATTGAATGTACTCATTGAAAAGGGGCTCACACATGAAAAATGAGGACCTTAGTATAGTGGAAGCGATTTCTGACTTAAGACATTTAAAAAAAATCAGATTTACTCCAAGGAAAAGCCAGGCTTCCCTGGTGCACCATGAAAGTACTGGAATATTTCATGAATGCCCCATAAGGGTCTGCTGCGTTTTAGAAATTTGATCCCAAAAATTTAAAAAAATTCTCATGGGAGAAGTCTACTCTCCCTTAAATCATCTACAAGAAATCTGTTAAATTGTTTTGCTTGCTGGAATTTGGAGGAAGTATAACACCCCACCACTTACATAGATCTTTTCCCTCATATAATGGCTATGAGGTTAGCTCTGACCCCATTTTTGGAAATGCTTGTCCTGCCCCATTGCTGGGAGCAGGACTGGCTTTAGGGCGGTGCAACCGGTCCAGCCGCACCTGGCGTTGACTTTGGAAGGGGGCGCTGTGTTTAAAAATAATTTTTGGTTTAAAAGCACATGAACTTCCTTGTGCATCAGGCAGTTTTCAGGCAACAATAAAAATGTCAAGATAACGCTGGTGATTAATGTTCCTACTAGTGAGAGTTCGAAATTTTGTCTAGTGGAAGTTTTGGCTCATCGTAAAGTGGCGCAGAGGGTTGATGTGCCTGCTGCAAAGAACGTGTATCATGCAGATCACAGAACTGAGTGAACTCTGAGCCAAACTATAAAAAAAATACATGATTTTTTCACATTTGGTCTAATTACTTTGTGAATGCAAATAACAATAATGCATACTTGCAAACTGGGACTACATGCCTGCCTTTCTCAATATTTCACTTCAAAACTATCCGAATGTATTCGTTTAACGGGCGTACGGTCTCATGCAATGAGCGATTTCTATAGGGTCACTGGAAAGTCCACAAGGTTGTCCCTGTCCCCCCCAGAAATTTTGTGTCTCCTACGCCCCTGCATTCTGCAGGACACATAGAACAAGGAAAACGCCTCTGGTGATTGTTTTCGTGCAGGAAGGTACCCCTTCCTGCACAAAAACAATCTTGCCAACAACACAGACACCCTTGCACCATGGTGCAAAGGTGCCTGCATTGGCGCTAGGCTGCAAATTGTGCGCCAGCGCTGGCTGAAAGGACAGGAAAGCACCATATCTTGTAAATACGGTGCATTCCTGCCCTTTCGAATTGGTGTGGCATATGAAGCATAATGAAATAAGCCCCCTTAGTCTGTGTTCTCTAGCGCGATGAGCTTTGACCTGTTTAAAACCTCTTCTTTCTTACACCTACACGCGTGCCCTTCAAAGAAGACAAGTGGCCACTGCAGTGATGCCTCGGTTACAGGTGAAGCTCTTAAGTTATAACACTGTGCGTAGGTAGCTCGTCTGTGTTTTCCTTTCCATTGCTACTGGTAGTCCTGCTTTTATACCCTGAAAACGAAACAAGTAACTATAACAGTAAAAATCAGACATGCAAAAAACGATTCCCTCACATGTCACAGTAGACAAATTCAGATCCCTGACGGAGCAGCTTCCCATATGTTTGCCCTTCACACCAACCCTAACGCGCCCTCTCCAAGTTGCACAAGGGATGGCCGAGCTGCTGGAACCTTCTTCACAGCGTTGAATATCGTAATTTTAAACTAGCAAATGTAAGCCAGAAATCTCCAACCTCAAGCACTGTAAGGCTGGGGGTGCTGCCTGGGCACCCCCAGAATTCCCAGGGTGTCACGGCCCTTCTCACCCCTCACATTTAGCAGTTCATCACACGTGACGCACACAAAAATAAACGCCCTCCGTCAGAGTCCCCACAGGGCCAACTCCAAGGCTAAATGAGGTAGTCGCCTGCCCGCCCGCCCTCCCGCCCCGGTGATGTCAATCAAAGGCCGCGGCCATGACCTCAGCGCGAGGACCTGCAGCGTCATGAAAGGGCCAGGGGGTGAGGTGGGAAGAGGAGGGGTCACGTGACCGCCGAGGTCTAGCAACAGAGGGAACAAGATAGGTGCTGTTGCTATATTAGGAGGTTGCGTCAGCCCCCTGAACGTCCAGTGCGGCGGCATCTGTTGTCCAAGGTCTGCGTGATCCCACGCGCCTCACGGGCACCCCCAGGCGCGAGGTCTGTCCGTCCAACGCGGCGCTGCACGGAGGATCATGAAGACGGATTTAACTGTGTGCAGCTGTCATTTTAGTGGCAGTTCTATTGAAATCCATCAGAAATAACAAATTCCAATGAACTCCCGAAGATGTTAATATATCAAGTCATGCTATTTTAATTTTTGATATCCAGGACTCCTGGGAACCTGCGTTAATTGCAGATTTTGACCGGACTACTCAAATGCATAATCGTTTGCACATGCATGGAAATTTGTGGTGCTCCAGGCACGTGTAAAATTGCTTATGAAAAGTAATTTTCTTTTCTTTTTCTCACAAGGAAATACTTTTTAATGCTGGAGAAACTCCTTCACCAGATCACTACTAATGTTGGGGTGCCCCCTCACATTCCCACCCCGGGTATGGATTTATTCTGGCCTTTTAAACAAGTAAACCTGACACCACACCCAGGGTGAAAATAGTCTGTGAAAACTTTTGTGGCGGTTCACCAGCTTTGCCTGGCATTCCCACCTTGAGATGCCCAATTTCTGCCCATGGAAGCAGGTGTTATGTCTCATTATGTGACACCCTCAAGTTTACTCATAAGGTGTCACATGTGCATGTTACTGGAGCTTAAGTGCACATTATGGAATTTTCAAGAAGGATATATATATATATGAAAAAGACTCCATTAATAAAGTGATTGCTGAATAAAAGGCAGGTTCCTAAAACTGCCATTTAATCCTATGACATACTCTCCACACCCGCCTGGCCGTCCTGTCTATATGGCACAACACCTTCACTGTCGCCTCTAAGGTGGGTTTGTGGTTAATAAAACAAATAGAGTTGTGTTGGAAAATAATGACACCTCAGGGGTTTGTTAAAGCGCGACTACTCACCCGTAAAGGTCTCAAGGCGCTAGGGGGGGGGTGCAGGTTCCATCCATCAAGGAGGGGGTCTGTCGAAGAGCCATGTTTTGAGGTTTCTTGCGAAGATGGGGAGCGATGTCTGTCTGAGGTGGAGCGGAAGGGCGTTCCATGCTTTGGCCGCGAGGAAGGAGAAGGAGCGGCCTCCCGATCTGGTCTTTCTGGTGCGGGGGACCACGGCGTAGGAGAGCTGGGCTGATCGTAGGGTCCTTTGGGGTGCGTGGAATTTGAGTCGGCTGTTCAGGTATGCTGGTCCGGTGCCGTGGAGGGCCTTGTGTGTGTCCTCTTCACGCTCTGTATTTTTCCTATTTCCTGGTGGTTGTGGTTGGGTCTGCCCTGTTGCTAAACCATATTTCTACATGTGCATACTTTCAGTACATATGTACAAGTATCAGGCCGCGCCTTTGAGAAGGTGTACTGTGCATGCGTGGGTTGTGTTGGTGCCTCCCACCTGTGGATGTGTTGTAAGGTAATATGACCTCGCATGCTTCACCATATTTTGTTTATTGACTGCCAGATATTGTGTGTGAGCGCGTCATGTCGAGATATGTTGGGATGGTTTGCGCTGCTGCAGCTGGGTGGCTCAGACAATCTGCAAGTTGGCTTTCTGAGTTTCTTGGAATTGAGGTAACTTTTTTCGATTTATAAGATTTCCCTAAGCGATCCATTATGTCTGTGGACTCTGTGCGACTTCTGATGGAATGTCTCAGTCTCATGAAGTTGTACAATTCTCTGTTCTCAAGTTTAAATTCATGTTGTAGTTGAGCAAAGCGGAACCATTTTCGCAAAGCTGAGAAAATAAAATATTCTCGAATGCTTCCAGCTGGGCCAAGAGATACAGTTACCAACAATTTTAACTTTCTCATTCTTCCAGATGGAAAGCGGATTAGATTTATGGATGTTTTCCAGTAATTGGGTTTTGGCCTTTACTGCGTTTGTGATTATGGTAGAAGTGGATCTTGACAAATTTATTTGTGGATCGGACCCACTGAGGACTTTGATCGTGGAAGGAGAAGTCTAGAAATCATTGGGTAGCTTGTCTTCCTACGAACCCTATTGGGTCAGTTTAAGAAAAAAACTAATCCGATTGTCGATAGTTGCAATGAGAGCAATAACGGTCTTTGTAGTTTCTACTCCGCTCCATTATGATAGGTATTACGGAGGTGAATTTGTATTAATATTTTGAATCACTTGTTCTGTTATTTTTTAATTCATCGCTATTGTGTTCTCATGATTATGCCTATTTTACATCAGTGGACTAGAGCTATTCTGATCTTCACATTGATTGTCTTCATTGTTTGCACACCAGTGTCCAAAGAACAGCCTCTTCCCTCCTGACCGGGCTGCATGGCTGAGTGACAAGTTGGGGGGCGATGGTTTACAGATTACCACTGCCTCTGCTGCTCACTGTGCATCCTGAACTGAACATGCAGATCTGTACCTGGCAGGGGTGGCTCCTCTGTTCGAGTGGAGGAGCGTCGCCCCACTTAAAATCGCCCCAAGACCCCAGAGATGAAAAATAAAATAGTAGTTTATTACCATTTTATTTTTCATCCCCCGTCCCGAACAGAGAGTCAGGACGGGGGACTGGGCCACTGAGAGACAGCAGCAGGGCAGAGGGTGGGCTCTCTATGCACTGTTTAAAGTGCGCAAGTCTTTTTGGCCAGCCGTCTTGCGACAGCCAGCCACACATGAACACTTTAAACAACTCTAACCCAGCTGTCTTAAGACAGCTGGGTTAGAGCAAGTGCAGGCCTCCAGAGCGCTGTGGAGCGCCGAATGAGGCCGCTCCCTCCAGTCAGGGCACTGCTCTCATGCTGCATGAGAGCAGTGCCAGGATTGGTCACGGGAGTTACTGCATCCAGTTCCTGTGGAAAGAAGAGGACCGGAGCTGAGGACGTCCCGTTTGGTAAGTTTTATTTATTTTAATTTTATTTTTCGCGCGGCCACTGGCAACTGAGTTATTTTATGTATGTATTTCTTCAGTTGGTAGAGTTCAATGGCCACTCATAAGTGTTGCTACTTTCCAAATGGAAATGCAGCAGTGGGCTTTTGCTTCAGTGGGCATTGTGCACACTATCAAATATTGATATTGAAATTATATTAATTTCATCCTCTCCACAGAAATTGTAGTCGTCTTTCCTACTGTCACTCCCTGTTCCTTCTTCCTTTCTTCTCCTTTTCTTCCTTCTTATGCTCCCTTGTTCCCTCTGACCCCCTTGCTGTCCTCTGCCATTCTTTACTCGCCTGTCCCCTCTGCCCATTTGCTAAACTTTACTCTCCTATTTATGCCCCCTTTGTTGTCTTCTCCCCTACTGTAACCCTGTCCCTTCTTCCTCCCTTTGTTCTCTTCTTTCTTCCCTCTGCCCCATTCTCTACTCCTCCCTTTACTCCCTTGTCCCCTCGGCCCATTTGCTATACTTTACTCTCCTGTACTGCTCTGTTGCTTCTGCCCTCTTTGTTGTCCTCTCCCCTGCTGTACCCCAATCTCTTTTCCTCACTTTGTTGTCTTTTTCTACCATACTATGCTCCTTCTGCCCCATTTTCAACACCTTTTCCCCTTTACTCTCTTGTCTCCTCCGCCCATTTGCTATACTTTACTCTCCTGTACTCTTCTATTGCTTCTGTCCCTTGTTCTCTCCCCTACTGTAACCCATGTCCCGTCTTCCATTTGTGCTCCTTCTCTGCCCTCCTCTGCTCTCCTGTTCCATCTGCCCCCTTTCCTGTCCACTGCCCTCCATGCCAAGCACCTACGACACTCTCTCCTTGCCCTGGAATCCATTGGACAGCCTCCAGGCTCTCCAGAAGCAAACACTAGGCGCGGGCCTCACCCGGCAGAAGAATTCAAAGGGACGGGGAAGTGTGCAGGCAAGTGAAGGGCAAGACCCTGAGCAGCAGACAGACAGAAACAAGCGTTACCCGTGCCAAAGGCCTGGCCCTACTCCACCACCCACTTTTATAAGACTTGAGTGGGCACCATGGGCCGCAAGCTATGTAGTGCCACAACACCGGGTGATTGTGCGCATGCTGGGCAACCCAAAAAATAAAACATGCAGTATTTGTGTGCATTCTGTGCCCCTAATGGGAAATCTGAAAAACAAGCAATGCAGTGTCAGGATACCAGGTGCGTGGATGCATTTTGTGTGCCCTCATCGCTAGGGTTTGGATTAGACCATTGCTATGTGTGGCACAAGTATGTTCATGTTCGCATCCTAGGTCATGTGAAAAACTCCAGAAGCGTATACAACTACTCGCCCCACAACCCCCGATGTAGCAAATGTGTCTTTTCTGCTTGTCATCCTAAAGTATTCACCTCTTTCTGGATCTTATTTTTGCTGGCTTTCGGAATCTGCAATTTACCACTGCTAAACAGTAATACCGTGCATGTGCTTCCCCTCTGAATCATGTGCTGTACACTGAAACTCCCTATTTGTCCAGTTTAACTTGCCTATATGTCCATTGCGAATGGTGCCTTAAGTGTAGCTATGGCATGAAATGTTAAATGTCATCATTTGTGGGCCGCAGTGTGTATTTACACCACCCACATGTATGACAGGAATTTATCTCGGCTAGGGGCGCCACTGTGCTCTGACTAGGCTGTAGTTTAAATGCACTGCAGTGAGACATGGCAGGGCAAAATGCCTTTGCCATGTGGGAAAAGTCTATTTTTATATAATCATAAGTCACCACTAACATTGCCTTTTCCACAGGGCAGGGTGCTACTATATAAAAACAAGGTACACTACATATTGAAGTTAGTTCACCCTCATAGTGAAATAAAACCCAAAAGCAATTTCACTTTGTTAGACAGGCCTGACCTTTCTCTAATAGGCCTTTATTTTCCACCTCGACTTTGGAAAGTGCTAGACAAATGCTCCAAAATTATTCCTTGTTTAGTTTTATAAAATCTGACTTGATGGTGAAATCAGATTTTTGATAACTTAAGCAGAAAAGTAACTTTGTAAAAAATACTTTAGGCTGCCTGAGCCACAACTGGCTTAAGACCAGCTCTGCCAATCATCACTCCTCTAATTCCTCCAATTCTTGGATACACAACCTTGGCTGGAAGACTTAACACCCCTGACTCAGAGGACAATGGCTTGCCTCTAGGCCCAGAAAAGGCCAATGAGTGTTAACTGCTGACCACTCAGAAGGGATTCATTATCTGGGAGTTGGCACAAACAATTGGTAGAGCAAAGGACAGCTTTAGCACGACATCTTTTGACCTGAAAATGCCAGGGAGCCTTTTGTTCATTCTCAGATAGCCTGTCCCCAGTCACAGTAGGAGGGAAAACCATTTCTGCTACCTATTACACTTCCAGACCTGGAATACACATCTTTGAATGGACGAGGTAACAACTTTGGATAAGGGGACAATGGATTGCCTCTGGGCCCAGGACAAGCCAATGGTTGTTAACTGATGGCCACTTGGCAGGGATTAGCTATCTGGAAGTGGACAGGAACAGCTGGCAGAACAAAGAGCACTTTAGCACTACCTGTTCTGACTTGGAAATGCCAAAGATAGCTTCTTCTATTCATCCCCAGGGCCCTTCTAGATGGTTAGGGTCCAGCCACAGTAGGGAAAATGAGTTTTGACCCTGTTAGGTAGGGGACTGTCCAAGAAGCAGAAGACACTGAAGACAGACCTGCCTGGTTGCAGTTGGGTCCTGTTATCTTGAAACAGGGGCATCTCTGTAGTTTTACACTAAATCAAAGAGGAAGTGCTGCAAAAGGAAGTGGAGGGACTGGAAGAAATTTTTTAGGATTGGGCGATTGAATTCCTACAGTCACTGGCTACTTCACAGGATAAATCTTGCACCACCACCTCCTCAGAACATATCTTCATCTGAGAAGGCTCCATCTGAAGAAAAAGGCCCTTTTGGAAGAAGAATCCTTACTTCTGACTACTGGATCCTGCTGGACGAAGTGGACTCACACAAGTACTCAAGGACCTCTGAATCCTGCTGGCACCCAGGGAGTGAGTGGAACTATTCTCCAAGGATCATGTGTTTGACTTCCTGTTAACCTGCTTCAGGGACACAACAAGCAGGCGGACTTTTGACTAAAAGAGGGCCCAGCTGACTAAGGAGGATTAGACCCTGCAGGAGACCTGGCTGTAGAGAGACCTGTTGCCCAGAAACCTGCCCTGAGGAGCTAGGGGCTGCAGAACTGACAAAGCTTCCCCAGCACTTGGAGACTAAGTCTAAAGGTAAAACATTTGAGTGGGACAACCCGGTGGGGGTATTCAACCTCAACTCCATTGCAGTCAGTCTGAAATTGTGTCTAGATCTTGGTCCACAGTGGACTGATGTTTTTCGATAGAGCATGACTTTTTCTTAGGTGCTTTCTGCCTTATGTCTAGTTCTACTAAACCTATTTTGAGGATCGTGGCATCTTTTTGGTCATTACGTTTTTCTCTGTTGTTATAAATTGGTTTTATTGCGTTGGTTTTTTTACTTTGAAATTGTCGATACTGCTTGAACTTTAGCACGCACTTCTCTAGGGATTGCCTGCTGCATATGCCATATGTACCAGGGGTTGAAAAGAGATTTTCTAAGAAGTGTGTTTTGACCTAACCAGAGTGGGTTTATTTAGTTGGTAGGGGTGCGCACATCTCAAATTAATAACCCCATTTCTGACACCTGACCATTGAGGGGCGCACAAGGGTAGGTGCAAGGCCAGACTGTACCCATCTTTGGATATGTGTGTTATTGTATGTATGTATCTGTTATTTCTGAAGCGCAAACCTATCCAAAAGGCAGCGTAGTGCTTTACATGGTCAAAGGCAATCTTAAAGTCGGCGAATAATAGAAGAGGAAGCTGAATTGCGGATGGTTAATGCATTGTGATGTAATGTTCTCTGAAGAGGTGAGTCTTCAACTCTTTTCTTTTTAAAAAAATATATCTTTATTGTAGCAATCTTCAGGTAAATACAAGTATGCACAATCTGTGAATTGTATGCTGATGTTAGTAGAGTCGCCAAAGTTTTCATTAACAAAATCCCATAAAGTAACTTCTCACCCTGCCCAACAAAAATTGCCTACCCTCCTAGTCACCACCCACCCTAATCCGTCCTACTAATGACAAATGTTAGCGTCGACTGTCACTGTAACAAATATAGAAGTCGCGCCAGGTCGAGGAATTAAGTGGCGGCCCTGTCTGAGTGTGGCCGATGGAAAAGAACTAGTATAAGCCTCACCAAAGAGTTGTTTAGACAGTGCCCAGTGATTCAGTGAAGTGTGGCAATGACTCCGGTCCAGTAATCCGTCAGCAATCCGCATGACCAAAGCATGCGAGGAAGATCTGCGTCAGGGGTCCGTCTACAGGGGCAAGCGAGGGAACTCTTTTCTAAATTGGTGAGATGTGTAGGTATCTCGTTTTAGCTTGGTACCTAAAACTCTGGCATTGTGGGTGAACAGGAAATGTACATGATACCTCTACATGGGGTGGCGCAGTTTGGGGAAATTGGGAAAAATTCACGAAATTGGCAACAAAGAAAAACTTGATTATAATTATGTTCTGGATTATTTAATTGGTCACATAGAGGCTGCAAGGGCACATCTGATAGTAATTGTGTTCTGAATTATTTAATTGGTTGCATAGAGGCTGCTTTTTAAAATATCTTACAGGATTAAGACACCTGCTGCAGAGTTCTTTGTGTGCCCATCAATGTTCAGGGGATAATAATAACAGTAAGAAAACTCTGGGGGTTAATGCACTTGCCTCAGATGTCTGTGTTTTGGCTACTCACTATTTTGTTGCAAAGTACATCGTGTCACATGCAGTTCACAGATTTGTATTTAATGTGGATGGGTAAGTGGGACGCTTTTGAAACAGATCTTTTTGTTACTTGCAGTTCATAAGTTGCAATCCTGATAAAGCGAGCTTTGAACCAGCATCAAGGAGCTGCATACAAACTGCATGGGATGAGTTTAGAACCTTAGGGGCAGATTTCCAAGAACTGACGCATCTCTACATATTAGCAGAGATGCGTCAGTTAATTTGCGTCACGCAAAAAAACCCTTGCGCCACCATAGATGCATCGCATTTACAATGCAGCGCACCGTGGCGCAAGGGTTGACAGATGCGTGACGCATCTTTTGGCGTAAAGGCAACGCATTGCTGGAGTCGTGTTGCAAGCACGACGCAACTCCAGCAATGCTCCGGAATGCCTATTTCAATCATGCTGCGTCACTCCTTACGCCTGCTTCAAGCAGGCGTAAGGTTTTGACGCACTGGCGTGCTAAAAGTGACTCAGTGAAATCTTGTAGATTTCACTGCGTCACTTTTACGAGGCATTCTTGCGTCGGAACGCCCACCCTGCATACATTATACCTGACGCAGGTATAATGTGACGCAGGGCTTTACAATGTGGCGCAATGTGGCGCATTGTTTACGACGCCGATGCGTCACAAAAGTGACGCAACAGCGGCGTAAAAGTGTCGCAAGGGGCTTGTAAATCTGCCCCTTATTGTTTTTTTCTCAATCTGTTGTTATTCTAAGATTGCAAAGAAGGGCTCCTCTGGGAATTATTAAAGTCTTATTATTGCAGACAACCACGGCCACTGCATTAAGTTTTAAATCCAGAGTTTGTGTATCTCTGACAATTCACTCTTAACATATAATGACTACCAGTATGGAAAATATGTGACTCCTGCACCCTGTCTTATGTAACCTTTCCTGTACATTGATTTAAATACATGTATGATTTATAGTCTCTGTATGTGTGTGTGATATAAGGCACTCTGACACATTACATTGGTGATGAGTAGCAATATAAAAGAATTAAATAAAAAATAAATTAGTAAGTGCATGCATATCTCTTACATACAGGGGTTGAACAAAGTTCAAACCTGCCTCCAAATCATAGATTATCTTAAATACTTGTGAAGTGATAACAAGCTGTGTCCCTTTATTTCCCACCACTGCATTGGCATCTATCTATTAGGCTTCAGATAGCTCACAGCCAGGACAATGCTATATCAAAAGAATGGGTTGATGGCCCTTTAAATCAGCCTTTGCTTTGGGCCGAGCTGGGAGCAAATAAGAAATACCCTTCACCACCTGCAGGTTGCTGCTCTGAATAAAAAGCAGACTACTTACAGGCCCTGCTGAATGTGCCCGGGTGTCATCAAATTATATTGGGACAAATTCAGCATATTTCACTGGGGCCACACCAGATCCGGCTCAATAACAGTTACTAGATCCAGCTGGATCCCCCCACTTGTTCCAAAGGGCCCTCTCTGGCCCACCAAGAGACAAACAATCTGAGGATGCATGTTGATAGTGCACCACTTTTCTGATTGTGCATTCGGCACAACTCGAAGGCCATTGTGCATGAGTGCATGCTTTGGTAATAGCAGGCACACTGGCAGAGATATTCTCTCATTTTAATGCAGGTGAGTCCCTGTGCAAATCAGGGATCTCCTACTTTTGATTTTGCAGAAGTAGCCCTACAGCCCCTTTTGTAATACTGATTTGCAGCTCCTATAGGGTCAGGAAAGATCCTTTACCCCGCAGGCAGAACCACGACCTGACTTTACGCCACAGTTCCTTTGCCACGCAAGTTGTTACAATGCCTTGCTTTACGGGGTGCATTGTTGGACTGGTGTCGTATTTTAAGTCCAACACCTTCCCTACTGATACACTGACTGGAGTTGGAATAGTAATTTATACTATTCCAAAGTTCAGCGCCCCCCTAAGGCAAGTCGTTGTAATGACTTGCGTGGTAAAGGAACGCGTGGTAACGTCACAGTAGGGGTAGTGACTGAGGAGTAAAGGCATGCGTGAGAAATGCATGCGGGGTTCCGTCATACCTCCATAGGGTGAAAGGTCTAAAAGCAGTTTTACTAATATGACCTCACCATTGTAAGCACTTTTTAACATTGTGCACTAATGCTTTTTACAGATATATGCAACTCTGCAGCTGCTCCTCCTAATCAATGTAAACCGTGGGGTTTCTTCTTTTGAACTTTTATGTATCTATTGTTTCTATAATATGTGAATGAATGAATGAATGAAGTGATTTTATAAAGCGCGCATTACCCGGAGGTGTCTTAGCGCTAGGCGGATCAAGGACTAAGGACATGGCAACAGGCTGAGGTAGGTCTGAGTGACTTTATTGTTACCAGAAGGAAAGAGCCAGGTCTTTAGCTGCTTTCTGAATAGCTGCAAGCTAGATTGAGACCGGAGGGCAAGAGGAAGGGAGTTCCATAACTTTCCCCCCCGGAAGGTCAGCATTCTGCCGCCCCAGTTTGCTCGTTTGATTCTGGGGATCAGGACCATGTGCGCTGAGCTAGATCTTAATATCCTACTTAGCGCATACCATGTGAATCGTTCCTGAAAATAGAGCGGACCGGTACAGTGAAGAGCCTTATGTATTAGACACAGAGCCTTAAATGAGATTCTCTTCTCCACCGGTAGCCAATGAAGGCCGTGTAGCAGGTGAGATACTGGCTTAAACTTAGGGATGTTCAAAAGGGTTCTGGCCACCGCGTTCTGTAGGGACTGCAATTTTTTTAGCAGATATTTTGAGGTGCCCAGATAAAGGGCATTGCAGTAATCCAATTTGGATCCTATAAGGGCCAACATTACAGTCTTCTGTAAATCCGTTGGGATGAACGGGAGAATTTTTTTGAGAACCCGTACCATAAAGTATCCCCCCGAGGTCACTGCATTGATCTGAGCATCGAAACATAGTTTGGTGTTAAAAATGACTCCCAAGTTTTTTGCCTTCTGCACAGGCTTGGGAAGGTCTCCCAGCTCCTGAGGACACCAGGATCCATTCCAGAAGGAGGTCTCTTTCCCAAAGAGCAACACCTCCAATTTTTCCGAATTCAACTTGAGACAATTCTCCTTCATCCAGCTCGCAACTGCAGCCATACAGCTACAGAAATTGTTGGCATCTTTTTCAAGCTGAGACGAAACGGACACCACTATCCGAACTCAGTACTTGGTTCAGTAGATCTTTAAGTGGCCCTGCCACCTGGCTAGCCAGCTTATTAATGATCCCTGGAGGGCAGGGGTCTGAGGGGGCCCCAGACTTGTTTTATCCCAAGTGAGAAGAGAAAATTTCTCAAAAGTGGGAGGTGCCTCGCGATTCGTGAAAAGACCTGACTTTGAGGCCTCTTCCAGATTAAAAATAAAGTCTGTACTAGGTGACTGCTGGGAGAATTGCTCATTCTGGCAGGAGAAATCTGGAAATAAGATAACATATTAAAGCCGACTGAGGCACTTCGATTTCATACTGTTTCCAGCAGATTATCCTGGAACAGCAACTTGACTGAAGGATCGCCTTCCGTAAAATAGAAATAAAAGCCCTGATGAAGTTCTCACCATGAGAACGAAATGCGTTGGCTGATCGTGCAATCACCTACCCTGTGAGAATTTGATTGAAAATAAAGATTCATTTGAAAAACTAAAATTCTGGCTTCCGGGACTTCATCACCTGACGCACGCCCAACCCTTCTAGACTGCTGGGAGAATACCTGAAAGATACGGTTGACCTTGCCTTGGAAAAAGTCAGCCAGCTTATTGCAGAAAGGTTCATCCAGGATAAAAGAGTTGCTGTTGTTCCAATTGGACAACTCTTTAACCGTATTAAAAAGTTCCCTGGAGGAATTAGCTGCTAGTCTGATTTTTCCTGCGAAAAACTTGGTTTTTTCGGCTTTAATGAGCTCTTTGTACTCCGCGAGGGTTTTTTTGTATGTAGCTTTTTTCCCGGGAGAATAGTCAACCCTCCAAACACGCTCATCACGCCTGCACTTCAGCTGCGCTGCTTTCAACGCTGGTGAGAACCATGGAGCAGATGGATTTCTCCTATGGCACTTCAGCGTTTTCACCGGCACCACTTTAGTACAAGCTGTATCCAGCCAGTGGGCGTAGTTAATTACTGCATCGTCAGTGCCTGAAACAGGAACAGGAGCAGAATTGGAAAGAGCCTCCTGTAGAGCATCTACCTTGACATCCTTCCAGGGCCGTTATTTATTAATCCTAGCTGTGCTGTTCAATTCCGCTCTGGTGCACTGAGTCGTGATTGAAAAGAAGATGGCCTTATGGTCCGATCATGGGAGGGAAGGTTCTTGTCATTGCCTAATTCAGCGTTGTTTGTAAAGATACCATCCAGTGTATGGTTAGCTATGTGGGTAGGTGCTTCGATCCGTTGGGATAAGTTGAAGCTGCTGAGAGTATCAACCAGATAGCCTGTGTCAGCATTCGAGGACAACTCCAAATGAAAATTGAAGTCCCCTACCAGCGTAAAATTTGCATACGTTATACTGGACTCCATAAAGGATTGGATTTTGTCAATAAAGCCCGTCCTTGGACCGGGAGGCCGGTATACAAGCAATCCTTGGAATGTATAGGATTTGTTCAGATCAATACTGAACCTAAGTGCCTCGCTGTCTAAATGAGGCATTGGTGTGAAGCTGGCTACAAGTGAGTTGCGATAGACAATCGCTAGCCCACCACCTCTTTTATCAATTCTATCTAGCCTTTCAATATTGAACCCACACGGGACAGCAGCTTTGATGTCTGGATCAGACGTACTGTCAGCCCAGGTCTCTGTGAGAAAAATGATGTTGGGATCGTGCTGGGCAATTAGATTTGCGAATTCGTATTTATGCTTGATAAGGGACCGAGTATTGAGAAGCAGACAGTGATGTGCCTTTACAACTGGCTGCCTATTAGTTGTTTACATAATAGAGGCTATGGGGAAAACATGCTCGGTTCCGACACCAGCGCTATGGGAGAAGCTGCACAGTCGACACCTATATTCAGTGGAGCTGCCACACCAATCATGGGGAAGGCAGAGACTCTTGCTCACAATATGGCGAAGAGCAAAGAGTTCTCTCCTTGTGTACACGGTGGGTGGAACAGGGTTCCTGGCGCCGTCTAGGCGCGGACGGGAGCAGACGGGCTTGCCTTTGGTGCGCCTTCGGTGTGCCAGCGGTGCGCCCGCTGCGCACGTCCCCTGCGCGCCCGGTCCCTCTACAGATTTATGGCTGTGTGCTTGAAAAAGACTAGAGCGCCAACCCCCCAAAAAGGCTCCCAGCCCGGAAGTGGGTCCGGGAGAGAAGGGGCGTTAAAGCCTTCTCCTGGCTCTCTCCACACAAGCCGGAGGAACCGGGCGGTGGACCGGAGAGTCAGGGTGAAGGAGTCTCCACAGAAGGTTAAGAGCGGTAAGGAAAAAGTAAAATAGCCGCAATACTAACCAATGTGAAGCAGCAGCTTTTGAGCATAGAATGTGCAATAAAACCATTCACACCTTAAAAACAATGTCCCCCACCAGCCCTCAAGTTGCAAGCATGGATGAGCAACTCTGCTCCGTGTCGCTAGTAGAAACAGGTTAAAAACAGGCTAAAATAAGCTTGCGTCGCAAGCGGAGCTGATCCTTTCTTCTTTCACTCGTTTTTAGGTCTCGCCTAGGCAGCGCGCATGCGCTGCTCTAGGAGATGCCCTTTTGGAATCGGTCAGCTCTTTTCAAGCACTTGTGCTTGTGGCGGCATCCACCTTGCGGGAGCGAGCAGCGGCGCGCAGGGGCCATCTGTTTCCAATTAGCGTGGCTGCGCGCGCGTCTGCTCGCTCCCGCAAGGTGGATGCCGCCACAAGCACGAGTGCTCGAAAAGAGCTGACCGATTCCAAAAGATCACTTGTGCTTCTGCGCCCAAACCCTCCCCTCACTCCTTGTTATTACTTTGCAAAGAGGTAATTTCAATGGGCAAATGACACCACGGCTGGGATCATTAATGTGTGATAAAACACACTACACAAATCTTCACTAGATCCAAGTTGGCCTCTGATGCGCAGTCCGTGTACGTTACAACAGATCTATGATATCGCTCTCTTTTGTTGGGTCATTGAGATGCTCGTAAGGTCCACAAACTTTTGAATTCCCGTGTTTGTGAAAAATGCAAAATCCAACAACGATATTTTGACATTTTGTGAACAGAAATCATAGTTAACGTATTTTCAAAGTTTGGCAACTAAGCAGAATTTCACATCTAAGTGGAATTTTATGAAAAACAGTTATTGCTTGAGTGTTTCTCCCGGATTTTTATTGTGGACGAATTTTGCTAAAAACGGTTTTACAAGTTTTTCCCTACAAAGCCTACTTTTGTGGCATTTTTTTAATACGTAGCCAACCTCATGATTTTGATGAAGTTAAAACAGAAAACTTCCGAAAGCTAGATGAAGCCAACTTTCACATCTTTAAATACTACTAGTCCCAAGGAGCATCGAGGTAATTGCCACTTTAGGATGTAGGCCAACTTTTGGACAATTCCTATTACAATTCATCTTTGACCTTTGGTAGAACTAGACAACTCACCTGCTTGCATATGTTTTTTTGTAGCAATGTCCGAGATGCTGTGGCACTTTGAGAAGAATGTTGTATAGGTTTGCCCGTTTTATTTTAAGAGTACCTTTGTAGGTATATTGAAACGTGGTGCACAGGCCTTTGGATGCATCGTTTACATCCAAGGATTCAAATCGTGCACAGGAGCAGCTCTGTCTGTGTGATCCATACAGGAGAGCTTGGAAAATATGAACAAGGATACTTATCCAGTATCCAAGCAGCTACCTGCATTTCTATCTTTCTAGTTTTTCTCTTTTCTTTTTTTATGTGTCAGTTATGCCTTACAATACAAACATTTTAGTATTGTAAACATGTTGGCCACACAGCGACCAACACAAAACATAGGGCATAGGTTTGAAGGCATAGTTGGTAGAGGGTGTGGCGTTATGGCCAGAGCTGCCGATTTTGCAACTGGGGAACCACGCTCGAGTCTGCTATCGGTTCAATACCCTGTGATTCTGGGCAAATCACTTAACTCTCCCTGCGCCTAAAAACAAAATGAATCTGGCGTTTTGTAATGTAACTGGTGTTCATGTGAAGCATTCCAACGTCCATGGATAGAGTTCGCACTATATAAACAAGCATTGGCATAGCCAATAAGTCTCGCTTTTTGGACCTTATAAGTATTTAGTTATGCAGCACAATATCCTTGGTGCAACAACATCAACTGTTGCATGGCTAAACACTTATAAGGTCCCAAAGGCGAGACCTATTGGCTATGCCAATGCTTGTTATATATTTCACCCGCTTTTCGTATTTGTAAAGTCCTTGTTGATCTCAATCTTGGTAACTAATAATATGGGGTTATTGTCCTTTTCTGAGGGCATTATCGGATGTTAAGTTTCCACCAGCGATTTGGGCCCATGCTGCTGCTAGGGATGCATAACCGTGGGGAGGGCAGACAAATGCTGACATTACCTTGTAGTAAGTATGTAATAAAGTCATTAGAAGTCATGACTCTTAAGACAACTGCCACAAAGGTTTGAACAGAACTTGAAGGAACTTCATGGAAAGCACTGGGTGAAGTCTGGATGGAAGGGAACCAATGGAGAAGTAAAGGACCCAGGACACAGCATGCCGGAAGGCGGACAGAACAACAACAGCACCTGACCCATGATTAACAAGACCTGTAAAACACAGGACATGCAGAGAGCAAATGTATGCAACAGCAATGGTAGGTGTGGGCAACAATACTACAGCTGCACTGCAAACAAGCCTGCAAGTGACACACTGTATTGCAATCAATAGAAGTGCTAATGCTTGCCAGAAGGTAACAAATACCAATGCAGTGGAGGCAGCCGATGCACATAATCTCACAGTCAGGGGGGCGTGGCTACATTTTCAGGTATGAGGTAGATAACTTGTGAGTGGAGCTGCCACACAGCAGCACATTAGTCAAGATGGAACCCATGCTTATCCTGTTAGCAGAGTAGCTTATTCAATACCGTCAGGTGGGGGGGGGTGAGTCTGAGACTTCCCAACAAGGAACATGGTGTACCAGCAGTAGCGGCCCGTGGTGGGAGTGCTGCCGGGCGGTGACGCAGGGCGGGGGAGGGGCAGGGTGGGGGGTAGTAAATTACGGATTTCGGCCGCACTGAGGTAAGTAAACAAAAAAATAAATAAAACAAATTTTGTTGCGCGCGCTGCATCGCATTTGGTGTTCAGGTGTTGTGCGGCCTCCACCTTTTGGACAGTGGCAGTTACCAAAATGTGATAGCTGTGGCTGGAGTAGAGTCGCAGAGTGTGCTTTCGCATTGATTTCTCACTTTCCTAGATGCCATGCTCCTCCACATACACCAACACATTTTCCTGCCCAGGAGTGATGTGGAAATGCAAACTGAGAAATTGCAATTTTACCAAATAGCCAGATTCCCACAGGTCATAGGGTGTATAGACGGGACCCATGTGCCCATATAGCCCCCATCCCATCTGGGATACCTATTCAGGAACCGCAAGAACACCCATTCCCTGAACATCCAAGTGGTCTGCAATGCACACAATATAATCACAGATATTGTGTCAAAATATCCTGGGAGCACACATGACTCCTACATGTTCAAGCACAGTGGGATATACCAATGACTGGAAAGAGGGGAGTTTGATGAAGGTTACCTACTAGGCACTGGAAAGTAATAATAACACATATACGTATTTGCCCAAATATCAGTCTTTGTATGTTGTCTTACATAGATATTTGCTTTGTCAGGTGACAGTGCATATGCCCTGAGGCCCTGGATCCTCACACCCTACCTGTCTCCCGTCAACCCACATGAAAGGAGATATAACACGCCACATAGGTGCACCAGGTCTGTAATCGAGCGGACATTCGGACTCCTCAAAACACGCTTTAGGTGCCTGCACAAGAGTTGGGGTGCATTGCAGTATGCACCCGAGACTGCTTGGAAGATTGTGGCAACCTGTGCCATACTCCACAACATTGCCTGCAGGAGAGGCCTACCCATTGAGGTAACCAGAAGTGACTCCGAGGATGAGGATCCCGGCCCACCTGCATAGCAGCCAACCGAGGCAAGCAGAGCAGCGGAGAGGAGAAGGCGCAGGGACCACATAGCCAGACATGACTTTGTACGCTAAGACATGTCCATATACACAATACTGTAAGAAAATGCCACAACAAGTGATTGATTGCTCAAACTTAAGCTCCCTTTAATGGCAGGTTTTAACAAACATTGACACACAACCTGTCTGTCACCAGAAATCAAAAGTTCATTGAGTGAAAACGTAGGTTGGTTACATCACCGCCAACTGAAGTGAAGAACAGAAATAACAAACCCTGACTTGTACCCATCAATTTCTTCTTCGAAGTGCATCCAGTATGTGAGCTTGTACCATGTGGAGTGCGGCTGCCACTGCGTCACAGCACATGAGCATCTGAGGCAGAGACGTTGCTGATGCTTGACACCTCACTGTCCGGAGCCTATGCACCCACCCCGCTTGCAATGTGGGCAGTTTGGATAGCCTCCACTGCTGGAGTTATCTAGGGAGGGCCCCGTGAGACATCTCCACTTTAGTGGCTCATCTCCACCCGTAGGGTCACCGTGCGCTTGGACAGTGTTGTGGTGGTCTGTTCAAGCCCCCCATGGCATCCTTCCGGGCACCCCTGTTCCTCTCCCTGCACCTTTGCGCAGGGCTCCTTTCCTCTGACAGCTTGGTGCAGAGTCTGGTAATGGCACCTGTTAGGTTGTCCATTTTGCTGACCATGAGGGCCTGATTGTCTGTTAACTGCTTAGACAGGTTGCTCAACCCAGCCCAGTGTCAATTTTTGGTTGATCAGCATCATTTGTTTTTGCTCCAGGCACTGAAACTGCAGCATCACTTCTTCCAGCCCGCCATACAAAGCATGTTGCTCAGGACTTGCCTGGGACCCAGATGCCGGTCATGTGTGATGGCGCCTATGCCCAGCCAGAGTGGACCGCTGCTGTCAGGACCTGCTGAATGGATGCCGGCTGGGAGTGGTTGTCTGTCGGGTATCCGGCCCCTCTGCTGCTGGCTGTGGGGAGATGGACAACGTGCTGGACTGGCCATGTGATGTGGAGGGCACACTCTCAGGCACTGCAGTCTGGTCTTCCTCTATCTGGCCCTGGTCTTCTCCCTCATCTGCCGGCCCTTCAATTTCATACACGGGCGTATCTAATTGTATATTGGGGATATCCATAAATTTGATGTACATTCTCATTTGTCGTACTACATTATTCAACAATTTTCTGACACTGACCACACTGTTTATGTCTATGGCTAAATTTACCAAAATGCACCATGTGTGATTCTTTCAACATGTAAATTGACCATCCAGATAGGTATGTTTACGATTGTATTACATGCATGTGGTCACCAGGTTTATGAGCAGAAAAGTTGGCATAGTTGAAATTTACCACTAACTTGGTGATGGTAGAGGCGCAGACGTGTCCAAAAAAGTCTCTGACTCAAGGGTCATCTCCACCATTGACTCCATTGTCGAGGTTGGGGGTGCAGTTGAGGGACCACCTCCTGTTGCCCAAGAGTCCCGCAGGCATGTTGCCACCCTTTCTTTTGTGCGGGAGCGCAGGTCGTTCCACCTTTTCTATATTACCTCCAACCAGCATTCTGCCACTCCCACAGCATTTATCCTCTGCTGCATGTCTTTCCTGATCTTTCTTTTCTGGACCTCTGGCACAGTCATGGAGTCACGCCTAAACATCTGGTCGTGATTGTTGCAGCATTCTTTGGTCAATATTTCAAGTTCTCTTTAGAGAACTTTAATTTCATCTTTCTCAGCCCTGCCTCCTCCTCTGCTTGTTGGCTGGCCATTTCTGGATGTGATTTTCAGTCTCCTCAGGTCACTCTGGGGTGTGCGGAAGTTCTCACCTCCTCACTCTGCCTGCTCACCTGGCTTCTCATGGGCAGCACTTCTTGTGATTAGGGTCCTTACCCTGACCCAGGAAGCAGAAAGGCAATTCTTTTCCAATGCAGTTGCTAATTGCAATCGCAATCGCAAATTGCGACAGCATTCGTAGTTTGCTACCACATAGGATATTGCTATTCGCGATTTCCTATTTTGTGATGTGACTCATTACCAAATTGCTAAATCGGGTATGCATGGGAATGTACATGCCATTTTGCGATTTCCTAATTGCCAGTCGCAAAAATTCGCAATTAGGAAGTCGCTAAATTGTGCGTTCGTACATGTGGCTCTTAACCTCTTAGCAAGTGCTTACACTTTTGACAGTTGAGTAAGGGAGACACAGACATATTAAATAGTCAAGCTTGTAAGTAGCTTTCATTGGGCATTGTTTTGCGCTGGTGCAATAACGAAAACAATTTTGTTATGATGTGCAAAAGTCCTGTGTTTCACCTTCATTGGTGATGGAATATCTGCTGGAAAAGGTGCCTTCCATATCCTAAAATTTATAAAATAGCACATCTGATACAATCGGTAAGTTACAATATGGTTGGAGCCTTTGTAGAAAAGGGAATGTGCTGACATTGTCTTGATTTCAATAAATGTTTTAAATGTGTATGGGGAAGTCCCTGGTAAGACAAACTATGATTAGGGGAATACAAAAACTGCTGTAACAGTTCGTAGGCAATTAACAAATGATGCTTTCTGCTAGTGTTGTTTGGATGTGACGTGAGTTTGTTGTCCGCCACCCACTAGAAGTTGAGTAACTTCTTGCTCTGTGGATTGTACCTAAGACTACTTTTAATAAGATGTTTGTGAATGTTAGGAGACAAATTCTGTGTAATACAATGGATGCATGGTACCTGAAGATGGAAGGGAATGAGGAGATGTCTTAGATCAGATGTCGAAATACTCCGGTATTTTGTGTAAACTTACATTTTTCCATAGTGGAGAGATTGGAAAGTGATCTATTGCTGCAGTATCTTTATCATCATGTTGGATGGGTAATAAATTGTGAAGAAACCTCATGCATATCTTCCAACTGGCCACAAGAAGCCAGTCCTGATTTGTAACCCAATAGTTTCAAGCATGCCTTATATCTAGACCCGCACTTATAACAGAAAGTGAAACTCCAAATCTTAGTAATCTTAGTGCTAATGGCTGAAAATCAGCACTGCATTGCAAGTCACCTTTGGGACATAGGGTCACATGACAGCCATGTTCCTTGATGTGGGTTAATCTAAAAAATAGAGATTGGTTGTTTTTGCAAGAGACCAATATCACTAGCTTTAAGCAGATTCAGTGGCTCGGAGATTCTGTTGTTGTTTGGAGCTGTGGTCCAAAATAGGTCAAGACGAGCTGGGTTTATGCCTGATTTTCCAGATAAACACTGACAATGTAAATTATTATCATTTTGCATTAGTGTGTGAAAAATTACCTTCTGTAGATATCTTGAAAACCTGGTTTTGATGTGGCCCTTCTGGACTTATGCTAGACAATCCTGTCCTTGCTTTATCAGAGCCTATGCATTTTTGCTAGGTCGTGTGTGATACATTCTACCATTCCTGGCTACTTGGCATGGGTGTGCACATTTTACACACTACACCTTTTTCAGGGTGTCAAGATGAACATCACACTACTGGTTGGGAAGGCGCCACTAAGGGTGAACTAAAGTGGTTTAGTGGCTGTTGTAGCAGGGGAAGTACAATTTGAAGACTGATGCCCCTGCTAACCCCACGCTGCTCCACGTCCATGGCATGGAAAGGACTGAGGTGCCTGCTACACTTCCTGGGAAGGCTGCCTCTGTCTATATGCCATTGCCACTTGAAATAGCCACTAAACTTTCTGACTTGATGCAGAAACTGTTTGACAAGGTTCAGCAGCCCCAAAGAGTGCATCGTAGTTCTTCTGTCCTAAACACGCTCCAACACAAAGTCTGCCTTTTCACTGAAACGGCGGCTCCTATCAAAGGGCATATCCGCGAGGAAGGCCTGTGCATCACTGGAGAATCCTGCAGGACGCATTCACGTGGGTCGAGAAACACTAACACTGACTGCCCTTCCAAGGTTATCCGTAGTATCTAGACCTGCACGGATAACATATTTGGTCACATCCTGTCCATCATGAATTGTTGGGCAAAAGAGGCCCTCAAGTTATCCAGGACTGCTAGCAAGATATTCCAAATTAGTTTGCAAATGAGTTAGGATTCACCTTACTGGTTGAGGCCTCTATGATAAGGCTCTCTAGGGTGGTGTATTTGGGGACAACATTAGGTCGCCAGACAACGGTTTGTGACATTTGGCCATGTGCCTATTCACTGGCAGACAAGAACAAGTCTTCAACCAAGCAACCATCAAAGAAGGCATCTTTAAAAGGAAGCAGGAGCTTGGAACATTTGTCTTGGCCTCAACTGAGGGTAGCTGCAATTCTAATGCCTCAAGTGCCCTCTGGACCACCACCACAAATAAGGCACTTTCTTCTGTTGGTGGCCCAAGTGGCGAGTCAGGGTCTGCCTCAGAAGACGTGTCAAGCCCAATGGCATTGTGAAAATTAATGTATAAGACATCTTCAGTATAATGAGGGGGGCACACTATCCCCATCACATCATCATGGCGGCTGGTAGGTTTCTGATTCTCTTGCCTTACTCTTGGAACTTGCACTGTTTTATTGAAATTGAATCTGTATTTTTAAATCCATTTTAATTAACTGTTGTTGAACTTTGCTGAGTGTGTTATACTCAGCTTCTGGGGGGCATTATTCGTCATTGGGACAACTTTTTTGTACTTGCACTTTGACCTCGGGACTCCTCCCTAAAGGTCTTTTACCTACACCGTCATTTCCGCTCTAGTTAGCGGTCCAGCTCTCGCGTTGCAGCTTCCCTGAGCTCTATTTAATGGCCCGGGAGCGGACGCGCAGCGGGTGCGCCGGTGGCGCGCCAAAGGCAAGCCTGTCTGCGCCCGTCCGCGCCCAGCCGGGACCAGGGGCCACAACCCCAGGTCAATTTCGGTATTCTTCTAGGCAAATGCATGATTTAAATCGACCCTCCCTTCCTAACTGTGCCAAGATTGCACTTGACTCTGCCCTCTTTGAATGTCAGCATTGCAGGCTCCCCTCTATGGCCACTACGAATTTTGTTCGTCAAGACAAAGCGTTGCCCTTAGTGGACGAACCGGGATGTCTGAATTATGCTGCTTTGGCAGATAAAGCGACTTCTCTGGTTATACCTCCACCATATCTAGACTTTACTTTTTATAGTATTAATTGTCGCTTGCTTCCTAGACATAAGGAGGATATTTTTGATCTTTTATTTAATAACCAACCGGATGCGGTTTTCTTAACGGAAACTTGGCTCCATGACAGTTCAGGGCCTGATGTGGCTGCGGTGCTCCCTACTAATTACTCAATCTTCAGGAAGGACAGGAAACTAAGAATGGGGGGCGGCATTGCTATCATTCACAAAAACTCTATTGACTGCAATTGCGTTGATTTACCTGCTAATGATTGTGAAGCTTTGTTATTCAAACTTACACTCACACCTAAGTTCACCTTATCTGGTACATTAGTCTATCGCTCTCCTGGTCCAGCTGGACCTTGGGCAGGATCCTTCTCGGATCTGATAACATCTCATGCTTTGAACTCTGCTAATTTCACCATTCTGGGTGACTTGAATCTGCACCTAGATGATCCAGCATGCACCAACAGCGCAGCGTTCATTGCAGATCTTGAAGCATTGAATATCCATCTTTGTAATTCAGGCCCTACTCATGTTGCTGGCCACTTACTTGATCCTGTTTTCTCCACTTTGTTGGATTTGGTCTGCCCTCCTGCTCTCCCTTTGTGTTGGTCTGACCACGTTTCGGTGTCATGTCTGCTTAAGATCGCAGCCGGCACCGTGGCAGTTACGACCGGACCTAAACTTAAAGTCAGACAGTGGGCTAAACTCAATGTCGGTGCCTTAAATAAATCTTTAGATGATTCTAGACCATCTATACAAAAGCCTGCTATTTCTGACTTGAGTTCTATTCAAAAGTGGATCTCTCATGCAGTAGACGTCTGCCTCCCTCTTTCCTATAAATCTTCAGGCAACCATCGACTGCCTGCTCCCTGGTTTACAGAGAAACTGAAGATTGAGAAATCCAAGTGTAAAAATCTAGAAAGACAATGGAGGAAACACTATAAGTCAGACGCTAAGATAGCCTATAAACAGGCTCTAAATGAGTTACATATGCTCTGTAAATCAGCTCGCGCTGAGTTTGTTTCCTTTAAAATCTCTCAAGCTCAGCACTGTCCTAAAACCCTTTTTAAGGTAGTCAAAGAATTATCTGGCTCTAATACTCTGACTACCCCGTGTGCCTTAACTGCTACGCAATGCGAGAATCTCGCCTGCTTCTTTGTGGAGAAAGTCGAGAAAATCTATTCTACTTTAACTTATGACAACCAGCTTGGCTCTCCACAGACTTCTGATACCACCGCTACTACTGTTAGTATGGAAGTATCTCGGTTTCAGGATAATGCTGAATCTAACATCAGGGTGGAAGCATGGCCTCTTTTAGAACCCACTACTTTTAACAATCTTTTGGCTAGTATTAAATCCGGCTCTCCTAGAGATCTTCCTATCTCCGTGGTGAAACAGCTTGAGGCACCTACGCTCCGGCTGATCATGGATCTTCTCAACGCCTCTTTAGACTAAGGCTTTGTTCCTTCTGACTGGAAGCATGCCATGGTGCTCCCTCTCTTAAAGAAGCAAAATGCTGATCCTTCTATGCCATCTAATTTTCGTCCAATTTCTCTGCTTCCGGTCTTTTCTAAACTTCTTGAAAAGCATATTAACCTTCAGTTGACTTCTTTGGTGGAGTCTCTGAGATTCCTTCATCCTTCTCAGTCGAGTTTTAGAGCTGGTTTCTCCACTGAATCTACGTTACTTGGGGTTACCGAAATGCTGAGACGGCATTTGGACCATGGGGATACGGTGGCTCTCATTTTACTTGATCTCAGTGCCGCCTTCGACACGGTGTCTCATACGGTCTTGTTAAAAGCCTTGCAGTCTTTGGGCCTTGGAGGCTCTGCCCTACAGTGGTTCCGTTCGTTCCTGGCTGATCGAACTTTTCAGGCTTTCTCTACCTCGGCAAGCTCTAATATCCGCTGCTCTCCTTATGGAGTCCCCCAGGGTTCTGTGTTGAGTCCTTTGTTGTTTAATATCTATGTGCGCCTGTTGGCATATATTGCCGATGAGGTTGGGCTGTCCCTTTTTTCTTATGCAGATGACACGCAGATAATCTTTTCCCTTACTTCATCTAGGGGATCTGATTCTTCTGCTCTCCAGGTTGGTCTAAGCAAAATTGCATCTTGGATGCAGAATAACTTGCTCAGACTAAATGGAGAAAAAACTGAGGTTATGATTTTAGGAAAAGAACAAGGGGGCATATTATCAAGAACGGCATTAAAATTATCGCCGCTTTAGCGGCAGGAAACTGCTGCTAAAGCGGCGATAATGGGCTTGATAATATGCCCTGAGAATTCCAATAGAAGCCCATGTTCTGGTGTGAACCTGGGCTTCTATTGGAATTCTCAAGGGCATATTATCAAGCCCATTATCGCCGCTTTAGCGGCAGTTTCCTGCCGCTACAGCGGCGATAATTTTAACACCGTTCTTGATAATATGCCCCCTGATCTTTGGGGGCCGAAACATTGGCCTACTGAAATGGGCTTGCTACCTCAGCCAGTTCATCAAGTTCGAAACCTGGGAATTATTATTGACGACCATCTGTCAATGAAGCAACAAATTACTAATGTGGCTGCGACATGCTTTACCATCCTGAGATGGTTGAGAAAAATGTTGTGGATGTTACCCTTCGCTGTTCAACGTACTGTGGTTTAAGCCCTGATTACGTCTAGGCTTGACTATGGTAATGTCCTATACTTAGGCGCCAATAAAACTGCTTGAACTTTGACTTGGAGTTACTGGAGGACTTCAAGTGCAAAGTTAAGTGGTTGCGGGAGTGGCCTCAGGACCAAGACTGAGCCCACAACTTGGATCAGGAGAAGTACTTTTGCATAGGTCACAACTTCTTCTTGTGTTCGGTGACATACAGCTTTGCCTTTGAGTGCATAAGGGTGCACTTATTGCACGACTTAGGGTTGTGGCTCGAGCCCAAACACACCTCATGCGGTTCAGCTATAGACATCTGTTTTATGCGGTCACAGCATGATTTAGCAATGTGTGGGAGCACTGCTATGTTTTCCAGATCCAGTCTGGTGCCTAGGGAATATTTTAAGGTGAGGAATCTGTGGTTGGAAGTATCTGTCAGAAAAAATGTTTTGATAGCAACTTTTGTGAAACAGAGAAAAAGTTGAGACTGTGTGAAGACAGGCTCTTTGCCAGAAACAGAGAGCACCTATAAACTTATAAAAGCAGATTATCATGACCTTTTGCAGAAGAAGCAAGCACTATTTTCTCAGGCTTTCTGGCAAAGCACCCAAGCAGCTCTATACCTGGAGACTACCCGTCATTTTGACCAAATGATTTCTTAAGGCCCAGTGGACCGCAAAAATTGGGGCAAAAAATGGACGGAATGCATCTCTGATCATCCAAATATGATATACCCTGGTGGCCTGCCACACTGTCAAGTTTATTTAATCAGTACTTTTCTCAGGATGCGATACCTCTGGTCTGAGACTTGCTCTTTCCCCAGCAGCTCCACTGTTCGTGCCTCGCCGCTGACGCTCTTCGCCTCCACCTGTTAGGTGCTCGAGGCTGCTGTCTGTTCCGCTCCTGCGCTGTATCTGTTCCAGATCGGTCAGTGCCCTTGTTGTGCCATAGTTGTTGCCTGTCTGCCCCTCGTTCTTCTTACGTTATTCATTGCTGTCTGCCCCCGTTTTTACTGTACTTGTCTCATTGCTGTCGGCCCTCTGTTTTTTTTTTCCACTGCTCGTAATTCATTGCTGGCTGCCCCTGTTGTCCTCTATTTCCTATATTGCTGCCTGTTGCCCCTTGTTTTTTGCCTCGTACTTATCTTTTGTTATTTTGTTGTGCCCTGCAGTTTTACTTTCCACGCCCCGTGCCCGGCTTTCCCCGCTGCTGCTGCCCCTGCGGCCCCTCCCCCCTGCCGATTCCCGTTCCCGCCTCCCAGCTGCACGTCCCTCCCCCCCCTACTTAATGGCGGCCGCTGCACGGTCGCACCGCTGGCGCGCCAAAGGCAAGCCCATCTGCGCCCGTCCGCGACCCGACCGCGACCAGCGCCAGGGACCCTGGATCTCCCACCACTCACCGATACAACGCAGCCACCCTCCTCGCACTCAACCCCTGAAGGAATAACTACTGCCAGCAGCCCACGCCGAACAAAACCCACGGCCAGTTCTCCTGCCGCCACTGCTGCCAGACCTTCACCACCGCCCCGGCAAACAACACTGCCGATGCCCTAAGGTGCATCCTCCTCAACGTGCGCTCCATACACAGACACGCCGTAGAGATCTGGAACCTCCTGGACTCACTCTCACCCGACGTCGCCTTTCTCACGGAAACCTGGACCAATGCCTCCTCCGCCCCCGACATCACCATCGCCATCCTGGACGGATACAAGAGCCAGAGGAAGGACCGCCCCAACCGCCCGGGAGGAGGCCTTGCCATCGCGCACAAAAACTCCCTACGCCTAACCACCTCCAGCGAAACCTTCCCCGCTGCCGAACACCTGCACTTCCAGGTACAGACCAGCTCCAACTCCACACTCCGGGACACCCTCGCCTACAGACCCCCTGGCCCCCAGAACCCCTTCACCGACACCATCACCGACCTCATCGCACCCCACGCCATCGCCGCCATGGACTACATACTCGTCGGAGACCAAATTTTCCACCTCGACAACCCCACCGACCCCAATTCCGCCACCCTCCTCGACAACCTCGCCAACATCGGACTAAAACAACTCGTCACCACACCAACCCACAAGGCAGGACACACCCTCGACCCCATCTTCGCCGGAGGAAATAGCGTCCACTTCAGTCACACCACGCAAACCCCATGGACCGACCACCACTGCGTACACTTTCTCGTCAACAAACCCAAGCCAACCAAACCCGCTCCACGCCCCCGAGAAGAAATTGGAGCAAAGTCACAGAGGAACAACTCAACTCCACCCTCAACCGCAACACCCCCACCGCTGCAACTGACGCCAACCTCGCAGCCAGGGAACTCCACACCTGGATCGCCAACTGCGCAGACAAGCTCGCCCCGCTACGCAACCCTGACAAACAGTGCCCTAGGAAAGCCGCCTGGGTCACCACGACCTCCAAGAAGACAGGCGCACCTGCAGACGCCTGGAGAAGAACTGGAGAAACAGCAAGACGCCGGAAAACTACACCACCTACAAGAACGCCATGACGGAATACCACCAACACATCAGAACCACCAAAAGGACCTTCATCCACAACAAAATCCTCGTCCACTCCAGCAACTCCAAGGAACTCTTCAGCGTCATCCAGGAATTCACCAAACCCCGCAGCGAAGCCACGGACATCACTCCCTCCCAGGACCTCTGCGACAAGCTCGGTCCTACTTCCACCTGAAGATCAAAAACCTCTACGACAACTTCAACAACCTCACACCTGACTCCGCAGCCACCCCGCCCTCCAGCAACGCCAACCAGCCCACTATCTCCTCCTGGACCCCGGTCATGACCGAAGAGACCGCATCAACCATGAGAGGCATCCACTCAGGGGCTCCCACTGACCCCTGCCCACCACACATTTACCACAGAGCTGCCACCGCCATCGCACCCGAACTACAATGCACCATCAACACCACCTTCGAGACCGGCACTTTCTCCGACGACTGGAAACGCGCAGAAGTCAGGCCCCTGCTCAAGAAGCCCTCAGCAGACCCCATGGAGCTCAAGAACTACCGGCCCATCTCACTCCTCCCCTTCGCGGCGAAAGTCGCTGAGAAGACGTCAACGCAGAACTAACAAGGTTCATCGAAGATAACACCATACTCGACCCCTCTCAATCCGGATTCCGCAGTAACCACAGCACTGAGACCGCCCTACTCGCTGCCACAGATGACATCTGCACCCTCCTCGACCAAGGCCACACCGCAGCTCTGATTCTACTAGACCTGTCGGCAGCATTCAATACCGTCTCCCACCGCACTCTCGCAACCAGACTACACGACGCTGGCATACAAGGAACCGCCCTCGACTGGATCCGATCGTTCCTCAACACCAGAAGCCAAAGGGTCAGACTGCCACCCTTCCTCACTGAACCCACGGAAATCAACTGCGGAGTCCCACAGGGATCATCGCTCAGCCCAACCCTCTTCAACATCTACATGACCCCCCTCGCCGCCATCGTCCGACAGCACGGCCTCAGCATAGTATCCTAAGCCGACGACACCCAGCTCATCCTCTCCCTTACGCAGGACCCCTCCACCACCAGACTCAACTTCCAGGAAGGAATGCAACACGTCCCAGCCTGGATGAGCAACAGCTGCCTAAAGCTCAACTCGGAAAAGACTGAAGTCCTGGTTCTCGGAACCACCCCATCGACATGGAATAACACTTGGTGGCCCACCGCCCTCAGCAGCCCCCTGACTCCCACAGACCATGCCAGAAGCCTCGGCATCGTACTCGACTCCTCCCTCTCCATGAACCGACAGGTCAACTCCGTCGCCTCCAGCTGTTTCAACACCCTCCGTATCCTCCGTAAGACCTTCAAATGGATCCCCCCCCCCGAGTCAAGGAAGACAGTCACCCATGCACTCATAACCAGCAGGTTGGACTACGGTAACGCCCTCTACGCTGGCATAAACAAGTCCCTACTCCACAAGCTCCAGACTATACAGAACACCGCTGCCAGACTCGTCCTCGGCATCCCGCGACACGAGCTCATAAGCCAACACTTACGGAAGCTCCACTGGCTCCCCATCGAGAAGAGAGTCACTTTCAAGACACTCACCCACGCCTACAAATGCCTACACAACACCGGCCCCAATACCTCAATGACAGAATCACCCTCCACGTACCCAAAAGGAACCTCAGATCCGCCAACCTCGTCCTCACCGAAACCCCACGCATCCACAGAGCCAAAGCAGGGGAGAGATCCTTCTCCTACATCGCGGCCAAGACCTGGAACGAGCTCCCGATCGACATCAGACGCGCCCCCTCCCTGAACACCTTCAAGAAGACTCTCAAGACCTGGCTCTAAGGCTGAACAGAACTGCTGTCCCCCATCCCTCCCCAGCGCCTTGAGACCCTCACGGATTAGTAGTGCGCTTACAATTCCCTGATTGATTGATTGATACCAGAGGGCTGGAAGGGAAGCACAACTATATGTCTACACAAGAAGGGTGCCCCTGTGACTCAGCTTCTTCCTGGTTGATTCTTCTGCTGGATAGTGCAGGTAAAAACATGGCATATTTGGAAAACTAGGCTTCGAAGAATAACACTGTTATCAAGGTGGAAACTGTGTTTACAGCAAACTGTTCATTACAAAGTACTTTATATTCAACCATCTGGAGTATGGACATAAACCTCTTTGGCTGTTTTTTAGATATGTCCTCAGAGTTTTAGGGGGTCCACAGGCAGAGGACAGTTTAAAATTAGGTCATTTATTGCAACAGCAGATGCACAGCTACATTCCAATATGTGGACCCGCATCCAGCCCTGAGTCAGAGGAAAATATTCATCCAAAATGGCAATTCAAGAAGGCCTGAAACGCTTGGTAGCACAATTTTTATTTTATATTTTCTCTCTGACCTACGGGAATGCCTTGAAATGAAATTTGTACTTGTAAAGCGCACTTATACCCCCAAAAAGGTGTCCTGGCGCTGTACGCATACCGCTGTGGAACCCTTCCTGGCTTTTCCCTGTGAAATGTCCACTCCTGGGCACCCCCAGGGTGAAGCCAGGCATCCCAGCGCTGTTGGGGCCGTTGTGGAGATTAAGCAAGCTATTGCCCAGAGTTGCAGAGTGGGACCCATGATTAGAATAGGCACCGAGGCGAGAATTATCAGGTCCGAGGAAATTGAGCCCAAGACCCGCCGAGGCGGGAATTGAACCCTGGTCCCGGGCCAGATCTCTGCATCAGGGTCTGCCGCTCTAACCATTGAGCCACACTTCTCCTTGTGGCCACCAGTGCCACGGCAGCAGAGATTTTAAGTAATATAAATTAAATTCTGCTCTATTTTGCCAGGCCCTTAAAAAGCTACAAAAATTATTGACACCAAAATGAGTTTTGCTGGGGTTAGTGAGCTAAAAATAAAAACTTAAAAGAATAAAGGTTTTCTTGAAGTTCAGTGCCAATCGTATTAAAGGCAGATCGAGCTTAAATTGAACCACAATGAAGGTTATGGACCTGATTTATAAAGGTAACGTACACCTTTGAGTAAGTCTTCCCTTATATAGTAACTTACACTTTTCTATTACGTCCAGCACTACACAAGGCTAACCACTGATACTGCAACACTCTACCATAGGAAATAATGGAGGTAGGGACGTAAAATAAAACCCATAGGAAATACTGTCAAGTTATTTAAAATAGTTAAAAATATAAATAAATATAAATTAATGTGAACAATATACATGCGTATATTATTATTTAATATTAGAATATTTATTAAATATCTCATAATTATTTGATTATTTAATACTATTTAATCTTTATGAAACATTTTGTAATGATATAAGATTGTTTAGGCTCTCCATTCCCTTTGTGCTACCAGTGGGAGAACTGACTTCTGTGTCTCTATATCTGTGTCTCCTGAGCTTCTGTTACTCTGCTGAAATCCTTGCAGCAAGATGCATTGGTGTATGGGTGCTTATCAATAATACTAATACTGATAAGAACAATAATAATAATAATACTTTATGTTTGTTTCTCTTTTTTGTTTTTTATTGAGCAGGGAATACATATTTTCCATTAGAGAAACTCCTCCACTAGGTGCTCATTAAATAAGACTCACTTTTGCACTTTCAGGATAAGAAACTATGTACAAAGCTTTCGTGATTACACACAAACTTGCGGGTCAGTGGTCAAGCACAGGAGCTTGCCGGGCAACCCTCTTTATACGCACACACTCCCTTTCTTCAGTATTTATGAATGCGGAAACTACTCAAAATAGAATATCGTCTATGTCTATAAGTGCTTATTACCGGATTAAATTCCCACTCGCCTAAATTGTAATATTGCATACCTAAGTAGAAATTAATGCTCAAAACCTTTTGTGAATCAGATCATGTGAGACAGTTAGGATTAGGGGTGGTGATAAAGGGGCATGGAAGGAGAAAGCAGGTCTGATTTGAAGACAGGTTGTAACCAGAACGAGAAAGGCTTGGGAATGGTATTTTAGATAATATCCACAATATTTATTAGGGTAGCTTCCACCTTGTGAGTGGGGATTGCTTGCATTGGAGGAAGCAGACAGTGGTTCCTGGGAACACTACTTAATCCCCTATGCTATTCCCTGAATACCACTTTTATTTTCCAAAACAGCAGGAGCTGCTTTAAACATACATAGGCAAAGTCAACATGTGACCTCGGGAACTTTGGTTTTGCCAATTGCTTTTGATGGTGGTCAACAGCGTTGGGACCGGCAAAATAAAAATAAAAGATGTGTGATGATGTGTACAGGCACCAGTGAGGAACTGACCAAAGATGGACAAGACAAGCCATCTAATAAGAAGCAATCACACAAGAGTGACAATAATGGCAACCAATGGTAAGCAAGGGGTGGGCTTTAAGTCCACTGTAAGATCTGGTAAGCTGAAGGTAGGTCTTTTCAAGTCAGACAGCCATGGTGTCTGGTAGGCTCGACCTAACAAGTGTTGGCATTCAGTGAATGTCATTGTAGGAAGTGGGTGTTGTCCCTTGTAGGCCTCCAAACCTGGCGGCACATAAGGAATTCTGCATTATACATATTAATGTGGAATCTGTTTTTGTGACTCCGTGCGAATAGGCATTTTGTGATGCAACTGACTAGTACGTCAGACCCAGCACAAAAAAAAGGAAGGGTCACAAAACAGTCCATGTGCAAGAGCCGCTGGCAGCTTTCCAACTTTGCCTCTCTACACCAAGCCCTTATTCCTGATGAGAAGCTGTGACTGGTTTCTTGGTTGTTTGACATATTTGATGTGCAGGATTGTAAACATGTCTTCTGTTTCCTCTCCTGGGTAGGCTTGGGTTGAGGAGCTGTGTGTTTCTAAACGCAGCGCTTGTTAGGTGGTATGTGCTATCAGGGTCTGTAAGGGCCTGCAGGTGTCATGCCACCTCTTTACCTCAGGGGGTGGTTGTTTGGTTGGTTTTGATAGATGTTATGTTCTTGTGCTTTCATTCAGGTTCTGTGGTTTGTAATGACCTGAATGCTGATGACGGATTTGTTTTGTGAGGCTGGGGCATACCAGGATCTTGGGAAGGGCTGTTTCCGTGAGTCTACCCTGTTTCCTAAACAGAGGTGTATTCAGGAAGCAGAATTGAGCAGAAAACTGCCGGAATATGCATTTTTATGAATGCGAGGAATGCACAGACGTCTGAATGAAACTTCATGCTTTTGACATCTGGGCTGCGACTGACACTCAAATGAGGAGCTCTCATTGTGGACACTAAAAAGGGACTATGCTAGGATTGGTATTGGACATACTTGTAGTATTCATGTAAGAGTTTCATAGGAGAGAAGTCAAACCCACTAGGACAGGAAAACCGCCGCTGCCTTCTCCTTAGACCCTCTCATGGAGAGAGTGCTCTGCAGGAACCCAGTACACCGGGCAGTAAACTGGCGCAGGGTCATAGTTCAAGGGGAGAGGATGTGGTCCGTCGGCTAGACTGCCGACTTTGGTGCTGGAAACCAAGGTTCCAGCCTCGGGGTCGCGTCCACATCCTGCGATTCTGGGCAAATCACTTAATCTCCCCGTGCCTGAATGCGTCCTTGTGTAACGTAACCGGTGCTCATGTAAAGCGCTCCAATACCTTCAGGTCGAGTTCGCGCTATATAAATATGCATTATAATAAAAATAAAAAAGACCTTGTAGTCGGTAGATTGGACTACGGTAACACCCTGTACCTGGGATGGCCGGCTACCTTCTCACCCGCTTGCAGGTGATTTAAAATATGGCTGCAAAGCTCATATGCAATAAACACAGGTACAGGTCCGCCTCGGTTGCCTCACTGACTACCCATCCGAAAAAGGGCAAAATTCAAACTTCTCTGCTGCGCGCACAGGGCTCTGCATAACTCTGGCCCTGTGAGTATTCGTACCAAAATGGAGTTCTACACACCGAGGTCCGAGATCCATTAACTTAGCCTCAGCCAAATCCATACGGATCAAAAAGGTTAGGGCCGGAGGCCGATCCTGAACCCCTCTTGCTGCAGCCCATGGAATCTGCTGCCCCTGGACCTCCCATCACAGATGAGCATCTCAGCCTCAGAAAGAAGCTCAAACCTTGGCTCTTTCCTGAATAACTGTTCTTACCTCTTTGGTCTCTCCCCCCAGTGAATCAGTAATGCAACATGTGGCAGCTGTAGCGCCGTGATATCCCCCTCGGGATGACTGTTCGCGCTTTATGAATACTGCTAAATAAATAAAATAAATAGAAAAAGAACAAACAACACTCCTTGGGGTTTCCTGTCTGCTTTTTGTTTTCTCATACAGTGGTTTGTGAGGGGTGCAGGCATACTGGCGCTTCTCCAATTCACAAAAGCGCTATGCAAAGGTTACACAGGCATAAGCAGTGAAACACTCTTCCTGGTAAATGTTCAACTCTGACTGCCCTTTCCCTACAGCCTATTGCCTGCCCTCTTCAACCCGCCAGATGACATCTCTTGAATGCTCATTAAGTAATGGATGTCCCCCTCTGAGAGCCATTCAGTAGGATTTTTATTCAATTATGTTAAATATAGTCCATTGAAAATATAGATCTAGTTCCAAACATCTTAGATCCAGGAACTCCGGCATGCCAAACATGCCATTTTGCCAACAGAAAAGGAAATGCTTTAATAACAGACCTGGAAATTTCATTTTAAACACAGCTTGTGTTTTCACTGTAAATTCACCGGGCAGACATTTTTCTCATCAGCGTTTATGAGAATCGGAGTGAAGCTATTTCTGCACCGACATGAGATCTCTTGAACAGAACTGCTCCTTTGTGTTCTGTCTTTGAGATTAAAACATTCCTAAATGGTTCACCTCAACTCTACAGATTTGAATTTCCGCTAATAGGATACTGGACTAAATAATACATTGAGGCATTAATTTATGGGATTTTGGCGTAGGGCAGCGCAATAAGTCACCTTGCTGCGCTGCCCTACGCCAAAGTGAAAGGGCAGGAAATGCACCTTATTCATCCAATATGGTGCAGTCCTATCCTTTGCCCCTGCGCTGGCGCCGTTTCAACAGTCTAGCACTAATGCAGGCACCCATGCACCATGGTGGAAGGGTGCCTGTGTTGTCGACAGGATTGTTTTTGTGCAGGAAGGAGCACCCATGTGTGCTGCAGAATGCATCACACATGGAAAGAGGAAAAAATGAGGAGAAATCAAGTTATTCCTCCTTGTTACGCCTCAACACAGGGGGGCAGATTTACAAGCCCCTTGCGACACATTTGCGCCGCCGTTGCGTCACTTCTGTGACTCAGCAGCGGCGTAAACTATGCACCACGTTGTGCCTTATTTACAACGTGACGCATCTAGGGAGATGCGTCACGTTGTAAGGCACTGCGCCACATGAAACCTGCGTTAGGTTTCATGTGGCGTTCTGGCGCAGGGTGGGCGTTCCGTCGCAGGAACGCCTCGTAAAAGTGACGCAGTGAAATCTACAAGATTTCACTGAGTCACTTTTACGTCCATGCTACGTCAAAACCCTGCGCCTGCTTGAAGCAGGCGTAAGGAGTGATGCAGCATGTTAGGCATAGGGCGCCCCTGAGCATTGCTGGAGTCGTGTCGCGCTTGCGACACGACTCCAGCAATGCGCTGCCCTTACGACAGAAGATGCGACACGCATCTGGCTATCCTTGCGCCAAGGTGCGTCGCTTTGTAAATGCGACGCATCTGTGGTGGCGCAAGGGTGTCGCATCTTTGCTGGTGCATCCCTGCTGATATGCAGGGATGCGCCAGTCCTCGTAAATCTGCCCCAGGAGGCTTAAGGTTTTGGCGTATCCCCAGGTTTACATTGTTTTGTAAATCTGGGGAAACATCAAAATCCATGAGCACAGAGTAAGGCAACGCAGCGATTTGCGCTGCCTTGCCTTACTCCATATCTATGAGGCCATCCGAAGCCACTTAAAGTGTCTTTGCGTGAACTCCTATATATGATTTTGTAGTTTGCGCCGCCGGAGCGTCACAAAACAGCAAAGCAAGGGCCTCATAAATATGCCCCGTAGTGTTTCGAGTTTTCTACCATTTGTTTCAGTATTGAATTCAGGAACTTCTGCGCAGTCCTCACATTTAGCGCCGTCTTGGGAGTACCTTATGCCACTTTTTTAGTTCTAAGAATGCGCAGTCTATATTTTTTCTTGACCAACATGTGCTTTCCAGCCATGTGCTATTTAAAACTGACCACTGTGAGGCTGGTGAGAATCAAGAAATTTGGTGATCAACCTCTTACTGCCAACTAGCACTTCCAGCGACTAGATAATATGGCCCTCAAGTCCCCCAGGCGCCTTTACGCACTCATCAGACCTTTCAGTTACTGAATACTCAGGTGCGTTTCTTTGATCTTTATTTTCCCTTTAAAAAGCAGTATATTTTTTTCCCTTGGCCAACCTGTTCCTCAAAAAATGAAAACTTATACCACTAAGGCCCTCTTCTACGGGTGACATTTTCCCAGTGGTTTATAATAGGAGTAAAGCAAACACTTAGGGACTGATTTGGAGTTTCACATGCACTTGCAATAAGGAGTACGGGATATCGGTCAAGTTTGTGACCCGTCCGCCAAACTCTAAATCAGGGCCTAAATGCCATTCTGTGTAAAGTTAGAGCAGTCTTTAGTTATAGGCATTAGAGCAGATCTCTGGTAAAATCTTGTGATTAACATTGGCCCGGCTAATGGATTACCGCTCCCCATCCTCGATGATGTTTCCGAAAAGGATAAAATTCACTGCTCTCATAGGACTGGAGGTCGGTCGAGGAGCGGCAGTGATCTTACACCAATACATTGACAGGTCTCGGAATGTTGATACTCAGTCACTGTCTTTTTCTTGAAAACAAAGAAATCTAGAGTGTAGCTTTTTGCTAGTCTATAGCTTGCGATGCCTATCAATTACTAGACCGCCTTGGTTGAAATTGGGGCCAGATGTACTAAGAGTTTGCAAAAAGTGGTCGCAAATTGCGCACTAAGGGGCAGATTTACAATGAAAGTGACTCAGTGCGTGCCGCAAGCCATTTGGCTGCGCCGCACTGAGTCACTTTCAAAGCACAGGGATGCGACATATTTACAACAATATGTCGCATCTCTGTGCTTCCCCCTGCGCTGGCGCACAAACTGCTGGCATGCGCCGGCACCATGGTGCAAGGATGCCTGCATCGTGGGGAGATTGTTTTTGTTCAGGAAAGGTTCCCTTCCTGCACAAAAACAATCTGAAATGCCGCATTAGCACACATAGAAGTTGAAAAATGGCATTTTTTCAATGATTGTTTATGTACAGGAAGGGAACTCTTCCTGAACAAAAACAGTCATTAGAGGTGATTTCCTCTTTCTATGTGTGCTGCAGAACGCAGCACGCATAAAAAGAGGAAAAAAACCGAGGAGAAATGAATACATTTCTCCTCGTTGCGCCTCCCTACGCCCGTAGCATCCACACGCATTTCCAGATTTACGATTCCTCGTAAATCTGGAAATGTGTCTGGTTCCATGGGTGTTGCGTGGGAACACCCACAGCAACACCCATGGAACGCCCCTTTCACGCAAAGTGCTGCGTGCAAAAGGGCCATATTTACAAGGACAGGAAAAGTCACGCGGGTGGCTTTTCCTGTCCTTGTAAATATGGAGCAGTAAAATGCGCCACCGGTGCGTCACAAAAAGTGACGTACTGGTGGCGCAGGGGGCTTGTAAATCTGCCC